>LR991099.1:2400000-3090000 GCA_905163515.2 Lymantria monacha
TGTCTCGAGTCTAAATTTATTAATCCTAATGTTGTTTTTCTTGGATCCTTTAGGTGTTCTAACCCAAAACTTGACAGCGTCACTGCAGAACGGCGCAGGTGAGCCCGCCGGGCGCACGTCTCCCGAGAGCGGTACCCTCGAACAGTACAAGACCCTCATTCGACAGCAGGACGCTAGGCTTCAGGAACTGATGTCTCAGCTTGATGGATTGTTACAACAGAACCAAAGTTTGCAGGTATCACGTTTATTTAAATCTTCTTTTTTATGTATTATAAACTTCATTAACATGTGTTTCTTTTTTTATTGCCTTTGGTGGCAGATAAGAAAGTAGCCCACTTGATGGCAAATAGTAACTATTGATAATGGATTTTAGAAATACCAAGGGCACAGTGAAGTCATTGCTGTGAGCGAGAGAGCCGGAAGTCCAACTGGGTGGCTTGAGTTTTGTATTGGTAGGCAGCAGCCTAACTATATCCTTGGTATTGCAAAGGTCCATGAGCAGCAGTGACACTTACCATCAGGTATACTGCTTGCTCGTTTACCACCATAAGCAATAAAGAAAAAGCATGAAGGAATAGTGCATTATCTCGCCACTCTTGGCAAAAGTTGACGATTGCAGATGATGTTATCAGTTTCATAGAATAGTATTACTGTTTATCCTTGTGGTGATCCTTCAGGCGGATTTTAGGACACCCCGGGGAAGTAGAGGAGTGTTGCAACATGTAGTTTCAACCCTTCATCTTTTATTCCAGAGTGCACTAAACGACTCCATTGCTGCAAATTCTCATTTAAAAGATGAGAACACACTTCTGAAAGCTCAAGTATCTGCTTCAAAAACCTTACCAGTTGCCGCAGCTGTAACAATACCTAATCAAGAAGACCCCAGAATCAAGGAATATGAAGCAAGGATGCATGAATTGACGGTTGAAATCAACAGGATAAATGAGCAGCTGAGGGTTAGTCAGCAAGGAGAGAAGACTGTTAGTGAAGAGTTAGAGAAACTAAAGAAGGATCAAGATGATTTATTGGAATTATTGGCTGATCAGGTACATACAATTAACCTCTGTTTTTATTTTTTAATATCCCTCCATCCATCAGATTAACTGCATGAATGGCGTAGTAGTTAAGTTAGTGATCTCCAGTGCTATGGGTTCGATTCCCATGCAGGATTCGTGCCATCAACAAATATTATATGTCACGGATAAGAAAAGGGTGTTGAATTGTATTCGTATTCCATCATCCGTTACCACATGGGAGTCAAATTCAAAAGATTTTAATATATATGAAACTAAAAATACAATATTGAAAAAACTATCCATTTCTAAAAAAAACATAAGTATGTCTTCTATTTGAAATCTATACAGGGGGTAAATAGATTATTTTAGGGTATTTTCAAAGAACTTGGGGTTTTTGACCTTAGTTTTAGGGATAAATATTTTGAAGAGTTGATAACACCGTGGTTCGGCCCCGCCTGTTTTTTTCATATTGTAACGCGAATATTTTGTGAATGAAAATATTATGAAGATCACTAAAATATATAATGAAATGCCAAAACCCAATTTTGTACCAGCGTCGTATTTTTTGAAGACTCCATCCCTTCTGAAAAGGTCGCGTAGTGGGCATATTCTGTCTGTACTGTGTAACTAAACTTCTCCTAAACGGTTGGACTGATTTTGATGAAGTTTGGTTGTATGTTCAAGTGGATTCAAAAATGGTTTGGATTAGCTATTGGACGTGCTAGATGGCATTGCGATCAATTTCAAAGAAATTTATATTTTATAGATTTATAGTGTCTCATTACCATTATTATCCCAATTATTTGTGGTCGACGCAATATGTACTCCACTTCCATCATACATAATGCAAAAATTATTAGCTTTAGTTTTATGACCGGCCCTCTGTCTAACATCAACTCTCCTTGGGAATGTAATTGTTGACCAGACAGCATCAAATAGAGTTGACTCTGGTCGACTTAAATCTTTTAATCGTCTTTTACGACAACCACAAGCAAAGTAAGGGTTGGTATTATTCTTAACCGTTACCATACAACTTCTCCAAACAATGTGTAATGAAATCAAAAGATTTAAAAAAAAAACTAGTAGCTGTTATAAAAAAAATGTAAATTATTATTTTTTCTCTTTAACAGGATGTAAAATTAAACGAATACAAAATGAGGCTGATGTCTCTTGGAGAAACTGTAGATGATGAACCTTCAGAGGATCCGCAACCAGAGACCAGCTGCCCATCATCAACGGGTCCACCCATCGAATTGCAGCAATTAGTATAAAAGTTACATGCTAAGTTAAATTCTTTAACACTGAGTGATGTGTTGGTAAGCATTTTTTTTTTCAAATGCTTTCTGATGTTAACCGACTATTAGAATTATGAGATGTAACGAATTTTACTACATTCAGTTAAATTTTTAATGTTCTGACGTTTTAGATATTTTATTTTTCGTCCAATTAGTCATCAAGAAGTTTTTAGGGAAAATGTGAAAATATTAAATAAAGCTCTTGTGCTTTTTTATGGTATTAAATAATTTTGTTGAATGTAATGCAGAGAAAGTGCTAAAGTGTACAGTATAAGATATGACAGTACTTTGTATGTTTATCAATTTTAATTAAAATTCTCAATGTAACATTTTATAGCGTTAGATTATAGATAACGGCTTGACCTTTTGGCAAATAATGACTTCGAATTGGCCTAGGCATTTGTTCAATAATTTGTGCGGTCAAAAATATTAATTTCAGATATGGTATATATCATATTTAAACTATATCTACTGTGTGTAAATAATACCTCTGCAATAATTTGTTGGTAAAAACGGAACAACTATTGCCGTTCATCACAAGATATTGTAGTTATTACAATTGCAGCAATGGTATGAATATATACATACATATCATCACGCCATATCCCTTGCAGGGTAGGCAGAGAGAACAGAGTGCCAGAGAACTCTATCCTTGCATACTTCACTCGCTTCCTCAACATTCATAATTCTCTTCATACACGCTCGCCGGTTTCGTAAACTCTTGACTCCACCTCCCTTCAGTATGTGACCAATCTGGTCTAGTTAGGTGAGTCTCGGTCATGAATATATAATTATTTATATAACCAATAAATAAAACAAACTTCTATAATATCTTGGACGTTAAAAGATTTATGTTCGTTTTCACCAACCTCCCTCTAAAATTTAAGTAACACCTAAGTTTATATAAATAATATATAATTTTGATATTATCTGTCATCTATACCGCCTTTGGTGTTTATAAAATTTTATTTTATTTAATACTAGCTCCTGCCCGCGGCTTCGCCCGCGTAAAAGGTTACTTTCCTAAAGTTTTTCATCTCGTATTTTTATTTTACCCCTTACCTAAAGGGTATATTTTTACATGTTAATGTCATATTTATTTATATCTAATAAATATATAAATAATATAGCCTAAAAATAAGTTTAAAACTTCTGGCTTTAAAAATGACGATACTTCCTTACAACTTTTCATCCCCCTTACAACCCCTTTTTTGCATTAAAAAGTAGCCTATGACCTTTATCAGGCTCTAGACTATCTGTGTACCAAATTTAATTTAGATCAGTTCAATAGTTTTGGTGTGAAAGAGCGACAGACAGACAGAGTTACTTTCTCATTTATAATATTAGTAAGGATTTTTAACACCAAAAGAAATTACATGATGTGTCATGTTTATGAATCGTTGGTAAAAATGAGTATTCTTTCATTGGACCACGGACACTACACTATCCAAAACGTCAGAATAAGTGTAATAAAATTAAATGCAATAAAATTCGTATAGATTTATTTATAAGTGACACCTAACGTTGTTCTGTTATTTGCACATTGTAAGAAGTGATAATGTTCTGTTAATATAGTGATTTTAAAATCATGTATTTTCATTAAATTATGTTATATTTAAGAAAACAATGTCTTACTACTACTTACCCTTCAGTAGGTGTCTTAAGATCCTGCTACAGGATTACCAACTAGTGGACAACAGCTTTGTAAAGAATAACTAATAAAACCACATATGAACGCCAATTCACCTGTCAAGCGCAGTAATTATGATTTATGGAGGTCTATGTACTCGAGAGGATAGCCGTGAGGGTAGACCGCCGGTTGGGCCACTGAAGACAAAGATCGGCTTCCGGTGGCCCACTCGCACGGCGTCCATAGGTATATGAAGGTCTGGTCTATAGGGTTGCACGCCGTTTTTTCTTTCGCTCCGGACGACGGAATGAGCCCACACCATAACTAGTCGCCAAAAAAGGGCGGTCTATGTTCAACAAAGAACGTTGAAGTATTTTACACAGTTTCGGACAGATAGTCAATTTGAATGGAGATTATCTGTGCGTGACCCCCTGTGCCTTTATTCTCATATTCCGATAGGATGGTTTGTTTTTTAATAATTTGATGGCGACTAAGACCTTTAGGGGCCGTTCAAGTATTACGTAACGCAATTTAGGGGGAGGGGGGTCTTGTCAAATGTTACAATGCGTTACATGGCCGGGGTTCAAACAACGCGTTACGTCGTATTGTTTTTTTTATTAAATAAAAAACTAGGGAATTAAAATTTCCAAACACGTTCACTTGGGTGTTACGTAACGTTCATTGTGGTATAGACATACGTTACGACGCGTTACATGTGGGGGAGGGAGGATCAAAAATTGCGTTACGTAATACTTGAACGCCCTCTTATACAAATCTTTATTTATTAATTTTACTTCATTTAAAGACAGTTTCCGTTAGTAAGTCGTCGGTCTTCAACAGTGCTATGAGCACTATTAGTGGTGTCTTACGGTAATTTTGGTGGAAAACGAAAACATGTAAAGCACTGTTATATCATATTCACTACACCTCAGCACTTCCTCCGCATCATATGACATAAAATATTTTAAAAATTATTGAATGTAGTGCGTTGAAACATTTCTTATTGACATGAGCACCATATGATACTTTCATGTTACCGCCAAAATTCCCGATGGGATGGAAAATTGGTATAACCACAGAGAAGGCGTATCCAAGACTTATTCGTACGTATTTTGGACAGGCTATACATGAGCTCTAAAGTGGGCATAATGCCATAATTATCACTCTTGGTAGGCGGATTGGTGATTTTATTGGATTACTCTTACAGACCCACGGGGAACAAGGAGCGGACTGTTTATCATAATATTATTAATTACTTTTCATAACACACTAGAATTATTTTACAAGACGATAAATTGATTTTTAGCAAGAATCTCATTTATGAATGAGACCAGGGGTCATGACCCCCATGAGCTCCCCAATATCTATAACAAGAATGCACAAACTTACAATAGGATTTAGGGACTATTTCAATAGTAACACATGAGTTTAAAATCATATTAATAATAAAACAGATATTTAATATATTGTGACTTAAATATTATGAAATGAATGTAAAAAGAATGAATAAAGTATTATGGCTTGTTTTAATTTGTCAATTTTATTGTGTTTCTTCTAAACCAGTGCTAATTTATAACGCCAGCTGCGATCGCCGTCTGCCAAGCGGGCCATTACGACATCCGCCAATGTATGAAGACCTATATTCAGCAGAGAACATCGATGAGCTGAGGCGCTTATGCCACTAAACCATGTAGCCCTGCGAAGATCATCATCATAGCTCTCATATGCATTCCATTTATAGGCGCCTCCTTCACAATAGGACGGAAATTGACCTAGAATATCATGCTAGTCAAGCGTATAGGGTTTTATTTCAAGTTCTTCTCTTACACAGATGCTATATAGATAATATATCCCTTAATAGTCTTTTATGATACCCAGGTGCAATATAGGAGGTAGTGAATGGTATTCTTACTCATAACCATACAGAAAACAAGGGTTAATGGCGAATCAATAACAAAACATTTTAAACAGGAAATAAATTTTATTTGCCTCATTTAGGATACACTTGGGGTTGACTCTAAAATGGGAACGTCGGAGAAGCATTCATATTTACATTTTTTGATAGATCTTTGTCTAGTCAAATGCTCAAATTGTTGATTTAAAATCCTCTAAGTGTATTGAATAGGTCACTAGAATTGATTCCGACACCAGACTCAAAAGCTCCCCTTTTTACTCAATTAGTGTGACTCGCATTATTGTCTTTACAGCAGAAGGTATACACGCCATCTATCAAAAAATGATTGCACTTTGTTCCGATTTAATATTCTAACATTTCAGTTGTAATTATATTATGATACAATGATTTATAATTTAGTTCCGAGTAAATGAAAATTGTGATATTATGCGCAATACGCCGACAGAGTAGACCTACTCTATCAATCAATCTCAACGTTTTAATTTAGTACAAAAGAAATAAATATTATTTAATACTCTTAGGGAGATGCTTTTGTATTTGATAGTTAACTGCACGACGTTTAGAATACTTCATCGTTCATGGTCACGAGAATATTAAGGTGTCTCACGTCCAACAAGTCAGCGCTATTACCAGAGATTTATATCTACTCGCTACAGTAGTAGTTATTAAATTTTGATACAAATTTAAACACTGACAGTACAAAGAGAAATCTTTTTTTTGTTCATGGTGCCGTAAAATGTTGTAAAATATTCGAAACGTCGGCAAATTAAAAATCAAATAAAAAGCCGTAAAAATGATTTTATTTCAAACGTGTAATGATTCTGTAATGTATCTATGTAGCTTCAAATTGCTGTAATGCTTCTACGTCCGTCCGTACTTTTCAGTGTGAGTATACCCTTACAATAAATTAATTTATTTACATTACGTTAACAGTCTCGTATAAACGATAATATATTTGTTTGCAAAACTTATTTACTTGTGAGATCGTCACGATGACAGTTGTGTTATGTGATTTACAATAAAATATTTGTTTTTTATTTATTCGTGTTATATTTTTTTTATTCGAAAGCTAGATATGATTTGAATATCTGAACGTACCCTCAAAGTAAATTCAAGAGGACATTACAATGATAAAGATCATTAAATTTGGCTAATAGGGGGTCATGACCCCTGTGATATGCCACTTATGAATACAGATTAAATTAAAGCTGATAAAATAAATCACTCCACATTATAAAGCCTAATTAAAAGAGGAATGCTTTAGACAAATCACAATAAGACATTATTTAAATTTATTAAAAATATTTTTCTTTACAATATTTTTTTTTTATAAAAAGCTAATACCACTTAGATCCTTTTATCATGGGGGACTTTATAAATATGCAATCACCTGTTGAGCGTACAGAATATTATCCTGGTTGGAATTGAACCACATAACTCATACAATGATTATATGAGTACAATAAAACACAACAAAATGTGTCATGACACAAGTTGAAGTGAAACTTTGATAGTACAGGGTACATTTTAATTGTTCATCAATTACTTTGGAATAATATGGTTTATGTTTACCCCATCACTTTTCACCATACAAAGACCTCCTATAAAAAGTTTCACATCAAAAATCAAATTTAATATTATGACATCTATTTAATTTGCGTAACGCGTAAAATAACTTAACTATAACAAGAACTTATATTTAATTAAACCTTAAAAATTAATAAATAATAATAACTTATAATAAATAACATTTATGAGCCTTCCGTTAATACTTCAAACCTTCAATCACGACGAAAGTAGAGCAGAGCAGCTTAATTGAATAGTCTTCCATTGAAATGATAATGGATACGAACGTAATATTAACATAGAAACTTGTCAAGCGGTGACATTATTTTCCTTATGGTGATGGATTAAAAATATACTTAAATGCCCCCTTTCTTGCTTGCGGGTGTGGTAAGAGATGATGAAAAGATATGATGTATTTATACCATTGATGCAAGAGAAGGTAAACTGGATATAAATATTTGTGCAAAGCTGATCAGCGTGATATAGTAAGTCAATTTCCCTCCCACTGTGGAGTAGGTCCGAGCCCAATATGGGCCGTGAGAAGTATAAGAAGACCCTGTTTGGACCACTAATCCATCATAGTAGAAGTAGTAGTATAGCCTATGGACGCAGTCGAACGGTTAGATCGCCATCGGCAGTAAAGCAGACGATATAAAATGATGTTTCGGCATACCGCTGATAAAAAGTGGAAAGGGGTCATGACCCCTGCGACCTTGTCTAGGTGTAAATTCTGTCCTATCTACCGAGTCAAGTGTTCAATTCCCACTTAGGGTAGGTATTTCTCTAAACTATAAACGTTTTCTTTGATCGAGGGTATAAGTTTCGTCTGTTATATATGCGTTGATCAATATTCATTTGTAAACGTGAAATGCTGTACTTTTTCATTCATCTCAGCTCATACGTGTCCCACTGTTGGCCCTGAGCCACTTCCATAACGGGAAGGAAATTGACCTACTATACCACGCTGGTCAGACGTGTTGGATTTTTTCGAGTTTGTCTTTACTTGCATAGATGTTATATGCGTTGTATATTCCTTAGTCGTCTGTTACAAATAGGGGGTGGTGAATTGTTTTCTTACTCCGTCACCGCACGGAAAATCTAAGCTGTATTTACAAAATAGAGATTGCAATAACTTTGTGCACAATTAAGCAAACTGACGAAAGGTTTAAATTGATAATCCCTTTCTAAATTTATAGTGTCCTTATTTCGCAACTTGATAAAACTTTGTAACCTGAGAAACACTGACCTTATCATATCTTTATATACAATAATGAATAATGTTATATATACATACATAGCGATCACATAATTTATAATATAAATGATTAATCACCCAATATATCGATCGCTACTAAAAAACCCGTTAAGTAACGATAAAACCCGCTTGATAATGTTGAGAAAGAGTGTCTTTTCAATGCATCCATATATAGATATAGATATATATATATATATATATATATATATATATATACAAGTATATATATTATGTATATTATTCTAGCTATGCCCGCGGCTTCGCTGACGGTTTTCCATCCATGGATAACGTTGCTTTTTCTAGATGAAATTTGCTGTATCGTTATGAGATTTCAAGACGAATCAAGAAGATCAGTTCAGTAGTTTAGAGGTAAAAACATAACAAAAAAACTAGCATTCACATTCATAATATTAGGACACTCGATTTCTATCGACGACGCGTCTAGTGCTACGTTAGCGAGAAGTAGATTCCAACCATGAGGAGTATACCGAGGGTTAGGAATACCATCACCAGTATGAACCGGTCCTGTAGAGCGCGCATCACCATCGTGTTCATCAAACGGGACGAGCGGTTCAACTGCTCATCTGTCTCACGGAGCTGGAACATAAATAAATAATTTAATCGAAATATATAATTTAGATCGACGATTTAGTGGTCTGTTCAGAAAGTGGAGGCACTGGCGAGAGCGTGTCCACTTCGGAGGGCTTGAAAGAATAAAGGTTGAAAGGTTGCAAGAAGAGTGTGTAAGAGAAAAGTATGCAGAGGGTGTCCGAGAACGGCTGACGATGACAAGCCAGCCGCAATCGGACATTGAAGAATGCTGGAGAGTATTGAAGGAGAGTATGGTAGATACAGCGAAAGAAGTATGTGGAAGTTCAAAGAAGCATAGAAAAACAAATGGTGATGCATGGTGGGATGCGGAGTGGCAGCTTCCGTAGAGCAAAAGAAGAAAGCGTTGCTGGACTATGTCTCTTCTTTGAATCTGAATGACAGTATGACTGAACAGAAGAAAGAAATATATCGGCAATGTAAGAATGACACCAAGGCCTTAGTGAAAGAGAAACGTGATAGAGCAAGTATGAGTGCAGAAGATAGGCTGACTAAAAACTTCGAGAGTAACACCAAACTCTTTTGGAGGGAGGTGAAGAAGTCTCGGGGTGGTTGGTCAGCCTTCAGAATGAATAAAATAAGGTCTAAAGGTGGAGACATTCTTACACAAACGCAAGACGTGTTAAGCCGATGGAGTGAATATTTTGGCGATATGTATGCGGATGCTACGGTTGACGCCGGTGTCGCATGTGGTTTAGTAGAACAACATTCGACAGCGGCGTCCTCCGATGGCATCAGTATGGATGAAGTTGAATGGGCGATAAGAAGTCTGAAAAATGGTAAGGCAGCGGGCATTGATATGGTGTCTGCCGAGATGATCAAGTTTGGTGGCTCCTGTGTCTGGGAGGCATTCCTGTTGCTCCTCAATTTATGTTGTAGCTTGGGAATGGTTCCCGGGGACTGGAATAGCGCAGTCATCGTGCCTTTGTTTAAAAACAAGGGTTCACGTTATGACTGCGCATATTACAGAGCCGTAAGCTTGACCAGTTTGGCAGCAAAAGTGTATGGTAAAATTATTGAAAGGAGAATGAGGATGGTGTCCGATGGTTTACTTGTGAGACACAAGGAGGTTTCAGGAGTGGAAGGGGATGCATGGATCAAGTGTTCTCTCTGCGCAACATTGTGGAGAAGCATCTGGCTCTAGGTCAGAGGGTTTTCTGCAGTTTTGTGGATCTGGAGAGAGCATTTGACACGGTTGTACGAAAGGAACTTTGGGACATTTTACTGGAGTATGGTATTAACGGTAAACTGCTACAGGCTGTGCAGTCCAGTTACATGGGCTGTAGAGCCTGTGTGTGGCTGGATGATGGAATGTCGCCTTGGTTTGACGTCAATATCGGCGTTAAGCAGGGGTGCGTTCTGTCAGCTAAGCTGTTTATCATATATCTGGATAAATGCCTCTAAAGGTTGAACGATATAAATGTGGGAGTCCAGATGGGCGACTCAGTGGTCACTGCTTTGCTTTATGCAGATTATGCAGTCCTGCTGGCACAGTCAGCGACTGACCTGCAGACCCTAGTCGACACAATGACAGAAGATTGTAAGAAAAGGGGTCTACGCGTGAATGTGAGCAAAACCAAAATAATGGTCTTTGAAAGAGACGAAGCCAGAACAGATGTAAGAGTAACAATAGGTAATGATATACTAGAGCAAGTGGATAAATTTGTATATCTTGGATGTGGATTTAGCCGAGATGGAAGGTACACCACTGATATAGAGCGAAGAGTGAATGCGGGAAATAGAGTGAACGGAGCGTTGGGGCAACTTCTCGGCAGCCACCACCTCAGCCAGAAGGCACGTGTAGCAATACATAACGCAGTGCTTGTCCCAACATTACTGTATGGAAGCGAGAGTTGGGTATGCAGAAAAGAGTATGAAAGTAAAATTAATGCGGTCGAAATGCGATCTCTGCGGAAAATCTGTGGAGTTAGGCTGACCGACCGCATTCGTAACGACAACGTAAGAGAGCGAGTAGGTATGAAAGAGAGTATTGGTGTAAAGATGCGAAAGGGCATGCTCCGATGGTTCGGACATGTGGAACGAATGCCGAACGAACGTCTGGTTAAGAAGATATACAATGCGAAAGTGGAAGGATGTAGGTACCGAGGGAGATCGAGACTAACCTACCTAGACCAGATCGGTCATGTACTGAAGGAAGGTGGAGTCAAGAGTCTCCGAAACCGGCGAGCGTGTATGAAGAGAATTATGAATGTTGAGGAAGCGAGTGAAGTATGCAGAGATAGAGTTCTCTGGCACTCTGTTCTCTCTGCCTACCCTGCAAGGGATATGGCGTGATGATATGTATGTATGTATGTAAATACAGTAATCCCCCCTATAACACAGTAGGTTAGTTCCGCGTTATATAAAACTAGTGTTATAATTGATTGAATTAGGCGATACATGGCGGAAATCCATTATTATTATAAAATGAAGTAGAGGAAGGAAGACCCACCACTTTTCCACGATTAATCAATATACTGTACACCTCAAGAAAAGAAGGAATACGGGATGGGATCAAGGATCACAGGTGTAAGATTTCCTTACTAAACGGGTTAAGGTGGAATAGGATATTCCAACTTAACCCGTGTTGCCCAAATGCAAGACCAGCGAGAGTCTCGCAAGTCTTGCAACTCTCGTTTTTCGATTAACACAGAGTAATTTGTTTTGAGCTTATGTCATAGAAATGAAAAATCCAACTAAATTTATTCAATTCCATTCATCTAGTGGCAATAACTGTACATCTATCTATTTATTAGATACATACCACTTACAGTGACTGGGGGGCTACAATCACACCTATCTATTATGAGACTGTTTAAAATAACATCAAATTATCCCCCCCATGTACTGTTAGTAAGAATACAAAGTGTTGATAACCCTTCTTTTGCCAAAGGAGTCGTAAAATGCTGTCTGCGAGACTCTTGCAGCAAGCCTTGGTCTTGGGCAACACTATATAAAACGTGTTGTAAAAGTATTCTCGTATAATGCGCTTGTATGACCCCTTATAACGCGTTATGTACAAATGATTCACGTTTAACTTTTGTCGTTAAAGGGGATTTAAATCGAATATTAGGAAAAAACTATGTTATGAGTGATATATGGATATACAATGTGTGAAATCCCCGTGTTATACGAGGGACTGAAATCGCGTAATATGAAAATGCGTTATAAGAGGAATTACTGTATTGTAGAGTAACTGGTTTTAAATAATGCACACATCTATCTTTAGAAAGAGTAAATCGATTAATTTGGGCTTCGTAGAGAGTAAAAAAAAAATCGATCGTAACAACACCTAGTGGATCATAATATATTGTTTTAACTGGTCTAAAACCATCACATTTATCTGAGCTCCATATATGTCCCACTGTTGGGTTAGAACCTCCTCCGCATTGGGAGGCAGATTGACCTACTCTATTACGTTGGTCAGGCGCGTAAGTATAAGGTTTGGTTTCGTTTTTTTCTTTTCTTGCATAGATGTTGTATGCGTTTTATATTCGTTAGTCATCTCTTACGAGTAAGATAGGGGTGTGCTGAATTGTATTCTTAGTCGGTCACCACATGGGTTAAAGCATAATTATCTGATACTAACTCTCCCTCTAGACCTCTGTATGGTCTCCCTCTGCACGCTGAGATCTTGCAGCACAGCGGCGCCTATTTGTTCAGTCTCGAGCACTATCCTGTAGCCCTCATTGAGGGTCTTGCCAGTGCGTTCGAGTCGTTCCGTATTGTCGAGTAACTTGCGTTGTTGCTCGTTAGCGCCCCAGTCCTCGTACACGTCATCCGTGTCTATATTATCTGTAAGCATACATACATATCGTCACGCCATATCCCTTGCAGGGTAGGCAGAGCGAACATAGTGCCAGAGAACTCTATCCTTGCATACTTCACTCGCTTACTCAACATTTATAATTCTCTTCATACACGCTCGCCGGTTTCGGAGACTTTTGACTCCACCTTCCTTCAGTACGTGACCGATCTGGTCTAGGTAGGTTAGTCTCGGTCTCCCCCGGTACCTACATCCTTCCACTTTCGCATTGTATATCTTCTTAACCAAACATTTCGTTCGGCATTCTATCCACATGTCTGAACCATCGCAGCATTCCCTTTCGCATCTTTACACCAATACTCTCTTTCATATCTACTCGCTCTCTTACGTCGTCGTTACGAATGCGATCGGTCAACCTAACTCCACAAATTTGCCGTAGAGATCGCATTTTGACCGCATTAATTTTACTTTCATGCTCTTTTCTGCATACCCAATTCTCGCTTCCATATAGTAATATAATGTATCTGTAAGCCATCACATAAAAAAAAATATGGCGAAAAATGTATCGGTCGTTTGTTAAATTCAATATTTTAGTATTATGTTATATTAAATATTTTCTTTATGTAATATAAAGCAGAGAAAATGTTAAAGTGTAGTGAATATAATATAACAGTGCTTTACGTATATTTTCGATTTCTACCAACATTTACAGAGTTCATTAATGAAGTGCCTATTGCACTATTGATGGCGACGATTTGACTTAAGGTGATAAATAAAAACTTTAAACATCATCTCAGCTCATATAAGACCTGCTGCTGGGTTCATGTCTCCTCAATGGGATGGAAATTGACCAGTCAGATGGATTCGCATAGAGTTTTATTTATAGTTTTGCTTATTGATGTAGGCTGGTGAATCGTATTCTTACTCCATCAATCACCACACAGAACAATCATTATTTTCATATACTTTGATACAGTTACTGTTTTACGTTTTAGTAACTCTTAAGATAAAGAGAGGGCTTACATGAAGCAGAATTATTGATGACTGATCGATATTCTTCACGTACACGTTGTAGCTCTGCACGGTATGCTGCAACGCGGGTACCTGCGCCAGCGCCCCGAGACTCCAACTCAAGCTGCTCCAACTAGAATAAGAGATTTATTTTTTTATGTTAGCTTTTTCTTTATAACTCATATGATTTTAAAATGGTGAATAAATCTTCACACATTAGGTGTGTTCCACAGCACTCTACTTTGGATTAGATGAATGCATTACGCCTGTGCGGTGCACACCTGGTGTGTGGGGAACCACCGCAATGATATTCACAGGCAATATAGGTCACAATGAATGGGTTAATATATGTTAAAATACTAACATTATCAATTATAATACATGGCCAAATGAGACTTTCGTAACCTCATCAAAACCATGACAGTTGAAGAATGCAGTGATTTACCATTTCTTACATACATACATATCATCACGCCATATCCCTTGCAGGGAAGGCAGGGAGAACAGAGTGCCAGAGAACTCTATACTTGCATACTTCACTCGCTGCCTCAACATTCATAATTCTCTTCATACACGCTCGCTGGTTTCGGAGACTCTTGACTCCACCTTCTTTCAGTACGTGACCAATCTGGTCTAGGTAGGTGAGTCTCGGTCTCCCCCGGTACCTACATCCTTCCACTTTCGCATTGTATATCTTCTTAACCAGACGTTCGTTCGGCATACCATTTCTTACTTTTACATAAATTCCAGTAAGTGATTACTAGAAGACTGGGAGGCAGCATTCGCCTAGTAGATCACCAACCCATCAGCCAAGTGTGATGATAGATAAATGAGTGGCTGGTTGATAAATGAATGTACATAATTTTTTTTTATATATTATCCAGATAGGTCCTATATTTTTTTCTATTTTAAGACACCACCCTACACTAAGGAAATAATCCTTGTGTTGCAGGGGATTTTACAAACATGCAATTAATGCAGACAAATTACACCTAGACTCAGAATAATACATTGTGGATCACACAAAGTATTGCGTGGGGATTGAACCTATGGCACTAGCACCGAAGGTTGATATCTTAACCACTACGCTATCTATGCAGTAAAATATATAGTACACACACACACATTACTAGTTATCAACAAAAATAACTGATGAGAGATGACTGCATGTAGCGATGTGAATGTTGAGATGGATATGTGGTGTGACGAGAATGGATAAAATTAGAAATTAACATATTAGAGGAAGTTTGAAAGTTGCACCAGTGACAGAAAAGTTAAGGAGTGCAAGGTTGACATGGTATGGGCATATGATGAGACGGGATGAAAGTAATGTTGTGAGGAAAGTTTTAAGTACAGTAAAAGCTCTTTATTCACGGGGTATGTGTTCCATAAATATGCCGCGAATACAGAAACCGTGAATATGGAACGGTAATTTATATGGGATTATAGGGGATACGTTCCTAGGTGACAAAATAAAAAACAAAAATATATGAAAAATCAATTTAATTGAAGTTTTTTTCATTTCGATTATAATTATTTAAGGCTTCCTAATCCTTAAGATAATTATTCAAAATATTTAAAAACCATTGCCTAAAAAGTTTGAAGAATTTTGTAATTTTTTCTTGATTGAGTTTTTAAAAGCTGCTGCAATTCAGACTGATACGCAGCAGTCGCATTAGCAATTTGCCTATTAAAAATAAGACTTCGTAGGCAAAATTATAATAAGATCTATTTTACTTTTTTATTAGTCCATTTGATGGCATTTACAAAGAATATTGGGTTGGATACCTATTAGTATCCTTTTATTCTTATGGATAAACTTATTAGATCCGCGAATGAAGAAATTTTTAGCTGCGAATATAGGAATTGAGTCGCATTTTTTTAATCCACGAATAGTGAAAACGTGAATGAAGGAAGCGCGAATAAGGAGCTTTTACTGTATTAATATTGAAGGCTTAAGATTATTTGGGATGGTTATTGGGAACAGAGCAAGATGATTATGATGATTACACATTACTAGTTAATTCATTGTTGTATATTGATGCTATTACTTACTAAGTCATTTGCTTCTTCAAAATTTGCTTGAATTTCTCTTGACAACTGTTCACGGTTATCTGGAAGATGTATATTTAAAATAAAACTACTTTTACGGATTCTATCGCGTATGTATTTGGTTTTTAATTTCCCAACGTTTCGGACATTTTACAGTGATCATGGTTACGGGAGGGCTGTGTGACAGTGACAATGTGGCAAATACAAACCTGATAGAATCCATAAAAGTAGTTTTATTTCAAATGAAAATCAATAGAAATCATTATGAAAGATGTATAGTCAAATAATATTTTTATGTTGATGCTCTTGGCTTATCTACAAACGGGTTCATTGACTAGTTGTTTATCATACTTGCTTGTAATTAAAGTTGAAACTCTAAACTTTAACTCACTGCATAATACATATAGCCAATTGAAATAATAACAAGTTATAAAACCATTTATAACTTGTTATTTAAGCCTTAAGCAGTTTCTATTTGAATGAAAGGAATCCTTATCGTCTTCATGGCTGCATAATAAACAAACAAACTCACGTTCGCATTTGACTAGTTGGAATTTATTATTCCTTTGAAAATAATTATGGAACCCTACACGTAATATATAATTACATACAGTAATAAAAGCTACGTGTCAATGATTTTAATAATTTAATGCCAAATATTAAATACATTATTAATCTGAATAAAATAGGTCCAAATATATCATACCATCATTGCCCGATTTCAATCGTCCTATTTTAGCTGTTATATCTGCCGTAAGAACTGAATACTGTTGCTCATATGACTGAATTAGTGTAGCCATTTTATTCACGATAGTGTCTGATTATGACCAATATCCAGTAAATAATCAATAACTATGGTATTTCATCAAACTAAAAAACATTAATGGAAAATACTGAGTTGACCTCCTGATGAGTATGTCATTTCATTTGACATTTTGACAATTGAAAGTTAGAAGTCTGCTCAGTACTGCCAGTAAATAAAAAATATAAAGCCACTACTGCTATGTTTTACTAATGCTAGGGCCGCACCTGCGTGTATCGCTACGAAGGTTTGTGCAATCAGCAATGAGACGATACACGCATATGTGACCGGTCATTATCGGCTATCGTCGCGAACATTTGGCCTTCGTGTACGTTATCGCTTGGTCGGCGATAAGTCAAAGGGTTTTAGCGCGCCAGCGTGGTGAGACTAGCGTTTTTCATTTCGGCGGTAATTTTCGATGTGTTTAGACGCGTTCGAGGAACTCGTTAATCAAGAAATATGAAGTGGAGCGATGAAATGGTGTTAGAATTTTTACACCATTATGAAGCTGAACCTATGAAGGGATTCCAAAAATTCATTATGTAATTATTAGCATAATATAGCTATAAAAGTTTTCAGTTAAGATTTTTTCGTTGAAGTGAATAGATGTGTTATCTGCTGTGCTGTCGTTTCTGTAAATTTTATAATACGATTTTTGTGATTGGCGCACGTTGAATTTTTCGATTTCTTGTCGCTCTTACAGTGTTCTTACCTGTGGTACCCGCCCAGTGGGCGGTGTTAAAGCGGGACAACTTGTTTTAATCAACTCCAACCTCAAGTAAAGTTTGAAAATTTTATGTTATACAAATACTCAAAAAGGTCGGATCGAACCTGCGGCCTGCGCGCTTCTGGCTGTCGCCTTTCTCGCTGCGCCACGTGAACAAGTAAGCGGATCGTCAAAAATCTTCAATATCCTTTAAATCGGAGTGTATTTAAAGTATCTATATTATATATCTCTGATAAACCATGCCACGTGTGACGCGCTCTCCACCACAATGCTCGCCAAATGCCATGATGCTACCAGAGGCACAGTCTGAGCCTGACCTTTCTAGTACCTCTAGGACGCCGGGACCGAGTGTTTGCAAGTCGGTCAATACCAATACAAGACCAGGCAAGCGTTTGCGAGGAGACGAATTCTACTCTGAGTGTGATAAATTTGATGAATTGAAGACTATGCTGCAAACTTGGAGGGATGACCAAGAGATCATTCTAAATAAATTAGTTGAAGAAGTATCCGAATTGAAACAGCAAAATCTTATCATTAAAAACTCAAACCTAGAAATTGAAAAGTCCGTTACCTTCATAAATCAATGCTACGAAGATATTAAAACAAGAATTACGGTTTTGGAGGAGGAGCGCAAAAAATACGAAGAGCGTTTGAGTTCTATGGCGAATCGTAACTGTGAACAATTGGTGACTAAATTAGAAGCCAAAATTGATACGATGGAGCAGCAAGCACGTCAGTGCAACATAGAAATATGCAACTTACCCGATAAACGCAATGAAAATCTGCTTACCCTCATGCAATCAATTGGTGACGCTATAAATTACGCAGTGCCGCCGAATAATATTGTTTCCATCCACAGAGTCCCTCACGCTCACCAAAACGACCGTAAACCCAAGAACGTAATTGTTAAGTTCAAATCACAAATAGTTCGCAATAACGTATTGAGCGCCTACCGAAAAACAAAGAGCATTACGTCGGATCAGTTAAATATTTCAGGCACTTCGGTATTAATTTATTTAAACGAACACCTCACACTAAAAAATAAAGGTTTATTTCGGCAAACTAAAGAAAACGCCAGAAAATATGGATACAAATATGTTTGGATCAAAAACTCGACCATTCTCGTACGAGAACGAGATGGAATGTCAGCGTTTGCAATACGATCGGAGACTGACATTAGCAAATATATTAGTCGTGAGAAGACAAATACCGATAATAGTCCCGAATAGTACCTATGTTAGCACTCGAATATATATTTTTATAAACTATTGCCGCACTTTCTATATATGGCATGTAATTAATTTAAGTGTTTATTTCTTATATATGTATTTTTACTATTCCATGCAACCATTGTCATTATTTAAATTCTTATCTTATTGGTTTAACTTATGGATACTGCTTGTATATAATTTTAAATTGATGAACATTTTAAGGAGATTTTCGCATAATTCTTTAGTAAGTACACACTCGATGTGTTGTATTGTAGTCGCAGCTTATTACGTTCTTAGTAACTCATTTATCCATTATTTATTTTTTAATCATCACTGCTATAAATGGCTACTCATAATATAACTATGTATTATCAGAACTGTAGAGGGATTCGCACAAAGTTAAATAGGCTTTATATGAATATTTTGTCGAGCTCTTACGACGTGATTATATTAACTGAGACCTGGCTCATCCCCAGCATCCAGGATGAAGAGTTCATTGACGATCGCTACTTGGTGTTTCGTTGTGACCGTGATCGTGCTTCTACTGGGAAATCTGATGGTGGGGGCGTTCTTATTGCGGTGCTGAAAGTGCTGCGCCACTCTAGATTGAGCGTTACATTTACTCCTAGAGATATTGAGCAAATTATTATTCAGTTGCCAACTTCTCACTCTGGGCGTGTGCACTTTATTAGTGCTGCATATATCCCGCCACGTACGCGTGAAGAATCCTACATTAATTACTTTGAAATGCTGCAAGCGATTGCTAATGACCCTACCACTGATTGCTTCTATATTGTTGGTGATTTTAATTTACCTGACATTGACTGGTTGAACTTAACTAACCATATACTAACTCACATATCTACATCAGTGTGCCGAAGTCTGCTGAATTTTATGGCGCTGACGAATAGTTCACAATTTAACTCAATCACTAATGATCTGGGACGCATTCTCGATTTAGTTATCTCTAACACTGACAGCGAGGTCGTATCATGTAGTGCACTTTTAGACCCGGATATACATCACCCACAGTTTGAGTTGACAACGAACTTGAATATTAAATTCATTCCAATGACTTGTCATATGACCCGTAGATATAATTATTACAAGGCCAACTATGTCGCCATAAATAGAGAATTAGGTATGATAGATTGGGAGGGAGTGCTTGTTCCTCTTTCTTCTGAGCAAGCTGTTAATGTTTTCTATGACAAACTTTTTAATATAATTCGTCTTTTTGTTCCACTTACACAAAAAAGGAATTCTAAATTTCCCATCTGGTTTACTTCCTCTCTGGTACATATTTTCAAGAAAAAAGAACACGCATGGATTAAATGGAAGAAATATCGTAATATTTCCGATTACGAAAACTTTGCAAGTAAACGTAGACTGTTTCTTAAAGAATCCACTAGGTGTTATCGTAATTATATAAGTTTAATGGAGGACAGCATACCCAAAAATTTGAAAAGCTTTTGGTCTTATGTTTCTAATAGGAAGCAGAAATCAAAATATCCAGCAAGTATGCATTTTGGTGATATTTCCTCACAGAATCCAACAGACATATGCAATTTATTCTCAACTTTTTTTTGTTCTGTTCACGTACCATCTACACTGGATCCTAAGACATGGAAACCCCCAATTAGCGTTTCAGGTAATTCTATTAATTTGTCTAATATAATTATTGACAAGGAATCAATAATTACTGCAATTAAGTCATTAGATGCTTCTAAGGGTGCTGGTCCTGACGGCTTGCCACCTTACTTTTTTAGAAAAATTCTTGACAACATTTATATTCCCTTATATATTATTTTCAATAAATGTTTATATGAGGGCTTTTTCCCGACCATTTGGAAGCGCGCGCTCATTACCCCTATCTATAAAAGTGGTGAAAAAAGTAATGTTGAAAATTATCGACCAATTTCAATACTTTTCACGCTGTCGAAGCTTTTTGAGAGTCTTGTTCGAAACGCTATATATCCACAATTACATCAGATAATTATACCAGAGCAACACGGTTTTGTTCACAAGCGCTCTACCACAACAAATCTTACAGTGTTTGCCAATAATTTATTTGATAATATGGATCGTAGAGTTCAAGTAGATGTGGTGTATACGGACTTTCGAAAGGCTTTCGATAGGGTGGATCACAAACTCCTTTTGGATAAAATCGCGTTCAACGGCATTCGTGGTAATCTACTCCGTTGGTTTGTTTCTTATATATTTAATAGAACACAGCAGGTTGTCATTAACGGATTTATGTCCGACTCTACAATTATAAAGTCAGGCGTGCCTCAGGGCTCAATTTTGGGCCCCCTCCTATTTATACTATTTATTAATGACATTGGAAACTGTTTCAGACACTCCAAGTTTTTAATGTACGCTGACGACATTAAAATCTACAAATCCTGTAAAAATATAGCAGATTGTACACTGCTTCAGGACGACCTAGCTAGGTTGTATAATTATTGTATAAATAATAGCTTATCACTTAATCTACCTAAATGTCATAGTATATCATTCACGAAAAACAAAACTAAAATTAATTTTAATTATTATTTAAATAACCATTGCTAAAATATTTTCTCTGCTGTGCGAGACCTGGGAGTAGTTTTTGACTCATCTTTACATTTCGACATCCACATAGACAACATTATCAATAGAGCCCTTCAAATGTATGGTTTTGTTATGAGATCTTCGATTGATTTTGTGCGTCCCTCTACTTATTTGCTATTGTATAAGACCCTTGTTCGTTCCCAATTAGAATATGCGACTTCAATTTGGAATCCATTATATAAAAAATATAGTGATAGAATTGAAAATGTACAAAAGAAATTTTTAAGAGCAATGAATTATAAATGTCAAAATTCCAAAGTTTCTTATGCTGACTTGTTGCAGCGCTATAATGTTCTAAGCTTAGAATCCAGACGACGACTTCTCGGAACTATGGTGTTGTACAACATATGTAACAACAAATATGATTGTATGGAAATTACGAATAAACTGTGTTACACCGTACCCAGAACTGTTATGCGACGGCAAGTTCGTGTACCACGGTTGTTTCACTTGGACACGTGCAAAACTAACGCCGGAACACGAGCGCCCCTTCGTCGACTGACTGATGTATATAACACACAGTTCTTAGATATTGATATTTTTTTACTTTCTAAGTATAATTTTAAAAAACAAATTATTGATGTGCTACTTATGAATAACACTGCATAAAACTACTTATGTATGCATGTCTTTAACTTCCTTATTTCTATGCTAATATGTGGACATTTGTGTGGGTTATATGTAAGATTTGATATGTTTTTGTTTTATTGTACACTGTAACATGTAACTGTTTTATGTCCCCAATAAATAAAATAAAATAAAAGTAAGACAATTCGTCATCCATAGTTAATCACATGAAATTGATTTCGGCCATCTTTAATTATTGCACGATACTTCGTGCAAAATACCGAAGTCGCTAATGTGACCACAGTTTTATCGCGATAACTTTCTAGTATACAAAACGTACGAAGCTTCGCCAAACATTATTTCGGGACGATACACGCAGGTGCGGACCTAGCATAAGCGTTCTTCACGCTCAAGATACACCTTAACCTTTCGAATGTCAAGAGGGCGTCAAAAAAAATTACGTCGTCTGTCGCAGCGACCGAAAGGATTAAATGTGGTTAAAAAGAAACGGGCACAGATCTGTGATAAGACGGTTTAAGAGAGGTGCACAGAACTGTGTCAAAACGTTCGAAAAGTTAAGTCATAATACATGACGAAAACTATTAACATTACTATGGCCACTATTTATGTGATTGATTTTATTCATGCCATTCTAATAGCAATCAATCTACAAGGGTGGAAAAAAGGGTGGAAACACCGTGGATTTGTTTCATTTGTACACGATGGATCCACAGTGTTTCTACTACTTGTACTGTGGAAACACGGTGGAAAAATGGAACAATTTCGTCTAAATTTCTTTGTATACAAATTTCTAAAAATTACGTTGAGAGAGCCAGGATTCGAAACCATGACCGGGTAATCAAATTAGATTCGTCTACCCCAACGCCACAAAAACATTAAGTAAGAAAACGAAATTGGTGACTATTTGATGCAAATTAATTTTTAGTATAAAGTGAGTAAGATGTTATTGTTTTGACCGTTATGTATTAGAATTTGGTTGGCATCACTTTTTCACTTTATTATATGGAGGGTAAAAACTAAGGAGTACCATCTCAGTGTATTAAGAAGTGTCCATTGAACGGGAGCAAATTAAGGTGGCGCTATAGTAGCAAGTGGAAGAATTTTAAAAAGAGCGCCACAAATTTCATAGGTTATTATTTATCAAATCACAGCTGACTACGTAACTCAGCACACTTCACTCTGCTTATTACTGCTACATTCATCTCATTTCCACTTGCTACACTAGCGCTGTTTCGGTGAGTGTTCGAACAATAATTTGCTGTTTACAAGTGGACACTTTTTGGACTAATCCCCCATACAAAGAGTAAAGTTATTAAACTGAAAAAGAGTGGCAACTCGATGATAAAATATGCATGTATGGAAAGTGCTGCCACCCAGAGGTTAGGCGGTGAACTAAAGTTGAAGTAATATATATACATATCTACATGTGCATGTGTAATTACATAGAATTTTCTTTTACTATGAAAGCTACCCTGAAATATAAAAAATAACATATCAGCTGATAACTAAACAATAATAATATCAGCCTAACAATGAAACTTGAGATGTTTTTCAGAAAGAATATCAATAATCGAAAATAGATCGATGACAATAAGTACCTATGCTAGGAACAAAAAATAACAATTCTCAGTTGTCAAACGTTTGACAGGCAGGACAAAATGGCAGCAGTTAAGTTTGTACAATGACTTTTGACGGGAATTTGAAAACGTCATGTGGTGCTCTTGTATTATATTCGATATTTTAGTGTTTTAACGTGTTATATTAGATAATTTTGATGGCATTTTATGTAATGTGATGCGCGGAACTACTGGGATGTAGTGAATATCATATAAAAGTGTTTTACAACGTTTTCATTTTCCATCAAAATTCCAACAAGATACCATTAACAGTGTGGCCATTGCACTGTTGAAGGTGACGATTTGACTTAGACAATGACTAACCTGACAAGACTATAAACATAAAATAATAATAACTTGACACTGGCACCAATAGCTCGTATAAGTAGCTGATTGCCATTATACAAAGAGAAGAAGAAGAAGAAGTTTGTACAACCAATCTGTAGGCGGCGCGACGGTCAGTAAAAATAAGAAATGTTTTAAGTGTGCCCCCCTGGGGGGGCACACTTAAAACATTACTTATTTTTACTGACCGCCGCGCCGCCTACAGATTGGTTGCACAAACTTAACTGCTGCCATTTTGTCCTGCCTGTCAAACGTTTGACAACTGAGAATTGTTATTTTTTGTTCCTAGCGTAGGTACTTATTGTCATCGATCTATTTTCGGTTATTGATATTTTTCTGAAAATTATCTCAAGTTTCAATGTTAGGCTGATATTATAATTGTTTAATTATCAGCTGATATGTTTTTTTTTATATTTCAGGGTAGCTTTCATAGTAAAAGAAAATTCTATGTAATTACACATACACATGTAGATATGTATATATATTACTTCAACTTTAGTTCACCGCCTAAACTCTGGGTGGCAGCACTTTCCATACATGCATATTTTATCATCGAGTTGCCACTCTTTTTCAATTTAATAACTTTACTCTTTGGTGCCCCCCCAGCCCCCATACAAGATGGCTCTCCTTAGTTTTTACCCTCCATACTTTATTATTTTGTTGTACAGAAATATTGATGAATTATGTCTATATTTTAACTGTTTAAGATTTTTTCACTGGTTTTATTTGTTATTTCATTGTACACGTTAAGTTATATTGTTTATACGTAGTGTTTATACGTTTAATTGTCACGGAACGTTCACTCAGATTTTCTTTTCAAACTAATTTGTTTTATTATCTATTGTTTGGATTATGGAAGGTAGAAACTAAGGAATACCATCTTGTATGGGGGATTAGTCAAAAAAGTGTCTACTTGTAAACAGCAAATTATTGTTCGAACACTCACCGAAATAGCGCTAGTGTAGCAAGTGGAAATGATATGAATGTAGCAGTAATAAGCAGAGTGAAGTGTGCTGAGTTACGTAGTCAACTGTGATTTGATAAATAATAACCTATGAACCTATGAAATTTGTGGCGCTCTTTTTAAAATGCTTCCACTTGCTACTATAGCGCCACCTTGCCACCTTAATTTGCTCCCGTTCATTGGACACTTCTTAATACACTGAGATGTTACTCCTTACTCTATTCTCCATGATTTGGATGTAAACGCCGTGCAGCGAAAAACTTCTGTGGAAACACGGTGGAAATATGGAACAAATCCACCGTGGAAATTGCACAGATTACACGGTGTTTCCACAAACACAGTGTGCTTTCCATTTAATACAAAAAGTGACGCAGTGTTTGATAAAGCGCTTTGCATCAACGACACTGTTGAACACAGCGGTACACTGTTCGACACTCGAAAAAGTGGTGTTTGACAGATGCTTACCTACTTTCATAGAGTACTTTAAATATATAGGTACTACTTTGCTTGAGTTAAGTATCATTACTTAACCTCGCAATTTATTTATCGCATATTCTAGTAGTTTTATTTGAGATTATTAAATTGAGCTTGTCTCTTACTGCTAATTAAAATTTAATAAAAATGTTCAAATGTAAATATTGCATTATTGAAGTGAGCCCTAATAATGTGGTTATGTTTATAAATTATTGAGCCAAGACTTTGTGAAGGAACTTGCATTTAGGTATATAACTAGTGTTATTTTGAGACAACTAGCTGTTTCATTTAAACTTTTACACAGTGTTTGGCAGTGTTTCACAATGTACCGCAGAGTCCCTCTGTGTTAACTAAATGGAAAGCAACCAGTGTTTCCACGGTGGTCTCAAGGTTGCGAGGGCAGGGAGGGATAAAAGGCAATAACCATGCAATCTTCAGCCAATTGCTCTTAAAGTAAACAGCATGCGTCCGGGACAAGAGTACAAAAGTGATCTAATTGCAAAAAGATATAGAACAGGGAAACGTCACAGCATTGGAATACGACCTTAAACTTTTTAGACTGGACCGAACTCGGCATCAACAACAATGGCGAATGCATCAATCACCTTTGATGTACAGATGATATGGTCGTTATGACTGTTGACTGTATGAGGCTTTTATATTGCGAAGGACGACGTGTGTGAATTAAATAATACTGGGTCCATTTTCTTATAATCACTTTATTACTTATACATTATGCCGGACTACACGTACACGTTCTAACAGGTTCTACCATAGATTATATAACACTAACCATAGACTCTCTATATTTATGTCCAACACTCTTTTCAAAATAAACAATTAAATTTCCTGCCCCTTTAGTATGGAGGGTAAAAACTAAGGAGAGCCATCTTTTATGGGGGATTAGCCCAAAAAGTGTCCACTTGTAAACAGCAAATTATTGTTCGAATACTCACCGAAATAGCGCTAGTGTAGCAAGTGGAAATGATATGAACGTAGCAGTAATAAGCAGAGTGAAGTGTGCTGAGTTACGTAGTCAACTGTGATTTGATAAATAATAACCTATGAAATTTGTGGCGCTCTTTTTAAAATGCTTCCACTTGCTACTATAGCGCCACCTTAATTTGCTCCTGTTCATTGGACACTTCTTAATACACTGAGATGGTACTCCTTAGTTTTTACCCTCCATACCCTTTGGTAATAGTACGTAAAATTTCTCCGCAACCACGAAAACAAAGCGCTGTTACCACCGCTAACTTAGTCATGTAGAATGGTTGAGATATTTTGAGCGTTGGGATATTTTGAGCGTTGTGAACGTTTAGTAGAACGTAACAAGGGAAATAGTTCAGACTTGATTACCGACCATCCGACATACACCGGTGCAGTAGACATGGAAATGACTGCTACTTTCATTTCATTTTCATTTAGTGAAATTATCTTTTTTCCCATGTGATTTCACATGTGAAATTTCATATCTACTGA
The DNA here is from genome assembly GCA_905163515.2 of Lymantria monacha. Taxonomy (NCBI): domain Eukaryota; kingdom Metazoa; phylum Arthropoda; class Insecta; order Lepidoptera; family Erebidae; genus Lymantria; species Lymantria monacha. The sequence continues at coordinate 2,426,935 of LR991099.1, forward strand.
TTTTTTTCACAATGCTCTAAAGTCACACTTACTAAACGTTTGCTATTGCAAATGCAAAATGATTTATGATTAATGGCTCTACAATATGAATTAGATCATTAGCTCTTTGGCGGGAACATACAAATTACTTTTTATATTAGTTTTATAAATTGATGCTAATTTAAGTGTTATTTATTAATTTCAATTACTAAAATATAAGTGAAACGAAGTTATGAACTCATGCTTTCTAGATTGCCACAAAAAGTCTATGAAAAGTTTTAGGTAGAATGGCCATTATTTTGAGTATTTTATTAAAACCGGACTTCAGTGAGGACGATGACTGACTGACTTTGTCCCGATTATTTTTTTACTGTAATGGTTAGATGTATATATAAATCTCTGTCTACGTCACACGTGCTACCCGTTCGTTTAGCGACGTATCAGTAAATTATATTTTGCTCTTTCTAACACGAGTAAATACATATTGTTATTTGTCTTTACCCGTTCACTCTTGCCTAACGCCGTGACTCGTGGATGTTATACGATGATTTCCGAATGATCTGCGATGAGCGATGTAGGCAAGGTAGGTAGCAGAGAAGTAGCAAAGGAGCATGATTATCAAGGCAGATAACAGGGGTGAGGTATGAAAAATCATTTCATATGGTTTTTCACATCTTGCGATTTATGCCATGCTTACGGTGCAGGCATGGAGAATAGAGTAAAGGAGTACGTATACGTTTAATTGTCACGGAACGTTCACTCAGATTTTCTTTTCAAACTAATTTGTTTTATTATCTATTGTTTGGATTATGGAAGGTAGAAACTAAGGAATACCATCTTGTATGGAGGATTAGTCAAAAAAGTGTCCACTTGTAAACAGCAAATTATTGTTCGAACACTCACCGAAATAGCGCTAGTGTAGCAGTAATAAGCAGAGTGAAGTGTGCTGAGTTACGTAGTCAGCTGTGATTTGATAAATAATAACCTATGAACCTATGAAATTTGTGGCGCTCTTTTTTAAATTCTTACACTTGCTACTATAGCGCCACCTTAATTTGCTCCCATTCAATGGACACTTCCTGGGAGGGCACACTTAAAACATTTCTTATTTTTACTGACCGTCGCGCCGCCTACAGAATGGTTGTACAAACTTAACTGCTGCCATTTTGTCCTGCCTGTCAAACGTTTGACAACTGAGAATTGTTATTTTTTGTTCCTAGCATAGGTACTTATTGTCATCGATCTATTTTCGCTTATTGATATTCTTTCTGAAAATTATCTCAAGTTTCATTGTTAGGCTGATATTATTATTGTTTAGTTATCAGCTGATATGTTATTTTTTATATTTCAGGGTAGCTTTCATAGTAAAAGAAAATTCTATGTAATTACACATACACATGTAGATATGTATAAATATTACTTCAACTTTAGTTCACCGCCTAAACTCTGGGTGGCAGCACTTTCCATACATGCATATTTTATCATCGAGTTGCCACTCTTTTTCAGTTCAATAACTTTACTCTTTGGACACTTCCTGGGGGGGCACAGTTAAAACATTACTTATTTTTACTGATCGTCGCGCCGCCTACAGATTGTTTGTACAAACATAGCTGCCATTTTGTTGTAATTGTCAAAAGTTTGACAACTGAGAATTGTTATTTTTTGTTCCTAGCGTATGTACTTATTGTCAATAATCTATTTTCGGTTATTAATGTTCTTTCTGGAAATTATCTCAATTTTCATTATTAAGTTTATACTATTGCCGTTTCGTTAACAGCTGATATGTTATTTTTATATTTCAGGGTAGGTTTCATAGTAAAGAAAAATCCTATATAATTACATACACACAATATGTAGATACGTAGGTACATATGTATATTACTTCAACTTTAGTTCACCGCCTTAGCTCTAGGTAGCAGCACTTTCCATACATGCATATTTTACCATCGAGTTGCCACTCTTTTTCAGTTAATATAATTTTACTCTTTGGACACTTTTTAATACACTGAGATGGTACTCCTTACTCTATTCTCCATGGGTGCAGGTTAAACTAAATAAAAGCTTCTAAATTTCCCCTGTGAATCCGAGTTACTTGGCAACAATGGCAACACTGTTCTGAAAAAATGTACCAATTACCAAATTGGATTAAATTTAGTGATCGTTAATGGAAAATAAAAGTTGTAGTACTTGTAGTTGACTTTGTATTACTCTTTAAAAGTGAAAGTAATAAATAAAATGTGAGTGTAAACCCTTCAATTTTCCCTTAATATCTGTCGCCTATTTATCATCTTACAAAACACTCGTAGGTACGTTATTGTTTTATTTTGCTATTGTTTTCGTTGAACTTAATCCACAACTAGTTATTTTGAACGTGATTTATAAATTTATTTCAGTTAATTGTATTTAAATAATGTCCGTTCTAATGTTCAATCAACTATTATAAGAAAAATGTGAAGTTAGTATTATCTACAAACTGTAGGTACCTACTTATACTTGGTCACAGACAGAGCAAAACAGAGATGTTACACCTTCTTTTTGTTTATGTAATCTAAGTTATATGTATTGAGAGTGTGAGCTGACAACCTTCTGCTAGTTACCATGAACATATTTTCATTCTTTCAGTAATAAACACGAATTCGAAAAATCTAATAACACGACTTCAGCATTAGATTTTGATTTCATGGTCAGCAACCACTTATACTGTGGTACTTATCCGTGTGGTGACGGAGTAAGAATACAGTTTACCATCCCCTATCTTACCTGTGGGTGATCGTAAGAGACGACTAAGGGATATAAAATGCATATTACATCTATGCAAGAGAAGGAAAACTCGAAACAAAACCCTATACCAACACGTCTGACCAGCGCGGTATTGTGGATTAACTTCCCTCCCATTATGGAGGAGGCCCGAGCCTAACAGTGGGATGTATATGGGCTGTGATGATGATGATGAACCACTTATAAGAGCTAACACTAACAGCTAGTCCAAACAAAATTAAAAAGTAATTACAACAATGTATTTTGCTTTTACAGATTAATAGAAATAATATATAACAAGAAAAACGCATTTCCTTAAACATTATTTAAAGTTGTGGCATACACCCTAATGTTTATTTCAGTTTTGAGTCCATATGTAATTTATTTTGTTTTGTCTCTTCAGCACAATGCCTCGTAACTATGATGAGGATTCTGGTCGCAGTTCCTGCTCGGCAGCATCAATCTGCATCAGTCCAGTTATAAACTTAAATAGTGAAGAGCATATAAATCATGTTAGAAAGCGAAATAATAAAACTCAAGAGGCAAGCACTAACACAGAATTAAAAGTTAGTATACGTCCAAGAAGTTATGTTGGTATTATAAAATCACCAGATGAAAATGAACCATTCCCCAGTTGTAGAATACCTAGAAACTATAGAAAACCTGTTTTTAATTTATTTGATACACCTAGAAGAGGTGGTCTCAGTAATGCACATTCAACTTTAGAAATAGCTTGCAGTACACAGATTGAAGAGCCTAAGATTCACACCAACACAGTGTCCATGACCGCTATTGCCCTGAATGACAATACTATTAAGACCAAACAGCATACAAATACAAATTTTCGAAGAGGAAAACCGGTGCAAAGAGCAGCTTCAAGATTGTATAAAGCTGAATGTGGATTCAAAGGTAAAGATGGATGTGTTGGACCCGAGTTTATTGTTAGGGCATCGCAGCCACCTAAACATATTGACTTAACTCTTTCTGCCGTTTGTGATAAAAGAGTTATAACTGTTGTTTTACTGAATGGTCAAAAAGTGGACATCTTATGTGATCCACATACAGTTACTACGGGACAATTATTTGAAGCTTTAGTGTACAGTGAGAAATATGAACATAATTTTATGCTGGGACTAGCTATTTTGCTAGGAGGTGACTTTGTCTTTTTACCGGATGATTACAAAATAAAAAAAGCTGCTCCAGAAAGTTGGCACAAAATGAACAGCAAGAGAAAGACCACAGATGATTTAACGCTGACTTTGTTTCTGAGAATAAAATTCTTTTTGCCTAAAAATATTGCTAGCAATATACAGGATGGAGAATGGAGGTACAGAGTTTATTTACAGCTTAGGAGGGCTACGTTAGAAGGTCAATTAATTTCGACTGTACAGAATCTTATTTTACTAGCTGGATATGCATTGCATATAGAATTTGGAGAGTTTTCATTTAGAGAACACGGTACAGCTGATTATTTTTTATTAGAACATTATCTGCCTGAAAGTATTATAACCAATGATATGTCAGATATTAAATTGCGAATGAAAAGAGCACACGAGTCTAGACGTGGCCTAGATAGGAATAAGGCTGTGATAAATTACATCACTCTTGCTCAAACATTTAGAGATTATGGTGCACACTTTTATTCGGCTGTTTGGGCAACTAGAGATGGATTTTGTAGAGATATTTGGCTATCAATAGGTCCAAGAGGGGTCACCCTTTACTCTAGAAATAATCACACAGTAGATGACAATTTAAACAATATGAATAGAATAGTGTTGCAAAGCTTACCTTGGCACCACATTCATACATTCTATTACAACAAGAAAAGTTTGTACATAATGCCTAATTCATATTCAGGATTGTCCAAAATTGGTGTTAAATATAAATTAAAAATGATGGACAATAAAAGCTACTTCACTTTCTGGTTGGCATCTTTACACCACAGATTATATCTAAAACTTTATGCTAAAGAAGATTTCTTGAATTACTTATCCAGTGAAATAACTTATCCCTTAAAAGAAGCAGGCAGCCTCAAAAAATTAAACTGCAGTAATTATGAAGATAGTTACAATTTAGCTGTGAGAAACCCTGTTCGTGTTAGAAGACCTACTAGAAGAAGGTTCAAAGTAGATATATTTGGTGACAAGAAGCTTCAGAATAAGGAGAATGAAAAGCCCAATACAGAGGAACTATTAAGACAAATATTGTCACCAGAGCAGAGTGACGAAAGTGCTCTCAATGCTTTAAATGTTCATGCTCATGATAACTCTTCTAATGATGGTTTGTCATCTTCAGAAAGTTGTAGTATACCAAGGAGGCAGGGAGTTAAAATGGGAACAAGGGTTTTCCATGGCATGAAATCAGTTACAGACAGCAGATTTCCTAAATCACCTATAAGAAATTCCAATCCTTGCTTAAGATCTGATGGTGATTTGACTACAGCTCAAAGTGATTCTGATGATCTGGGCACAGAACAAAAGCAGCACTATATAAATATAGACAGTATGAAATTATTACCACAAAGGCATTATAGCCCCAATGTTTCTAATGTACCAACGGCTTACGTTATAGAATCTCCTAAAGTTTATCCAGACGTCTTTAATTATAATGTAATAAATAATGAATCATTTACAAACACATCATTGTTTGAAAAGCTAGATAATATGGAATGTGTACAAGGAGAGAGGATATTTGTAACGGCAGTTCTAGAAAGAGATGAAATGAATGCTTTAGGATTGCAAGTAGCAGAAGGATCGGATGGCAATGTTTATATTAAGTCTATTACTACAGGTAGTCCTGCTTGTTTATGCAATAAACTGTTGCCTGGAGATCAAATAATATCAGTTAATGGGAAGACACTACTGAATGTTAAATATGATAGGGCTTTAGCTATGTTACAGTCCGCACCTCAAAAAGTAGAACTGATAGTATTGCAAAATGCCAATAAAACTTCCAATGTAGAATATCAGGAAGATATGGAAGATAGACATTTCTCATCATCTAAATGTATTAAAATTGATAATGTTAATGCCTCGGATGTACAAATATCAGATGACGAATTATTAAATGAAGAAGCATTGAAAACAATATATGCTTTAATAAAATTAACGAAAGATAAAGTTATAAGTAGAATTAAAGATAATTCTAAACAAACTACGCCTAACAAAAGTAATTTACAAAAGTGTTATTCAGAAAACAAAGTTTATGAGGAATCCGACATTGATTATTCGTCACAAGAGAATACACCACAAAAAAGGAATTCTCAAAAATTTAAATTCAATACATGGCGTGGTTTGAATTCAAATATGAAATCCAAACGTCGTCCGTTGAGTTTGAGTATTCCTGCCGATGTTAATTTATCTGATGACTACTTAAATGAAAGCTCTAGTGATTTACTTAAAAAAAGTTCATTGAAATCTATTCAGTCATCACTTAATAGTTTGGATAACTCTATAAAAAGTGGCTCTTCTAAAAATGTTGCATTGCCACGCAATTATGGACTTAGTAGGAAGTGGTTAGGCCCTGTGAGGTACCCGGTAACTCCTTGCAAAAATAGTAATATGGAGACTGAACCAAGTGCAATTGTTAATGAAAATGTGACGAGAAGACATTTTGTTTATGGTGCTGGAGATTCAGATGAAGATCAGATATTTTTGTAATATTACTGTATATATTTATACTATTAAGAAATTATTATATGTTATGTTTATGACAAATTTAATAAATGCCATTATTAATTATTGGATTTTAATTTAAACATTGCACTAATGTAACTAGAGTTGGGTATGCACAAAAGAGTATGAAAGTAAAATTAATGCGGTCGAAATGCGATCTCTGCGGAAAATCTGTGGAGTAAGGCTGACCTACCACATTCGTAACGACGAAGTAAGAGAGCGAGTAGGTATAAAAGAGAATATTGGTGTAAAGATGCGAAAGGGAACGCTCCGATGGTTCGGACATGTGGAAAGAATGCCAAACGAACGTCTGGTTAAGAAGATATACAATGCGAAAGTGGAAGGATGTAGGTACCGGGGAAGACCGAGACTAACCTACCTAGACCAGATCGGTCATGTACTGAAGGAAGGTGGAGTCAAGAGTCTCCGAAACCGGCGAGCGTGTATGAAGAGAATTATGAATGTTGAGGAAGCAAGTGAAGTATGCAAAGATAGAGTTTTCTGGCACTGTGTTCTCTCTGCCTACCCTGCAAGGGATATGGCGTGATGATATGTATGTATGTACTAATGTAATGCCGAATGAACGTCTGGTTAAGAAGATATACAATGCGAAAGTGGAAGGATGTAGGTACCGGGGGAGGTCGAGACTCGCATACCTAGACCAGATTGGTCACGTACTGAAAAAAGGTGGACTCAAGAGTCTCCGAAACCGGCGAGCGTGTATGAAGAGAATTATGAATGTTGAGTAAGCGAGTGAAGTATGCAAGGATAGAGTTCTCTGGCTACCCTGCAAGGGATATGGCGTGATGATATGTATGTGTACTAATATCATTATAGGCAAAATTATGAATTATTTTATTGAATATTTCCAGCAGCAACTGCTGATATCCAGTGGTAATCAATCACTAAATGTTTACGACCGCCCAGCAGTTAAGGGTTATGGTATATTGTATTTTTTTAACTTTTTTCATGGAATGCCTTTTCGTATGGTCATCATCATCCATCCTTTCGCCTTGCACTGTTGAACGGAACCGTCCCGGCGTCCCCTGTAAATGAGGGAATAGTGTCGTGCTCGCCCACGCGGTGAGACTTATGCACCGATACTACGAAATATTGATAGAAAAGAGCGCATGGGCCGTGTGATTTATAGGCGGCGGTGCTCTTCGTTCCCAAGTATGGGTTGGGAGCTTTTAGTGCTCCCCCAATCTGGATAAAGTTGTCACAGTCATCTGCGGTTAACAACTGAATCATAAAAAACATCGCTCCGTAGCAGGGTAACTTTCTCTTTACTAGAGCTAGTCGCTTGAGAGGGGGCACAGACTGAGTTCGGTTTCTGGACCGTGAGGACTATCTTATTAGTGCTGTTTGATTGGATGAGTTGGCTACATGGAGTCCTTCCTTAACAATTTACGGGTAGCCCAGTGAAGGCAAAGAAGCACAGAGCTAGTAACCTGTTCTAATGTCAAAGAGAGGAAGCCTATCTTTACAGTGTTCATGGTCACGTTAAGACGTCCTCCCGGGAATTAAAAATCAGATACAAACTGGTTTTATATTAGTTTTATTTTAAATGTGTAAAACTGACGTAAACATCAGAAATCATTACGGAGAGGACATAATTGAACGATAGCATATAAAAGGATCGGAACATGAATTCGGCTTTTACGACGCTCACAAGTGCAAGGGCGTCGCCAATGGGGCTAGCCGCAAAGCGACCAAAGTGCGAGCAGTTGACTTCCTTACCTATTAATAAATTTAGTGTTGCCCAAATTCAGTCTTGGTCTTGCAGTCTTGGTCTTGTTCTTGCGTTTTTGCAAGACCAAGAACAAGACCGCGTATTTTTAGCAAGACCAAGACCAAGACTGACCGTGCAAGACTTGAGCAAGAACAAGACTAAGCCTGCAAGACTCTTGCGTCTTGCAGCTAGGACTTAGCGCTATTTCACGGAGTAGTTAGGTGTAACAGTTCGGTGTATAGGTACGCTTAGGAATTCTATGAGACGCAAAAAACTGTATCAAAGAATATGAAAAACTGGACCTATGCGCATTACGACTAATACCATAAACATACCTACATAGCGAATAAAAAAATATCCATTAAAATCAAACTGAGTGCATGCATAGTTATGTTTCAACCATCGGCACTTTGATAATGCGGCATCAAAGGTTTTGTACTTACTTCTCAAAGAAATTTGCCGCTTTTCGGAAGTACATGGTTATGATACACGCGCCGGCGGCTTCTTTTGAAATCATATATGTACAACAATCGTTGCCGCCGCGCCGAAATCACAACATTTGACACTATTTGATTGCCGCCACAGGGCGTAGGTATACTCATGCAAAATAATTTCGAATTTTAAGAGTACCTACAGGTGTTCCAAAGAATAAATAAGTTTCAGAGTGCTTAGAATGAAAATGAATACATTATACTGATCACGCAAGTAGTATTATGATAGGAAAAAATGTTAAGGATAGGTAGTAGATGTCATAATAATTTATTCTAGCAAGTATATATTATAATATTGATTATATGGTTTTAAACTAATTACTTAGGTACTATTATTGTACATTTAGTCATTATATTTCTTAAGTTTTTACAAGAAAAATAGCAAAAAGTGTTCAAATATCACCCGTTTGATAAATATTGTAGCCACTTTTAAATATACTTGAAACGTGTAAAAAAATTCAGAGTTCAGAAAAGATTGATGGTAATTCTTATTTTTTATTATACATACATATCATCACGCCATTCCTTGCAGGGTAGGCAGAGAGAATAGAGTGCCAGAGAACTCTATCTTTGCATTCTTCACTCGCTTCCTCAACATTCATAATTCTCTTCATACACGCTCGCCGGTTTCAGAGACTCTTGACTCCACCTTCCTTCAATACATGACCGATCTGGTCTAGGTAGGTTAGTCTCGGTCTCCCCCGGTACCTACATCCTTCCACTTTCGCATTGTATATATTCTTAACCAGACGTTCGTTCGGCATTCTTTCCACATGTCCGAACCATCGGAGCATTCCCTTTCGCATCTTTACACCAATACTCTCTTTCATACCTACTCGCTCTCTTACGTCGTCGTTACGAATGCGGAAAAAAAATTATTATAATATCCTCTATTTATCAGAAGATTTTATAGGGCCACACAATTTACAGTTATCCGTCCATATCCGTGGGTCATTTCGGCGTTTGAGCAGTGGCAATATATTGTTGCGCTTTATTTAGCAAGCGAGAGAGCCGTAAGCCCAACTTTCTGGATGCGTTTGGGATTTCCATTGTTAGACAGTGGTATTGCAAAGATCCATGGGCGGCAGCAACACTTACCGTCGGGTGTGTTGCTTACTTGTTTGCCACCAATAGCAATTAAATAAAGAAGTAGATAGGTGTATGTTTATTTCAATCATCTATGAGAGATCCGTGCCGGATAGTGAAATTCTATCAACGGAAATAAAGAAGAAGAAAAATGTACGAATTTAGCCACTGAAAAACTTAATAAGCATTCATCATCATCATCACAGCCCATAAATGTCCAACTGTTGGGCTCGAGCCTCCTCCGTAAAGGGAGGGAAATTAACATACTATACTGTGTTGGTCAGATGTGTTGGTATAGGGTTTTGTTTCGAGTTTTTCTTCTCTCGCATAGATGTTGTACGCGTTTTATATTCCTTAGTCGTCTCGTACGATCACCCACGGGCAATATATGGGGTGGTGAATAGTATTCTTACTCCGTCACCACACGGAAAATAATAGGCATTACCTAGCTTCTTTAGAATAGTATTTCCATTAGTGTTGCCCAAATGCAAGAACAAGACGAGACTTAGCCAGTCTTGGTCTTGGTCTTGCGCCAATACACCTGGTCTTGGTCTTGGTCTTGGTCTTGCGCTCCCAGTCTTGGTCTTGGTCTTGGTCTTGCAGCAAGAGTCTTGCAAGTCTTGCAATTACCTATTAGTCTATTACTATTTATTAAAGTTTACTTTAAATCTTAGAAAAACGTATTAGAATTGAAACATTGTGAGCTTGAATTAACATAGCCATAGTAAAGATCAAGCAGATTAATAAATAACTGAGGATTTGATAAGAAATTCGAAAAATCAACTGACCTATATGTCGTTTTCCATGGAAGTAACTGTTTCTTAATAAACATTTATGATTTATAAGCTTACATTTGCTAAAACATGTAAAAAACAAATTAATTACAATAACTTGACTGTATTTTAAAGAACAATATCTGTCTAGAAAGAGATTGAACCCTCAACTTATATGAAATTTAATAAAAGAGTTTTACGATTTATCATTTATTTCAATAAAAAATAAAATACAACACAAATCAAACATAACAGTACACAACAGCTTTATCATTAGGTTATGTTACTTTATATCAATTCTTTTGACCAAGAATTAATACAAAGTAACCACCTGGCTGACTCATCACTTAACCTATTTCTATGTTTTCTAATTACTAATGATGCTTTAGAAAATAATCTCTCAGCAGGTACTGAAGTTGCAGGTATTGAGAGAAAATCACGGGCCATCTTCGATAAAGTCGGATACTCTGTCTCATGCGTCCTGCACCAATCTAAAATGTCTTCCAAGCTGACAGTTCTTGGTTTTCTCAGGTACTCCTCCAACTCGTCTATCACTAAGCCTTAAAGACAAGATCCAGATGACGTCGAGGGACATTCATAGAGTTTATCAAAGTCTATTACGTCTTCATCTTCATCACATACTTTATTTTCTTCTTTTGGTAATTCCAGAGATTTGTTCAGTGAGTGTAGACTTTTATATTCTTCATAAAGTTCATTGAACTTGCGCAGACTTTCTGTTTTAAGTTGCTTCCCCCACATTGTCAGGTCAAAAGTCTGAGCCTTATGCCTTGGGTCTAAAATTAAAGAAGTACAATAAATCCAGTTGCTCTTCTTATAATGTTTAAGCATTTTGTCTCGAGCTGCTTGGAAAGCTAGAATGAGCCTTTCATCCACTTCAGATCGATTAGGTTTCTCATCTAACTGTTTTACCATGGATTCAATTTTATCTAGCAATAGATTGAATGATACAATGACTAGCGGTAATGTAACATATTTGTCTCCACCAAGTTTTGTACTTAAAAGTTTAAAGTTTATTAGAAATTTATGTAATTTTTCGAGTACCTGCCATTCACTAGCTGTGATTTGAAAATCATTCAATTCGGTGACAGAACTGCACAATATGTTAATGCCCGCTCTCACTTTTAAACCAAATCCAATCATATCATGTGTGGAATTCCATCTCGTTGGACAGTCAAGAATGGCATTTAGATTTGATGGCACGCCAGCTGCTTCACAAGCAGATTGAAACTTCTTCTTCACTATCTCACTTCTTTTTATTTTACTGGAAATACTGCGTAACTTTGTTACAGATGTACGCGAGTCAGCAATATTTGGTGCATATTCTTCATCTTCCTCATCCTCAGTTTCGTCTGCATAGTCTTCATACTGCTGATCTTGCGCGTTAGTGTCAGACTCATAGTGTAATGCTAAGGTCTTTAATAAATCTTGTACACCAAGGTTTAAAATGTGAGCAAAGCACCGGAAATGTTGATTGTCTGAATCAAAGTGTGGCGGCAGCTGTTTGCCCAGTTCATACATAAATTTGGTATTTGCAGTTGCGTTGTCGACCGTGATACCTTGTATTTTATCAATTATGTCATATTCCAATAAACATTCATGGAAAATCGTTGCAATATCTTCCCCAGTATGTCGACCGCGTGATGGTGTAAAATCAAGAACTACAGATCGATACTTCTATTCGTTGTCTATATAATGCATAGTAACCCCGTAGTAACTCCTACCAGCAATTGACGTCCACCCATCAATAGTACGACATTTTAGATGATAATTGTTGAAGTCCTTCCTTGAGATTCAATTGGAGCTCTTCAAATCGCTCTTTGACTTTCCTTCTAAGTGTAGACCTTTTAGGAAACACCATATTAGGGCAAATACGTCGAAAATATACTTGTGTAGCTTCGTCATCGAAAAATGAGAAGGGAAGATATTTTTTCACCACCCAATCAACTGTAGCTGTCGTGATGTTGTCACTGCTGTTTTCCGACTGAAATAAAACAATAAATCTTGTGTTATTATTTAAAACATACTAGGTTTGAGCGTTTAGGAGGAGGAGGTTTGTTGTTGTTAAATCGAGAAAATCGTTAAATTGACATTTGTTATATTACCAAAATAAAGTACTTAGTTGTTACTGGCCGATTATGAAAACAAATGAAAATATGGGTGTTTATAAAAAATATTTAAGACGATAATTACATACTTAATATGTCGCACCCCTAGATGAAAACACCACTAACTCAAAAATACTTACGTAAGTTAATGTCGTTTTTGAAAGTATCGCATGAATTATAGCTACGCGGAGTTAAAATTCCCGTAGCGGCAACTTCGACCATTGTTAAAAAAATATTCTTACCTGTCCACTTCTTCCAGCGGTTACTAAAAAGCTTGTGATATCTCCACTTAATTTTGGTTTAACAGGAAGAAATATTTGTGATTCCTTTTTGTGGAAAGATATTAGATGTTTCCTTAAGCCTGAAGTGTTTCTGTTTTTCATTTTTATTTCAATCTTTTTATGTTGGCACAATTTACACAAGGCAGTTTGGGATGCATGAATTATGTCGAAAAACTCCTCAAATTTGCTTTTGGGTCTTTTAGATCTGTGACTCAAACTCTCGTTACTCGGACTAGAATAATTTGAATCTTCGTCTCTCATATTAAATTGTACACGTGATACGTTTTTAGAAAACAACAAGAATTAGTAAAAACAATTATTAAGTTAGACTCGAAGCACAGCTCAATTGGAAATGACTGGAATTAAAATAATTCCTTTATTTATAGTACGTTTCCTTGCTTTCTACCGCGCCGCCTCGCCACGTGCCGGCTCTATTAAAAGGATGCCGCCCCAAATCAAACGATGCCGCGTGCGGCGTACAAACACAGATTATTACCTACTTGTACAGACGCGACGCGTGAATAAAATATATGTAAAGAATTAGTGGCAATCACTATTCTTTACATATAAGTGAATGTTTTGGCGTACATCTATACTTATCTATACTAATATTATAAAGCTGAAGAGTTTGTTTGTATGTTTGATGACAGAAGTTTTAAAATAAATAAATAAATCCTGAACGTCACTATACCTCCAAAGTTACTATTCCTCGTGGACGAAGTCGCGGGCACTGCTAGTAAATACTTACTCTCATCATCTCTCTCAGAGATATTCGGGCTGGTAAGCAATACAAAACTCTTATCGCAGGCTTTTTATTTTATTAGTAGGTAAGTACCTACGCTTTTTATATTATTTTATTAGTTTTGTAGAATTTTTTTACACGTTTCAAGTATATTTAAAAGTGGCTACAATATTTATCAAACGGGTGATATTTGAACACTTTTTGCTATTTTTCTTGTAAAAACTTAAGAAATATAATGACTAAATGTACAATAATAGTACCTAAGTAATTAGTTTAAAACCATATAATCAATATTATAATATATACTTGCTAGAATAAATTATTATGACATCTACTACCTATCCTTAACATTATTTCCTATCATAATACTACTTGCGTGATCAGTATAATGTATTCATTTTCATTCTAAGCACTCTGAAACTTATTTATTCTTTGGAACACCTGTAGGTACTCTTAAAATTCGAAATTATTTTGCATGAGTATACCTACGCCCTGTGGCGGCAATCAAATAGTGTCAAATGTTGTGATTTCGGCGCGGCGGCAACGATTGTTGTACATATATGATTTCAAAAGAAGCCGCCGGCGCGTGTATCATAACCATGTACTTCCGAAAAGCGGCAAATTTCTTTGAGAAGTAAGTACAAAACCTTTGATGCCGCATTATCAAAGTGCCGATGGTTGAAACATAACTATGCATGCACTCAGTTTGATTTTAATGGATATTTTTTTATTCGCTATGTAGGTATGTTTATGGTATTAGTCGTAATGCGCATAGGTCCAGTTTTTCATATTCTTTGATACAGTTTTTTGCGTCTCATAGAATTCCTAAGCGTACCTATACACCGAACTGTTACACCTAACTACTCCGTGAAATAGCGCTAAGTCCTAGCTGCAAGACGCAAGAGTCTTGCAGGCTTAGTCTTGTTCTTGCTCAAGTCTTGCACGGTCAGTCTTGGTCTTGGTCTTGCTAAAAATACGCGGTCTTGTTCTTGGTCTTGCAAAAACGCAAGAACAAGACCAAGACTGCAAGACCAAGACTGAATTTGGGCAACACTAAATTTATTAATAGGTAAGGAAGTCAACTGCTCGCACTTTGGTCGCTTTGCGGCTAGCCCCATTGGCGACGCCCTTGCACTTGTGAGCGTCGTAAAAGCCGAATTCATGTTCCGATCCTTTTATATGCTATCGTTCAATTATGTCCTCTCCGTAATGATTTCTGATGTTTACGTCAGTTTTACACATTTAAAATAAAACTAATATAAAACCAGTTTGTATCTGATTTTTAATTCCCGGGAGGACGTCTTAACGTGACCATGAACACTGTAAAGATAGGCTTCCTCTCTTTGACATTAGAACAGGTTACTAGCTCTGTGCTTCTTTGCCTTCACTGGGCTACCCGTAAATTGTTAAGGAAGGACTCCATGTAGCCAACTCATCCAATCAAACAGCACTAATAAGATAGTCCTCACGGTCCAGAAACCGAACTCAGTCTGTGCCCCCTCTCAAGCGACTAGCTCTAGTAAAGAGAAAGTTACCCTGCTACGGAGCGATGTTTTTTATGATTCAGTTGTTAACCGCAGATGACTGTGACAACTTTATCCAGATTGGGGGAGCACTAAAAGCTCCCAACCCATACTTGGGAACGAAGAGCACCGCCGCCTATAAATCACACGGCCCATGCGCTCTTTTCTATCAATATTTCGTAGTATCGGTGCATAAGTCTCACCGCGTGGGCGAGCACGACACTATTCCCTCATTTACAGGGTCCAAATTCAGTCTTGGTCTTGCAGTCTTGGTCTTGTTCTTGCGTTTTTGCAAGACCAAGAACAAGACCGCGTATTTTTAGCAAGACCAAGACCAAGACTGACCGTGCAAGACTTGAGCAAGAACAAGACTAAGCCTGCAAGACTCTTGCGTCTTGCAGCTAGGACTTAGCGCTATTTCACGGAGTAGTTAGGTGTAACAGTTCGGTGTATAGGTACGCTTAGGAATTCAATGAGACGCAAAAAACTGTATCAAAGAATATGAAAAACTGGACCTATGCGCATTACGACTAATACCATAAACATACCTACATAGCGAATAAAAAAATATCCATTAAAATCAAACTGAGTGCATGCATAGTTATGTTTCAACCATCGGCACTTTGATAATGCGGCATCAAAGGTTTTGTACTTACTTCTCAAAGAAATTTGCCGCTTTTCGGAAGTACATGGTTATGATACACGCGCCGGCGGCTTCTTTTGAAATCATATATGTACAACAATCGTTGCCGCCGCGCCGAAATCACAACATTTGACACTATTTGATTGCCGCCACAGGGCGTAGGTATACTCATGCAAAATAATTTCGAATTTTAAGAGTACCTACAGGTGTTCCAAAGAATAAATAAGTTTCAGAGTGCTTAGAATGAAAATGAATACATTATACTGATCACGCAAGTAGTATTATGATAGGAAATAATGTTAAGGATAGGTAGTAGATGTCATAATAATTTATTCTAGCAAGTATATATTATAATATTGATTATATGGTTTTAAACTAATTACTTAGGTACTATTATTGTACATTTAGTCATTATATTTCTTAAGTTTTTACAAGAAAAATAGCAAAAAGTGTTCAAATATCACCCGTTTGATAAATATTGTAGCCACTTTTAAATATACTTGAAACGTGTAAAAAAATTCTACAAAACTAATAAAATAATATAAAAAGCGTAGGTACTTACCTACTAATAAAATAAAAAGCCTGCGATAAGAGTTTTGTATTGCTTACCAGCCCGAATATCTCTGAGAGAGATGATGAGAGTAAGTATTTACTAGCAGTGCCCGCGACTTCGTCCACGAGGAATAGTAACTTTGGAGGTATAGTGACGTTCAGGATTTATTTATTTATTTTAAAACTTCTGTCATCAAACATACAAACAAACTCTTCAGCTTTATAATATTAGTATAGATAAGTATAGATGTACGCCAAAACATTCACTTATATGTAAAGAATAGTGATTGCCACTAATTCTTTACATATATTTTATTCACGCGTCGCGTCTGTACAAGTAGGTAATAATCTGTGTTTGTACGCCGCACGCGGCATCGTTTGATTTGGGGCGGCATCCTTTTAATAGAGCCGGCACGTGGCGAGGCGGCGCGGTAGAAAGCAAGGAAACGTACTATAAATAAAGGAATTATTTTAATTCCAGTCATTTCCAATTGAGCTGTGCTTCGAGTCTAACTTAATAATTGTTTTTACTAATTCTTGTTGTTTTCTAAAAACGTATCACGTGTACAATTTAATATGAGAGACGAAGATTCAAATTATTCTAGTCCGAGTAACGAGAGTTTGAGTCACAGATCTAAAAGACCCAAAAGCAAATTTGAGGAGTTTTTCGACATAATTCATGCATCCCAAACTGCCTTGTGTAAATTGTGCCAACATAAAAAGATTGAAATAAAAATGAAAAACAGAAACACTTCAGGCTTAAGGAAACATCTAATATCTTTCCACAAAAAGGAATCACAAATATTTCTTCCTGTTAAACCAAAATTAAGTGGAGATATCACAAGCTTTTTAGTAACCGCTGGAAGAAGTGGACAGGTAAGAATATTTTTTTAACAATGGTCGAAGTTGCCGCTACGGGAATTTTAACTCCGCGTAGCTATAATTCATGCGATACTTTCAAAAACGACATTAACTTACGTAAGTATTTTTGAGTTAGTGGTGTTTTCATCTAGGGGTGCGACATATTAAGTATGTAATTATCGTCTTAAATATTTTTTATAAACACCCATATTTTCATTTGTTTTCATAATCGGCCAGTAACAACTAAGTACTTTATTTTGGTAATATAACAAATGTCAATTTAACGATTTTCTCGATTTAACAACAACAAACCTCCTCCTCCTAAACGCTCAAACCTAGTATGTTTTAAATAATAACACAAGATTTATTGTTTTATTTCAGTCGGAAAACAGCAGTGACAACATCACGACAGCTACAGTTGATTGGGTGGTGAAAAAATATCTTCCCTTCTCATTTTTCGATGACGAAGCTACACAAGTATATTTTCGACGTATTTGCCCTAATATGGTGTTTCCTAAAAGGTCTACACTTAGAAGGAAAGTCAAAGAGCGATTTGAAGAGCTCCAATTGAATCTCAAGGAAGGACTTCAACAATTATCATCTAAAATGTCGTACTATTGATGGGTGGACGTCAATTGCTGGTAGGAGTTACTACGGGGTTACTATGCATTATATAGACAACGAATGGAAGTATCGATCTGTAGTTCTTGATTTTACACCATCACGCGGTCGACATACTGGGGAAGATATTGCAACGATTTTCCATGAATGTTTATTGGAATATGACATAATTGATAAAATACAAGGTATCACGGTCGACAACGCAACTGCAAATACCAAATTTATGTATGAACTGGGCAAACAGCTGCCGCCACACTTTGATTCAGACAATCAACATTTCCGGTGCTTTGCTCACATTTTAAACCTTGGTGTACAAGATTTATTAAAGACCTTAGCATTACACTATGAGTCTGACACTAACGCGCAAGATCAGCAGTATGAAGACTATGCAGACGAAACTGAGGATGAGGAAGATGAAGAATATGCACCAAATATTGCTGACTCGCGTACATCTGTAACAAAGTTACGCAGTATTTCCAGTAAAATAAAAAGAAGTGAGATAGTGAAGAAGAAGTTTCAATCTGCTTGTGAAGCAGCTGGCGTGCCATCAAATCTAAATGCCATTCTTGACTGTCCAACGAGATGGAATTCCACACATGATATGATTGGATTTGGTTTAAAAGTGAGAGCGGGCATTAACATATTGTGCAGTTCTGTCACCGAATTGAATGATTTTCAAATCACAGCTAGTGAATGGCAGGTACTCGAAAAATTACATAAATTTCTAATAAACTTTAAACTTTTAAGTACAAAACTTGGTGGAGACAAATATGTTACATTACCGCTAGTCATTGTATCATTCAATCTATTGCTAGATAAAATTGAATCCATGGTAAAACAGTTAGATGAGAAACCTAATCGATCTGAAGTGGATGAAAGGCTCATTCTAGCTTTCCAAGCAGCTCGAGACAAAATGCTTAAACATTATAAGAAGAGCAACTGGATTTATTGTACTTCTTTAATTTTAGACCCAAGGCATAAGGCTCAGACTTTTGACCTGACAATGTGGGGGAAGCAACTTAAAACAGAAAGTCTGCGCAAGTTCAATGAACTTTATGAAGAATATAAAAGTCTACACTCACTGAACAAATCTCTGGAATTACCAAAAGAAGAAAATAAAGTATGTGATGAAGATGAAGACGTAATAGACTTTGATAAACTCTATGAATGTCCCTCGACGTCATCTGGATCTTGTCTTTAAGGCTTAGTGATAGACGAGTTGGAGGAGTACCTGAGAAAACCAAGAACTGTCAGCTTGGAAGACATTTTAGATTGGTGCAGGACGCATGAGACAGAGTATCCGACTTTATCGAAGATGGCCCGTGATTTTCTCTCAATACCTGCAACTTCAGTACCTGCTGAGAGATTATTTTCTAAAGCATCATTAGTAATTAGAAAACATAGAAATAGGTTAAGTGATGAGTCAGCCAGGTGGTTACTTTGTATTAATTCTTGGTCAAAAGAATTGATATAAAGTAACATAACCTAATGATAAAGCTGTTGTGTACTGTTATGTTTGATTTGTGTTGTATTTTATTTTTTATTGAAATAAATGATAAATCGTAAAACTCTTTTATTAAATTTCATATAAGTTGAGGGTTCAATCTCTTTCTAGACAGATATTGTTCTTTAAAATACAGTCAAGTTATTGTAATTAATTTGTTTTTTACATGTTTTAGCAAATGTAAGCTTATAAATCATAAATGTTTATTAAGAAACAGTTACTTCCATGGAAAACGACATATAGGTCAGTTGATTTTTCGAATTTCTTATCAAATCCTCAGTTATTTATTAATCTGCTTGATCTTTACTATGGCTATGTTAATTCAAGCTCACAATGTTTCAATTCTAATACGTTTTTCTAAGATTTAAAGTAAACTTTAATAAATAGTAATAGACTAATAGGTAATTGCAAGACTTGCAAGACTCTTGCTGCAAGACCAAGACCAAGACCAAGACTGGGAGCGCAAGACCAAGACCAAGACCAAGACCAGGTGTATTGGCGCAAGACCAAGACCAAGACTGGCTAAGTCTCGTCTTGTTCTTGCATTTGGGCAACACTAAATAAATTCCGCATCGCATGACAAAACGTAAATAAATGTAAGTAGGTAGGTATGGTGTGTCTTTATCCTCCATAATATTGCCCGATTGACAAACCCAAGCTATAGCTGGCGATATATAAGCTGGCGACGCCCTTGCAATAGTGTATTGCATTTTTCGTTAGCGTTACTTATATGTTATTCTAAAGTGCGTTTGGGACTGTGGTTCTCTTACCCACAAATTGTTACTACTCACATATCGATTTTTAGCGCGAGTGCTAGTAACCCGGACTAACCAAATTATTTACGGCGCTAGAGACAAGGTTAAAGTGGCTCCACCAGGAGGGTAATTATGGCATGTTTTTTTTTTTTTGATAACGCAGTGGTCCGAAATGCGTTACGCACTTACTCCCCGGATGGGAACTCCTAGCCTAGGGCTAGGTTACCCACTAAAACGTATCCACTGCGATTGCTGTTAGCCGAGAGGGCTGTGACAGCTTAACCGGACTGTGTATGGCATCTGAGATCCATGACAAATTTATTGAATAGGGCCCTCCCAGTTTTTTTTTTTTTTTTTTTTTTTATTAAAGACACCACCCTGCACTAAGGAAATAAACCTTGTATTGCGGGGGACTTTACAAACATACAATTAACGCAGACAAATTACACCCAGAGTCAGAACAACACTTTGTGGATCGCACAAAGTATTGTCCTGCGTGGGAATCGAACCCATGGCACTGGCGCGGAAGGTCGGTATCTTAACCACTACGCCATCTGTGCAGTCTTAAAATTGTCACTTTGTATTTTTTTTATTTTCATAAATCACTTCAGTATCCAATAGTGATCACTCATATTACTAAAATTACACGCATTTTAATTAGATAGGTAGGTAATAAATAATACTATAATTTTAATGAAATAGCAATTTAATATTAAAAGTATCCATTAATAAAATTCTTTTCGCCGAACTTTCTGTTCCAGAAACGTATCAACAACGTCATCAAAGTTTAAAGTACGGGACATACAATTTTTTAGACAGAACAGTTAATTCATCTCATCATCATCATCTCAGCTCATATATGTCATGTGATACATAATGGGAGAGAAATTGACCTACTCCACCACGCTGGTCAGATGTATTGGTATAGGGTTTTGTTTCGAGTTTTCCTTCTTTTGCATAGTCGTCTCGTACGATCACCCACGGGTAAGATATGGGGTGGTGAATTGTATTCTTACTCCGTCACCACACGGAAAAAGAAACAGTTAATTACATAGCTTATTTTGTCCCATAGTTTCTTAAATAGGTTCAAAGGAGATGTTCTAAAATTGATTGACATCCTTTTCTTATTTTCATAAGAGTACCTAAGTATATTATATTCATAAGCGTATAAATATTTTTCATATTTGAAAATTTATAATTAGCACTAAATTTGTAATATTGCTGTGTAGTACCGGCTACGAACACTAGTATTACCAACCCTTACTTTGCTCGTGGATGACGTAAAAGTAGACTAAGAGCTTGATATCGACTTGGCCTGGACCTCCACATAATATCGTTTGGTCAACAATTACATTCCCAAGAATGGTTGACGTCAAGCAGGTGGCCGTTTATAAAATTATTAGGTAGGTATCAGCAACTTTTGCAAATTGTACATATTGCGTCGACCACGAGTAATTGGGATGAGAACAGGAGAATGAATGACTAAATTTGTAATATATTAGATTACTTCTATACCTACTCTCGCAGCTCCACAGACTGAGGGCCCCCACTTTATCAGCGGCCCGTGGCATTTTGCCAGCTCTGCCACTTTGTAGTTATGACACCGCCTAACATTATAAGGAAATAATAGTTCGGGTGGTCACTGAACTGTATTAGGCATAACCCAATTTCCACGGGCTGGTAGGTATCATTTTACCCATTGATCTAGGACCAATAACGGCACTCATGTTGTAACTTTGAGGCGGCCGGTACTTTTTATAATTACCGGCTTCGTATTTACGTTTAGAGAAATATTGCGATTCAATTACCTACTATATTTTTAGACAACGTGGCTAATGAAATAAATTTAGAGTTCCTAGGAATTTTACATAACATTTTATAGATATAAATCACACCTAAATACAGATCCGAATGAACGTCTGGTTAAGAAGATATGTACAATGCGAAAGTGGAAGGAGGTAGGTACCGGGAGAGACCGAGACTAACCTACCTAGACCAGATTGGTCACGTACTGAAGGAAGGTGAGTCGAGTCTCAGAAACCGGCGAGCGTGTATGAAGAGAATTATGAATGTTGAGGAAGCGAGTGCAGTATGCAAGGATAATATGTATGTATGTCAATACAGATCAATAATTTATGAATTAGGTATATAAAGAATTCCCTGCGTGGGATCGAACCCACTACAATACGCACGCAAGTCACTTGTCGACTACTATTCACTACGTACAACCTGTACATACCTACATTCATTTGTAAACAGCAGTTTAAAAATTACATTTATTCTCATAATTATCGACTTCGTTCGAGTTAGTCTTCTAAGTACAGAATAAGTATTGTTTGTGGTTCTGTAATTGCCTAAATGAAGAAAAGGTTTAAAAATAATTCTATTTTATGTGTATCATTTTAATTTTTGTTTTCACTATTGTTCAGTTTAACAATAGTAAAATTTGATATTATCTCGTGTAAAAACCGAAATCATCAAGTATCGGTTTGTACAAAGATTTACATTTTTATTACTATTCATTTTATTATTTTTAAAACTACATAATTCAAACAGTTTTTCCACTTTATCTATATGGACTTTTGCTCAGATCAAGGCGGTCAATAAACCTAGATAAGATACTAGGTACTGGTACCGCCATCTCGTGTGAAAATTACGTAATTTGTTATAGTTATGGACTTTAATCTCCTATCTAGAATTGCCGTTTTGAAGAAATAACTTATTTGGTTCATTTTTAAAGATCCTAAGACCAAGAACATGGAAAACTTATTGTTACTATGATCTCTGTTCTGAATAAAGATCTGACTAGAAATATTAAGAAAAATGTAAAGATTACTATTGCCTGTATCATTGTCTGAAAATATTATCTACATGGCACATATATAGGAACATATTGCATCACCACCATTTTCTTTCATGAGGGAAATGTAAAAACTGATTAGGGGCACCTAGAAGTATGCAGCACTAATCATGAGCACCCCATGACACCAACTGCAATTGCCAACTTACCTGCTAAGCAAAATAATAAGGCATTATCCTTCATGGTGAAGCTTATACTGAAGCTGAGCTTTACAGTATAATAGTAGAAATAAAATAAGCAAAATAAAAACATTATTCTTTTTTTTAATAATAACATCTTGCTATTAGCAAATAAAACTAAATATTCTAACTAGATAGACATTGCATTTGTATACCTCAATCAGACAAAAGTATGGGAAATACACATTCATACTATTTGTATCAATCAAATTACCAGATGTATTTCAATACCCATAACACATTATAACTAATATAACTACCACAAAAGTTTTTATACACAATAAATGCACTCAGTAGACCACTGGCTCAGTTTACATCATTCCACCCATTCCGCCCATACCACCCATGCCACCTCCCATTCCTGCCATTGGGTTGGGCTCCTTCTCTTGTGGCATTTCACAGATTACTACCTCAGCTGTTGTAAGAAGAGATGCAACACCACTAGCATCTGTGAGAGCTGTTCTCACAACTTTAGTGGGGTCAATAATACCCTTCTCGATCATGTTTACATATTCATTGTTCATAGCATCATAGCCAAATTCTTGACCCAAATCTTCTACCTTGGCAACTACAACAGCGCCATCAATGCCAGCATTGCGTGCTATTGTCATGCATGGCATTCTGAGGGCCTTCTTAACAATATCAACTCCTGTAGCCTGGTCAGAATTAGCAGTACTTAGACTATCAAGTACTGGTATGCATCTCAGAAGAGCTGCACCACCTCCGGGAACAATACCTTCTTCAACAGCAGCTCTGGTAGCGTTTAAGGCATCATTAACTCTATCCTTCTTCTCATTGACTTCAACTTCACTGGAACCACCAATATGTAGGACTGCAACACCTGAAGCAAGACGTGCTAGACGTTCCTGCAGTTTCTCTTTTTCATACTCTGATGTGGTCTCTTGAATCTGATCACGGATTTGTTCAGCCCTTCTGTCAATGTCAGACTTTTTGCCCTTTCCTTTCAGCAGAAGAGTATCATCTTTTGTTATAATAACTTCACCTACTTGTCCCAGATCTGAGAGCTGGACATCTTCTAACTTAATCAGGTTAGCATCATCACCAAATATAACACCTCCTGTGGCAATAGCCATGTCACTAAGAGTAGATTTGCGGTTATCACCGAAACCAGGTGCTTTAACAGCTGCAACTTGAAGTCCGATCTTCAGTCTGTTCACAACCAGTGTGGAGAGGGCTTCACCATCAACATCTTCAGCAATAATGATCAAAGGCTTCCTCTGCTGGTTAGCCATTTCCAAGGCAGGAATAATTGTCTGGACATTACTGATTTTCTTCTCAGAAAATAACACTAATGCATCCTGAAATTCAACCTTGGCACCTTTAGAGGAGTTGATGAAATATGGTGAAATATAGCCTCTATCAAATTTCATGCCTTCAATTAATTCTAGTTCATCAGTGAGGGTTTTACCATCTTTAACTGTGATGACACCATCTCTACCGACCTTCTTCATGGCATCTGCTATAAGCTTGCCAATGGCGAGGTCACCGTTGGCGGAAATGGTAGCCACCTGTGCGATTTCCTCCGGCGTTGTTACTGGTTTAGACATGTTCTTGAGTTTTTCTTTCACAGCATCCACGGCAAGCATCACACCTCTTCGGATTTCAATGGGGTTTGCACCCTTCGAAATCTTTTCGAAGCCTTCCTTCGCAATTGCCCTAGCGAGAACTGTGGCAGTTGTTGTACCATCTCCAGCCTCTTCATTTGTGTTATTCGCGACATTTTGTACTAATTTTGCGCCAATGTTCTGGAATTTGTCTTTTAGTTCAACACCCTTAGCAACTGTCACACCGTCTTTTGTAATCTTTGGTGATCCCCATGATTGTTCTAAAATGACATTTCTACCTTTTGGACCCATCGTGACGGCGACAGCATCAGCAAGGATGTCGACGCCCTGTAGCATGAGGGCTCTTACATCAGCACCGAACCTCACATCCTTGGCGTAAAATCTTGAAATTTGATGTGCTTTATGGATAGAAACTGTTTGACGAACAACACGTGGAAGACGCAACATATTGTATTAATTGGAATAATAAATCAGTATTTCAAATGCAATCCTCAATTTCCAACCTTTCTCGAAAATTCTCGCCGGGATCGCAAAACGTGAGCTTCTACCGGTTGTAGGTTATGAAATACTAACGCAGTAGAGCCAGTGTTGCCAACTCTGAAACCTAGCTGATCGTAGAATTCTTCTAAAAATACGGTAGATTTTACGAAATTATGTTGCAATTTATATTTGACATACGGTAGAATTACCTTGTTTATTTTGTAGTATGTCTTGTATATGTAGTCAGAGTTGAAAAAAAAAACGCATATATTTTAATCAGAATCAGACAGTATACATACACATACACATACATATCATCACGCCATATCCCTTGCAGGGTAGGCAGAGAGAACAGAGTACCAGAGAACTCTATCTCTGCATACTTCACTCGCTTCCTCAACATTCATAATTCTCTTCATACACGCTCGCCGGTTTCGGAGACTCTTGACTCCACCTTCCTTCAGTACATGACCGATCTGGTCTAGGTAGGTTAGTCTCGGTCTCCCTCGGTACCTACATCCTTCCACTTTCGCATTGTATATCTTCTTAACCAGGCGTTCGTTCGGCATTCTTTCCACATGTCCGAACCATCGGAGCATTCCCTTTCGCATTTTTACACCAATACTCTCTTTCATACCTACTCGCTCTCTTACGTCGTCGTTACGAATGCGGTCGGTCAGCCTAACTCCACAGATTTTCCGCAGAGATCGCATTTCGACCGCATTAATTTTACTATCATACTCTTTTCTGCATACCCAACTCTCGCTTCCATACAGTAATGTTGGGACAAGCACTGCGTTATGTATTGCTACACGTGCCTTCTGGCTGAGGTGGTGGCTGCCGAGAAGTTGCCCCAACGCTCCGTTCACTCTATTGCCCGCATTCACTCTTCGTTCTACATATATCAGTGGTGTACCTTCCATCTCGGCTAAAGCCACATCCAAGATATACAAATTCATCCACTTGCTCTAGTACATCATTACCTATTGTTACTCTTACATCTGTTCTGGTTTTATCTCTTTCAAAGACCATTATTTTGGTTTTGCTCACATTCACGCGTAGACCCCTTTCAGACATCAGACATCAGACAGTATACATGTTTCAATATATCTGTACATATCGATATTGTGTTTTTGAATCAAAGCGTCAGTGGGGTTAAAATCAATACAGTTTTTTCCGTGTCGCTGTATGGCTTGCTGCGATAAAATATTACCCTTGATGGTTTTATTCAGCAACCATTTTTCTCGAAATTTCCACTTATAACACTTTCTTTTAGCTGGTACACGTACTAAGGTATTTTCTGGATCAGTAGCGCTATCGCTATCACCTTCCATAATTAAAAAAACTCAGATCTCACACAACACAACAATCTCTTACGTAATGATATGCACGAATGAAATGTTATTCAATTATAAAATAAATAAACTAGGTAAATTAAAATGTTCTAAGTATTCATTGAAATTCAAATACAAAAAGCTGCACTGAATTCATTCGCGTAATATCTTTATACTGGTACCGCACTACTGGGGGAATACC
The DNA here is from genome assembly GCA_905163515.2 of Lymantria monacha. Lineage (NCBI taxonomy): Eukaryota > Metazoa > Arthropoda > Insecta > Lepidoptera > Erebidae > Lymantria > Lymantria monacha. Next base: position 2,453,676 of record LR991099.1, read on the forward strand.
GTATTATATTACGTATAAAGCAGTTTTGTTGGTAGAATAAGACGAAAATACCCTAATATGATGAAAATAAACATACAAACTTGCTAAAATTATTTCTCTTTATAGATTATCATATACATCTACAAGATTTTGAAAATATATGGTCTTCAATGGATATTACGGTGTATTTTGCTACCGTAATTATAATCCTACGGTAGGTGGTAGATCTTTGCTGATTACCGTGTTTTCACCGTAATTACGGTGCAGTTGGCAACACTGTAGAGCCGAAGGAACTATGGCCGATTTGCTCTATGGTTTTCTGGAAAAATTGTAGAACATTCTACCAGCCTGTACAAAATATAGATATAGAATACATCAGGATAGTAATTAGATAGTTAAGGAGATACTAATAGTGGAATTACGAGATTCGTGTATAAAACTACTATGTTCATGTAGTTTTTAATCAAATTCTAATACATATTCGTGTGGTGACAGATTAAGAATACATTGTGCCACCACCTCTTAAGTATGCGCTACACGGTTTCAAACAGTGGTTTGAAGCAACGGCTTCAAACAGTGTAGATAGATGTTTGATGCCAAATTTGGCATGACCTCTAAACGGTCTTGGTAGCGAGGCTTGCGCTACAAACCACTGGCCAAGATTTCGATTAAATCTTGTTTGAAACCATCTAGCCGCTTGCTTCAAACCAAATGAACGACAGTCACGCTGCAGCGGTGAGCGGAGACGCACGTGACGACGTTCTGCGCGTGAACAGACAGAATGCAATCGCGATGTTATTACTCAACTTCTCGAGTTATACAAAGACTTGCCCTGCCTTTGGGAGTTAAATTGTGAAGCTTATAAAACTATTACACAAAAAAGAAATGCGTGGGATATTTTAGCAAATAAATTTTTCCTTAGTAAAAATGGTCAAGCCTTTTTTTTTCAATAAATTGTGTAAAACCCAACTTTCCAATACAACTATAGCATCGATATTTTATTTATAAATAATAAATAAAAATGAAAAAAAAATAATAAAAATAATTTATAAATAATATTTATAAATATTTTATAAAATGACGTCTCCGTGAATGTCGTACCATCAGACTGGCTCCCATTTGAGCCTTTGAACAAAAATTTTGAGTAACCATTTTTTTGTTCTTTTGATAGGTAAGGCACCATGACATCATTGTAGTAAATATACGGTACGCGAGCGTAAAGACGTCCTATCCGCGCCACGTTCTCTGAAAACTGTTGGTTTCAAACTAACTTTGAACTATGTAGCCAGCAAAGCGTATTTCTGCTTTTTCTGCTTCAAACCACTGAAACCGTGTAGAGCACACTTAACTTTCCTAAGAGGCGTAAATAATAATCTGCTCAAACGGTCTCAAGATTATCATTAAAGTATGCGCTACACGGTTTGAAACAGTGGTTTGAAGCAGAAATGCGCTTTGCTGGCTACATGGTTTAAGAGTAGTTTGAAACAAACAGTGTTTAAGAGAACGTGGTGCGGATAGGACGTCTTTACGCTTGCGTACCCTATATTCACTACAACGACGTCATGGCGCCAACAAAAAAAGTTGGTTATTCCAAATTTTTGTACAAAGGCTCAAATGGGAGCCAACCTGATGATACGACATTCAAGGAGACATCATTTTATTTAGAGCTTACGAACAATGAATTGCATTTACCTAAATCCTACCTTCTACCAGAAACAAATATATTTGTACCATAAGCTTTTGGGGTGATAGTGCTTTTGCACTTTTTTTTTCTCATTATTTATTATTAGGGACTTTTATACAAATGTACATGCTAGTTCCATCGTATATAATAGTGCTTCTGCACTTTAAAACATATAACGAAACCATTTCCTGAACGAAACATTACAAGAGAGCAAAGAATATTCAAATACTGATTATACAGAACTAGAAGAATTATTGGCAACGCTTTCGGCATCCTTGCGTCCCGTTTTCGCGCTAAATTTAAATTTTGAAAATTTGTATTGGAAAGTTGTGTTTTACACAATTTATTGAGGAAAAAGTCTTGACAATTTTTTGAGAAACTAAAAAAAAAAATCATTTGTTAAAATAGTCTACGCATTTTTTTGTGTAATATTTTTATAAGCTTCACAATTTAAGTCACAAAGACAGGGCAAGTCTTTGTATAACTCGAGAAGTTGAGTAATAACATCGCGTTCGCATTCTGTCTGTTCACGCGCCATTTTGTACGCAGAACGTCGTCACGTACGTCTGCGCTCACCGCTGCAGCGTGACTGTCGTTCATTTGGTTTGAAGCAAGCGACTAGATGGTTTCAAACAAGATTTAGACGAACGCTTGGCCAGTGGTTTGTAGCGCAAGCCTCGCTACCAAGGGTGTTTAGAGGTCATGCGAAATTTGGCATCAAACATCTATCTACACTGTTTGAAGCCGTTGCTTCAAACCACTGTTTGAAACCGTGTAGCGCATACTTAACTGCAATCGTCAAAAAATTATGGAAGAGGCATAGTATATTCAATAGTAGAGCTCTAGTAGAATTATCATAATAGTGATACAAGATTAATTGATATTTTTAGTATAGTTCTATTTTTTTTTGGATCTGCAACATCCCAAGGTTGTCTGGAAGAAATTTATTTTTATGGTCTTTTATTATTTTATTATTATTTTATTCCTATATATAGAGTGTACAATAAAGAGTTATTATTATCACAATGTTAAATCAAAACGCAATATGTATTCTGTGAAAAACAATAGTTTACCTAACTATTGTTTTTCACAGAATACATATTATTTTATTACGATTTTTTTAAATTTATTTATATAAAATCTCTACTTTCTCTTATAAAACTCTTTAAATTTGAAATGGTTGCACCAAATAGGATTTAATTTGGTGTATTTTTTTTAGAAATGTGTAGCTAGCATGCAAATACTTAATTTTTAGTGAAATATTTTTATGGTTCAAGTATCACTTGCATGCACTTCTATTTTAAGAATCATCATCATTTCAGCCTATTGGCGTCCACTGCTGGGCATAGGCCTCCCTCATGTTACGCCACAGAGTGCGGTCCTGTGCCGCCTGTATCCAATGACGCCCAGCAACCTTCAATAGGTCGTCTGTCCACCTAGTGGCAGTCCCACACTGCGTCGTCCTGTTATTATAATGTATTTATTTTTAAGAATACTAGGAAAGAATTATCTGCAAAGTATTTGTCAATGGTTTAAGGAACTATCTGAGGTGTCGCAACGCAGTCTTCAAAAGTAACAGTGTTTGCACTAATTAATCATAAACTACTAACCTAATACAAATAAAAAATAGCTTATTTTACCTATTGTTAATTTAGCGCTAAGAGTGAGAGTATATCTTAACGAAACATGTCCAAAAAGATGGTTCGGTCGTGTTGGTACAATAGCTTGGCCTTTACGATCATTAAACTTAATCTCGATAGACTTCTTCATCTAAGGATATTTTAAGAAGATCGTATATATCGAGAAAGTACATTAAAGTGAAAAATACGTCAATAATTTGAACTAACAATTATAAAAATATCTGAAAATTCAGTTTTACACGTAGTTAGTTAGTAATATGTGTCTATGCACAGTACGTATGATAAGATTGTTCTTACGATTGATAGAATAAAAAAAGCTAAGTTTTGCTCTCTGTCTTTTTTTGTCTGATAACATTACAGAGTAGGTAAATAGTTGACATTTCTTACTTGGAAGTTGCAGTTTGCGAGCGCGCTCTATAATCCTGTAACAACAATAACATGCGGTAACATTTTGTCGAAAATTTAAGAACTTCTTGTATTTTCGACAAAAATTATCCGTCTAAGGTGACCTCATTTAGTATTTGTGAATACTCTCTAAAGTTTTTATTACATAATGGATCCTTCTAGGTAAGATTTTTGTATTTTATTTTAACTTCCTTTCATACAATCGCTAATTTATTTTGGTTATTCACAGTCAGCGCGTTGTATCGTATAATTTAATAGAATTAGAAGAGTAAATAAATATAATAAAATTCATATTTAAAGTTACAAAAATGTTTAAATTTATGAATTTCTGTATTTATTAAACTAAAATATTTGAACAGAAGCTGTTGGGAGAGAAGAGAACCGATTATAACCTGACTTTTGCAACTAATATATAAATAGTTTATATATTATAATTATTCAAGCTATAAATAATATATTATTCTAAGAAAAGAAGACAAGTTATATATTAAAAGAAAAATGAAAACTGCTAAGCTATTTGTAGCAAACTATTTTTAGTGTCTTAACAGTAATTGTAAAGTGATAGAATTAGTGAAAAAATTTATCAAACATGTTTACTTTATAACTAAAGATTATGTATAGTGTAACTTGTAGTGGACCATCACATGGTACAGAAAATAAATTTAAAAGAACAGTAACACAAAATATAAATATGAAATTCATTATCTGAATTTATGGTTATCCGGACCATCTCTACTATTGATCAACTAAAACTAGGGGACAGACCAATTAACACTGGTGCTGGTTACCCCGAGTTTTAATTGATCTGTGTTATCTAGATTCTTCTGTAATCATTGAAATAGTAGTAGTAACAAAAGAATAATCTTTAAATTTCCTTAGCAATTTTTTTAAATGTGGCTATAATTTGCATAAATTAGTTGTAACATTTACACAATCTGCTTTGTGTGGCTGTTTTTGTAATGCTGCCATACTATAATTACCCAGTACAAAAAAATATTTGGTCTTTATAGATCTCAACTCTAGAACTAAGACAGCAAAATAAACCCCTAATAGATTGCAAAATTCAATCTATTTACTGACTGCACAAATGGCATAGTGGTTAAAATGCTGTGCCTAGTGTAGGAGTTCGATTCTTAAGCCAGTCAAGGCTTTGTGTGATCCATAAATTGTTCCGATTGTGTTATTTGTGTTTTTCTAAAATTCCATAATACAAGGATTATTTCCTCAGTACTGGGTGTTGTCTTTAAAAAAATTAAAAACAAACTTTTTCTTTCTTGTTCTTGTCCAGGTGTAAAGGGTATAACTAATAAAAAAAGAAACTCAATCTTAAAGTACCTAGGTGTGTATTTATAATTCTAAAAAAATACGTCGCATTGGGGGACCGTCGCATTGGGGGACCGTCGCATTGGGGGACCGTCGCATTGGGGGACCGTCGCATTGGGGGACCGTTCCTTATTATTTACGGTTTTTTTTTTCATAAATATCACATGCCTACCTATCTAGTCTTTTACCCAAGATTTATTATTTTTTTTTGTGTTAAATTTAAAGTAAACTGATGCTAAAGTACATAACAACTCGGAAAATAGGAATATGGCAGCGCGGCGGTGTGCAATGCGTATTCATGCGCAGGCATTAAATTGTTAGGTTTGGAGTGGTCCCCCAACACGCCGAATTTTTTTTAGAATTATTAATACTAGGTACATTAAGAATGAAATTCTTTTTTTATTATTTTTTACTTTTTAAAGAACACTTTTAGGTTTTGTGTCGGGGGTTGTTTTTAATTTTTAATTAATTTTTTTATTTTATACTTTTTATAGGTACATACTTATTATAATGTAGATTTTATTAAGTTGTAAATACATAGACATTCGGCTTTCCATTCCTATTCCCCCTACCCCACATATATTTGCAGACGTTGGGTATTTTCCCCACTTTTACCCCAAGACCTTTATCACAGCTCAACCGATTTTCATTGAACATATTATTTTGTAATCTGCACGTAATGCGCTTTCATTTGAGACCCCACTCATGTATATTAGCAGACATTCGATTATTCTTCCCCAGTTTAACCCTCCAAACTTTTAAACGCCTCAACCGATTTTCATCAAACATATCTAAGAACACTCGCACATAAGTCACCTTTAATAAAAAAAAACTAATTTGAAATCGCTTCATCCGTTCGGGAGTTACGATGCCACAGACAGACAGACACACACAGCCACGTCAAACTTATAACAACCCTCGTTTAGCGTCGGGGATAAAAATGATTATATGTATAGAATAGTAATGGTATGGCATGTACCCTAAAGTAGGTATCCCATCTCTTATAACAAATAGTAACACTAAGCAATTTATTTATGTTATTTCTACCATTGAATAACTAAATGTACCATCTATCATTCATTGTCCTATCAGCATGCATTATGACGGGTCCCTGTGACTTTCACAATGATGCTAGTCCACCCATTATTTGCGGGCTGTCCCACACTGTATAATTTGATCCATATTCGCTGCTAGAAAACTTCTTCAACTGGAATCAGTTTGACTAGCAATGTGACTGCCCATTGGAACTTCAACATATTAGTCTTTAGATTATGTCAGTTATACTCGTTCTGTTACTGATTCTTGTGTTCCAGATTTTACCATTATAATGTAGAGAAATCTCTAGCATTGTGGTCTCCAAACAACATAACTGAATCAAATTAAGTTAAGAGGATGCTAGTATCATGCATTTGTCATAGATTTAATTGTTTCATAATAATACTGTGAAAATATTATAATATTGCTATTTTTTTTTGCAATATTTCGTCTTTTCTACTACCATATTCATATATTCGAATAAAAATTACATTATAGATGGCAATATATGGTATAGTTCTAAAGACGCTGTTACGTAATAGTGCATTTAATTGATTGCAAACATAGTCTGCAAGTTGTTACACGTCCGCTTGCCTCGACATACATCTCGCAAGTGCCTTCCAATAAGTCTACCGAGTTCTTATACCTCCTTATTTCATGTACCCACATTTGCACTAAGATAAATTATATGTATAGAAAGTGCCAAGCGTCCTCCAGCAAATCCTCTTCCATTTGCCCTTTTCTATTAATATCTCGCCAATCTCAATAATTATTCCAAAGAAATTGTGACCAGTAGTTAAAGACGAATCCGAACAAGTGCTGAGAATACGCAACCGTTGGACACAGGGGTAGTTTCTTGACACGTATTCAAAATAAATTTACTTTGATTCGTTATTGATTATGTTCTCATTCTAAAACACGAGTAAAACAATTTATTATTATATTTAGTACTGGATTAGTGTTAGGATTTATGAAGATAAGTAGATGTTGATAAATTGATGTGCGTGTTATCAATCAGTATTAGAAAATTATCATAATATGAAGAACACGTAGACTGTAGAGCTATTTAAATTCGGATTATATCTCAAACAAAATTCATTAGTTTAGATAGTTTTAAATAGGTACTAGATAAATAATAGTTTTGTACAAAAGCATCTATTATTCAAGACTTCACCTCCATCCGTTTGTTCATCAGCCAACCTGTCCACTGTTCTCGTCCCCATGAAAGTGACGATAATGCCATACATACATACATACATATCATCACGCCATATCCCTTGCAGAGTAGGCAGAGAGAACAGAGTGCCAGAGAACTCTATCCTTGCATACTTCACTCGCTTCCTCAACATTCATAATTCTCTTCATACACGCTCGCCGGTTTTGGAGACTCTTGACTCAACCTTCCTTCAGTACATGACCGATCTGGTCTAGGTAGGTGAGTCTCGGTCTCTCCCGTTACCTACATCCTTCCACTTTCGCATTGTATGTCTTCTTAACCAGACGTTCGTTCGGCATTCTTTCCACATGTCCGAACCATGGAAGCATTCCCTTTCGCATCTTTACACCAATATTCTCTTTCATACCTACTCGCTCTCTTACGTCGTCGTTACGAATGCGGTCGGTCAGCCTAACTCCACAGATTTTCCGTAGAGATCGCATTTCGACCGCATTAATTTTACTTTCATAGTCTTTTCTGCATACCCAACTCTCGCTTCCATACAGTAATGTTGGGACAAGCACTGAGTTATGTATTGCTACACGTGCCTTCTGGCTGAGGTGGTGGCTACCGAGAAGTTGTTCCAACGTTCCGTTCACTATATTTCCCTCATTCACTCTTCGCTCTATATCAGTGGTGTACCTTCCATCTCGGCTAAATCTACATCCAAGATATACAAATTCATCCACTTGCTCTAGTACATCATTACCTATTGTTACTCTTACATCTGTTCTGGCTTCATCTCTTTCAAAGACCATTATTTTGGTTTTGCTCACATTTACGCGTAGACCCCTTTTCTTACAATCTTCTGTCATTGTGTCGACTAGGGTCTGCAGCTGACTGTGCCAGCACGACTGCATCTGCATAGAGCAGAGCAGTGACCACTGAGTCGCCCATCTGGACTCCCACATTCATATCGTTCAACCTTTGGAGACATTTATCCAGATATATGATAAACAGCCTGGCTGACAGAACGCACCCCTGGTTAACGCCGATATTGACGTCAAACCAAGGCGACATTCAGCCCATGTAACTGGACTGCACAGCATGTAGCAGTTTACCGTTAATACCATACTCCGGTAAAATGTTCCAAAGTTCCTTTCGTACAACCGTGTCAAATGCTCTCTCCAGATCCATAAAACTGCAGAAAACCCTCTGACCTAGAGACAGATGCTTCTCCACAATGTTGCGCAGAGAGAACACTTGATCCATGCATCCCCTTCCACTCCTGAAACCTCCTTGTGTCGATAATGTCATGTTAAATATATTCGTATTACCGAGTACCAATGTAAGTATATTAACATGGCATCATCTTTCAACCTGTCACTCCAATTATATTCTAAACCCTTACACGAGAGCTTCATTTTTTGGGAGGAGCTACAAATTTAAAGAAATAGTAAAACACATTTTAGTCCAAATTGTCTTCTAGTCCAACCAGATTTGGAAGAATATAAAATCAGACATTCTCTCGTAATATAACTCTATCTTATATATTAGGTTGGCTAATAGGCTGGCCAAATTCTTCGACGAAATGTCGTCAGCCGTCACAGCAGAAAGGTTTTCGACTACCGCACGAATCGGATAACGCTGAGCCTGATGGATCTCCCAACAGTTGAGTTGACGACATGGCAACGAGTGGGACAGGTGGAACAGAAGCATTTTTAGTGGCATTTCCATGAGTGGTCCAAACGTGGCTGATGAATGAAAGTTTTCATTTTGATTATATAGACTGTAATATGTACAGTAAAATACATACATATTATTTGTTATAGTTTGAGTGAAGGACTTCTGGTAGGCATCGGTAACCCACTGCTGGATATCTCGGCGTGCGTGGATGAAGACCTGTTGGAGAAATATGACTTGCATCCGAACGATGCTATAATGGCTGCGGAGAAGCACATGCCTCTATACCAGGAGCTTATGGAAAAGTTAGTATAGATTTAAATTTTTCTTTTCATCCATATCGACCCAGGAAAAATGTGAATCGGTCGAGTATTTACCGAGAAATTAAATTTTCTTTAGTGTTTTTAATAGCGAAGTAAGTGAGAGATCCGGAGGCATAAACTCCCCCTTGTGGTAGACAGAGACTTCATTGTGCATGTGGTATTGTAAAGGTCTATGAGCGCTGAAGGAAATCCTTCCTCAGACATAAGCGTTGATAGCAAATCGTGTAGGGTTATGATTTTATTTAAATAATAATAACTTATTTGTATGCTAACAAAAGTATGTAATCAACGTAAGATTTGCATCTGACCTGAAGGTCAAATGTAATCTCGCAACAAAGTACTATTGTGTACGTTTGGCAGGCAATTATTAATAGATCATTGACAGTCCCTTTATTTCGTGTGGATTCTTTTATTTTGCCACTCGTCTGAATATAGCTATTTGTGTGGTGACAGGGTAAAAATACAATTCAGTACTCTTTTGTCCCATTCTTGACCAGCGTGGTATATTGTAGAGAAGGCTTGAGTTAGAATGAAACGTATATGGGCTGAAAAGAAGAGGAATATAAAAAGAAACCTATTCTTGGCAGGTACAACGCAGAATTTATTGCTGGCGGAAGCGTGCAAAACACTTTAAGGGTAGTGCAGTGGATTATAAAGAAACCTAAAGTGTGTACGTATTTTGGATGTGTGGGCGACGACGAGTACGCAAAGATATTGAAGGAGCGGGCCACGTAAGTCACTAAACAATAAAAAAATGTAATAAATAAGTTTCGAACTTTGCCGCTACTATTTATCACCGCCTTTCCTGCTCGTGGGTGTCGTAAACCACAACTAAGGGATATAATATGTAGATAACAGTTATGCAAGAAAAGCATGACTCGAACTAAAATTATACCAGCATATTTGTCAGTCAGTCAGTCAAGCGTGGTATTGTAGATGTATAGATCATTTTCCCTCTCGAATCACGAGCTTACCAGTGGAAAGTATTATGAATTGAATATCGGATGACCGAGCATAACTCGATATTTCTCTTTTTAGTGTTTTTTGGCAAATATATTCAGATATTAAAAAGGGAAAACTAAAAGTCGAAATTGAGCTGTTTTGTTTTCCCAACTGAGTTATGTCTATTCTCAATGGCAACGGCCTGCCTTCATCTTTTAATAGTTTTTAGCCCATGGAAAATTATACTTTTTCGTTGGGGAAACCCCTATATTCTCCACATATTAAATGCTATGCTCGTTTAAAGATATAAGATAACAATTGATCAACGAAACCAGCTATTAATTAACGTCATTCTTGTCAATGGTCGTTGTAAAGCACGACTAAAGGATAAGTTAACATCTACATAATTGTTCATTGGTCAATGACATAGATATGCCAATCTTAAGGTCATTACTCCGATTACAGGATCGGGAGGTTTTCTGTGTATTGATTTTTCTATGTAATTATGTTGAAATTTGTGACTATATCCGATTACTAGAATTAAGCTCGTCATTATTTTTGGGATAGGATGTGAGCGTGTTAACCCCGTCCTAACCGCTCGGGGCGGCGGAAAGGACGACTTGCAACTCCACGATCTGCATTACACGTAAATATATCACCAGTATCTACATTGACTTAGGATGAATAAGCTGTTCACCTAGTACTAAAGACTATATGACCAAATGTGAGCTTGTTTATATCTCTGCTTTTTATGACGAGGTTTCATTTTGTATCAAGGATTTTATCTATTTATATAAATAATACAATAGTTATCTGCTACGAGTATATACAACACTCGCGGGGATGGGAAAGGAGGAGAGTATAATGCTCACTTTTATCAACAACTCATTAATTAGGTAGCACATATGACTCATAATTGATTTTAATAAAATTTTTAAGTTAATAAGGTCCTTAAATAAAATAATTTCCGTGTGGTGACTATATTATCTGAGGATTTCGTTAAAGACGACCAAGGGATATAATATACAGATAACATCTATGCAAGAGAAGGAAATCTCGAAATAAAACCCTATACGCGCCCGATCCACTGATCGGGTATCACACTTGATATAATAGGTCAATTTCCCTCCAATATTGGAGGAGGCTCGAGCCCAGCTGTGGAACATATATAAGCCAGATGATAAAATAAAATTGTATATAGCACTTAAGGTGCAGTAAATGAAAAATAACACTAATGTTATATGTTCACGTTACTTAAATATTACGAGACGTTGGTGACAAGATCATTCTAATATAATTTGCAAAATAAATTACTACGCTACGGTTAACTTTTAAACACTGTCGTTATCGAAACGTAGCAGGCGCGATATCGTTCGCCATTTTATGCCTATACATTCTTTTGAATGTATCTTATACAATTGTGTAAGCGGAGATAACTTTATCAGAGCATTTCATCACTCTATTGACCTTTATATGTGTGCCGAGTGATGTTATATTTATTAAAATATCATTGTGAATAGCACTTGTATGTATAGATAATGTATCTTTTTTACGTATGGTGACCGGAGTAAGAATAAAATTCACCACTTCTCACTATTATGTTGGTCGTAAGTGTTTTAAAAGATGACTAAGAAATGTCATCATTCTCCTGCTCTTATCTCAATTACTTGGGTTCGACGCAATATGTACTCGTACATATTGCATTTATTGGCAATAGTTTTATGAACGGCCGCCTATTTGACGTCAACCCTCTTAGGAATGTAATTGTTGACCAAACGATAACAGATGAGGTTAGCTCAAGTCGATATAAAGCTCTTAGTCGTCTTTTATGACATCCACGAGCAAAGTAAGGGTCGGTAGTATTCGTAGCCGCCATCACACAGCACAAATGACCAAGGAATATAATATGCAGATAATATCTATGCAATAGAAGGAATACTCGAAATAAAAGTGTACGCCAATACGTCTGATCGACGTCGTATAGCCGGTCAACTTCCCTCTTATTATGGAGGAGGGTCTAGCCCACCAGTGAGATATATACAATTGTATATACATATAAGCTGAAATGAAATTGATATAAAAATGGTTGCTTACGAGAAACTTTCATCGTAATTATACTCTTCGCGCTATACCTTCCATTGCTAGGCTCAACTTTCCTTAACAAGAGAAGGAATGACTTATTATACTACGATCAGATAATTTCGTTTATAAAAACCGATTACGAAATGAAAAATGATGTCACAAGCGGGATTCGAACCCGCGCCTATTGGAATTCCGGCCCAATCGTGCTGCCACTACACCACCGTGACTAATTGTAGGACATGGAAATTTCACTTCGTATCACATTTACGTCTTAAGGTGACGGTAAGCTATCTACCCGACAATGTTTACACATTGTTATAGGCTTAATACTTAAAACTTTACAGTTAGAATTGTATTAAACGATGACACAACCTTGTTATTTAAATTACTGAAATTTAGCATTTAATATGCTTAATTATTTATAAACACCGATTACGAAATGAAAAATGATGTCACAAGCGGGATTCGAACCCGCGCCTATTGGGATTCCGGCTCAATCGTGCTGCCACTACACCACCGTGACTAATTGTAGGACATGCAAATTTCACTTCGTATCACATTTACGTCTTAAGGTGACGGTATGCTATCTACCCGACAATGTTTACACATTGTTATAGGCTTAATACTTAAAACTTTACAGTTAGAATTGTATTAAACGATGACACAACCTTGTTATTTAAATTACTGAAATTTAGCATTTAATATGCTTAATTATTTCGGACATGTGGAAAGAATGCCGAACGAACGCCTGGTTAAGAAGATATACAATGCGAAAGTGGAAGGATGTAGGTACCGAGGGAGACCGAGACTAACCTACCTAGACCAGATCGGTCATGTACTGAAGGAAGGTGGAGTCAAGAGTCTCCGAAACCGGCGAGCGTGTATGAAGAGAATTATGAATGTTGAGGAAGCGAGTGAAGTATGCAGAGATAGAGTTCTCTGGCACTCTGTTCTCTCTGCCTACCCTGCAAGGGATATGGCGTGATGATATGTATGTATTATTTATAAAAACCGATTACGAAATGAAAAATGATGTCACAAGCGGGATTCGAACCCGCGCCTATTGGGATTCCGGCCTAATCGTGCTGCCACTACACCACCGTGACTAATTGTAGGACATGGAAATTTCACTTCGTATCACATTTACGTCTTAAGGTGACGGTAAGCTATCTACCCGACAATGTTTACACATTGTTATAGGCTTAATACTTAAAACTTTACAGTTAGAATTGTATTAAACGATGACACAACCTTGTTATTTAAATTACTGAAATTTAGCATTTAATATGCTTAATTATTTATAAACACCGATTACGAAATGAAAAATGATGTCACAAGCGGGATTCGAACCCGCACCTATTGGGATGCCGGCTCAATCGTGCTGCCACTACACCACCGTGACTAATTGTAGGACATGCAAATTTCACTTCGTATCACATTTACGTCTTAAGGTGACGGTATGCTATCTACCCGACAATGTTTACACATTGTTATAGGCTTAATACTTAAAACTTTACAGTTAGAATTGTATTACCTTAAGACGTAAATGTGACACGAAGTGAAATTTGCATGTCCTACAATTAGTCACGGTGGTGTAGTGGCAGCACGATTGGGCCGGAATCCCAATAGGCGCGGGTTCGAATCCCGCTTGTGACATCATTTTTCATTTCGTAATCGGTTTTTATAAATAATTAAGCATATTAAATGCTTAATTTCAGTAATTTAAATAACAAGGTTGTGTCATCGTTTAATACAATTCTAACTGTAAAGTTTTAAGTATTAACCCTATGACAATGTGTAAACATTGTAGGGTAGATAGTATACCGTCACCTTAAGACGTAAATGTGATACGAAGTGAAATTTGCATGTCCTACAATTAGTCACGGTGGTGTAGTGGCAGCACGATTGGGCCGGAATCCCAATAGGCGCGGGTTCGAATCCCGCTTGTGACATCATTTTTCATTTCGTAATCAGTTTTTATAAATAATTAAAAGCACATTAAATGCTAAATTTCAGTAATTTTAATTTCGTTTATTTCGAATTTTAATACTTTTCTATAGATGTTAGATAGATATTATATCTCTTAGTCGTTTTTTATGATGCCCAAGGAAAAGATGGTGGTGGTGAATTGTAGCCTTACTCCATCATTATGGAACTTTGGAGCCATACAATTCATGAATTCAAATTAATAATAATAATAATAATAAGTACCTCCGGGCCAGTCGTTACCTCACCATGAGGCTAACGCAAAACTCGGAGGAACATTATATGGCTCCTTAAGTTCTTTTGATATAAAAAAATGTATCTCAAGATTTACAGGAAAGCCAATAAACCGCAGGGCAGCTTGTGGCGAGCTGAATGTGAGTGGCGACACTGCGGTCCTGAATACTCCAGAGAGTCGATCAGGGACTCGTCTACAGCTGGCCTTCATTGGCTGGCTAGAGTGGAAACCGAAGAGTGCCCGAAGGACTCTCAGCTCTGGCTTGCCTTAAACAGCTGGTCAGAGAGGGGTCGCCAGAGCTATATGCTCGGGGGTGGAAGTGTCATTTTCAAGGGCATAATTACGGGGAAACCAAGGGTCTGTTTATCGCAGACTCAATGGTGAAACCGGCGCCGCACCGCTCGACACCCCTAGCCACTTACACCAATGTTGCCCTCTGTTGCCCGTATGACTAGTGTGTCTGTGGCGACTATTTAGGGGGCCCATTCAGTGAGTTGGCGAGTCACCGTCTGCCACCGTTCATCTCTTAACATGGGTTTGAAGGCAGACGACAGTTTATAATTTCATAGATACAAGATGAACCAGTCCACTAAGCACCCACTCCCATATTCATATATTAGATACCATCATCACACAATAGTTTTACACTTAGTGCTGGCATTCCACGTATGTTATGTGCAGACGTGGAATATCATCGGTAGGTGTCCCATCCCAATATTTAGATTAAATTTCTCTAAAGGCCTCTGCGTGTTGGATCCATATCCCCATGTAAGCCTACCAAAGGACCGGGTATCTTCCCTACGGAAGATCCCGTGAATAAATGGAGATACAATAATAATAATAACCATTTATTTTCTCATCACAAAGGATCACAATTAAAAACATAGGTAAACGACATTAAATATAGGATATGTATACATTATTTGGAGCCTTTGTGAGGAGCTGGTGTCCGTACTAGGATAAACCTGTGTGACGGATCACCAGGCTCTCACTATAACATATAGGATACATAATACAAGGAATAATATGAACAGAGCGCTTGGGTGGTCTTTATCCTAAAGAAAAAACGGTTATGCCACAGAGAAAAAAAATACTAAAATAAAATTACAACATAATACAGTACCTACGTGTTATATGTGCATTGTGTGGTACGAGTGTTTGTGTGGTACGAGTGTTTGTGTGGTATGTGTGTGTGCGTGCGTGTGTGTGTCTGTGTGTGTGTGTGGTATGTGTGTTTGTGTGGTATGTGTGTGTGCGTGTATGTGTGTGGGTATGTGTGAATGTGTATGAACGTGCGCGATGTTTGGGCGGTAGATATATGCAAGCAGGTATATAGTATACATCATTTGTAATGGGTGTGCGCCTACATACATGTGCGAGTGTGTGATAAGATTTATGTTAAGAGATTATCAAAAGTAATTGTTCAGTAGAATCGTAGTCTAATCTTTGAAGCCAATCAAGCAGTCTTTTTTTACATAATGTTTTGGGGAGAGCGTAGATTGGTACTTTTTGATTTAATTTATTGTACAAGAAGCCGCCTAGAAATCTAAAATGGCGTTGGGCAAAGGATGTACGGAAGAGTGAAATTGGACAAACTACGTGCTTGCGACGTATATTATTATGTACTTTAGAGTTATAAGTTAGAAGTGAATGCTGACGAAGAACCGTTCTATGAATAAAAAGTTGTCTTACTGTTAAGACTCCGGCCGTCTCATAAAGATCTTTAGTTGGATACAGGAAAGGTAGAAAATTGATAACCTTTAGGACAGCTCTCTGGGCCCTTTCAATTTTCAGCATATATGTTTTAGCTGCACCTCCCCATACAGTTATGCAGTATGAAATGATTGATTGACCTAGAGCAAAATATACCATTTTTAGTAAATCTGCGTCTGCCACGTGGCGAAGATTTTTAAATATATAAATTAATTTTCGAGTTCTCGTCGCTAAGAGATCAATATGCGGCTGGAAAGTTAATGTATTATCTAAGGTAATGCCAAGGTACTTTATTGTGTTTACGTGTTGCAAGTTCGAACAGACACATGCATTATCAAGTAAGGAGGAACATGAAGTCGAATGTGCAACCAATTTATATTGGACACATGAAGTTGTTGTAGCTTTTATACTAAAAGTCATGTATTTGGTCTTATCGACATTTAGTGCAAGCTGGTTAGTTCTTAACCACGAGACTAACAAGTCAAATCCCAGTTGTGCGTTATTAATTACCTTCGACCATGATTCAGCCTCAAATAAGAGTACTGTATCGTCTGCAAATGATATGATCTTTCCATTTGGCATCACGAGATTACAAAGATCGTTAATATACGTTAGAAATAAAGTAGGACCAAGTATACTGCCCTGCGGAATACCGCGCAGCGTTGGTAAGTCGCGACTGTACCATTCCTTAACTTTTACTCTTTGATAACGATTTGTAAGGTAATCAGCGAAGAGTGCATGTTGGGTACCTCTTATCCCAAAGAATTCCAACTTTTTCAGTAGTCGAGGGACAGAAATAGTGTCGAAAGCCTTTGCTAGGTCGACAAATATAGCTACAACTTTTTTATTTTTATCAAGTTTCTCTGTAATGAAGTCTGTCAGTTCATGGATTGCATCACCAGTAGAGCGACCTAATCTAAACCCGTACTGACCGGGCGATATCAATGAGTTGTCTTCTAGATATTTTATCAACCGTTTGTTTAGGATCTTTTCTAGTATTTTGGACAACGTTGGCAATATAGAAATTGGTCTATAACTGTTAATAGAACATTCGTCACCACTTTTATAGATTGGGAGAACCTCAGCTAGTTTCCAATTATTTGGAAATTTGCCGGTACTTATAGCTAAGTTACATATATGGGTAATTGGAGAAATGATATGCTGCCTATACCTTTTTAAGAACGTACTTGAAATGCAATCCCTGCCAACAGTACAATTGTTTTTCAGGTTAAGAATAATCCCCTCTACCTCCAATGAATCTGTTGGATATAATCTTAGTGAATGGGGGTGAGAGTAAAAAGACACCATTTCCGATAGGGAAGAATTCTTAAACTGGCCACGGGTTACTATATCATCTCCTATATTCACGAAGAATTTATTGATATTATTTATGGAGGATTGGGGATCCTGATCATTTATTAATTGCAGTGCTTCATGCTTAGATTTAGTTGTATAGGTGATATCTCTGATGGTACTCCATAATTTTTTGCTGTTTTTCTTAGCTGCAGTTTTAAGCGCTGTTTTTTCATGCTCTCTTTTTAGTGATTTTAGCAAATCGTTACAAAAGTTTCTATACCTTTTGTAAGTTAGTATTAAGTCTAGATTCTTAGGATTCTTTTTAATTTTTCGATGTAATCTGTCGCGGTTTCTCATACATCTAAGAAGTCCTGTTGTTATCCAAGGTTTAGTTATTGTTTTGCGATTGGAGATTTTAACTATCTTTGTATTCGGTACTATAACATTGTTCAAATCACTCAAGAATAATGAGACGGCACTATCCACATCCGATGTCATATAAACATTGTCAAAGTTTGCGTTAATAATATCTATATCTATTTTATTATAGTCTAGACGCTTCATAGTTTTGACAGTTTTCTTATTATTTCCTCTTTGTTCCAAAATAAGAAAAACGGCGTCATGATCAGTTACAGAAGCTTCCGCTACATAACAAGATGCTGGCAAACGAGTTTTCAGTATTATGTGGTCCAAGCATGTTTTGCCGTGAGTTGCGATTGTAAAACCGGGCAACATTCCATGAGATGCTAGAAGATTTAAATAAGAAAGCGAATTTGTATCTTGGTTATTGTCCGTTATGTCTATATTAAGATCACCTATCAGAATAATATTACTAATATTAGATATCGTAACAAGGTATTGATCAAGTGATGCTAGAAAATTCTGTATATTCTTGTAACCAGCAGGTCTGTAAATAGCAAGGATGGCAGTGTTGGTATTAATTTTTACAAAGAGACAGTTGCAATCAGATATAATGGGTTCATCAATTGTGATGTTCATACTGTTTTTATAAAAAACAACAACTCCTTCGTTTTGTGTTAAATTATTATTAGTTTTTCGGTGGCTGTACCCATTAATCGTGGGAATATTGTGGTTACAGGAGAGCTAGCACTCTGTCAGGATAATAAAGTCCCAGTCCACCTGAGATCTTTTCAGAAGTGTAAATAAACCCGGTGTATTACGAGTAATACTTCTAATGTTTTGGAGTATCATTTTAAGAGACTTATTAGATTTTTTTGCTATATGAGTGCAATTATCGATTTTGCAAGTGGACGAATGGGATATATTAAATTTATCCAGATCGGATGATATATCATTCAAATCATTGAATTTTAATAAATAAATTGAAGCGCAGTTTATGGGTGTCAACTAGATTATAGTTAAATTTGCAAACGTTAAAAAAGGTAATGAACACTTTGTTGATTTTCTTAATTGACTCTAAGTTAACATTAGGTGATAATCTCTCGAATTGTTGTGTGAGTGTATAAAATGTAGTATGTAAGTATATTAAAATATGTTCATGTTGTATTACATTATATAAAGTTAAGTTTATAATCATTGCGATAGACCCAATAATAATATTTAACAAAATTAACTTACAAAAGGATTTAAGATATATTAATCTAGAATTTACAAGCAGTTCTAATAAACAGAGGTATGTAAATAGTCATTTTTGTTTACATATTTGAGAGAGACAATTTTTTGTTTTAATTAATAAAGGTTTCACGTTTGGATCCTTGTTTAAACGTATAAAGATCTTGCCATGTACACTCCAGGATGAATGATTGTTATCTTTAGCGTATTGGCGTGTTTCGAAGAAAAGTTGTTTCTGGCTAGGTGTTAATTGTTCTTCGGCATAGATGGGCTTCTTCTCACATGGTAAGCCAATAGTAACAGTATTTAATTTCTCGTTTATTGGGCGCTCTTTATTATATTTCCTTATGCAGGCTAAAAGCTCGTTGCGTTTTGATACATGTAAGAATTCTGCTACTATTGGTTTTGTTGATCCAGTTTTACCA
The DNA here is from genome assembly GCA_905163515.2 of Lymantria monacha. Lineage (NCBI taxonomy): Eukaryota > Metazoa > Arthropoda > Insecta > Lepidoptera > Erebidae > Lymantria > Lymantria monacha. The sequence continues at coordinate 2,473,176 of LR991099.1, forward strand.
GGCAAGCGATAAATGTTACGCAGATTAGAAGCTGAAATGTCCATGTTTATAGCTTTACCAACGCTGGATACAACTGAGAGAAGATCTTCAGTACTTTCTTTTTCTTTGCGGGGCACGTTCCTTAATTCGATGTTGGAGGAGCGTGAATGGAGTTCTAAGTTCTGTACTTGGTTGTTGGCATTATTTAAATTAAACTTAAGTTCGTTATTCTCTAAATTATATCCAGATTAATTTATGGATCGCAAAATAATTGTTCTGCGGGTGAATCAAACTTAAGACACTCGGCTTAGAAATAGTGTTGCCCAAATGCAAGACCTAGACTTGCAATATGAATCTCGCAAGTCTTGCAACTCTCACTGTTAGAAAAACATTTGTTTTAAGCACATGTCAAAGAAATGAAAAATCCAACCGAATGAAATTCCATTCACCTATCGGCGCTAACTGTACAACTACCTATAATTAAGTACATATCACTACTATACCGGAAGGGTTATAATTACATCTATCTATTATGAGGCTGTATACAATAACACAAATTATTTCCCCGTGTACTAGTATTAAAAATACAAAGTGTTGACAACACATCCTTTGCCAAAGGAGTCGTGTAATGCTGTCTAAGGGCGTACCGCGAGGGCGGAGTGTAACCACTTCGAAGCCCGCCGAAAAAAAATAACGTCGCTTCTTAGACCATTATTGCGTGCATTTAGTGGCCGTGTTTGATTAGGTGGACTGCCATTATGATTTTTTATGTATATGCGCGTATTAACCATTTGAAATAAAACTCTCAGACAGTCTATTCGTGACCCTGAGCCCTAAAGTATTACTTTTACGTCGGCAAAATAAAAATCAAATAAAATATAGCGATAAGATCCGTAAAAACGTTTTAATTCAGACTCCTTATTAGGAGTAAAACTTATAATAATAAGGAAGTGTTTGAGATTTTGCAAAAAAAATAGATTGGACGGTTTGAACTAAGAATGAGCAACCGTGTTTGCTTTTATTTTGTTGAATTGAAGTCACTTGTGATTGAATTACATATTTATTTAGGTAATTGGGAATTCATGATTTAAAATTTTTGTTGAGGACGACTTTGGGCGATCCACAAATTGTTGTAGTTTGTGTCCGTTAATTATATGTTTGTAAAGTCCTGTGCATTAAGAATTATTTCTTTAGTGCAGTGCTGTCTTTTTTTAAAAGTAGCTGCTTGAATTAAGCCGTCCATATTTGTCAGTTTTCCGTGTGGTGACCCGAGTAAGAACACAGTGTATTACCACTCCATCTTTTCCTGTGGCTAAACGTAAAAGATGACTTAAGGACGTAAGCAGATAACAGCACAGTAAAAGGGGAAAAACTCGAAATATTTTTTTTATACTAACCCGTCTGACCAGCTTAATGTAATAGGTTAATTTTGGAATAGGCTCGGACCCAGCTGTGGGACGTAGGCTGAAATTATGATAAATCTTTATCAGAAAGCTAATATTAATCTATCAAATTCATCATCATCAACTTCTCTGATTCCAATTTATTTGGGATCGACGTAATATGTCTTCTCCTTTCATACAACTCTATCAGACGTCATCTCTGTGGATTAATAGATTAGAATATTAATCTATCAAATTGAACTACACAAAAGTCAAAGAAAATGTTTGCTTTTGTAGGACTAGCACGGTAGGTTGAGACCATAGATATTTTTTGCAGCAGGCTATGGTCCAATTCGACTGGGGGCGAATAAATAACAGTGTTGCCTCGGCTGCGCCCTTACGCGGTTGGCCTGCCTGTGGCGGTCTAATCGTCAGACCATCCAGAACATATCCATCCATAATAATTTCTAATGTCTATGCGAGTATTACACGTTTGAAATAAAACTAGTTTTACGGATACTATCGCGTTTGTATTTGATCTTTAATTTTTATCAACATAAAAAAATAATAGTTGCGTTCTCAACTTATCATCAGAAGTACTGCTGTGTTATCTCATCATCATCCGTCAAGGTTTTTTTTTAATTTAAAGACGGTGGTTATCTTGTATTACACTATGATAAAATAGCTCTTAGCTGTTCAGTATATCTGTATTTCAGATAACATCTGTCACTAAGCTATACGGTACTTAGTTTTGTAGGTAAACCATATTTAATAATTTTCTTATATATTAAAGACTCTCTTTGCACTAAGGAAATAATCATTGTATTGCGAGTAGATATGGGATTTTGCTCGGAAAAAAAAACTCCAATGTGGGAAACAATAGGGAAAAAACCCGGGGGAAATTACCGAATGGGATAATATTCGGGTTCAAATTAATTGATTACGAAACGAAAAATCATTTTTCGTTTCGTAATCGGGTATTTATAAATAATTAAGCATATTAAATGCTAAAAATTTCAGTAATTTGAATAACAAGGTTGTGTCATCGTTTAATACAATTCTAACTGTAAAGTTTGAGGTATTAAGCCTATACAATGTGTAAACATTGTCCGCTAGATGGCATACGTCACCTTGAAGACGTAAAAGATAATATGAAGCGAAATTTGCATGTCCTAAAATAGTTTACGATGGTGTAAGTGGCAGCACGATTGGGCCGGATTCCCAATAGGTGCGGGTTCGAACCCCGCTCGTGACATAGGCTAGATAGGCTAGAAAAAAATCAGGTGGACTAGATTAGGTGGACTGCCATTATGATTTTTTATGTATATGCGCGTATTAACCATTTGAAATAAAACTCTCAGACAGTCTATTCGTGACCCTGAGCCCTAAAGTATTACTTTTACGTCGGCAAAATAAAAATCAAATAAAATATAGCGATAAGATCCGTAAAAACGTTTTAATTCAGACTCCTTATTAGGAGTAAAACATATAATAATAAGGAAGTGTTTGAGATTTTGCAAAAAAATAGATTGGACGGTTTGAACTAAGAATGAGCAACCGTGTTTGCTTTTATTTTGTTGAATTGAAGTCGCTTATGATTGAATTACATATTTATTTAGGTAATTGGGAATTCATGATTTAAAATTTTTATTGAGGACGACTTTGGGCGATCCACAAATTGTTGTAGTTTGTGTCCGTTAATTATATGTTTGTAAAGTCCTGTGCATTAAGAATTATTTCTTTAGTGCAGTGCTGTCTTTTTTTAAAAGTAGCTGCTTGAATTAAGCCGTCCATATTTGTCAGTTTTCCGTGTGGTGACCCGAGTAAGAACACAGTGTATTACCACTCCATCTTTTCCTGTGGCTAAACGTAAAAGATGACTTAAGGACGTAAGCAGATAACAGCACAGTAAAAGGGGAAAAACTCGAAATATTTTTTTTATACTAACCCGTCTGACCAGCTTAATGTAATAGGTTAATTTTGGAATAGGCTCGGACCCAGCTGTGGGACGTAGGCTGAAATTATGATAAATCTTTATCAGAAAGCTAATATTAATCTATCAAATTCATCATCATCAACTTCTCTGATTCCAATTTATTTGGGATCGACGCAATATGTCTTCTCCTTTCATACAACTCTATCAGACGTCATCTCTGTGGATTAATAGATTAGAATATTAATCTATCAAATTGAACTACACAAAAGTCAAAGAAAATGTTTGCTTTTGTAGGACTAGCACGGTAGGTTGAGACCATAGATATTTTTTGCAGCAGGCTATGGTCCAATTCGACTGGGGGCGAACAAATAACAGTGTTGCCTCGGTTGCGCCCTTACGCGGTTGGCCTGCCTGTGGCGGTCTAATCGTCAGACCATCCAGAACATATCCATCCATAATAATTTCTAATGTCTATGCGAGTATTACACGTTTGAAATAAAACTAGTTTTACGGATACTATCGCGTTTGTATTTGATCTTTAATTTTTATCAACATAAAAAAATAATAGTTGCGTTCTCAACTTATCATCAGAAGTACTGCTGTGTCATCTCATCATCATCCGTCAAGGTTTTTTTTTAACTTACAGACGGTGGTTATCTTGTATTACACTATGATAAAATAGCTCTTAGCTGTTCAGTATATCTGTATTTCAGATAACATCTGTCACTAAGCTATACGGTACTTAGTTTTGTAGGTAAACCATATTTAATAATTTTCTTATATATTAAAGACTCTCTTTGCACTAAGGAAATAATCATTGTATTGCGAGTAGATATGGGATTTTGCTCGGAAAAAAACTCCAATGTGGGAAACAATAGGGAAAAAACCGGGGGGAAATTACCGAATGGGATAATATTCGGGTTCAAATTAATTGATTACGAAACGAAAAATGATTTTTCGTTTCGTAATCGGGTATTTATAAATAATTAAGCATATTAAATGCTAAAAATTTCAGTAATTTGAATAACAAGGTTGTGTCATCGTTTAATACAATTCTAACTGTAAAGTTTGAAGTATTAAGCCTATACAATGTGTAAACATTGTCCGCTAGATGGCATACGTCACCTTGAAGACGTAAAATATAATATGAAGCGAAATTTGCATGTCCTAAAATAGTTTACGATGGTGTAAGTGGCAGCACGATTGGGCCGGATTCCCAATAGGTGCGGGTTCGAACCCCGCTCGTGACATAGGCTAGATAGGCTAGAAAAAAAATCGATACGGATGAAGAAAAAAATTTTTTTTCACCACGTGAGGTCGTTGAACTCTTGAACATATGATGGTGAGTTTTGAATAGATTGCGTCTTTTCTCATCTAAGTGTAGTTACGTATTTTTTATCGAATTAGCGTTACATGCCACTGTCCTAATACGATGGAATGTGAAAAAAACTTAAAAATAGTTGTGAAAAAAATTTTTTTCTTCATCCGAATCGATTTTTTTTCTAGCCTATCATTACAAGTAGGACTAGTAGGGTTACCTGTCTTTGTTTTCGGGAGCGGTCCCCTTACACCCTGTATACAGGCAGGTAACCCTACTAGTCCTACTTGTAATGATAGGCTAGAAAAAAATCTATTCGGATGAAAAAGAAATTTTTTTTCACCCCGCGAGGTCGTTGAACTCTTGAACATATGATCGTGAGTTTTGAATAGATTGCGTCTTTTCTCATCTGAGTATAGTTACGTATTTTTTATCGAGTTATCGTTACATGGCACTGTCCTAATACGATGGAATGTGAAAAAAACTTAAAAATATTTGTGAAAAAAATCATTTTTTTTTAATCCTGATCGATTTTTTTTCTAGCCTATCACTTCAAGTAGGACTAGTAGGGCCATCTGTCTTTGTTTTCGGGAGCGGTCCACTTCCACCCTGTATATCAAATAATTTGGAAAATCCTAAAGTGCACGCCTCATAATTTTTATATTATTTATCATTTACTGATGGTAATTAAGAACATTTCATCATCATCATCATCATCATTTCAGCCCATCGCCGTCCACTGCTGGACATAGGCCTCCCTCATGGTATGCCACAGAGTGCGGCTCTGTGCCGTCTGCATCCATCGACGCCCAGCAATTTTAACTAGATCGTCTGTCCACCTAGTGGGGGGGCGTCCTACACTGCGTCGTCCGGTACGTGGTCGCCACTCTAGAACCTTTTTTCCCCAGCGGTTGTCGGTTCTTCGAGCGATGTGGCCAGCCCATTGCCACTTCAGCGTGCTAATTCTTCGTGCTATGTCGGTTACACCCGTTCTTCTGCGGATTTCCGTATTACGGATTCTATCACGCAGAGAAATCCCGAGCATAGCTCGCTCCATAGCACGCTGAGCGACTTTGAGCTTGGTTATGAGGCCTACATTTAGGGACCACGTTTCCGTGCCGTAAGTCATCACTGGTAACACACACTGGTTGTAGACCTGTGTTTTCAGACACTGAGGTATGTTGGACGAGAAGAACATTTAGCACCTTCTTTTTCCTCTTGCTATCAAAATGTAACACGCTTTTATTTATAACATTGGGACTGTGATAAAAACGGGAAGATTTAATAATATGGTGTAAAGTTTTAGTGTTAAAAATATATAATTATGTACGACATGGAATTATTTTGTAGTAGACGAAGAAGCTTAATTATCGTTGAAGGTTACAATAAACTTATAAAGTATTATATGTCTTATTAGAGTTAATTTATTTTTAACTTTTTAGTTTATTTTATTAGCAGATAATAAAAGCTTGTTTTTAAAAAAGGCTTCTTTTTCTTTAATTTTACTTTTTAATATTTTTATTGTTCATGTTGTTCCCACAAATATAGGACAAAAACGGTTCATCACCCAGAGGTCCATTGTAGAGGGACAAGGGCTTCAGTATAACAGGGTTCGCCCTGGTACTCTGAGGCGCAACGTTAGCGATATGAAATGTTTATACACCTCATACCATTCAGCCCTCGGCACGTGCTTACTTTGGCATTGGGTCATCCATCTAATCAATCAGACATAATCCACATTCATAATAAACGGAACGAACTTTTCCCCCCAATTTCTTGGAGTTGCATATTCACGCCAACCAAGATACTTGTCAAGACGAATCAAACGAGCCCAAACTCGGTGGAGTTGCGTCTTTTAATTACGGAGTTTCTATGACCAGCTTCCAGGTCCAACATCAGACCCTCGTTACCATATAGTATCAAAGTACTTGTTAAGACGAATCAAATGAGCCCAATTTCGATGGGTTTGCGTCGTTTAATTACGGAGTTCCTATGGCCAGCTCCCAGGTCCATCGTCAAACCCTGGTTACCATATAGTATCAAAGTACTCGTCAATACGTATCAAACGAGTCCAAACTCGATGGGGTTGCGTCGTTTAATTACGGAGTTCCTATGGCCCGCTTCCAGGACGATTGTCAGACCCTAGTTACCATATAGTGTCAAAGTACTCGTCAAGACGAATCAAACGCGCCCAATTTCGATGGGGTTGCGTTGTTTAATTACGGAGTTCCTATGGCCCGCTTCCAGGTCCATCGTCAGACCCTGATTACCATATAGTATTAAAGTACTCGTCAAGACGAATCTAATGAGTCCAAACTCGAAGGGGTTGCGCCGTTTAATTACGGAGATCCTATGGCCAGCTTCCAGGTCCATCATCAGATCAGCTCTATGTCACAATAATATTGCATTGTCATCCGATTTATGCGTGCATGCAAAATTTCAGCTCAATCGGAAACCGGGAAGTGGATCAAATTTAACTTGCAAGATTTGATTACAGACAACGGGACAGGTGAAATTAAATAAAAGCTTGTAATGAAATAAAAAAAAACTTTTGAAATTTCGTGCCATTCTCGACGTAGAGCTAAACATAGCTGTATAGGCTGAATTGGATTTATTTGCTTTGCCTGTCCGAATGGACGAACAAAAAATGTAAACGAACACAATTTTCATAAGGTATGCATACACTAATGACTAAGCAGTTTAGATTTTTATTAATTGCAATTAAACGACAAAGAATTACCAAGCCATTTTTAAAAGGAAACAGCGCGTTGCGATTATGAAGCTTTTAAAAAAAGAAATATTTTGATACATTAATTTTTACGGTCGTGATCCTGCCAGATCCAGAATATTTTATCCGACGTTTTCGAATATTGTTTTTAATAAACTATTTTCTTACTTTAAACAAAATAATTGCTTTTTAAAAATATCAAATACGTTTAAACGAATGTTTTTTCTTGACATATGTATGATAACATTATCCTATAGGTGCAATGTGAGAAAAATACAATCATTTTTAGGTTTGCAAAGTGCTTCATTTTCATATATATAGAGTAGAGCAAAACCTCAACTCTTCGCTTATGAGGCGTGCAATAGTACGTACTATTTACGTACAATGATAGAGCTAATCTAACCTTGTTTACTTTCATAATTCAATAAATACGTTATATATACTCAATGCTATCTAATTAAATAAAAAGCCTGTCTGTTTGTGTGTTCATCCGCTCTTAGCCTAGCGACAAGTAATCCGAAATTGTGTACGCGGGTAGGGGGGCGGGAAAGCAGGTAGTAGCAGTGGCATACGCGTTGGCGTTCGTCTCACAAGTTGTTTTGGCTTCGTACTGTGCGCACTTGTGTTCATTTGTTGGTTTAATTGACGACTTGGATTTTGTTTTGTGGACTTTTGATTGCCTAGTGATTAAATACGTGATTTACTTTGGATTGACAACTACTGCTACTCTTACGGACTTTGATACCTACTTCTTTTTATGAACGGTAACTTACCGGTAAGTTTGAGCTTTAATACACATACATACATACATATCATCACGCCATATCCCTTGCAGGATAGGCAGAGAGAACTCTATCCTTGCATACTTCACTCGCTTCCTCAATATTCACAATTCTCTTCATACACGCTCGCCGGTTTCGGAGACTCTTGACTCCACCTTCCTTCAGTACATGACCGATCTGGTGAGCTTTAATAATTGTTGTATTAGACTATAAAAGTTTTAAGTACTATATTTATGGATTCCTTGCAAACCTTGTACTTGTATTCATTGAAATTGATATATTTTGATTGTCTAAGTTTATTTACTGTAGGAAATAGTTATTTTACAAAAGTTGAAATGAGTCATGTATAGAGTTGGCCAAACGCTCGGGCGTTTTAGGCCAATTGGGAAAAGTGTAAATTCCTTCTTTTGGCCATTTATACTTATTTCATATTAGTTTCGTAGGTTTACCTACTCTGTTAATATACAATACTTTAGAACAACTCTATGCATTACTACTGTTTTTACATTTGTTTTTTTTCCTAGATCACATCATGCCCAGAAAGAAAAATACTGATGTATGGGAAAACTATTTTCATTCGGCAACCAGTAAAACAGTAAAATGCACAACACTGAAAATGTTTACCAATTTGGCAATGTCAGCAAGATGACCAGCCATCTGTTGAAATGTTATAGATGTCCAACTGTTATCAAGAACAAACTACAGAAAATACCTGTTACTAGCACAACTGCTACAAATCTGCCCTTGCAAGATGAATCAAATCATGAAATGTCATAGGATAACAGTTTGCAGGATACAACTTCTATTATTACGACTTCATCAGAAATTTCAACAAAAAAATCTTTATCTAGATCAGCTCTCATCGAAAGCAATATTTGTTACCAGTTCTCCTTTATCCATCGTTGAACATCCGCTGTGGGTACGATTTTTTGACGATTTGCAACCACTTTATAAATCACCATCCAAAAAAAGCTATCTCCACAACACATTTGGATACTATTTATAATGAAATGGTCAATGAAATTACAAACGAACTGAAGTCTATAAATGATTTGCATTTGCAGTGTGATGGCTGGAGCAGTCACCGCAATGAAGGTATCAACAACTTCATTATTGCAAAACCCAAACCTGTTTTTAGTGTTCCGTACCTCGAAAGGAAAAACGGAACCCTTATAAGAACACTTTGTGGCCGTCCGTCTGTCTGTCTGTGTCTCAGGAACTCGTGGAGGTATCAAGCTGAAATTTATATCAAATACTCAGGTCTACTGTCCCTTGGAGCTGTGAAGAAATCAAACTTCTAAGCTAACGCAATCAAAAGATACAGCTGTTTATGTCGCAAATTTCTGCAAGTTTTTGACACTCGCAAGGGATTCAAAACCTACAGGGTACTTCCCGTGAACTCAGAATCTTGAAATTTGGTACGAAGCAACGTTTTATAGCACAGATAAAGGAAAAATTGTGAAAACCGTAAATTTTTAATTACATAATATATAAAAAATATTTTTAATAATCTTAAACTCACTACCCCTTTCCTCCTGAACGTGTAGAGGTATTAAATTGAAATTCATATCAAATACTCAGGTCTAAAATACCTTTAAAATAATAGTACTACTATTATTTCACAACACAAATCAACACACAAACATCAAACTTCTATGTCAACGCAATCAAAAGAAACAGCAATTTAAGTCGCATATTTTCAAACTCGCAACTACTTGCAAGGGAAGCAAAACCTAAAGGATACTTCCAGTCGACCTATAAATCTTTAAATTTGTTATGAAGCAATGTTTTATATTATAGCACATATAAAGGAAAAAACGTGGACGTTTACGGGCTGATGGATGGATGGATGGATGAAAGGATAAAATCAGAAAACCCTAAATTTTTAGTTACATCACATTTTTTTATAGTTTTACGGAACCCTTCGTGCGCGAGTACAATTCGCACTTGGCCGATTTTTTTTTGACTTATTTGTTAGCCTCAGAGGGCTATGACAACTTTACCCGGACTGTGGGTGAGCGCTGAGGGCTCGCAACCCGAATATAGGATTATAGTTAAGCCTCTATATAAATAACTACTATTGCTGCCTATGCAATGCTATATAATTACGTCAGCATTCTACTAATTGACTTTGCATATCGCGTTAATTATGGTATTACATAAAGGCGCCTGTAAATAGTTGTAATAACTTCCCGTGTGGTGATACAGTAAGGCTATTATAATTCACCACCTCTTCTATGCCTGTGGTTGTGTTAAAAGATTATTAAGAAGATAACATCAGTGCAATAGTAGGAAAACTCGAAAGAAAACCTTATGTTCACTGTGTGGAATAATAGACCATTTTCTCTTCTATCGTGGCGGAAATCCGTGACGATGACGTGACATTGGATGTATCTGGACCGAAAAAAATAATAATAATTAAAAATAATACAAGAGTAAATAAATAAAATGATACACGGTCTATTTTAAAAAAAAATGAATTTTCGTTTACGTACGGCAATTTTTAGCAAAGAGTATTTAGAGCATTTATACCCCAAAGATAGGCTCGAACCTTATTACGTAGCACACCAAAGTTAAGTAATAAAATGTAATTGGTACACTTTTGCATAACTTTTCGGAGATCAAGTGAAGATTTTCTGGAGGTTAAAAATCTGGTTTTAAACAATGATCAATAAAAATAGCAGACCGGCTGCACGCTTGCCTTAGGTACGATCTGAAAACCTTAGAGGCTTAGACTGTCCTGGCTTTAACCTATTAGCTGGGACTCATATCTATCTTTGTTATTAGTATTAGATATTGTTTGCCTAGATTACTGAAGACTAAGTAAATAATTTCAATTTCTGCAGTTCGGATGGAGTAAATCTTCGCTATCAGGTGACGAGTGAGACTCCCACGGGTACTTGCGCAGTACTCGTAACGAATATGAAACGTTCGCTTTGCGCAAACCTCGCGGCTGCACAGAAATTCACCCACGACCACTTAGCTAAAGAGGAATGCAAGAAGAGCATCGAAGCTGCCAAATTCTTTTATTCTTCGGTAAGTTAACAACTAAAATTTACCTAGTTATTTAATAATATTTGTGTTAATATATTTATCAGATTTAAGTTATTATTAATGCCTTATATTTACAGGTAGTTTTTTCTTTACTAATTCTTAACTTATAAGCGATAATGAGAGAAGTAGCCTTGGCATAGTCAGACTGACTAATTAGTTGAGTAACCGTTTATAATCGATCTGTCTCACTGCTACAGGGGCTTACTTAAGCTGTATTTTGAAATGCATTAGTATGGTGGGTTATTTTTTACCATTTATAAAAATAATGTTGAGAGCCGGTCAGATATTTTCTCGTGTTGAGACTTATATCTCATTTTAAAATGGCATTATCTCATTTGCGTATGCGTCATTTTCTGTGTGCCATAGTTATTAACATAGAGCTATTGTCTGTACAACACTGTAGTATTAGGCGTATACGTTTTCTCTCACTTTTTGCCGTTATTTTAGTTCTCTTATGTCTCAGCTAAGAAATATGTTGTTTTCTTCAGGGTTTCTTCATAGCAGTGTCTCCAGAAGCCATGATGCAGCTGGCAACGCATGCTCACGAGAATGGACACCCTTTCCTTATAAACCTGAGTGCGCCCTTCGTCTCACAGTTCTATAAAGAACCTTTAGAGAAGATCATTTACTACGTCGACATATTATTTGGAAATGAAATAGTAAGAATTTTTCTTGTTACGATATAAATAATGTGATTAATACTTCTAACGAGGCATGCAGGATAGTGTGGGAAGATGCTTTACGTCCTTGGTTAAGGGTTAATAGTAGTCCAATTTTAGGAAATTTTGATCAGCCTCCAGACAATTCAAAACTGTTAATATTGGTGCCATGATTAAATGACCCGTGTTATGACTGGTTAAAAAAAACACGTGTTACTACCCTCTTTACTGTGGGAGTCATAGGAATTAGCTAAGACTTACCCGAAGAATGAGCAAGCAATACTCCATTATGAAATTATAACACTAACTGCAATGCGCATCCTTTCTTGAGGGAAAGGTTATATATGTCTTTGTTTATTTTTTTTTTATTGCTAGTGGTGGCAAACGAGGCAGCACACCTGATGGTAAGTGTCACTGCCGCCAATGGACCTTTGCAATACCAAGGGTATAACTAGGCCGCTGCCTACCAATATAAACCCCAAACCCACCAAATTGGGCTTCCGGCTCTCTCGCTTACCGAACGAAACGCAATAGCACGTTGCCATTACTTATACGTCGATCTTCTGCGAGAGTGTGGTACTACCCCGGACGGACCAGCCCGCGGCTGCAGACAGAGAACTGTCAACATCGTGGTCCTACCACAGTTTTAATACGTCATAGAACGTCAATATTATGGATGAATATAATAAATTCCAATGTTTAAATGTTTTATCTCATATTTAAGCTTGTCCGAATATCTAAATTTCTATCTATATGTATTATGACTGAAAGGTGTTTTTTTTAGTTACGAAATTTTGCACTTAATGGTGCGTTTCGCTACTTTGATGTCACCAAGGGTGATACTTTGCATAGGCGTCGTAAAAATAAACTGAGGGATCACCAGAAGAACGTATATGCCCGGGATATTTATATGAAAACTTCGATCGCCCCACTTGTCAATTGTAGTAATTTCCCCCTCCCTCTCTGTCGACGCCAGACGCCAATGTCCAGCAGTGGACGTTGATAGATTGATAATGATTACAAAAATGTCGATTAAGTTGGCAAATTCTAATAAACTTATGGGGGTCTTAGAACTTTATATGACCTCTGAATATATTTTGATTGTATTAGTAAATAGTTTAGTATTGGCCTTAAAGGTTTTCAAATCTCGATATGCATCTCATAATTTGGAAGCCCTTGTAGATCACGTCTTGAACCGACCACCCCGAGCAAAACCCGCCCGATATTGCACGCAATTTCAATTCATTCGTGATCAATTTTGATCGGATTCTATATATTGTATATACCTAAAACAATTTGGAATGACGCAACAATCAGATTTAATCAGACTTGGTTGTTATTGAACTATGAATGGTTTCAATTGTATCTTAACAAGACTGATCAATGAATTATAATTTATATTTATTATTTCTCATATTTATAGTATTACATAAACGTTTAAAAAGAGACACGAAGCTCGAAATAAATCCATGTACTAACTTGTCGGATCAGCGTTTTATGGTCAATTTTCTTTCCACTGCAGTGTTTGATGGGACCAAAAAATTTTCCCTGTGCTGTTTATAGCTTTAATCGATCAAGGTATTGCATTTAAAATGCAAGAGTAAAACACCCACGTGTCAGATGCAAATACTTTTTTTTATAAAAAATATTGAACTTTACGTGACCTTTAAAAAAATAAAATTAATCCTGAAAATGTAACTATCCAAGTTGATTGTTTTAAATAAATATACTCTGAAAGAACATCTTTAGGCGCATGTTTTTCTATTTTTATTTTTGGAAAATAACTTCTAGATATTTAGTTATTAATTGTTTTCAGATTTTCGTAATATTTTTTTTTCTCCTTAAATACTCAAAAGTGGGACTTGTGACTAGCACAAAGATAGCTCTTAAAAAGGCCTATCAATAATAAAAAAAAACAAATTCCACTTTTGCGGCCTTTGGGAGAAATTGACCATTCTATTCTAAGGTCAAATTATATTGTATAGGGTTAACGCAAAAGGTTAATGTGTTTGAAATAAAACTATTTTTATGGATTCTAGCGCGTTTGGATTTGATTTCTAATTTTTCGAAGTTTCGAACAGTTTACAGCGTTCATGGTCCCGGGAGGTCTAAGGTGTCTCACGCCTAATAAGTCATCATTATTACAGGGATTTATATCTACCCGTTACAGTGGCAGTTATTAAATTTTGATCCACATTTTTAATACAAATTCATTGTCAGTACAAAAAAAACTATTCTATGTATAAAAATTTATATTGTTTGTGGTAATTTATTATTAAACATTTAATGATAGATAATTATTATATTATGACAATTTACTAGTTTAAAAAAACTGTCAAATCTATTCAGCTACCATGGGATTGGAACGCGGCCACACTGAGAAAGATCCGACAAGAAAATTCTGTAGGCATGATACTAATTACTGACTTGAGAGGCGACCTACTTTATCTAATACTAACATTAAGTAAATTAATATTTAGCTATTATCGTGGGTCAAATCTATACAATAAGTGCTCATAGTGTCTTGCAATTTTGTGGTGGTTTTCTTTGTTTTATTTTTAATTAAGTGAATGACAGAATCCCAGCTTGATGATAATACACATCCATCATCTCTATTAAAATGTCCATGTTTTTTTATTTCAATAGCCTCGCGAACTGTTCTATGTAGCTATCGGTGTTCTATTGCGAGGATTTGTAGTTTATCAAACTTCATGTAGTGGTGGGTGCGGTCTTGACTGTGCTCACAGATGAGCACTGTGTCTCTTTTTAGTATGAAAATAAAATATGTAGCATTACTTCTTAAATATAAATAAAAAAAGATGTCATTGTTATAGTTATCGTATAGCACGCTCGAAATTATAGTCAAGAAAAAAAAACTTAGCATGCCGTCCTACATATCATTAAAAAACGGTTTGCCAAGCATATAATTTAATTTTACATATTAATGAGATAACTTACAATAAAAAATATATAGTTCAAAATAAAGTTAATTAGGGTCAAGCAGGGTGACAACCCTAACATAGTTTTTTAAAATTCAATTTCTAAAGGCCGCGGAAGTGGCATTTGGTTTTTTTTATTATTGATAGTCCTTTTTAAGAGCTATCTTTCTGTGCCAGTTACAAGTCCCACTTTTGAGTATTTAAGGAAAAAAAATTACGAAAATCTGAAAATAATTAATAACTAAATATCCAGAAGTGAAAAATGATTAAAAAAATCAAAAAACCCGACTGCCTAAAAAGTCACCAAAACTATGCACATAATAAAAAAACTGAAAAGAAGAAAACAAGCACTTAGATGTCCGGTGGTCTAGAATTCCATAATATATTATTGAATAAATACTGTTGCAGAAAATGAAATATATTTTAATAATAGAACATGACAACTGAACAGTCGGGATCCTTTATTCGACAGCAAATCTAATTTTTCAATGGATCCCGACTCTTCAGTTGTCATGTTCTATTATTAAAATATATTTCATTTTCTGCAACAGTATTTATTCAATAATATATTATGGAATTCTAGACCACCGGACATCTAAGTGCTTGTTTTTTCTTTTCAGTTTTTTTATTATGTACATAGTTTTGGTGACTTTTTACGCAGTCGGGTTTTTTGATTTTTTTAATAATTTTTTTTATTTTAGACTTTTTAGTTATAAATACCTAGGTAGCTATAGTTATCTTATTTATTAATAAGTAGGTAAGTACCTAATTATATATAGTTTTTCGACTGAAGTTGAGTATCCACATCCAGTTATATGATTTTTTTGTCTTTTCATCGTAAATTTCTACTGTCTAAAAAACCTATATGTGAGAAAGGTTGTTACGAAACTTTAAATCGATATAGATCCTAAACGGCCAGTCAAATCGAAAAATGTTGAAAGGAAACTAAAAATTATTTTAAATACCTATTTAACGATACCCCACTCGATATAGTTTGTTGACTTTATTTTTTTTTATTTTCACAATATGGCGTCCAGTAGTCGCCATATTGAATTTTCAATAACGTCATATCTTTAGTGACACTCGCCGGATTAAGAGGAATCGATTGACGTGCGAATCATAAAAATAGGCCCAGGCGTTTGGTATATATAGTGCTTCAAAGGAACATACAAACATACATACATACATAGACTGTTAAACACAATACCACTCCTTTACAGTCGGGTAAAAATAGAAAAATATGCGCCTAAGGATATTCTATCAAACTATATTAATTTAAAACAATCAACTTGGATAGTTACATTTCAGAATTAATTTTAGTTTTTTGAAGTTAAAGGTCACGTAAAGTTCAATAATTTTTATAAAAAAAAGTATTTGAATTTGACACGTGGGTGTTTTACTCGTGCATTTAAAAAGCATACCTTGATCGATTAAAGCTATAAACAGCAGAGGGATTTTTTTTGGTCCCATCAAACACTGCACTGTGATTACACTCGAGCCCGAGTATGGGACGTTATGCAGCTTATAACAGATGACATAAGTGAAATATTTTCTTACCTTGTAGCCTTTAGAGCTAGGAAAGTTACATTATTAACTATAATTAATTATAGTTTAGATTAGACATTAGTTAAAATTGCATTCAATACGTGTAGCAGTAATTTTTTAAAATATTTTCGTAGTACGTATACAAAAATTATTGTTTTGACTACTGTTGCTCTAAGAAACCTCGTATTAGTTACAGATATCCGTTTGTTTCAATTTTATTTATGTATAGATTATAATCATATTCAAACGAAACATAGGGAACAGCATGGTTGAGAGCCAACATGGTCTAAATAATCTCTATTCAAT
The DNA here is from genome assembly GCA_905163515.2 of Lymantria monacha. NCBI lineage: Eukaryota > Metazoa > Arthropoda > Insecta > Lepidoptera > Erebidae > Lymantria > Lymantria monacha. Next base: position 2,489,804 of record LR991099.1, read on the forward strand.
CCAAAAGCATTTTTTTTTAATAGCAAAACAGTTGATCATGTTTTAAAATCAATAAAAATATCTTTCAGGAAGCGGAGGCCTTCGCAAAAGCTTTCAATCTTACGGGAGAAAATTTACAAGAAATCGCTCTCAAAATGTCTCAGCTACCGCAGAAAAATGCGTCAAATCCTAGAACAGTAGTTATCACTCAAGGACCGGATCCGGTCATTCTAGTCGAAAATGGTCAAATAACCCTAGTACCAGTACCGCCATTAGAGAGAGACCTCATGGTGGATACTAATGGAGCTGGTGATGCATTCACAGGTGGTTTTGTGAGTCAGTTAATTCTAGGTAAGCCCTACAAAACCTGCGTGGAGTGTGGTATATATGCAGCGAGACACGTTATACAACATTCCGGCTGTACTTTCAGCGGTGACAGTGATTTTCAACCAAGCAGCTAGACTTTATTTTTTTATAGGCACGTGAATCATTATCAATGAAATTTATATAAATGATGAAGAAGAGGCACTGTAATCAGGACTGACTTTAATTTGCTCTGTACTTGGAAATTTGGATAAACGATTTGCATTAATGGTTTGATACAGTGTTTTTTGATAATGTCCTATTAACGTATTGATCGAATTGTCTTCGCCGTAGCTAGATGGTCTAATATATTGATTGTATGATATTTATAAAGTATGAATTTGCTAAACATTGGCAAGATCACGCGAGAGAAACAAGGGCTTCTTTTTCGTGTTGGAAATTTGTCAAACTTTGAAATATTTTGTGAAAAATTATTTAGCCCATGAAATTTTAACATTAGTTTGGTAAGTCACAGACAAAAAGTGGCAGCCTGTGATAGTTTTTTTCTTCTAGTCATTTAATTTTTTTGTGCAAACTCCACTATTACTTATTAGATGTTATATTCACGTGCCTTAAACAGTTAAGTTCTTCCAATAAGTGACTCGAATGTTGCAATAATTAGGTAGTATAAGCATATTAATATTGACGCACAATTTCTATCATTTGTTATTTATAGACATTTTCCTTTTTTTTATCGGTTTTGGATTACAGACTTGAATTTTATAGATTGAGAGCCTGCTGCTAGGTGGCAGGCAGGTCATTTTATAAATCTCTACTACCCGATAGTTAACAAATGCATGATGCAGTTTATAGTGGGCGACTGGGACGCTGCACCTGTATCGTTAGAATATACTAAAAAGCTTTTATAAAATGACGAAGTTCTGAAAGTTACAGGCTCTTGATTTATTATTAGGGGCAAAAATATGTAATATTTATGATTTCTTTAATATATATATTTTTTTACCTATATTTAAAATCAGAAAGCACATACGTAACACCAATATTCCAAGTAATTTTTAGTGAAACATCTCCCTACCCTCATTTTAGAATAAGCGTAAATCGATATGCAAGAATGTAATAGTATTATGAATAGATCTGATCAATTATTATGAAATCAATAAAATTCAAATGAAAAGGTATTATCCATTTTGTTTTTGGACAATCAGCTGACATACAAATTGTCCAATAAAATAAAGATGTAATCTTCGAATTGATAATTCACATATATAAATTCTATATACACCATAAAGTTTACTGTTTTAAACTATTATTTTTTATTGCCCAGCATTAGACAAGCTACCATCTCTTATATTGAATATGTTATTATAGTTACACTGAAATACAACTTTATATAGTTTAGAATATGTAATCCAATATTCATTCAAGCCTCTTGTAAGAAAGTTTTATTATTATTCTCTTTCCTAAGTAGAAAGCCAGTTCTATTTAAAGTACACACATTTAACATAAAAATATTAACATTTACTGTTATATATCTTGGTTTCCTGATTGAATAGTTATCATAAGTACAATAGCTTGCCCAGTATATAGAACAGTTAAATAGCAGGATCGCAATCTTTACTTTCTTTTATTATTTTAATATTACAGTGCACTAGCCCTTTGCACGCGGGTTTCAGGTCTATTAGGTCTAAGGTTACCCTTGTATGAAAGGAATTACTCTACAATTGTTAACAACAAACATCTGTGGCATTTTATACAAGAAATTATTATTATACATTTTTTTTATTAGTAATTATGTTGTATTTAGTGATTTTTTTTTAATTTTGCATTATTTAAATATAAAATATCAGTGTTGGAATGTTAAATATTATTTATGAATCATGTCTGATGAACCATATGTCAAATATGGATTGTAAAATTCCAAATGATTGGCAAAGTTGTGGGTGTTAAAAAATATTTGGTGAGAACCAATGCAATTATTAAAATGTTATTGCAGGATATTTTAATAATGTACCCTACATTATGTCATCTATTATTACACACATTAAAATATAAAAAGGGGTTTAGTTTTCATTTTGTATATACATTGAAATAATTAAAAAAAAATGTGAATTAAAAGTTGACCTGTTGATAGATGACATCGAAGAATTTCATAAGAATATTAAGGAAACAATTTGGAAATGAATTCTATTTTTTATTAAATATATTTTGGTACTGTCTATATTGCTGCTCAATGAAACATATCAAATTTGCATCTTTTGAATATATACATATTTTTATTTTAATCTCAACTTTTGATAATCAGACTTTGTCTTGCAGTGATACTGTATGCATTTTAAATCTCTTAGTCGATTAGTCGTCTTTTATGACACCCATGGGGTAAGAGATATGATGGTGAATTGTATTCTTACAGTAACCACACATATAGTGGACACAGTCCGCTATCTGTCCCTTTATGGACTAAAACAAATATGAAAAATTACTCATATATTAACCTCTCACGAGTCGAACTTCGCGGCGCTCTCGAGTGCCCTGCGCAAATAGTTCTCGGAAATAGTAGTGATAATAAGTCAATCATATATGCTCTTTGACTGTGTTAAGTTTTGATTGGTTGATTTAAATAAAGTCCTAAAAACAATTGCTAATTGTAGAGTGTTTAATTGGGTCAAACCTGTCCCAAAAGTGCGTTGAGCACATTTCTTTTGGGCCAAACAGTGTCCCAAAATTGTGTGAGGGGTTAAGAGTATAATTTAATTAAATACTTCATCACTTTGAATGTGTATATTCAGTTAATAATAAATTGCTTTTAACAATAAACTTCAACTATAGTTATACCTCCTTTTATCTATACACAGCAGCAAAATATATGTTTGATTTAAATATTCTTTAATGTATAGCAACTATCAATTAAAATGAAAATTGATAATATGTAGTCAAACTGGAATGAAAATTACTAAAATGTCAATAAATGTTAAGAATTGATATGAAATCTCTTTTGATGATATTTTTTTAAATACAATTTTTTTTGTAGTCAGATACTACAAAAAGAAAATACACCATCTAAAGATTCTTTTATGTATTATAATACTGTTACAAACAAAAGACAATTTTGCAATATAATAATAAGATTGACTATTACTTAAAATAAGACAATGTTATGTCTTCTAGCAATGCAATAGAAATATTACTCTTGTTATTCTATATTGTATTTAAATATAGTTACATTACAATTGGAGTAAAGAAACATATGATGATATAAAAAATATTTTAGTGATTTGACTTGAAACATATTCAATTTTATGGAAGATATAAATCCCTATTAATATTTTTTTTCGACAAAAATGATAGTATACCTTACAATATGGATGTTCCAATTGGGCACATCTTCTTCACCGCCAAGTAATGGCATACATCTATAATCTTCTAATATAATAAAATCATCATTAAATACTTCAATAATCCTTTTTAAACTTCTTGTAACCCGTACAGAATCTAAATAAGTGCTTGTTAATTGATCCAGACAATAGTTGTTGGAGATTATATATTTGGGCTTAGAGATAACTTTTACTTTAGGTGCCCTGCAAGATATACATAAAGCAGTTGTGATGTACTTATGTTTGTAATTGTTGAAATAAATATACTTTTCATATATGTGTTTTTATTTATTTAGATGACCATAATATGGCTGCAATATAATGAGTAGTACATATGTATTAATTCATTTGGAATCACCAAAGAGTTGGCATACATTTATGTTTTTCTTTTTTCTTATAGTGATTTTATATACTAACGCACTGTAATCTTCTTACAGGCAAATTGATTGATTGATTGATGCTAAGCGCAATATAACCTCCGTTTGTAACTAAGATTATATTGCGCTGTAATTATATTGGGTTACTAGACCAAGCAAAAACCGAAACAGCGAAGTGTTCATTGTGAAGAAGTTTGTTAATTAAAATATTTGAAGACACTAGAGAATTTTAATAGTCCTGATAAACAGTAACTTCGTTATAAAATTGATATTGCTAAATTTAATGAGCGGTATTTAGAATAAGACGGCCTTCTTGCTTGTCCGCCACTAAAAGCAATGAAACTGAAATACACTTACGAGACCAACCATATAGCTGGTCTCATAACTATACTATCATAATCTAAATACGGGGAATAAAGTTGCTTACCTCATAATGATAGGAGTTGAAACCTTAAAGTTGGTGCAAAGTTTCAACACGCTTTTATATTTGAAAAATTTCCAGATATAATTTGCTTGGTTTCACATCGCAAACTAAGGCAAACAAAAATACAAAGTTATAAATATCTAGTTACCTGCGTGAAACAAACAATTCAATGTATATAAATATTTCAAAGAAATAAAACTACCTACTTGCTTGCTTTCATTCCCATTTCCCGGGCTAAATCAAATTAAACTAGGGATATACATCGATGCATCGAAAACATCGATGTTTACAATGCGATACATCGAATCGATCCGATGTTTTGAAAAGTTATCGATTTACTCAATGTATCGATGTTTTTTCATAAAACATCGAATCGATGATAACCATTTAATGTCACAAAAACTCAAGTTTATGTTTAAATAAATGATTCAATAATATTTCAAAGTAATATAAATATTTTTTTAATAATAAATTACAGTTTTATAAGGGATTGGAATAGGTATAAATGCCACAAAAAAGACTTTTTTTTATAAGTCAGTTTTATAAGGGATTGGAATAGGTATAAATGCCACAAAAGACTTTTTTTTATAAGTCAGTTTTATAAGGGATTGGAATAGGTATAAATACCACAAAAAAGACTTTTTTTAGAAGTATAGCTTTTGATATGACTTTAGCTTTGTAATATATTTTAGAAAACGAAAGAATATATTTTAGAGTACTCGATGTTTACAAAACATCGATGTTTTCATCCGATACATTGAAATACATCGATGTACAGTTTCGATTTATCGAATCGATAAAAACATCGATGTTTTTTCAAAGTGGACACCCCTAAATTAAACTAGGAGAAGCACTTTCGAACGAGCAAAGGGTGCATGACTCCATACATCCACGCTTGTTCTTTTTGTAGGCTCCATTTTAAATTTAATCCGTCACACAGTACTACATAACTCAACCAGAGAATAGTTATAGTTTTGAAATGAAAACTCCTTTTGGCTCACCGCACACAGACTTTTTCGTCGGCTGTAAGTGAAGCTGATTCGTCACGCTATGAGGTGAGAGCAAAGAGTAAAATTATATTAACTGAAAAAGAGTGGCAACTCGATGGTAAAATATGCATGTATGGAAAGTGCTGCTACCTGGAGCTTAGGCGATGAACTAAAGTTGAAGCAATATACAGTCATATACACCTACGTATATACATGTGTGTATGTAATTATATAGGATTTTTTTCACTATGAGATCTACCCTGAAATATAAAAAAAAACCATATCAGTCGTTAACGGAACGGCAATAGTATAAAATTAACAATGAAAATTGAGATAATTTCCAGTAAGAACATCAATAACCGAAAATAGATTATTGACAATAAGTACATAGTACATACGCTAAGAACAAAAAATAACAAAGTTGTCAAACTTTTGACAATCAGGACAAAATGGCAGCTATGTTTGTACAAACAACCTGTAGGCAGCGCGACGATCAGTAAAAATAACTAATGTTTTAACTGTGCCCCCCCCAGGGTGAGAGGCTCGATCGGGCGAATCGGGACCACCGAGTGTAATAATGTATCCGAGCAAGAAAGATACCGTCATCTGCTCTTCACTGCTGTATTTGCTATATTCATTTTATATGTTGTAATTGCTATTATTAATTATTTAGTTTTTAATAGTTATTTTTTGACGGCTGGCTATGGTATGGTCGCATCCATACATACTCCCCGGGACACGCTTTTTTATTTTTTTGTATTTGGTTTTATTCATAGGTTTTCACTTCTGTCGGCAGTCCTCATAATTGCTTTGTTTTCTTTTGTATTGTGTGTTTTTTTTATTTTTTTTTTATTTTCCAAACTCTAATTGTTTGAGAGTAAATAACAATAGAGATAACAAGTTAAGAAGAGAAAAGTAACAGATTAAGGAATAGTAATTAGAAAATAGAATTGAGGAAAGCTAAAGTTAAGGAAAAATAAAGAGTTAAAGTGACATAAAAGGTAATACTAACTTAATAAAGGCAACATATATTTTGCTCAATTTAAAATAATATAATAAACTATAGTCCCAAAAATATACATAGCTTACATTTTTTTATTTTTTCTTCTTTCTTTTTTAAGTTTGTAAGTAGTAGAGCTTATGGTAATAAAAACAAAAAAAGAAGAAGAAGTCAGTAGCAGATAGTAAAAGTAATAGAATAAAATATAGAAGTGATTGTGAGTAAATAGATTGTTTACTCTGCTAATATTGATTGTATTGTGTGGTTTAGCTGTTAGTTACAGATGGCTTTTACGGCTTAGCACTGAGGGTTCATAAACCGAAATGCAAATGGTTCATTCTCACCATTAATGGAGTGAGATCATTTTTTTGGGATATATAAATTGCGAACCTAATAAGCACACGAATTTTTGATCAAGACCGTAAATCTGTATTTGTGTCCATGTATGTTGGGACCTATTTGTTCAAATAGATCAGGGATACAACTGAATTGTGTACCAAGATCTTTTTCTTTATTGTTCCCCACAATGAAACAAGGCACGGCCCCTCCAACGACTTTGTAACACCTGACCTTTTATTTTATAAATATTCAAAGATTTATGTAATATTAAATCATCTACAACAAAAATGTTTGCACACAATTATAGCATTTGAGCTTCTGTAAGCATTTATCCATCAAATAAAAAACACGTACCATAAACAAGGAGCGCTATGTCTTCGATAGGATAAATGATTAGAAAAATACGATTGTAATACTAATTAAAATGGCAATACATGACTAACAAAACAGGATATATCAAAATATTTTTTTAAGAAGGCAATCTAATTGATAGCCATTTTGAAGAGCCTTTTGTTGGTGTTTTGTGAATGTTTTCAAGAAAATTTTGTAATATTTCTATGATATGACAGTGTTTTTATGCACAGAACGCTTTGGTTTTATAAAATATTTAAATGGTGTACATTATATAGTAGTGTTATTTCCTTGTTGAACTTGCTTTGTGACAAAAAAAAACCGGAAAGATTTCTGCCGTATTTTAATTTTGTGAAAAAAATCTCGGCAAATATTCATAATTTTGTAGATAGTACATAGCACTATTTCTATAGTAAAAGTTGATAAACTGAGATATAGTGTCTAAACGGCCGTTATTATTTACGTCGCGTGTTTTGTTCCTACGTAAAATTTGGTTCGTCACAAGATGGCGGACGTCGAATGCCCGCTCCGCCAAAACCCGCTCGCGGGGCCCGATGTGTCATCGGGTTGCGAAGGTTTCGGTGACATGCTGTAAACCGGCGTCTCGCACCGCGGCCGAAAATACCGGCCGCATACGGCGAGGTTCCATTTCATAAAATGGAATTTCGCTCGAGGCGCCAAAATGCGATGGGTGTTGACATAATACCGTACCGTTATTCAGGCGGCAGAACGTAATAATCATAGAAAATGATGTGTGAACCAGACGACGTTGGCAAAGAAGTGTGGAAGCGATGGATTCTGGAAGCGATACACAAGATACGCTCACAGAAGCAAAGACCTAGTGTGGAAAGGATCTGTCATGCTATTCGGCAGCATCACAACTATCACGAAGATGTAGTGTCAGAGCGTTTGGAGCGTGCAGTTCGTGAGGGCGCCGTGCTCAAAGTTTATAACAAAGGTCAGAGTTCTTACAAGGATCCTGGTGGCATGCAAAATAAGCTTCTGAGAATAGCACAAGATGTTGACCTATCGAGGGTTGTCGCGAAAGCAGTGCGGGAATTAGGTGAGCGTGACGGATCGACAATTAGAAGCATTGAGAGACATTTACATAAAGCTTTTCAAGTGACTGTGGAACCTGAAGTGGATGTGCGTGCAGTGCTACGTGCCGCCGCGAAACGAGCGGTGGCGAGAGGTCTCTTGACTAACCAGTCGGGTGCATACAGGGCTACCGACAGACCTCTCACCACATCATCAGAACGCAGCTCTAAGCAGCGGCCAAAGAGTTCACTAGATTCCCCTGAAAAGGTGAGTTTTGTGTTACCAATTTTATTGATAATAAGTAGAAGAAGTTTATATAATGTCAACGGTTTTGGATTGTTGGTAAACAATTGATTAAAACAATAACAAAATAGGAAACTCATTTCTTTTTATAACATTATGCATAACACATTCAAGTCTTATCTCTATAAGCCTGTGCCATAATTTCACCAAATAATTTCTTTATTTTTATTTTATTCAAAATTAATGAAAAATAATTATTAAAATCTCAGTAATGTCAATGAGAAATTAAGTTACTAATAGGTTCGCATTAATTATGGAATTGAAAATTGTATGACAGTAATCTACAGACAGAAACCTCTAAATACTTTCGATTTTAAAATTTAATATCTATATAATAAATGACACAAATGTAAATTGTTAGCCATCATTAAAAAGTTCAAGTAAATATACTCGGAACATGTTTTCTTCAACATAATCACAATCTAATGTGATAAAAGTATCATAGTTCATAAAATTGTACACACTTTATATATAAATGCTCAACCATATATTGAGGTTGTTGAACCTTAATTTGTGTTCGAGACCTTTTAATGTTCAAGGTTAAATTTGTCACTAAAACTTGCAATGAGCATGTCAATTTTATGTTATAATTTATCCTGCTTAATATAACAAAAGATTTTGTATATGTATTATTTGTAGTTGAACTAATTTTAACATCCAGATTTGAAACTGAGATATTCCTTTGTATATGGCAGCTATATTTTTGCCTATACATTGTATTGTAATCTATCTATTTAAAAATTAATATATCTAGTTTGAACAATAAATTATTTGCTTATAGTATTTCAAAACATTTTACATGATATTTGGCAGTTTAAAAATATCCCACATTTTTAATATGTAGCTTTTTTTCACCAATCATTCTGTGGGGTGATGGGTTAAATGTTTGTTATTTTCCTTCTTGCTTTTGTAACAAATTGTTATGGGAATGGGTCTTTTTGATACTGTGCATTTATGTAGTGGTGAAGAACTTCATGGTGGTCTTGGGTTATAGTTTTGATTCAAATTTAGCTTTAGCAGCATTAATGCCTAACTATAACTTTGGTTTTATTGTAACTTTATCTATGACACAAAGTACTTTAGTTATGGTCCTAGCATTAGCTGTGATATTTATGTTTAACTAAAACTGGCAATTGGCTAGTTTTATAATGAAAGATTTAATTAATACTAATCATTGGGTAAAATGTTATGTAATAGATTTTTAGACCTGGAAATGACAGGATTCTCTAATTTATTCAGTTAATCAGTGACTCACATCAAAAAATCTTGGAAAACTAATGATTCATCAATATAAAATTGAATTGTCGCTCAAGTAATACCACTATCAATTTTTTTTTTATAGAGTAACAGATCAGTAGGTATATATTAATAGTTAAACAAACCTGTAGTTACTTTATTATCCATATTCATTAACACATAAAACTTTCAGTGTAAGTTAAGAGTTACTTATAATTATAGCAATTATGATTTACATGCAACATTTTAATTAGGTTACCTTTAAAATACAAATAAATTTGATTTGGTTTGCTGGATTATCTTAGCAACTTGACTATTGCATAATTATATGACCTAATTGTAGAAACATAGAGGTTTTATTGGTATACAAGTCTATAAAATAACTTTACTCTGATGTGTTACATGATGATGATCAAATATCAAATTTAATTCTATAAAATATATTTACTTGAATTAATTTATCAACAAAGTTCATTTAAATTATACTTGCTATAACAAGTTAAAACATCTGTATACCACATTTGACTAAAAAAGAACTGCATCAACATGTTTAGCACCTGTTGTTAGACATAAAATACCATTGAATTTTAATTATTTCAGTTACTATGCTATGTTGTTTTTTAACATTCAGCTTGAGACTAAGAATCAATTAATATTTTAATAAGGATTAATTCAATCAAAGTCTGTATTTGGTTATATTATGATATAAATAGATGATGTATAGATTGTGGCAGTCTTATTATAATTCATATAGATTTTGTATGTACTAATTTTATTTGGTGTTAGTCCAATTGAATTTTTTTTTTGCTCTAGTTAACAACTTTGTAGAAAATCAATAAAGGTTATACCAAACTGTGAATTAGGTCAACTAATCAGTTGCTATTACTATCAATATCATCTTAACAAAATATAAATGAAAGATAGGACAGACCGGGTATCTTTACCTATAGGATACTAACTGACTCAGTAAAACAACTGATCAGATATGTTGGTATAGGTTTTTTTCACAAAATTTTCTTTGTTTTATAGGGATAGGGGAGGGAGTGTCATCCCTTACACCTGTAGGTAAGAAAGGGGTGGCCAATTGTACAATTATGTTGTCACTTTATGCTGGTATTATTTATTCCACTGCATATAAATATGCCATATGTAATAGTAATTTTAACATTCCTTTATCTGGTTGAGCAAAAGTAGAGTATGTTACTCAAGCATCTATATACATATAGCCATTACATGGCCTAATTTACTTATGCATTCAAGCATCTATATATACATTACATGGCCTAAATTGTATAGTATATTTTTTTTCTATGTGTATTAGTTGGATTTTGCATAAGTATCCATATTTAAATAAGATATTAAATTATAAAATTGTATTGGTAAATGTAATATATTTTTTTCTTTTTATTGTTCAATATTTAACTGGAACACTATTATTAAGTAATACACTATGCTTAATGATATACTAGAGCAAGTGGATGAATTTGTAGATCTTGGGTGTGGATTTATCCAAAATGGAAGGTACACCACTGATATAGAGCGAAGAGTGAATGCGGGCAATAGAGTGAACGAAGCGTTGGGGCAACTTCTCGGTAGCCACTACCTCAGCCAGAAGGCACGTGTAGCAATACATAACGCAGTGCTTGTCCCAACATTACTGTATGGAAGCGAGAGTTGGATATGCAGAAAGTAAAATTAATGCGGTCAAAATGCGATCTCTACGGAAAATCTGTGGAGTTAAGCTGATTGATCGCATTCGTAACGACGACGTAAGAGAGCGAGTAGGTATGAAAGAGAGTATTGGTGTAAAGATGCGAAAAGGAATGCTCCGATGGTTCGGACATGTGGAAAGAATGCCGAACGAACGTCTGGTTAAGAAGATATACAATGTGAAAGTGGAAGGAAGGAGGTACCGGGGAAGACCGAGACTAACCTATCTAAACCAAATCGGTCATGTACTGAAGGAAGGTGGAGTCAAGAGTCTCCGAAACCGGCAAGCGTGTTCGAGGAGAATTTTGAATGTTGAAGCGAGTGAAGTATGCAAGGATAGAGTTCTCTGGCACTCTGTTCTCTCTGCCTACCCTGCAAAGGACATGGCGTGATGGTTTGTATGTATGTACTATTATTAAGTTGGAATTCCAGAAGATTGTCTGTAAATTTAATATGTTGCATTCTGAAATTGTATTTATGCATACTGTGTATAAACTTAATAGAAACAAATAATTTATTCCACCTGTGATATGCTCATAAAGTATTGTGACCAAGACAGCATGCCTTTTTCATGCTATTATGTAATAAAATGTTATTATACACAAGTTATGGTAATACATACACTACCGTCCAAAAGTTTGGAAGCAGCAAGGTAAAATCGAATAAAACCAAACTAAGTCATTTAAATTTAAATGTATTGATAAAAAAATAAAGAACAAACAGAAACTAACTTAAACAAAATAAAAAAATAATATACAATGGTAAATTAGATTAAATTTTAGCTTCATCAAAGTGTCCACCTTTCTCCTTTATAATCTTCTCACATATTCTGGGCATTCTATTAATCAATTTTTTAAAATAATCTTTATCTAATTTGTTCCATTCGTTCTCTAATAGCTGCCACAAATGTTCTGAGCTCGTAGGACAACGACTTTTCACCCTCCTGTCAAGTTCATCCCAAACAAGTTCAATGGGAGAAAGATCAGGGGATTGAGATGGCCATTGCATGATGTTTAAAATGTTTTCAGCTTTTTTCTTGTTTAAAAAGTTCTGGCACAATTTAGACGAATGCTTAGGATCATTATCCTGTTGAAAAATGAATCCAGAACCAATGAGACTTAGTCCACTGGGTATGGCAGAATCTTGGAGAATTTTTAAATAGCCTTCCTTGTTTAATTTTCCGGTTATCCTCACAAGATTGCCGGGTTTACTGTTGCCAAAACACCCCCAAACCATGACATTACCACCACCATGTTTGATGGTAGGCACTGTACATGCCTCTGAAGCCCTCTCTTCTTTTGACCGGCGTACAAAGACACGTCTATTGGATACGAAAATCTGAAATTTTGATTCGTCACTCCAAAGGACATTTTCCCATTGTTCTATAGTCCAGTTTTTATGCGCTTTTGCCCATTCTAGTCTATTTTTCTTATGTCGATTTGTTAGTTTGGGTTTTTTAGCAGCAACACATCCTCTTAATCCCGCAGACAGTAAGCGTCTTTTAACAGTAGTTGTTGAAATGGGTGTTTCTCGCGTATCATTCAGAGCTGCAGTGATCTGTGGTGCAGTTAAGCGTCGATTCCGTTTAGAAAGAACTCTAATGAAGTTGTCCTCTTGATTTGTTGTGGATTTGGGCCTACCAGATCTCTTTCTATCTTCATTTTTCCCCGTTTCTTGTTTTCTAGCAAGGGTATAGTGGACACCTTTACAAGAAATTCCGAGCCTTTCTGCGATTTGACGTTCACTGTATCCTTCCTCGCGTAGAGTGCAAATAGCGCTTCGCTGTTCAAGCGTGATTTGCTTGCGTTTTGCCATTTTCAGAAGAAAAAATACGGTCAAAGTAGTAGCCGATATCTTTTGAATACAGACAATGTTAATATCACAACTTTCACGTGCCAATGCTCAAGTGCGACTGAATAAGGTCTAAAAAAGTTAAAACCAGCAAACATTATCAATAAAACTACACCATTGCATAGGATAAAGTAGCCGACGGATTAAGTCATAAAACACGTGTTTCGTCAATATTAAGGAATTCCATAAAACTTGATGAATGTAGGATAATAATCCTTTTGTGTTTGTGTAGACAGTCGTAAAAGGTTGTAAAACTTAAGATTATTGCTAATTTTTACCGCTATTAGTCGGCATTTATTTGTTTTGTTTGAAAACAGGTGTGCTTCCAAACTTTTGGACGGTAGTGTATATATTACTCTAATGTCGACAACATACAACAACCAGGCTATGAGATAACAACTTATGTTCATTATATGAATCAATGGGCATTTACTCCATAATACATTACCATTTAAAATAAGATCTGATATTACTGATGAATACAATAAATCGCAAACTATCCACCTCATGTTCATGTTTATTTACAGAAGTCACATGAAAACAAGACTTAAAAGCTTTTCTTGGAACCTAAAGGCTCATCATTATTCTTCTGCTGACATATTGCTAAAGTTATTAGCAGTAGTTTTATGGACCGGCGGCCTGCCTGATGTCAGCCTTCATTAGGAATGTAATTGTTAGCCAAAAGACAAGGAGTTGGCCTAGTTGGATATAAAACTCTTAGTTGTTTTTACGAAATCCACAAGTAAAGTAGGGATTGGTAGTATTCATAGCCTCTATCACCCCGCACTTGGAACCTAATAGTTAAAAAAGGCTTTTTTAAAACAAGACTTTCAAAACGCTTTCTTGGAATCTCATGAAACTTAGTTTCTAGATTCCTGAGTAAATGTGAATATGTATTCCCAGAGAGGAGAACATATTTGAAAAACTTGTTATAGTTCAAACTAGTTTTATTACATATGTGATTATTTTTATCTTTGTCTTTAGATACAAAATCAAAGTGGAGTGCCTGTGTGTATTGAGTGCCTTGGAACTGAGACAAGGAACAGGTTGGGTGCTGTAGAGGATCTGATTTGCTGCCAAAATTGTAAATCCTATGCTCACCCAACATGTCTCAATCTATTGGATAATAATCAAGTGCTTGTACTAAAGGTATGCATGTTTAATATTATTTTATCTTCTAATTCTAAATCGAGATTTATTTTAATATTTTCTAAGGTGTAAAAAAAGATTTGAAACTGCCATTTGGATCCTTTAAGATGGAACAAAAATCAAACCTACACTTTTTAATTTGTAAGAAATGAATTCTAATTATCGGCCCTAATATTAGACCAGAGTCAATAATTTTTGAAAGCAAATAATGGTAACACAAGTAGGATGATGAAATCCATTGGAAAAGGTAGAGGATATAACAAAAATTAAAGGAAAAATAATTTACGAGCAATCTGAGGTCGAGCTGTGGAGGGGGTGAGCAATTAAGATGGATAATTGACAGGTGTTTCCCAATAGACTGCCATTATCCATTTTTGATTGCCATGGAAAAGTAAGGATTTGCACACATTGTATTCTTGATCAGTGAGCACACAGTTAAAACAATTCATGCGTATTGGTTATGTGTTCAAAAAATCACATTAGTGATAATATTATGTTTTTGGTTTAGTAATATAACCAGGAAATTTTGGGTAGGATTCATAGTTTAAGTGTCATTCGGTTTTTGGCAATTCTCAGTAGCAATTACTATGAAAATGCATTCAGTGGCTTACAAGTTCAGAAACTATTAAATTCCTTTTGTTAGTCATGTAATGTTTTTAATAATTTTCTGGGCAAATCTGTTGTGGCACTGTGCTTTCTTGATTTACTAGCTGTCATAATTTTCACATATTATACAGATGATTTCAATGTCTATGTACTACACATATGGTTTCTCCATCTATTGGTCAATCGTTTCGTGAGGATGCATTTCTGTACATTAAATAATTGTTGTTTCCATCCATCCATCCATCAGCCCGTAAACGTCCACTGTTGGACATAGGCCTCCCCACGTGAATGCCATTCAACACGGTCCCGCGCCACCTGCATCCAGCGGTTTCCTGCGACCTTCATAATGTCGTCAGTCCACCTAGTGGGGGGTCGTCCTACGCGGCGCCATCCGATTTGTGGTCACAAGGGTCGATGTTTTTGGTAGCCAGTTCGCGACCGGAGATTCTTCGCACCCCCTGTCCCGCCACCATCGAGCCCGCTACCAAGATGAGCCCGTGGCACAGCGGAACTGCCGTGACTGGGGGCCGTCTCTTTTGGTGCATACATTTATTTTTTGGGGGGGAATAATGCCATAATCGCCACGCCTGGCAGGCGGATTGGCGATCGCGGTAGATGATATTAAGTTTCCCGGGAGATAGCCGCTGCCCACTCTCCCGGTGTGACCCTTAGCCGGTTTTTACGACTCCCACGGGCATGCAAGGGGTGACGACATATGTATTCTCTTCTCGTCGCCACACGGGATAATTGTTGTTTACGAGCGAAATATTATTGTCACACGGACCTACACCTATTGGAAATCCATTACAATCGTCCTACCACTTTTCTAAAGTGTGATGAGCTCACACATCATTATCATCGTTCAAGCATTTTGCCATCCACTGCTAGACGTAGGCCTTTCTCTCTTATTACGTCACAAAGTACGACTCCCAGTAACTTTCACGAAGTTGTCGGTCCATCTGGTGGGAGGAGTGACCAACACTGCAATGTCCGATGCGCGCTCGACATTCGAGAACCTTTCTTCCCAAAGCCTTACTAAACCTAGCCTGCTAAATTTTAAATGTCATTAAATTAATAAGTCTGTCAAACAATGACTATCAGGGATACAATTCACAAGATTTCTTTTGTATTTCCAGTTTTTATCATACATACTATGTACATGTTAATTGCCAAAAATACTAAACGAAGTTTTATAAGGTTGTTAAAAATTATTAAGCTCAGTTTGGAGCAAAACTTTGAGCTTTATTTCATTGAAATCTGATCGAAACAGTTATCGTTTAAAAATGCATTATTTGCATGTAGATGCTGATATATCACCAGCTTGTTATAAATGCGAGTATCTACAAAAAATATTTGTTTGTAATAAGTTGTTTTTCCAGGCCGTGCGGTGGTCATGCAGTTCGTGTGCGTGGTGCGAGGTCTGCGCAGGTGCGGGCTCGTGGGCGGCGCAGTGTTCGCACTGCTCAAACCACGCCCATCCTCGCTGTGCACCGCCCCCTTGGCGTTGTGACCGCTGTCAGGCGCAGACGCCCGCCAGCAAACGGTACGAACAAATTGTATTACTGTCTTGTCAAACTTCAAGTCTTTTGATTAAATGATAATGAACTGAGCCCATATTCCATATTCTGTTGTGAAATTGTTTGAGAAAATTTATGAGAGGGCTTTGAAATTCTGATCTGCATTTTTGTGAGACGAAAAGCTTGAAAAAAAAAGAGGAAGCGATATAGCATATTGCATAAAAGTGGAATAACTAAACAGTTATCCCACTCTTAAACAGCCATAGAGTATACTACATATTAGGATATACTGCAATAGAATAGCTTTGGATGATCCTGATAATGCACATCTGATATTCTTAAAATGCGCATTAACGTAATCGATCTTAATTATGTCAATTTATTGCGGTTTTTAATAGATTTCTTATGTGTAACTTTGATACTAAAATATCAATTTAGTTCACAGTAGCATTGCACCATCAGCCTATCGACATTTATTGCCAGATATAGTTCTCTCCAATGTATTGTATACCGTATCATCTCGGCTAATATACGTATTGATGATGGGCTTGTCACCCCGTAATGGGAGGGAACCTGAAGTCAGTGTCCCTTCAATGCTAGCCAGACGCCTAAACTGACTGGTATTGGCATAGGGCTTTATATCGAGTTTCCTTCTCATGCATATTATATGCATATTTTTTTTTTTTTTTTTTTTTACAAGACTCCTCCCTGCACTAAGGAAAATAATCCTTGTATCGCGGGGGACTTTACAAACATGCAATTAACGCAGACAAATTACACCCAGACTCAGAACAATACTTTATGGATCGCACAAAGTATTGTCCTGCGTGGGAATCGAACCCACGGCACTGGCACGGAAGGTCGGTATCTTAACCACTACGCCATCTGTGCAGTCTTATTATATCCAATAGTCATCTTTTAGGGCACTAATACAATAGATAACGGATAGTGAATTGCATTATTACTCCGTCAACACACGGCAAAGCACTTACGGTGTGATTATATAATTATAAAGGTAATGTTTATTGTTACAGAACGTCAGTAGCGAGTACACCGCGTGGCAGGAAACCTCGGACACCAGCACGGAAAGCGGTGGAGTCCGATGACGAGCCGTCCGACGGTAACGCCTCGTCACACGCGTGTCCCGAACAGAGAATGTCGAGAGAGAAGCAGAAGTTCTTCAGATTCTCCGCCTTTAACCTAGTGAAGCGGCGCCGGCGCCGCTCGTCCTCCGGCGAGTGGGCGGGGTGGGGTGGCGTCCGTGTGACACGAGTGCAGAGAGTTGAACTTAGGCTCGAGCACCGCCCTGCCTCGCCCCGTGGCCCCGTGTCCCCCGCGCGCTCTACCCCCTCGCCCCTATCGGCCGCGTCGGCGAGCTCCGCGTCCGGGTCCGCTTCACCCGGCTCGCCCGTGTCTGCCTCCGCCTCCTCGAGCGAAGCGGAGGCGCCCGCCCCTACAGTTGTCTCCACAGTCTTTGAACGACTCGCAGCTGACGATGCACCGGGTGGTGTGTGGGGTTTCGCGGCTGAGGCGCAGAAGCAGTGCCGTCTCGAGGCCGATCCACCACCTCGGGGAACACCGCGAGAGCCTCCTGATCGACACAGAGTCGCGCGACGCCGCAGTCGCTGTGGAGAGAGATTGTTGACTACGTTATTCGATGGCCTCTCAGAATTTTACTCCGTCCGCACAGCATCACGGTCGCAGTCCCGACCGCGACCCGCCCGTTTGCCTGAACCCGAAGAGGACCGTACAGTACTGAAAGAGACGAGAAGTACCTTCCGTCGCTACCAAGCGGAATTATGTCGAGCACGGAGTCGGACTAGAGAGCCAGAACCCGTGCAGCAGCCTACGAGGGATCCTGTCTGTAAAGAATCGATCGTCCGAGCCCATATTAGAGAAAGAAGCAGATCTAGGCCGCGAGCCGATAATCAAGCGGTAAAGACTGAAAGAGTGGAGATTCAAAGGCGAAGTATAGAGCGTAGTCCGTCACGCGTTAGAGAGAGAGAGATGGAGGCGCAGCCCCGCCTGTCCGCATCGCAGCTGGTTAGGACTGCGGCGGTCGGGAAGCACCGGACGGTGTCGGAGGACTCGGAAAAACTGTACCGCGGCTTAGCTTTGGCGGGTCGGCAAGGTGGCATCTCGAGGCCGGCCACCAATCAGACGGGTAAGATCGGTTCGGGAGGTGCGGTGAAAGTGTCGTGGTGGATCTGACCGTCTCGCTCGCTCTGATTGCTGGCCGGCGCTCCGCCCTCGCGTGCTCTCGTTTTTCTCTGTAGCTCTGTTCGGGACGGGTGAGTGAGCCGCGCGCTCTCGATTATCGCTAGCTTCTATATTCGGACACCGAGCGCCGATGACAAGACATTTGTTACTCGGGTATCGGCAGTATCCACACATGCACTTTCGCTCGCGCCTCTAGCAGGCGACACTAGCCGGAGACTCGGGGCATCCGCATCTCTCGTACAGCCCGCCCCCCTTTGCCGGTTGTACGAGACGTGCGGGTCTTCGAGAGCGACATGCTTTATATTTACTTGCCGTTTTCCCTTAATAATTTTTCTCTTATTTAGTTTTTGAACGTATTTGATTTTGGTGCGTTCAAAAATTACAATTGCTTCCTTTCTTTATATTATTGCATTTTAATGCTTTCATATGTGTCATCCTTTTTGGGATACTTTTTAATGTAGGTGTATACTGTGTATGCGTATTTGTATGTCCTCAATGTATTCTGAAACTGCATGAACGATTACAGTTTATAATACTTAGAAGAAAAAATATAAAATACCTCATCATAATTATTATAGCCCACACACGTCCTATTGTTGGCCTTGGGTCTCCTTCATAATGGGAGGGAAATTGACCTACTATACCTCAGACGTGTTGGTATAAGGTTTTTATTTCGAGTTTTCCTTCTCCTATAATATACATACATATCAACACGCCATATCCCTTGCGGGGTAAAAATCTTATAATATAAAAATCTATTATCCCTCAAAATTTAATTGAAATCCACAAATCCAGCACCAACTTGTAGTTCTTATAAAGCCCTGCCCAGCAAGTATAATAATTGACTGATGAAGTTTCGATTTGATTGTCCATACATACATTAGAGATTAATCTGAATGTTTTCTGTAATTATATGTAATCAGTATTCGTATAGTGCAATGAATTCAAGCGATTTAAGATAACTTATTGTCATATTAATGTGCACCTGTGTATCATAAGGAGCTAATGAATAAAGGTGTATTGTGTGATAACGATTATATATATATTGCAGAATGCGCACGACTGCCGGCGGGCGTGTCTGCCAGCGACGCAGCACTATTCCAAGCGGCACGCACGGCTGGTGGGGCCGAGTCTCCCCTCTTGTCTAACGTTCCTAACACGCCACACGTGCCTCAGACACCCCAAGCGTCCCAAACGCCCCAAACGCCTCATTCTGCGCCTCAGCGTTGTCCCTCTGCCATCGAATTTGGCCAGTGGGAAATTGACACTTGGTATTCAAGCCCCTTTCCACAGGAGTATGCTAGGTATGCATCATTTTCACAAGTTATCTAATTTTTACTTAGGGACTAGGCAACTTGCTGATGTACATCTCACTAATTAGTTCTTGTAAATTCTAATTGATCTACGATATACCATGCTGGTCAGACAGACTGGAATAGGGTTTCATTTTGAATTTTCCTTCTCTTACAGTGATATTACCTGCATATCATATACCTTAGTCGTTTTTTACTGTACCCATGGGCAAGAGACAGGTTGGTGAATGTATTCTTACTCTGTCACCACACTTTGCTAATGAATGATTTTTTTTTTATTTTGTTGAGGTATTTAATGAATATTCAACTATACAATATGAATTATTCAATATTCACTATAGTTCATCTAATCTAAGAAGTGCATTTTGACGTTTCGCATGTTTTAATAAACAATAACCTTGGTACATACATACATACATACATATCATCACGCCATATCCCTTGCAGGGTAGGCAGAGAACAGAGTGCCAGAGAACTCTATCCTTGCATACTTCACTCGCTTCCTCAACATTCATAATTCTCTTCATACACGCTCGTCGGTTTCGGAGACTCTTGACTCCACCTTCCTTCAGTACATGACCGATCTGGTCTAGGTAGGTGAGTCTCGGTCTCCCCCGGTACCTACATAACCTTGGTCAAACATATATACATGATTGCAAACAATAAATCTGAAATTTTAAAGAACTATTAAGTTATTTACATAATTAACGTTGACGTTGGGTGACTTTCTTGTACAAGAATATAATGTTGAAACTCGTAAAACTAATTTAAAATAAAAATAACATGGTAAATAGTAATTATTATTGACGATCTTACAATGTCATGTCATCACGTTCTAAACAGTAGTGCTTGACGACTTCCAATTTACTAATATCCAAATAATCGGTAAAAATCTTAGATAATATATTTAATCAAATAGTGATTTTGACAAAGATGTACGTTTTGACAATGTTATTGATAAGGAAATAATTATTAATGTTCGCGACGATGATAATTCAAGTATAATAGTAGTGATTCTGAATAAATAGCTATTTTCAAATCCAGTTTTTATTTTTACTTAACCTAATCCTACTAATTATGATGAATAGATTTTGTGATGAGATAATTAAATTTGTTTAGTATTAATTTAGCACTTAATTTTTCATCTCCTTTTTGAAAAATAAAAATATAAACCGATTATTAATTACAAAGAATCAATATCGATTTCTCACTAAAATCGGATATTTTCGATAGCGATTATTTGGTTCACATACCTAGACAACTTACTCCGACAGCTGTCAAAGTGCACTTCTTAGATTAGATAGACTATAAATATATTAAACTAATTATCTTGTCTTATGTTGTAAATGTCTATGTGTGAGTTGTTTTCTCCTCTGGGTGAAAGAATTGACGTATGAAAAATTTTTAAGTTAAGTTTTATTTTGCAATTGCCTGACAGCTGGCATCATTATACCTATTATCAATATAATTTTTGATTAATTAAATTTATTTGCTCATATTGGAATACTATAGATACTATTGAAAATGTACAATGTTACAGATTACCGAAGCTATTCCTGTGTGAATTTTGTCTGAAGTATGCGAAGAGTCGGGCGGTGTTGATGCGCCATCTGGACAAGTGTCTATGGCGGCATCCGCCTGCCACGGAAATATACCGTTGCGATGACATCTCAGTATTCGAAGTGGACGGCAATGCAAACAAAATATACTGTCAGAACCTGTGCCTCCTCGCAAAGTTATTTCTCGACCATAAAACTCTTTATTACGATGTCGAACCATTCCTATTTTACGTGCTAACAAAGAATGACAGCAAAGGATGCCATTTAGTTGGGTATTTCTCCAAAGAAAAGCACTGTCAGCAGAAATACAACGTGTCATGTATTATGACGATGCCCCAGTACCAGAGGCAGGGCTATGGAAGATTTCTCATCCATTTTAGTGAGTGGTGGAATCTTTATTACTTATTTATATAGATTTATTTTATTAAATATTGTAAAAATTTAAGATGTCTCATGAATTATAATAGCTGTCTTATCTTTTTGTAATGAGCAAATAAAATTATACTAGACTTATGTTTTTGCATCAGACATTTTTAATTCAAACAACATTTCTTTACCATCAGGTTATTTACTATCAAAGGAAGAAGGACAACCAGGTACACCAGAAAAACCTCTGTCGGACTTAGGTCGAGTGTCTTATCATGCATACTGGAAGTCTGTGATTTTGGAATATCTGTATGACCACAAAGACAAAACATTCTCTTTCGAAGATATAGCACATACAACGGGTTTGCATATGAATGATATTGCCATAACATTTCAGTTACTCGGTTTTGTAAGATATATCCCTAATAATGATTCAAGTAGATTAGGACTTTGTATAAACTGGGACAGAGTTGACAATCACATGAAAAAAGTGAAAAGTAAACCACGTCTTGAGATTGATCCAGAATGTTTAAGATGGACTCCATTATTAGCTCCTACCGTAAATCCATTTAGATCGCCTGAAGAGGCTTCTGCAGGTGATCAGGATACTGAGAACGAAGATTTGAAAACTGAAAGTGAGGATACTGCTACTGAAAATGAGGCTGCGGAAGTAGCAACCGATTCTGAGCCAAAATTACCGGCGAAGGAAAGTTTAGAAGTACCTGTTGAAGTGACATCATCAGGTAGAAGACGGACAAGACCTCTTAAATATAGTGAATCAACGTATCAAACTACACCAATTCTTAATGAAGGCAGCAGAAAAAGGAAACGGGATATTAGCACCAAGATCTCAGAATCTAATATGGAAGAAGACAGGAGTAAAGAGTCTGAGACTCCTACACGGCAGAGAAGCAAAAGTGTTGGCAGACGATCTTCTAGAGCTGCTCATAGTGAAATTACGGAAGAATCCATACCTAAAAGCAGAGATGCTAGAGAGCTAACTTATGCATCTGATAGCCAAGATAGTCAAGAAAGTATGGACATTGAAGCTGCTAACCAAGTTCCTATTATCAAAGCTAGAGCTAAAAGAAAAATAACCTGGAAAGGCCGACCCCGAAAGCGAACAAGAAAAAGTAGAGCTGCGTCTCCGGCACCTAAAAAATCCAAACTTGATGATGACGATCATAGTAAAATTGAAATCAATGATAATAGTATGTGTGATTCTATGGGAGATACGGCAAAACCAGTAGATGATGAAGAGCAAAGGTCTCCAAAAAATAAAGAAACTGTCGAAGAAAAGACGCAGGATAAAAGTAAAAACTCTGACGCTAGTTCTGAAGATTCTTCGGGCGAAGCTGATGACGAGATGGATGTTGAAGAAAGGGAAGAAAGGAAATCCATTAGCAAACCCGCTTCACCGCGGCATATTGAGGAAAACAGTACTGACCATCATACAAGTGATATGGAGTTGGATAGCATACACATAGACTCTCCAAAATCGATTGCAGAAAAGAATCAAGTCATAAATGAAACCAGTGATAAACCCGATGACACAGCACCTGAAAATGCAACAGAAACCACAATAGAGAAACAAGAAGATAGTACCAAGGAAATAACAGAGGAGACTGAGGAAGGATCACCTACAACAAGAAATACTGAAATGGAGTTACATGCAAAACCGACCCTTGATGATAAGGATACCATTATAATATCAGAGTCTGATGATAACAATAGTCAAAGTTGTCCTTTACCATCACCGAAACCAAATACAGTGACCCCTATACAACAGAATAATGAGAATAAACCAAAAGAGTTTGAAGAAAAAGAAAGTCCATCCAAAGTAATACCTGTAGTGTCTACAGAAAATGCACATATAGTTCTAGATCCTAAAGTACAGGAGGAAGTAAACACAACAAGACCGACGGTTGATATCCTTCCGAAAACTAATCAAATTGAAACAATAGTTGTCGAGGGCGAGTCAGATACTGCACACTCGCCACAAACGGGTGTTTCGCCGAAGAAAAACGATAAGTCAGTTATAAATGAGTCACCTAAACCAAGGAAGTCATCTGAAGATATACATGCTGAAAACGTTAACGAACAAAAAAAGTATGAAATTAGGAAAGAAACCGTTATACAACATCAGCATAATGATGAAACCAAAGGCACGGAGAAGAAATCGCCAAATAAAATAGAAACCATAATACAAAGCTTAGATGCACACAGAGACATGGTTAATATGAAGAAACCGGACCCCATCAAAATAGATAGTTTCTCGGATATTGATAATAAAAACAAATTACTCAATCCGATTGTAAGTAAAGAAAGTGATATGCCATTTCGAAACGATTTGATGAATAGGAAAGATGAGATTGTGATCACAAGAAATGTAATAGAACAACCTTCGCCATTGCAAACTTTTCAAGAACCCGTCGGTAACTCTATGACAATACAATTAATAAATTCAGCGCAGCATTCGTTTCTAAATTTTAGAGCGAATGTTACTAAAGAGTCGCAAGCAGTTCAAACTGATAAAGTTTTAATAAAGGCTAGCGAACATAATCGATTGCCTAGCAACCCTTTAGATTCCACACCTGTGATTAGTAAAAGTACGACGAAACTCGAAGTGCCTCACCCAATATCGTCACCAGTTATTAATCCAGTCATACCCAAAGTACCGAATGTGACAGATATAAATTTTTTACCTCGATGCCAGAGTGCTAATCCAGCTCTCAACATGGGTTTAGATAGGGCAGATCTAGAAGCTAGCTTTGTGAATAGTAACGCTATACAGAACTCACTGAATGCGTCAATGAATATCGTCCAAAATAACTCGTTAGATAAGAATGATTTGAACCAAAAGCCAAGAGAAAAGAGTAAACTGCGGGACGTTAGAGTGAATTCAGCACATAGTAAACTTGAAAAAACTGATAAGAAAACAAAAAACGACACTCCAAGAAGTACTCCAGAACCGAAAATGTTTTTTCCAGAACAGAACACTAACGCAAGAAAACCGGAGACGTCCGTCCCAATAAATGTGATCAACTCCGTTCCAGTCACTAGTAAAGTTGAAACGAAAACAAACGAAGCGCCTAAAAAGCAAGATTTTTTTAAGAAAGAGAAATCCAATGGCTCGAAATGTGAGTCCAAAAATCCTTCTGTTAAACATGACAAAAGTTGTACCGCACAACTGAATCTAAAGGCGGATCAAAAATTTAAATATGATAACGAATTAGTGCCTAAAGCCGATTATGCTATGAATCAAATCCCTAATTATCACGCGACTCATGGCCAGTATCAGTGGCCGCCGTGGGATCCCACTAGAATACAGGGAACTTGGGAGCATAATAGAATATTCGATATGAAAAACAGTGTTGGAGATAAAAACTATTTCGATAAATTACAATTCAACCTTCCTCATTTGGAACAGGTGCAAAAATCTCCTCAGAAACTTTTACCGAAATACGATCAGAAAGATTTTCATAGTATCGCTTATGGTGCTTTAAGTGGTAGCTTGTACGCCACGACGGGTTTACCGCACTTCAAGGAGACTAAAACGGCGACTTCTAAATCGGAGTGTTCACAAAAGAACGAATGTAAATCATCAAAGCAGTCTAAAACCACTACCGGTTGTCAGACTCAATGCGATTCTAAGAAACAGCATTCACAGAGCACCGCCGAGCAGATGAAACAAATGATGCAACGACAAGTAAACAAACAGCAGCAAGAAGTAGTCACCAGTTGTGCAGAATATCGCCAGCAAAGTCCTCAAATAATGACCTCATCGGGATGTAAAACGCCGTTCAATCAGAACGGACCATGCGGGCAAGAGAAGACTGAAATAGAGAAGAAGTCTCGACATCATTCTAAAAAGGAGGAATCTCCTAAAGATAGTAGTAAAGAAGAGTTGTGTGAGGCAGTTAGTCCGGCACTGCAGTCCATGGGTGTATATACACCAGATTCGACGAGTAACTCTGTCCATTCAGTTCAATATCCAGCTTGCGAATTGGATGTGAGTCAGCTCGGGTTGGAGTCACCGACTAGCATATCGTCGGACTTGGCGTCCCCGTGCTCCATGATGCATATGCACCCGGCGCCGAGTCCGCAGTATTCTTCTATACACATACCATCAATCATGAGTCAACCAAATCAACCGCCGAAACAACAGAAAATTAACAATAGAAATAGGTGAGTAAATTTTTAATATCAATTATACATATTTTTTTCTTCGTGGTGAAGGAGTAATAATAAAATTTACGCCCTTTTTTGCCCATGGGTATCGTAAAAGAGGACAAAGGGATATAATATGCATATGACATCTATATAAGAAAAGGAAAACTCAAAATAAAACCCGTCACCAACACGTCAGACCAGCGTGGTATAGTAGGTCAATTTCCGTCTTATCGTCAAGGAGGCTCGACTCCAACTAGGGATATTCGATATACATCGATGTTTACAATGCGATACATCGAATCGATCCGATGTTTTGAAGAGCTATCGAAATACTCGATGTTTTTTCATAAAACATCGAAACGATGATAACCAGTAAATGCCACAAAAAAGACCTTTTTTTTTTTAGAAATCTGTTTTATAAGGGACTGGAATAGGTATAAATGCCACAAAAAGGACCTTTTTTTAGAAGTCAGTTTTATAAGGGATTGGAATAGGTATAAATGCCACAAAAAAGACCTTTTTTTTTTAGAAGTAACACTTTTGATATGACTTTAGAAAAAGTACTCGATGTTTAAAAACATCGATGTTTTCATCCGATACATCGAAAGACATCGATGTACAGTTTCGATTTATCGAATCGAAAAAAACATCGATGTTTTTTCAAAGTGGACACCCCTAACTCAAACAGTGGGGTGTTTATAAGGTGAGATGATGACAATGACGTAATTTTGCTGTATGCTGTGTAGCGGTGGTTAAGATTATTACCAAGCTTTACATTGCTTCTGAGTGTCGTAAATAACTACCTAGGCCAATTCTATCCAATGTCTGCTCAACAATTAGAGTCTCAAGGAGAACTAACTTCAGACAGGCATAAACCTTTGCAATATGTATGATGGTAGAAGTGTACGTATTACACCAACCACAAACAACTGGGATGAAATCAGAATGATGATGATATGAATTTTATTTTCTATTAATGTCTGTTTCATCCATCTATCAATCCATTGTTATAATTGTTACACTTGGCTGGTTTATTTTTTTTATTGCTTATGGTGGCAAACAAGCAAGTACTGCCGCCCATGGACCTTTGCAATACGAAGGGTATAGCTAGGCCGCTGCCTACCAATACGAACCCCAAACCCACGCAGTTGGGCTTCCGGCTCTCTCGCTCACCGAAAGAAGCGCAATAGCACATTGCCATTACTCAGACGTCGATCTTCTGCTCAGTGTGGCACTACCACGAACGGACCGGCCCGCGGCTGTAGACCGAGAAATGTAATAGCATGGTTCTACCACTACTGTATTGGCGATTGCAGTTGCTGTGCTCTGTCGTAGCAAATTCGTGTGATGTATCTTAAAAGAGTTGCTCTCTACTTTTATTGATAAGAAGATAGAAAAGAAATGCTGTTTTTTGTGTTCTTTCATTTATTTTTTATGCATGCGTCTCGTTCGCATGCTGTGTCGGAACGATTTAAAATGGTATCACAATTAAAGGTAGCAAAGTTTGACATGAGTGTGTACTTTCCTAGGAGTAGTGGTAGCAGCGCTGGGTCAGGTGGTGGTGGGGGTGGAGGCGAGAGCGGTAAGGTGCGCGCCGCCGGCACGCCGCCCGCCCGACGTCAGGCCACACCGCCTAACATACAATCGCACGGTGCGTATATCTGTTTTGTTATATATGTCTCGTGTGTGCTAATAAACAAAGTGTTACGCATGCTAAGGATTTGCTAAACATTGTGTTGTTTGCTGAGTGTTTAATATCTGATTACATCAACAATCACTAAAATTTAGCAGTATAAATATCATTTAAATTTTTTCGTGTTAAATGTTGTTACAAGAAATAAAAATGTTGTATAACACATAAACTGATTGATATAAGTGACATATAACATCAACATTGTAAATGCTAAGATCCTAAATGTTGTATGTGCTAAGTGTTGTGTGTGCTAAGATCCCAATGCTCATTTTCACCGTCGACACCTACATTTAGGGTGACACCTAAGCAAAATAAATGACACATATTTATGTATGTTAATTCAAGTCAAATAAAATTTAAGTTTTATGTTAATACTTAAGGCAAATTGTTTGACACTTAACACTCATTTTATCTCTTACCTAAAATTTAGGGGTTGATGGAAACGGCGATACGGGTCGTATGTGCTGATTGCCTAAGTGTTCTGATGTTGTGTGTTAAGGTCTTAAAAGCTTGTCTGTTACAAGGGTCCAAGTATCATGTACGATTTACCTGTTACAGGTGGTAGCGTGATGCAAGGCGGTGGTGTTGGTAGTGTAGGCGGAGGCGGTACGGGCGCCGGTGGCTACCAGGGCGGTTACCTGTCCTTTCAGCAACAGCAGCAGTACCATGCCGCGAGCGGGTGGCCGCCGTCTTGCTCGCTCGCCAAACTACAGCAGATGGCCGAAGCGCCGCAACATCATCCGCCACCTCATCAGGTACCTGATATCATGATATAACTACCTTTTTGTGGCAGACTATGGTCTGGATACCACCTGCTCGATCTGTCCGGGATGACCTACCTTTTACCTCCCCGTCGCTATTGAACTGATCTCTGCTATCGATTCCTTGACTTTGGTGGCTAGCCTGGCTAATCACCCTTATGGGTACTGTCCCCGATCGGCGTCCCGATAAAAAACCTTCATGCGCTCGACTTGATGTGGGTGACGATTTAATCTGCAGTCCTATCACCCTTAGCTAGGGACAAGAAAGCTACTCTATAACTGGTCTAGGAATAACCTATTGCCATACCCAATATATGAGTTTACTAATCCTCATTTCAAAGGTTAGGCTATCCCAATTCCCTTAAATCCCAATTGTGGTGACAGTATAAATTCACCTTTCTTACTCATGGGTGATCATAAGAGACAGAAGTAAAACTAAATAAAACCCTATACCAAACCCTCTGACAAGCATGGTGAGGCAATTTCTTGTACTGTTGAGGAGGCTCTTACCCAGTTGTTGAATGTATTTGAGTTAAGATGATGATGATGATCAAACAAGCATAAAGAAGCAGCAGAAGAATGAATTTCTATTTCAAATAACAACAGCTACATGTATAGATGTATATCCATTAAATAATCTATCAATTATCATTGTTAACTGTAGGGTTTTTTAAGTCAACATTCTGCATGGACATGGGACTTAAGTTGACTTTTGGGCTTGGGGACAAACATACAATTAATGAATACAAGTTATATCTAGACTATGAGCAACAATTTGTGAATCGCAAGTATTTTTTTATTGCTTATGTTGGCAAATGAGCAAGCAGCATACCTGATAGTGTTACTGCTGGCCATAGAGCTTTGTAATACGAAAGGTACAGCTAGGTCGCTGCCTACCAAACCCACCCAGAAAGCTAGGCTTCCGGCTCAAAAGCTTTTGTGTGCGAAGCTAGAGTATTATAAGATACTTGGCATGGTAGATCAATATTTTAACCAACCCGTCATCTGAGCAGTCAATGTCTAATATCAATATTTACGGTTATTTTTAAGAGAGACTGCTACCTAATTCCCAGGTGTTCCATAAATGGTAGTGACAAATTTAGTTTTAATCTTTCACCATAAGTTGGTGTTTATTCTCATAATATGTGCGATATTTTCTTAAATATTAAGACTGTGTGGATTACCACGCATAGCCTCTAGGCTATATATATATTACTAACTATTACTTTGCTTGTAGATGTCGTAAAAGATGACTAACAGCTTTATATTGATCTAGGCCAACTCAACCTGAGGGTGTTTGGTCAACAATTAGTCAATTACATTTTCAAGGAGGTTTGACGTGTGGTAAGCGGCCGATCATAAAACTATTGGCAATAACTTTTAAAATATGTATGATGGAAGAGGAGTATGTATTGTGGAGACCACAACTAATAGGAAAAAGATCAAAGATTGAGTTCAGTAAACATTAGAAATCATCATAATTTCCGAAAGATTTTTTTGGCTGACCCAGGACCTTAGAAGCGTAATGGTATCTGGTAAACTTATATTACTTATGGTTAGCCTAATTCTAGTTCCTGTGTTACAGACAGAACAAAAACGTATTTATCTTTGTAGTCATTTGTTATTTTTAACGAACAAATGGGTTTAACAATAGCGCTTTGTTTCTTTTCCAGTATGGTCAACAGTCGTCGACTCCGCCTGCTACGGCTGCAGGACACTACCACGCCGCAGCCAAGTACTACGCGCCACCCCATAATCAGCTCGACTCACCACGGAACACCAGGAACACAACAAGTACGTTTCTGTCTTCTATTTTAGTACACATTCATTCAGTCTTTCGCTGTCCAATGCTGGAGATAGGTTCCATAGAATTCCCCATGATGCGGTCATTCTTTGATAGAGCTATAGATTCCCAAGAGTTACTGCCCACTCTCCTGGTGAGACCATTACTTGATTTTTATGAGTTCCACAGCCAAGTAAGGGGGGTGGCAACATCTGTATTTTAATCCCGTTGCAACGTGGAGAGCCAGTTGGTTAGTCTACAAATGTACAGCTATTGGACAAGAGCTCCATCAAAATGGCAATTTAAACAGGGTTCATTTGTTAATCTAGACAATCCTAGAATCCATGTGAACACAACTAATTTCATCGACATTGGTAGAGCTATTTAGAAAGAATTCAGTCACACATGCAGGTAGTTTTTAATCTATTGATTCTGATTTTTCGTCTATCCAAATTAAGTAGCTGATTCAACAAATTTATTGATCATCAAATAATGGTACAAATTAGCTCATCAAGTGTTTAAAAATAAATTCAACATTTCAGTGAATTGTTCTGCATTTGCAGGCAACTTAAGTCCGATGCAGCACATGCAGATGGCGCCCACGTCTCGCATGTCACCGAACCTGAACACCCACATCATCAGCCAGTACGGACTGAATGGCTATCGGGTACCACCGCAACAGCAGTTCAACAACCTCCAAATGATGACGCCGGCCAATGCCGTGCAGTACCCGAGCCCGGACCCGAGAGCGCAGCAATCAAACGTATACGCTTACGGTTATATAAATCATCCACCACCTCCCCCATTAGCCATGCAACCACTTAATTCGACCATGAGACGGTAGCCCGCGCCGCGTAGTAGATCTTAGCGAAAATCTACCTTGACCACTACGTAAAATTTTTTGACAGTTGCCTGCCTAAACTTTATTATGCTATGGAGTGTAAAAAGAATACTTTTAATTACGTCTTTACAAGGTTACGTCAACAGTTGCTGTAGTCTTGTAACGACGTTCTTTGCAATGGATTCTCTCTATTGTATGAATGAGTTTGATAGCATAAATAGTTAAAAATCTAGTATGAAACATTCAATAAGGTTTTATGGTTATTTAAAATGATTGTGACTAATTTTAAATGTCCTAGTGTGAAATTAAATTAATGTTTTAAATTAGATTTTTGAATGATTTTGCTGTTAAACACATTCCGTGAGGAATAATTGGGCAGTCAGCTGTCATTAAGCTAATAATCTAGTGGGCAAGGTATAAATAAATGGTGTTACAGATATAATAATAAGGTATTTGACTGTGGAAAAAGTTTGATAAAATTAACGTTTGAGGCGAATAAAGTATTGCATTTCCATTTTTATGGGTAATGCGAATACTTCAGCCCATATACATCCTGCAGTAATCCAGCAATATATATTGAACATAGATTCTAGGAAAGATAAAATCGATTAATATTTATCGCCGGGTACTGTACTATGGTTCATAGGGACGAAAAACCTTATGCTTGGCTGGCCAGACATGAGGACATACAATTTTCATTAAATTTTCATTATCTGTGATGCAAATTGTAATCATATACGACATATTCGGGCAAGAAAGGTGTGGTGATTGGTATTTTTATTTTATCACTACTTGAGAATTTTGTATTTTCATTTACAGTCAAATACCGTATTATAACAATTATACAGTACCGGCATCAAATACGAACAATATTGACACATTATTTTTTATCTCTTTCGCATAAAGACCAAAAAAAAATGAGTGCGAGTGAAATGGAAAAAAATACGCGTTGTGACTGGAAGTGTATTTAGAAATAACTTTTTAAGTTATGGTACAGTGACAACCATATTTACAATTTATATTAGTAAAACCTAACGTAACACATGCTGTTCTGTTCAAATCTAAAAAAAATAAAATAGAATCCTTGACATCGATCGCAATGCCACCTACCTCGTTAAATCGTTAATCTAAACCAGTGGTCGGTAACCTTTTGGCAAGCAAGGGCCACAAGGTGGAAAAATAAACTAAAGGCGGGTCACACTAGTGATATTAACTCTAGAATATACAGTATACGGTCGATTGCGGTTCGTTCGTGCATTTATTGAGATATTTATAACTTATTTACGAAACATTCACAGGCCACAAAGAAGACGTTCGCGGGCCGCGTGTTGCCGACCCCTAATCTAAACCATGGTTGAATCCACGTAAACACACAAAAAATTAATCGTAATCATCCAAGCCGATTATGAAATAAATCATATACAATGCTCAGTCGTGATTTCGGACGCAAGGGTATTTATGTCTTCACAGAAATCATACTTATCAGACTCTTTTAAGTGTAAGTTCACAAAATTTTATTAAAATCAGTTAGGTAGTTTTGAAGATTGTCGTGAAAAATATTTCATATATTGGATGGAAATGGTATCCATTTGCCTTGCTGTGATGGAGTAAGAATACAATTCACCACACTCCTTGCCGTTGGATATCATCGAACAAAGATATATAAAATGCATATAACTCGAAATAATATCCAATGCCAACAACGTCTGATCAGAGTTGTATAATAGGTCAATTTCCCTTCTGTTGTGGAGGATGTACGAACACAGCAGTGGGACCTATATATATATATATGAGTTGAGACGAGACAATATTCTTGTAAATCTGTGCAAAACCCATTTCATGGCAAGATTGTAACAGCTGTTGAAAGGGGGATGAGCTGAGTGGTAGGCGGCTTCGAATACTACCAACCCTTACTTTGCTCATGGATGTCGTAAAAGACGTCTAAGAGCCTTATAACGTGGGCCTAGGCCGATTCCATCTGATGCCGTTTGGTCAAATATTACATTCCCAAGGAGGGTTGACGTCTGGCAGGCGGCCGGTCATAAAACTGTTGCCAATAACTTCTAGAATATGTACTATGAAAGAAGAGTATATATTGTATCAGCTCCAAGTAATTGGGATAAGAGTTACAATTATTCATCATTTAGGAGAATGATGAATAATTGTAACGGCTGTTGATAAATAATCTCTTAGCCATGTTAGCATACACATAATATAAATGAAGAAAACTAATAATAGTTTTTAGAACTAAACGGCTAACTAAACGGCTTTCATCAAAAATTATCATCACCCAGAATTTTACCTTGATTGTGAGTCTGACTAATTTCCAGGTAATTTCAGAATAAACCAGGTCTCTCTAACATAGACATGTCTCGTGAGAATATCAGTGTGAATAAATTAAAAATAGAAATGGAGTATCAGATAATTCAATTCACGTAACTCTTATTAGAATATCTGACTGGTTTCAGAGTGCAAATCTCACCAAAGGGCCTCAATTAGGCCTAGAACGAGTCGGTTATTTCTGAGAGTAATGAGTTGAGAGAACATCAATAATACATACATACATACATATCATCACGCCATATCCCTTGCAGGGTAGGCAGAGAGAACAGAGTGCCAGAGAACTCTATCTCTGCATACTTCACTCGCTTCCTCAACATTCATAATTCTCTTCATACACGCTCGCCGGTTTCGGAGACTCTTGACTCCACCTTCCTTCAGTACATGACCGATCTGGTCTAGGTAGGTTAGTCTCGGTCTCCCTCGGTACCTACATCCTTCCACTTTCGCATTGTATATCTTCTTAACCAGGCGTTCGTTCGGCATTCTTTCCACATGTCCGAACCATCGGAGCATTCCCTTTCGCATCTTTACACCAATACTCTCTTTCATACCTACTCGCTCTCTTACGTCGTCGTTACGAATGCGGTCGGTCAGCCTAACTCCACAGATTTTCCGCAGAGATCGCATTTCGACCGCATTAATTTTACTATCATACTCTTTTCTGCATACCCAACTCTCGCTTCCATACAGTAATGTTGGGACAAGCACTGCGTTATGTATTGCTACACGTGCCTTCTGGCTGAGGTGGTGGCTGCCGAGAAGTTGCCCCAACGCTCCGTTCACTCTATTTCCCGCATTCACTCTTCGCTCTATATCAGTGGTGTACCTTCCATCTCGGCTAAATCCACATCCAAGATATACAAATTCATCCACATCAATAATGAAGATATACAAATAGAATTTGAGATAATCCAATTGATATAACTCTGTCTGTTTAGAACGCCTGCCTAGTTTCAGAGTGTGAAACTCACCAAAAGGTCTTGGTCTAGAATGAGTCAAGAATATCTGAGTCTAGTGAACAAAACATCTTCAATGGAAACTTAAAAAATGTAGTTTCAGATAATTCAATAAGTATAAACCAGTTTGATAAGAACGCCTGGCTAGTTTCAGAGTGTAAAACTCACCAAAGGGCCTTAGTTGTGTCCGAAATTAGCCAGGTCACTCTGGATAACAGCTTATGCTATGATTGTTTTTCTGTGACTCATTCACCAAAAATACTCTGATCACAATGGATATTTAGTTCTAGGAGACTATTGCATAGAGTTCATACCATAGGATCGTTAAATCTAAAGGACTTGACTGGCTGGTTCACGGTATTATTTTTCATAAAAAAAAAAGCATTAAAATACGTCGAAAATGCTCGTAAGATTTTATACAGAGCATGTGCAATTTAAGATGATTCTAGATTCTGGACGATGTAAATTTGAGAGAAATGGTAATAGATATTTATTGTTCCTCGTATTAGTTGAGGTCGTTCACCGGAGTTAGCCTCATTTTCAACTTTTCATTAGTTCACCGGAGCTAGCCTCATTTTCAACTTTGTGTTTATAATTTAGAAACCTGGTTACAATGTCAGTATAATGATGGGCCGTTATATACATATATATACGCTACAGATTTAAAAAAAAAAACAGTGTAAAAAACATTCGTATTTGTAATATTTAATTATGAATTAACATTATATTTTGGCTAATTATTGAGCGTTTAACATAATTTAGTTGACAATGATTATTAATGTATTTACAATAAATACATTTGCCAAAATACGTCTCTACAAGGATTCTATGATTTTATTTAAATCCAAATTAAACTAAATTTAGCCCTAAATATTATTAATGTCACAGCAAAGTTGTGAGTTTAGTTGTTCGTATCTAATGCAGTATACTGATTTATTTATATAACTGTAATATATAAAAATCACGCGCCAACCATAAAATACTCGTATGACCCGTATTAATCAACCGCTCTGGATCATGAGTACGATCTTAAGTAAACAGATAGAAGTATCATTTAATATACTTAAGCTCGTACTCAATATTGAGAGAGATTTTTTAACACTGTATATTTCAGTTAGTCTACACGAAATTATATATGCCCGGACATTAATGTTGACCAAAAACCAGATGCGATTGTATTATAAGTAATTAAGGTATAGTACAAAATAATAAAGATTGCTTTCAAATATTTAGTACTAGTTTTTTTGTATATAATGTTATAATATTGATTGAAAAATTAGATACCAGTGGGGGCTACCATCATCTCTTATAGCAGTATTATTTCAATGCAATTTCGTACCGTGAATGATTGTAGCTTATTGTCGTAACGGAAAAGCAATAATATTAAAGTCGTATGAAATCGTTCATTCTTTAGAGAACGAGACTTAATTGTACTATTTTATGAATTATAGTTCATTCTATGGCATCACTATTTGATAGTGATTATCTTACTTTTTATGTCATGGTACGAAACTGTGTAGTGTTATTTTAAAGTTGATACAAAAATGTTATTTGAAACATTATTGTTTTTTAAAATTTGGTGGTAGTCCATTTTGGATTGCCTTAAAACTATTCGTGCGTTGGAAGTACGCTGTTGTATCAGCCAGGCAGCTTCGTTATTGTATAATATTGTATAATTCAAGTTTTATCAATTGAACCCATTACCCGGTAAGCTAAATAAAAGTACAAAATTGCAAATAAAAATAATGTATTTAAATCTGTTTTTTATAATATTAAAATAATGTCAGTTTTGTAGCATAATTGTATAGTGCAATAAATTGTAATTAAAAAAAAAAACACCCAGTGTCCATTCGGTCTGTATCGGGGAAGACTTAAAAAAATAACAAATTATAAAAGCACTTTGTTGAGTACTGTGATAATCTTGCGACTTAACATTTGTGTGCTTATACGTAAAAATAAATTAATATATTTTCGATTTCCAAAGAAACAGTTAATGTAAGGTCTTTGGTTTATGATTAAGTGCACTGTCCGGCTCGGTCAATAGTTATAGGTGGGTGCATTTTGCTTTGAATTTTATGGATGGTACATGTATTGTGACTGTTGTGGGAATTGTATTTACCACTCGTCGAGACTGTGAAGGTTAGAGACCAGGAGGACGATCTTATATAGTTGTCAAACTGAAAGTATCTGGTGGAAAGCGTTAATAGTTCTGAAAATACACAGAATGGTGCTTGTATATATTATGTATATCCCCTCACATAGTGTAAAATATAATTTGATATGATCTAGCAAATATTTAATAGTTGTGATTTATTAAAAATATATTAAAGTAATTTTACAGTCGTTATTTTTTAATAAACTATTTAAAATATAATGGCAAATATGTTTTTTTGCCATTTCAATAGTTATCACCGTTAATTTAATAGTTTCTGACTGATATTTTATAGATGCAAAGATTTTTTCAGAACAAAGAAAGACTTCAGATACACAGAGAGACTTTTCATGCGCAGAAAATGACTTTTGAGATATAGAGAGAACTTTTTCAGACAGAGAAAAGTTTTTCAAATGTAGAGAAAAGCCTTTCAGATATAGAGAGAGAAAGAGTACCGTCATCCCTGGTCTCTATCGTTCATAAACTTCACGCACCGCCTTAACTTTGGCTAGTGATTGATTGTACTGATTCGATGTTGCGACTCCGGTTCTATATGTATATCGTGTTTGAGTGGGGAGTGTACAGTTTGTGGGCGGCTCCGGGTCGCCGTTGCGGCCTCTTGTATATTATAGTTTTACGTAGGATCCTAGTTTGTGTCTAATCTGTTCTTGAAGTGCCTCACCCCCGTCTGTCCGCTTGACGCCTCAATCTTGTAACATATTGTAAATGTAATTAATCGCTTTGGAGTTGTAACACAAGGCTGTATACATTGAAGCTGATATATATAATATAATATAAATAGTTAGGGGTTATATTTGTATAGTGTTTTATTTGATCAATGTGATAGTGAGCTAATAGGAATGTGTGGGGGAGGGGGAGGAAGAACGCCATACTCGCGTGACGTAACAGGCCTAAAGACGGATTTTTCTTTAACATTTTTTTTATACTTTACACTGGTAAGAGATTTGAAGTTTTTTTTATTATTATTGAATAAATTCGTTTTTGCTTCGCTTAAGGATTATTATTATATTATTTTTTTGTTTTATCCCAGTAATTTATTGCCAAATGTTATTAACACTTAGGTTTAATGTAGTTTTTTTTAATGTTAAGTATTTAGTTGTTAAGTTCACGTTTAGTTTCGTCCTGTGCACTTAGATGTATCGATGAATGCGGATCGCGCCGCGCCGCGGGTTTATATTGTAAGATCTGCTCCTATAAGGTTATGAATGTTATTTGTTACTAATGTGTAGTATATAATAAAATATTGTAAATACAATAACAGTTAAGAAAACATGTAGCAGGTGTTATCACACAAAATATAATTTTGTGAAAAAAAAAATTATGCGTTTTATTTACAACTATGTATACTGTCAACCCTTACATTGCTCGTAGGTTTGAAATGATCAAGAGCTCTAAATCAACTTTCGGCCAATTCGATTTGATGCAGTTTGGTCAACAGTTAGTTGTCCCAAGGAGGCTTGACGTCACACAGGCGGCCGGTCATAAAACTACTGTCAAAACTGCCCCATGTACGATGGTGGAAGAGCACATATTTGCATTTACAAGTAATTAGGATGATAATGATATGACCCTGTGGCGACGGGATAAGGATACAATCATCGTTACTCGTTATATGCGAATGGGAGTAGAAAAAAGCGACTGAGAGATCACTGGCCGATAATCTCTTGGCAAACGTTTATAAACATTGTATATTACCGTGTGGTGACGGAATAAGAATACAATTTACGACCTCTCGTGCACATGGGTGTCGTAAAAGATAACTAAGAGATATTATGTATATACATCTATGCAAGAGAAGTGAAACTTACCCTTACCGACAAGTCTGACCAATACGGAATAGTAGGTCAATTTCCGTAACGCCGGGCGGGCCACAAAGATCGGGTACCGGTGGCCCGCTCGCACGGCGAAGAGAGGTGTTTGCAGGGTGGGTCTATGGGGTTGCGCGTCGCCTCTTCCGTCGCCCCGGACCGATTTGGCAGAGCGCGACCACGTCCATAGTCCACCGCAAAAAAAAAGGTCATTTCCCTCCTATTTGTGTAGGAGGCTCAAGCCCACCGGTGAGACGTATACAAGTTGAAGAAGGCGACGATAAAAACAAAGCGGTTTTCTTAAAATATTATTTAATTGGTTTACGTTAATTAATGGAACTTATCGTACATCTAAATTTCGTAATATGGCCAAAAAAGATAGACATTTTTGTTAAAAAAAAATACATTTGGCACACTAAAATGTAAAAATATATAAAACTATTGTTACGGATTCTATTGCGTTTGGTTTTTAATTACCAGTGAGAAAGATGAGCGTTCATGGTCACGGGAGGTCACGATAGTTTTTACGTTACTGTCTTCAAAATGGCGGGTAATTAAAAATGAAATACAGACGCGATGGAATCCGTAAAAATAGTGTTATTTACAACATAAAAAGAAATAAATTAGTTTCGCATTAAAAACATTAAAATATATTATTGCTTAGTAATATCATGAAATTTACAAATATCAATAAAATTATATATGGGATAATAATTCCCCGTGTGGCGACGGGAATAGAATACAAAGGTCGTCACCCCTTACTTGCCCGTGGGAGTCGTAAAAATCGGCTAAGGGTCTCACCGGGAGATTGGGCAGCGGCTATCTCCCGGGAAACTTAATAACATCTACCGCGATCGCCAATCCGCTCGCCAAGCGTGGCGATTATGGCATTATTACCCCCCCAAAATAAATATGGATGCACAAAAAGTCACGGCCCCCAGTCACGGCAGTTCCGCTGTTCCACGGGCTCATTTTGGTAGCGGGCCTGTTGGTGGCGGGGCAGGGGGTGCTAGGAATCTCCGGCCGCGATCCGGCTACCAAAAAAATCGACCCTTGGCCCTGGTAACACACAACGTTCGGACGCTTAGGACCGACGAGAGGGTCATCGAACTGGAAGAGGAATTGAGCAAAATCCGATGGGACATTGTAGGATTATCAGAAGTGCGAAGAGAGGGGGAGGGCACGATAATCCTCCGGTCTGGAAATTTGCTCTTCTACCGGGAGGGAGATCACCCATCCCAAGGCGGTGTAGGGTTTATCGTTCGTAAGTCGCTCGTAGAGAACGTGGAGAGGATCGAAAGTGTGTCAACAAGGGTAGCGTACCTTATACTCAGAATTACCAAACGGTATTCGTTGAAGGTCATACAGGTTTACGCACCGACTTCGACATACTCCGACGACGTAGTGGAGGCCTTATACGAGGATATCTCGAAAGCCATCCACACGTCCAAAACCCACTTCACGGTAGTTATGGGAGACTTCAACGCAAAACTAGGCAAAAGGACAGACGATGAGTTGAGAGTGGGGCAATATGGATTTGGACAGAGAAACCAAAGGGGCCAAAAACTGGCCGACTTTTTGGAGAAGGAAGGCCTCTTCATGATGAATTCCTTCTTCAAGAAACGGCCACAAAGGAAGTGGACCTGGATTAGCCCTGATGGATCCACTAAAAATGAGATAGACTTCATCTTGACGGACAAACGACAAATATTCAATGATGTCTCTGTGATCAGCAGGATTAAAACTGGGAGTGATCACCGGATGGTTCGAGGCACATTGAATCTTCGTACGAAAGTCGAGCGGTCCCGCTTGATGAAGTCTACACTCCGACCTACACCTGTCCAATACCAGAACCCCGATAGCTTTCAACTCGAATTACATAATCGCTTCCAATGCCTGGAAGAGTGCGAATCTTCGAACGATATGAACAACAGGTTCGTGGAAACTGTCCACGCGGTCGGGTCAAAATTCTTTAAGGCCCGTCGCGCTACTAGAACAAAAAAGCTTTCTGACCAGACTCTTCAACTCATGGAGAGGAGAAAGGAAATGACGGTACAGTCTTCAGCCGATTGGTCCGAACTCAGGCAGCTTAATAGACAAATCTCTAAATCTATGCGACGCGATATTCGCCGATTCAATACACTGCGTATTGAAGAGGCGATAGAGCGAAATCGAGGCTCCAAAGTGTTCGCACGAGATTTGTCTATCGGGCAGAGCCAAATGACTAAGTTGAAGACCGATAACGGTACTGTCATTTCATCCCAGAGTGAGATCTTGGGAGAGGTCGAAAGGTTCTATGGGCAGTTGTACAAATCATCCCTGAATCCTGTTGTCAGCTTGGTCCAAGACCCCAGATCCAAGCTAACTCGGCACTATACCGAAGAAATCCCGGACGTCAGCTTATACGAGATCAGAATGGTTCTAAAACAATTAAAGAACGGAAAGGCACCGGGAGATGACGGAATTACCACAGAGCTCCTGAGGGCAGGCGGCAAGCCAGTTTTAAAAGCCCTACAGAAGCTATTTAATTCTGTCATTCTCGGGGGCGACGTTCCAGAGTCGTGGACCAGGAGTGTGGTGGTGCTGTTTTTCAAGAAGGGCGATAAAACGCTCTTAAAGAATTACAGACCCATCTCACTCCTGAGCCACGTGTACAAATTGTTTTCAAGAGTCA
Source organism: Lymantria monacha (assembly GCA_905163515.2). Classification (NCBI taxonomy): domain Eukaryota; kingdom Metazoa; phylum Arthropoda; class Insecta; order Lepidoptera; family Erebidae; genus Lymantria; species Lymantria monacha. The sequence continues at coordinate 2,531,031 of LR991099.1, forward strand.
TTACGAACCGACTCGAGCGCAAGCTAGACGACTTCCAGCCGCCCGAACAAGCCGGTTTCCGAAAAGGTTATAGTACCATAGACCACATCCACATGCTACGCCAGATTATACAGAAGACCGAGGAGTATAATCGGCCTCTGTGTCTAGCGTTTGTGGACTATGAGAAAGCCTTTGATTCTGTCGAAACTTGGGCAGTGCTGCAGTCCCTTCAGAGGTGCCAAATTGACTATCGATATATCGAAGTGCTGAAGTGTTTGTATAAAGACGCTACTATGTCAGTCCGCATCCAGGCTAAGAGTACGAAACCGATCCAGCTGCAGAAAGGCGTGAGACAGGGAGACGTTATCTCTCCGAAACTGTTCACCACTGCGCTGGAAGATGTCTTCAAGCTCTTAGACTGGACCGGACTCGGCATCAACATCAATGGCGAATACATCACTCACCTTCGATTCGCAGATGATATCGTAGTCATGGCAGAATCCCTGGAGGACCTTGGCACCATGCTCAATGACCTCAGCAAGGTGTCCCAACTAGTAGGGCTGAAAATGAACATGGACAAGACGAAAATCATGTCTAATGCCCATGTCATTTCTGTACCGGTCCTGGTTGGGAATGCGATTCTCGAAGTTGTCGATCACTATGTTTACCTAGGACAAACAGTCCAATTAGGTAGATCCAATTTCGAGAAAGAGGTCAGCCGACGAATCCAACTCGGCTGGGCAGCGTTCGGGAAACTTAGGAGGATCTTCTCGTCTAATATTCCGCAGTGTCTGAAAACAAAGGTTTATAACCAGTGTGTGTTACCAGCGATGACTTACGGCACTGAAACGTGGTCTCTAAATGTCGGCCTCATAAAAAGGCTCAAAGTCACTCAGCGTGCTATGGAGAGGGCTATGCTCGGTATTTCTCTACGTGATAAAATCCGAAATACGGAAATCCGTAGAAGAACGGGTGTAACCGACATAGCCCGAAGAATTAGCACGTTGAAGTGGCAATGGGCAGGCCACATCGCTCGACGAACCGACAACCGTTGGGGAAAAAAGGTTCTCGAGTGGCGACCACGAATCGGACGACGCAGCGTAGGACGACCCCCCACTCGGTGGACTGATGACCTCATCAAGGTCGCAGGAAACCACTGGATGCAGGTGGCACAGGACCGTTATAGATGGCATTCTCGTGGGGAGGCCTATGTCCAACAGTGGACGTTTACGGGCTGATGGATGGAATAATTATATTATTATATTTTCTTTTTATGATTTTTTAATTTCCTTTATAATAAACAATGCTACTAATAATGTAGCGAAACAAAATAATTAATAATCAACAAATTATTTGGTATCAAACATAAGTAGGAACTCAATATTAAATATACTAGCTATTTTTAAATCCAAATTTATTTAAACGAAAAATAAAACCGTAAACAGAATATGTAATTGTAGATAAGGTACAAAATCTACTATTTGCGAGGAAAAGAGACGAATGTATGCAATTAAGCAAACGTGTAAGAATGACAACAGCATGATTTTACCTCTCTGTATGTGCGTTATTTATTAGAATGCATTATTATTTGAAATTGATGCTACACTAATCAGTTTAGCGTCTTTTTCACTACTATAATTCAATTAATTAAAGAAGGTTGATTGATTAAAGTTTAATAACGAAGATTAAATTTTTACGGGCTATAAATATCGCTATTGCATAAGATCTATCATTTATTTAATAATAATACTCTATCTACGAAAAAAAAAATACAAGAGCAGGTGGGTCCCAATTCGTAATCTTTTATATTAAATTCAATAAAAATAAATATCCTTATTGTTATTGTGCTGCCTATATATGCAAGGATAGCCTATTCATTAAAATTTCAACTACTAATTCATACGTGAATTAATATTTAAAATCAAATACATATATAATTTATTTCATCTTAATATACATCGCGTGGATCGCCTGCTGAAGCCCGTGGCAAGTATGAGGTAAGCATGGCGTCATAGGTGATACAACGGGGCGGTACGCTCGCAGCAAGCTGTCTGCTAATTTTTTTGTTGTCAATGTAAAGAGTGTCTATAGAGGACGTTTAGAAGTTCACATTCACATCATCACGGAGGCCAATGAAGGCACAGAATTGCATCCGGAAGCTAGTAAAGTTTGCCGTAGTATCTATATCAAAAATATCATTTTTTTATGGGACGACACGGGGCACTAAGATTTGTTACCTTGTATTACGGGGGACTTTATAAACGTTCAATTTAACTGAGACAAATTACACTCAGACTTAGAACAATTTGTGAATCGCACAAATTATTGTTCTACGTAGGAATCAAACCGATAACACCGATAAACACCGATATGATAGGTCGGTATTTTAAGTAATACGCCATCTGTGCAGTGCATTGGAAAACACTGTCGTTATTACTTTCTTATATTTATGATGATATTATATATTATAACAAGCTTATATTATTTAAGCAGACTAAAAAAACGACTTAAATTTATTACTAAAATGAATGATCACAGAATTTATAATTATATACAATTACAACATTTACAACCAATGTCATTATTTTTGTTTTTTTTTTACAATAAAATATAGTTTTAAATATCTTAATAATATTATTAAGTACATATTATAATGGGCGATTATAATTACTTATATAAGCACGGAAATAGATATACGTTATCACCAACGACGCTTACATTTTATGCAACTAGCTGTTTATTAACCGAATAAAAAAAAGAACCAGATTCTCAATATTTTCTTTTTGTGTCAGATTTTTTTCTAGGTGAACCAACTTTGATAAAATCTGATATTTCTTATGTGGTCCCATCCCAAGATCTAATCAATAGTTTTTGAGTTATTAAAATATGTGTTAAATACTTATAAATAAAACATCACATGATTAATGTATGACACCTGTTGTGGTGAAAACAGTCATTAATTCTTTAAAGCAGTAAGTAATAATAGCATGTCTGTTTGCGGCGAAGAAAGTATTTTTAGCCGACTAAAATGATTTTTAATACTAAAAATATATATTTCACTGTACACTTGACCCAGTGGTCTAAATATCACCCAAGATCGCATCTAATATTCGGATATTATCTATCGGTATTATTATTAATATATCGGTATATTAGTTTTTTTTGTGTCTGTATTTTAGCTGTTAGCCGCAGATGGCTGTCACAGCTTAACCCGGACTATGGGTGAGCGCTGAGGGCTCTCAACCCGGAGTCTGATATAATAGATTTTTAAGGACTTTTTATAGATAATTGCGAAGTATGATGATTATTGTATTATCTTACTTTAAAATGAATTAACTTTCGAGAGAGCCGGCAACACAACTGGGTAGGTTTGGGGTTTTTATTGGTAGGCAGCGGCCTAGCTATACCCTTAGTATTGCAAAGGTCCATGGGCGGCAGTGACACTTACCATCAGGTGTGCTGCTTGCTCGTTTACCACCACAAGCAATAAAAATAGTTTAGGCTGTCAGTTCGGCTGACTGAAAGAAAGTGTTATATTTATGGGACACCTACCCTAAACTTTTATATGTGTTTAGGATATCCGATAATTCAAATTATGGTTATGGAGATCCATAATATCCTTATTGAGTAATATATTTTTACTCCTCATTCAAAGATGAAAGAATATCTAGAATATCATAGTAAATATCTTTGGCATAAGTAAATATTTTCTTATAAATACCTCGCACTCAAGAGGATAGTTTTTTATTCGTCAAGGACTTTACAAATACAGATTATCCTATTTAGATCGAGTTGAGAGCCCTCAGTGCTCATTCAACAGTCCGCGTAAAGTTGTCATAGTCATCTGCGGTTAAGTTTTTTCTTTCTTTATTGCTAGTAGTGGCAAACGAGCAGCACACCTGATGGTAAGTGTCAATGCCGCCCATGAACCTTTGCAATACCAAGGGTATAACTAAGCCGCTGCCTACCAATATAAAACCCAAACCCACCCAATTAGGCTTCCGGCTCTCTCACTCACCGAACGAAGTGCAATAGCACGTTGCCATTACTCATACATCGATCTTCATCGTCCGTCCAAAAAAAAAGTTTGATGAGAACAATAAAAGTTCGTACAAAGAATTAGGTTGTGTAGGAATCGAAACTATGACATCTGGGTACGACAGGGATGTAGTAAACTACCACATTTAGACCAATGGATCAACCAGTTAAGAGTACATATGTAAATTTTTGTAATGATAATGTAACTATTGTACCCCACAAATGATTTTTGGCGGGAACATGAAAATGACATGCGTCACTCCTAAATTATATTCAATAATTACTGAAATTTAGCATTTTATATGCTTGATTATTTATAAAAACCCGATTACGAACGAAAAACGATTGTCACAAGTGAGATTCGAACCCACACCGTTTCTTTAAGGAAACTAGAAAATATAATACGATGTGAGAATTGAATGTCCAACAATAGTTCATGGTGGTGTAAGTGGCAGCATGATTGGAACGGAGTTCCAATATCCAATATGTGTGGGTTCGAATCCCATTTGTGACAATCGTTTTTCGCTCGTAATCGGGTTTTTATTTAATAATTTATTGGTTTTAAAATGTTATATTGAATAATGTTACATGTATTGTATATAATGTAATGCAGCGAAAGCGCTGAAGTTTAGTGAATATAATTGTGGTTTACATGTATTTTCATATTATGTCAAAGTTTCTAGAGAAATTACTGCCATTGTCATATTATGGTAACAACTTGAATTAGTAATGGATTGTTATAAGTTATGAAGAAAATTGTAAAAAAAAATGATTTTTTCTGATTGTTATGCTAACATTGCATTTGACTAACAGACTTTGTATGTAAGGTAATTATTAGAAAAAAAGGTACAGATACAGAGTAATAAATACAGAATATTTTTACAACATATTTATAAATTACTAACATACCCTGCAGACTTCATCATGGCTCACAAAGCAACCTCACATTACATACATACATATCATCACGCCATATCCCTTGCAGGGTAGGCAGAGAGAACAGACTGCCAGAGAACTCTATTCTTGCATACTTCACTCGCTTCCTCAACATACATAATTCTCTTCATACACGCTCGCCGGTTTCGGAGACTCTCGACTCCACCTTCCTTCAGTGCATGACGGATCTGGTCTAGGTAGGTTAGTCTCGGTCTCCCTCGGTACTTACATCATTCCACTTTCGCATTGTATATCTTCTTAACCAGACGTTCGTTCGGCATTCTTTCCACATGTCCGAACCATGGGACCATTCCCTTTCGCATCTTTACACCAATACTCTCTTTCATACCTACCTCACATTAAATATGAAATTTTGTAATGTTGTCAATATACAGCCAATTTATAGCAAATTAAATTCTTCTGGGTGGTTTGAAAACACTATTGAACCTGTTAGGTCACATACGGGATCCAAAAGTATTATCAAATCATCCAAGATCCAATTGAAATATACATACAAAATTCCATCCAAACCGGTCCAGCAGTTTAAGAGAAATGAGGTCTCTGTAACCTCAACACAAACATATACATTTAGATAAAATATTTGGATTAATGCAATAAGACATGTAAATATTTCAAATAATCTAATTGTTTAATTTGAGACTCACAAAATAAATAATAATAAAAAAAACGTGTCAATTTATGATAAAAAAATACACACACAAATTGTCTCTGACTTAATAAATGCAATATGGCGACCATGTTACAAATGTATTTCATGTCAGCAGACTAATTAATAAATTAAACATAACAATAATAAATTATTGATTTACATTACTGAATATAATTAAGCATATTAAATGCTAAATTTCAGTAATTTGAATAACAAGGTTGTGTCATCGTTTAATACAATTCTAACTGCAAAGTTTGAAGTATTACGCCTATAACAATGTGTAAACATAGTCGGGTAGATAGCATACCGTCACCTTAAGACGTAAATATGATACAAGTGAAATTTGCATGTCCTACAATAAGTCACGGTGGTGTAGTGGCAGCACGATTGGGCCGGAATCCCAATAGGTGCGGGTTCGAATCCCACTTGTGACATCATTTTTCGCTTCGTTATCGGGTTTTTATAAATAATTAAGCATATTTAATGCTAAATTTCAGTCATTTGATTAAATTTTTATAAAACTTCATTACGAGCGAAATATGATTGATCCCATGTGTGACAATATTTTTTTGCTCGTAATCAAGTTTTTATTCATTTAACATTAGGTTATTTACAAAAAATATTAATTAACAATACAAATCCCCCATAAAACTAGAGCGTGAACAGCAAATGGGATACTAACACATACCTGCCACATTAGCTTATATTGATAATGAAGTGGAATATATGCAAGTCAAGCATGATGTAATTATTCAAATTACTGAAATTTAGCATTTAATAAGCTTGATTATTTACAAAAACCTGTTTACGAGCGAAAAATGATCCCACTTGTGACAATCATTTTTCGCTCGTAATCGAGTTTTTATAAATGATGTAATTATTTTTTCAATACCAAAATAGTTTTTTAATAACAATGAATTAAATATATTACAACCTCTCAGTCAAACCTGTATATATATGGGGACTGGAACAGGCTCAATGGGTTTCCGATCTAGATGAACTCTGTTCCTCATTAATTTGAGACTGTTCTCTGTTACTTTTGTACAACCTCGTATCAGCAGGCCTTCTAGCTTCGGACTATGTAATGCTAAGGATCTGAAATCAAATAAAACATATTAGGCAAGTTTTGTACTTTCCTACCTTTTTTGAAGTGAATCTTCTAATGCGACTTCTAACAAGGTTGTGTTAAACGTTTAACGCAATGGCACTCGAACGCATGCGCGTAGTATACCTGTTACAGGCCAGTGCGAGCTTTAGCAACGAGTAGCGCCCGATATTCCAAGAGAAAGAAAGATAGATAAAAGTAGAAAGTGGGAGAGAGAAAGAGAGTGAGTCGGTAAATCCCAAGCACATGCGCGTAGTATTCTTGTTATGCAGCGAAGTAAACAGTGTGAGCGTTGTGAAATTGGCTGAAATAAGTACTTGTTCTATTTTAATTTATAATATTCATTATTTTCGTAGGTTTAAGTTTTCACTTCTGTCGAAGTCCTCATGACTGCTTTTTGTTTTTTGTACCTTTTTTCCATGTGGTTAAGAATACAATTCACCACCATTTTATCTTTGCTGTTGGTGTCGTAAAAGATTACTAAAGGATATAAAATGCAGATAACATTTATAAAAGAGGAAGGCAAACTCGAAATAAAACCTATATCAACCTATAACCAGCATGGTATATTGGTCAATTTCTCTTTCATTACGGGGGAGGATCCAGACCAGCAGCGGGACATATCTCAAGACATCAAAGGCCAGTTATTTTTTTCATTACACAATGCTTCATATAAACAAGTACTGTTTTATCTATATGTATGGCACGTTGGTTTAATAAGCGAACCCCCAAGTTAAATATTGTCAGTTTGAATCTCACGCAGGCAAGTTAGTGTAATCCAAAAATTATTGTCCTTTTTTGAGTTCTTATTTATTTGTGAATCAAAACTGTATTTTTATTGTAGTTCAACACACTAAGACAACAATGATCACTCTCACTACCTCTCCTATACATAATTATGGTAAAATTGATTGAATAACATCCAAAGAAAATGACTATGTGGTGACAGAGTAAGAATAGAAATCACCAACTCGTATCTTACCCATGGATGATCATAAGAGATGACTAAGGGATATCAAACGCACAAGAGATGGAAAACTTGACACAAAACCTTATACCAGGGGCCGGCAACTTGCAGCTCGCGAGCCACATGCGGCTCTTTGGATGTGAAGTTGCAGCTCTTTAGTTCTATATGCAAAAAAATATTATATAGGAAACATTTAAAATGGTTCTGAATTGATTAACGAGGATCAAGCACAATTTATTAATTAATGGAAAAAAGTGGTTCTTTAAAAACTTTAAACTTTTGTATATTGTAATTTCTGGCTCTTCCGACTCAAAGGTTGCCGACTCCTGCCCTATACCAACATGTCTGACCAGCGCAGTATAGTAGGTTAACTTCCCTCCCATTACGGAGGAGGCCCGAGCCCAACAGTGGGACATATATGGGCTGTGATGATGATGATGAAAGAAAATTCAAAAGCCTAGGTTTATTTATCTAGTCAGCATATTTCCACTGGCCCTTAAATTTTAAGTAACATCTAAGGTAATATAAGTGATAATATAAGATTTAAGTAAAATGTTGTTTCTATCTCTTCCAAAATTTATATATCACATAAATTTTAACCATGTAGTGTTTAATTAGAATTTTATATTTTCAATTAAACAATTTAAATCATCATTCTCCTACTCTTATCACAATTACTTGAGGTTGATACAATATGTACTCTTCTTTCATAGTACATATTGTAAAAGTTATTGGCAATCAAACAATTGAAATAATATGATAAAATGCAATGGATTTCTTAACACAATGGCAGCTATTAAATAATAGCCGATCAACAGTACAGATTTCATTGAAAATGAAAGAAAAATTAAAGAGGAAACTCTTATTGCACCAATCACTACCAAATGTCACAGGATTACTCTCTAGACTTATTTAAAGATTTCTTGATAATTTCAACAAAATTAGTCCAGACATTTTGGAGGGAACATACACAAATTGTTTTTTATAAACAAAGATATTTGTAGTACTACTAATGAAATTTTAATGCAATTAGCAATTTTTTTTTATTTATTGGCTACAGATTAAGTGAATGAAAACTTAACTTACCTAACACCTTTATCAGATATTTCTGAGCACCCACTCAGGTTTAACATCTTCAACAAAGTACTATGTTTTGACAGAGCATACAGACTCTTATCTGTTATTTGTTTATTGCCTTCCAGATTTAAAGTTTTCAAATGTCGGAACTTCTTTATGAATATCAATATACAACTCTCTGAAATATTAACACAATATGCTAAATCCACATCTTCGAGTTTGCTTTGATGTAATGCTAATGCTTCCATGGCACCAGTAGTCAACCACGAACATTTGGCGAGTTTCAATGTGCGCAAATTATTACAATACAAAATAATTGGCTGCAAACATTTAGCCGACAAATTTTTACATTGACTTAAATTCAAACTGAGCAAATGCTGGTTCTTCAACAAGATGGGTATTAAATCATCATCCGTAATTGTCTCACAACGGCTTAAATTCAAAGTAGTCAGTCGATTACAGGCTACAGTGAATACCTAGAAAATAAATTTATTTAAAAGCTTCATGGCTAGAATTTATTATAATTGGAACAATATCTATTTTGCAATGTCGCACGCGTTACTTACACGAAACGTGTGAGGCGAGAATCCCTTATTCATCAGTTTTAATGATTTCAGCTTTGCGAAGTACATATTTACGATTTGCAAACAAGTCATAGAAACACATCTGAAATTAAAGCAGTCTCTAATAGATAAATATGGCATGATGTTTGCTACTAATATATCTTCCCAATATAAATCAAATAGTTGTGTGTTTCGCTTCATCTTTATTTTAATTTATTAAAATTTCTGGAAAAACATTTTCCTATTATTTCTGCATCCGCGTAATATATTATTATACAAAACAAATAATTATGACTAGTGTTGCATATCGATAGTCTACTATCGATAGACAATCAATTGTCTATCGATAGTTTACGTATAAGCAATAGTATCAATAGTATATCGATTGTATTGTAATACGTCAATACTATCGATACTATCGATAGTTCTCTACGAGCAATACTATCAATAACAACGATACTATCGATACTATCGATAGTGATTCATTCGATAGTATCAATACTATCGATAGTATCGCTAATACCATTAGTTTTAACTCAAAACTATCGATACTATCGATAGTATCGACTATTTTGGACTATCGATAGCAAGCAACTATTCGATAGTATTGTTGTCTAAAGTTATGTTATGTGGTAAGCCAAGTACTGACATTATTATTAAAGAAATTTATTTAAATTTGCGTCATCATAGAGTAGAACAAGACGACTTTTGACGGGAATTTGAAAACGTCATGTGGTGCTCTTGTATTATATTCGATATCGTAGTGTTTTAACGTGTTATATTAGATAATTTTGATGGCATTTTATGTAATGTGATGTGCGGCGATACTAGGATGTAGTGAATATCATATAAAAGTGCTTTACAACGTTTTCATTTTCCATCAAAATTCCCACAAGATACCATTAACAGTGTGGCCATTGCACTGTTAATGGTACAGTTTGACTTAGACAACGACTGACTTGAAAGACTAAAAACGTGAAAATATTTATAACTTGACACTGGCACCAATAGCTCGTATATGTAGCTGATTGCCAATACATAAGAAGAAGAAGAAGAGTAGAACAAATTTTAGTCAGGTGAATAACATTAAATTTGTGATACTAACAAAGTGAAACAATTATAATAGCAATACTTGCTGCTGTCAATATTTCTTGAGTTTCGGTGGGAATGTGGAAGTATTATGTCATATTCTTGGATTATTTAATTTATTTATTTTCTTTTTGAAGTAAAACTTCTTTAGGCGCGACTAGGGAGTAACTCAGATTTTTTAAATAGGATCATAATTTATTACTAGATGGCGCTGTAACAAAGTTAATGGATTCTAAGAGGATATGTATTAGAGTCTAAATCGCGCTATAGAAATTTTTGCAAATTTTAACTATATATATTAAAATTTATAATGTACTACTATACTTGCTTCAATTACCTGTTTCGAATGAATAATATTAATATAACATTTGAATAATGAATAATCATTGTAAAGCACATGAATAAATAATAATATAATATTTATTTATCTAAGTTAATATTTAATCATTTCAGTGATATATGTCATCAACGCAAGAAGTTTTACTTCAATCGCGCGTAAAGGTTTACACGCACACATTTTTTTTTCTTTTTGTTAAAATGGGTCAATCCTATGAAGAAATTCGACATATTTTAAAACTTTATTACAAAAAAGATACATGCAACGCAAGCTGTGAACAAATTGTGACGTTTATGGACCTAATGTGGTGTCAGAGAGAGTAACACAATGGTTTAAATGTTTTCAATTCGGGAATTTTGATGTCAACGTTGCATCTCGCTCATTTCATTTTCAATTGTATATAATATACAATTAAAAAATTATTCTGGATTCAGTTAGATATATATTTCTATATCCCTATAATGTGAAGTTACATATATGTAAGCATATTTTTAATAGAGCCTTCTAGATGGATCACATTGCAATCGAGCATACAGAGAACTTATGTTTTTCGGACCCTGTTAAATTTACTTCACTAGATTAATATCGCTAAAAATACAACAAATCTAAGGACTAATTACGGCCATAATTCTGTGTAGAATTGTAACTCAGAATTCTTGATTATGTTTTTCATAATTTTGTTTAACCGAAACTTTCAAAGCTAATAATTACACTAAAATTTTATAGTAATAGACATTCTGAGTTTCATTAGTATACTGGAACAAACCATTTTTTTTCATTTTATTGCTTATGGTGGCGAACGAGCAAGCAGCACACCTGATGGTAAGTGTCACAGTCGCCCATGGAGCTTGGCAATACTAAATTAGTAGGCAGTGGCCTAAGCTATAACAGCTTAGGCCACTGCCTACTAGTAAAATCCCCAAACCCACCCAGTTGAACTGCCAGCTTTTTCGCTCACCGAACGAAGCGCAATAGCACATTGCCATTACTCAGACGCCGATCTTCTGCGAAAGTGTGGTACTACCCCGGAACCACCGGCCTGCGGCTGTAGACAGAAAACTGTCAACAGGGTGGTACAAGTACAAGGTACCACTTCACACATTCCGACCCAATTGTCCAGAAGTCTCGCAGCATTATAATTTTACTCAACTTTCAATGGCTATTGATCTTAACCATTATTAGCTAACTTGGGCTTCAAAGTAAGAACGCAAATGCACGTTACTGCTAGAAAAGTCACCACAAAATTCACTGAAAACTAGCAACAGGGACACAACTACGGTATTTATATTTTTAAGCAATACTATTGAAAATTTTCTGGCAATCGATAGCCCGAAATAGTCGATACTATCGATAGTATCGATAGTTTTACGCTAAAACTAATGGTATTAACGATACTATCGATAGTATTGATACTATCGAATGAATCACTATCGATAGTATCGATAGTATCGCCGTTATTAATAGTATTGCTCGTGGAGAGCTATCGATACTATCGATAGTCTCGATAGTATTGATATGTACGATACTATCGATAGTCCTATCGATAGTATGAATACTTTTTGAGGTTAACTATCGATAGTCAAACTATCGATTTTTATGCAACACTGATTATGACATCTTTATCATAAAGAATATCATAATCCCTCTCTAACTAAGGTGAAAAAAACGAGATAGATATATCAATAAATGAAGAAATGGGTAGGTAACTATATACCTAAAGTGTCTAATGACTGACATATTTGTGATATTTGCCTCGAAATTGACATAAGAAACGTTTTGTTTCTATAGGTACAGTTTTCAAGGGTACCTATAATAGGTAATATTAAAATCATTATGCAAGTGTTCATTTCAACTACAGATAATTATATAAGTACTAAAGTTAGTGCTCATTCAATATAAAAAACAGACCAAAATGTCACAAAGATTCTAAAGAAGTTTAATTTCGATAAATAAAAACGTCTTGTATTTCTTACTAAAATTATAAAAAAATATATCCTTGAAAAGCTCACTATTAAACTAAACTATTGCACGCCCACAAACTACTAATGCTAGGGCCACACCTGCGTGTATCGTCCCGAAGTAATGTGAGGCAAAGCTTCATGCGTTTTGTACACTAGAAAGTTATCGCGATAAAACTGTGGTCACATTAGACATGTGTAAGTAATGCGAGTGATGCATCACACGTAATATTACCCGACCGCGTACTGTCATATTACACATTGCGCGACTAAACATGACATGACATTAAACATCACACATCACATTAAACATGACGCCGAACACTCGTGTACTGTTCGGTACTGTCTGTCTGTCGATAAATATTTATTTTGAGCTCTATTTTTAGAACATTAAGGCTTATATTAAATGAAATGTCACGTATGATCTTTGAAGTGATGGTAAAATGTAATATTACTCGGCACGAAATGTAATGCCATATAACATCACTTCGCGAAGTACTGATTCGCGTATGTCTAGGTCACATTAGTGACTTCGGTATTTTACACGAAGTATCGTGCAATAATTGAAGATGGCCGAAATCATTTTCATGCATTTCACTATGGATGACGAATTACTTTACTATTACCTACAGCTATATTATACTAATAATTACATAATGATTTTTTTGGATCCCTTCATGTGTGCCGCTTTATAATGGTGTAAAAATTCTAACACCATTTCATCACTCCACTCCATATTTATTGATTAACTGGAGATCCTCGAACGTGTCAAAACACATCGAAAATTTCCGCCGAAATGAAAAACGCTAGTCTGACCACAGAGCGCGATATATTAGCGCGCTAAAACCCTTTGACTTATCGCCACCCAAGCGATAACGCACACGAAGCCCGAAATTCGCGACGATAGCCGATAATGACCGGTCACATCTGCGTGTATCGTCTCATTGCACGAAGCTTCGTGACGATACACGGTGCGGCCCAAAGAGTAAAGTTATTAAACTGATAAAGAGTGGCAACTCGATGATAAAATATGCATGTATGGAAAGTGCTGCCACCCAGAGTTTAGGCGGTGAACTAAAGTTGAAGTAATATATATATATATACATATCTACATGTGTATGTGTAATTACATAGAATTTTCTTTTACTATAAAAGCTACTCTAAAATATAAAAAATAACATATCAGCTGATAACTAAACAATAATAATATCAGCCTAACAATGAAACTTGAGATAATTTTCAGAAAGAATATCAATAACCGAAAATAGATCGATGACAATAAGTACCTACGCTAGGAACAAAAAATAACAATTCTCAGTTGTCAAACGTTTGACAGGCAGGACAAAATGGCAGCAGTTAAGTTTGTACAACCAATCTGTAGGCGGCGCGACGGTCAGTAAAAATAAGAAATGTTTTAAGTGTGCCTCCCCAGGTGCGGCCCTAGCATAAGAAATAATACGTGCACGCCTCATAATGGAGGCCATACACGCTAGACTCCTCAACTGAGAAGTAGGCGTCCTACACACACCGTCACGTAGCTTAACTCAGATTTAATGGCAAAATTGAGCATGCAAACCTTAACGTGTATGTGTAATATGAAACTCAGTTATACCTGTCGGTTATGCATGCACGGTTAAAACCATCATGCAAAACCTAGCGTGTATGGCTTCCATAATATGAAACTCGATTTTACTTGTCGGTTATGCATGCACAGCTAAAACCATCATGCAAAACCTAGCCTGTATGGCCTCCATAAGCGAAGCGTTGAGATGATTGCACATTACACGCCTCATAAGTGAAGCGTTGTGATGCTCTACTCCCGATATATGGAAATCAAAGACTTTTCGAAACTAAATTGACTGTATTTTTCTCACACTGCACTTATAGGATAATATTATCATACATATGTCAAGAAAAACATTTTTTTAAACGTATTTGATATTTTTATAAATAAATTAGTTTGTTAAAAGTAAGAAAAAAGTTGATAAAAAAATATTCGAGGACGTCCAAATGTTTGTTCGAGTGGATCTGGCACCCTAACGACCGTAAAAATTAATGTATCGCAATATTTTTTTTTTAAAAGCATCATAATCGCAACGCGCTGTTTTCTTTCGAATATGGCTTGGCGATTCTTTGTCGTTTAATGGTAATTAATAAAAAACTATACTGCTTAAACTTCAGTGTATGTATACCTTACGAAAATTGGGTTCCTTTACAATGCTTATAAGCTATGTCTTGTGCTACGTCGAGAATGGCGCGAAATTTCAAAAGTATTTTATGTTTCTTTCATTTATGGTATTGACTAATAGTAAATGGTAAATAATATAAAAAATATGAGGCGTGTACTTTTGGATTTTCCAGATTGTTTTTATCTTATCTAACATATTTAAATGACATTTTTTAATATGTAATCTTTAAATAAATTTCTAAAAATTGAGCAATTCTTTTATAGACTCTCAAAAACGGCAAAAAGGATTTCCTTGAAATAAGCAGTAGGGTTCAGGGGCGATAAATCCATCTGGTTAGATTTTGTCTGTGTTTTCTGCCAATGAAAATACATACATAATTAGAATCATTGCTCTTATACCAATTACTCGGAGCTGACGCAATATGTATTCCTCTACCACCGCGTCGTATATGTTCCAAAAGTTACTGGCAATAGTCTTATGACCAGTCGCCTACTTGACGTCAATCCTCCTTCGGAATGTCATCGTGGGCTAGATGGTATCACGTGGAGTTTGCCCAGTTCGATATAAAGTTGTCTTTTACGACATCCACAAGCCGCCATCCACCGTCATCAAGAACAGTAATAGTTGGGCAAACGAGCAGTCTAATCCAGACAGCCTCAGTTAGATCCTTGGGTTTTTTTTTTTTTTTTTGATAACGCAGTGGTCCGAAATGCGTTACGCACTTACTCCCCGGATGGGAAGTGGGGGACTCCTAGCCTAGGGCTAGGTTACCCACTAAAACGTATCCACTGCGATTGCTGTTAGCCTAGGGCCTATGACAGCGTAACCGGACTGTGGGTGAGCGCTGAGGGCTCTCAACCCGATAGATCCTTGGTTTTCCCCTTTATTATATCCTCTTTTTTTTTTTATCTTTTAATATATTTTTTTCCGTGTTTATTCACCCTCTATATTACCCGTGGGTAATCGTAAAGGATGACTAAGGGATATAAAATGAATACCTATAACATTTTTATGCAAGACAAGGAAAACTCAAAACAAAATCCCTAAAAACCTACAAGTCTGACTCCTCTATACGCACTCCTCTTCTATCGTACATGTTGCAAAAGTTATTGGAAATAGTTTTATGACCGACTATTTCCTTGGAAATATAATTGGTGACCAAACGGTATAAGGTGAAGTTGGCCCAGATCGATATTAAAGTGGGGTTGCCGAGGATTGGGGGGTGCCGGGGATCGAATGTCAGTAGACGATCTCTCCGGCTCCCCGTAAAAGCGCGGAAGGGGTTACTGTGGTTTTAGTAGGTATTTCGGTCGGGTTTCAGCTGGCCGGTGAGACCCACACTCCCGTCGTCTTGGCGGGGGATAGCGCGTAAATGCGTTACCACAGCGATAATGTATGTATGTATAATAAAAAAAAAGGTCGATATTAAAGCCCCGGCGAAGTTGCGGTGCGTGTGAGAACGGTCCCATGACTTCGCCGTAACCGTGAGGAAGGTATCCCTGACGGTTTTGTGGTCACGGTGAAAAAACTATGAAATGTCGGTAGTTCCCTTTATGATCAACAGTGACAACTTAGTATTACAACAGTGTTTTCACGGTGCACGGTGTATCATTCGTGCTTTTGTTTCATTTCACAACTGTCAAAATATGGTATATATTAGAATATTAGACCTAGGTAAAATGGTTAAAACGACACTTTTATATGGCAGCTATAGAGTGAAACCATGGTAAACAGTTGATAAATGTTTAGTTAATTGACAGTCAAAGCACTATTGTGACACAGTAAAATAGGAGTGAATCCAAAGTTGTTTCACCGTCGTTTCATAGTCGTTTCACCGTCGTTTAACTGTCATTTCATTGTCGCGTCACTGTTGTTTCATGTTCCTTTCACAGTTAATACTTTAAAATTCTGATGAATACTGTGAATCCTGTTTAAAAATTCACGAATAATCATATTAAATACTTTTTAATACTGGAATCATGAAGAGAAGTGGTAGAATATAACAGAATTAAAATAGCATTTTGTAGCCGGGCCAGTCAGTTTAACTAGTCTTCAGAGTTAGTGTTTTTTTTTTTTTTCTTGGTAACGCAGTGGTTGAAGAATGCATTTCCGCACTTACCCCCGCCTGTCGGAAAAACAGACGAGGAGTGTGGGACTCGCTAGCCCCGTGGCTACTAAACTCTTTCCACTGCGATAGCTGTTAGCCGAGAGGGCTTTGACAGCTTAACCGGACTATGGGTGAGCGCAGAGGGCTCTCAACCCGGTAAGTCAGAGTTAGTTTTTTTTTTTTTGTAACGTAGTGGTTAAAAATGCATTTGACGCATACCCGCCCCGGGCGGGGTATGTGGGACTCACAAGCCCTGAAGGTGACACTGAATACCCACTAAAACATACCAACTGCGAGCTGTTAGCCGAAGGGGCTTTTACAGCTGAACCGGACTGCGGGCGAGCCCGAAGGCTCTCAACCCGATAGACGTGAGTTAAGCGACATCGCCTGAGGGCTCCCCTTGTGGGGAACGGACCTCGGCTCGGGGCGTCGCTGGGGGCAAGGTGGACGTGGACGTGTCCATCTTTGGGTCGGTGATTTTTGCTCGCCGTGTTTTCATACCTCGACGTCGAGGACGAAAACACGGATATTTGTGCGCGATGGCCTCGCGTGCGGCGTAGGCTTTGGTCTGGGCGAGCGTAATAACGTCGTCATCGTCGTTGAGGACGTGACGTGGACGTCGGATTTTGGAGATACGCGATGGGGTGTGAAAGGTGGGGTGATGAAGCCGCCCCAACCACTAGTTGGTTGGGGTGTGTCATGGCAGAGTCAAAGTAGCTCTGGGAGCACCGCTTCATAAACTGCACGATGGTCGGCAGTTCGAGGTCGATGTGAAGATCGGCGTTACGAATGAACCCCGGTGCTCCCGTAGCTCGGCGCATGAACCTATTTTGTAAGGTCTGTAACCTATGGATCCTGTGTGCCTTGGTGTGCGCGAACACTACGCTTGCATAGGTCATGATTGGCCGTATGCAAGCGGTGTATAGTCGGACCTTGCTGTTCAAGGATAGTTTAGACCTAGCATGGAGTAGGCTGTGGAGGCGTCCCAACACAAAAGCTGCACGATCGCGGACACGCTTTATGTGGGGGGGCGAAGCTTAGTCGGTCGTCAAGGGTCACACCTAAGTATTTAGCTTGCCTGCTCCAAGAGACAGGCTTGCCAAATAGCTGGAGGGGTGGGATGTTGTCTATAGAGTAGGAACGGGCAGTTCTGCGAGTGAACATGACCGCCTGACTCTTTTCGGGATTGATTTCGATTCTCCATTTCCTGAACCAATTGGCTAGGGCGGTAACCGCTGTTTGGAGAGTGTTAACTACTGCTGTCGGGGTCCTGCCTGCACAGTAGAGTGCGGTGTCATCAGCGTAAAGCGCTTTATGTACTCTGTTAAATTAGGGCATATCGCTAGCATATAGCGTAAATAAGAACGGGGAGAGGACCGATCCCTGTGGGACGCCGGCCTTGATGGGGTGGGAGGTAGACAGCGTACCTTCCATTCGGACTTTTCATTGTCCAGGAATGCCTGTGGCTGGTTTGGTCGGTTGAGAGGAGGGAGAGTGGACACGATGTCCTTTTTGAGTGAGCGGGAAAGCTGCCAGAAGGCTTGATGAGAGGGCTTAATATTCCGAGAGCTGGTACCAATTTTTGGGTAGGTATTTGAGGCAAGCTGAAAACTTGTCACATACCTCTCCTATTATATTCCAACACGGAATTGCAGACCTGGCTGGTGAGTAGCGGGGCTAAATCAACCCCTACATTTTTAAAAATATTATTTTTTTTCCCCAAAAATATATTTGAGGCAATACGCAATTTATATATGTTGCAGTGTAATACTTAATGAATACGAAAAAAGCCAGACAATTTAATCGGGGTTGTAACATTACCAGACGCGTGCAAAAAATTTTTGCAAAAAATTATAAAAAATGTTTTTGAGGCAGCTTGAAATTTTAATGGAGTGTTATTTATAGCTAAAAAATAAGATTCCCAAAAAGACAGATCATTTCGGTAGGGCTTTCTACCTGCAAGGTGATCAAACAAATAATGGATGGGTACGGGCCTGTACTGAAGCTGAATTAAAACAACATCTTTTAAGAACGCAATATATAACAAGCATTTGGAGAAATGCATATTTACGATTCCCTAGTTCTTTGACACCTAATAGAAACGGATGGACACTTAATGAGGATACGCTAGATTTTCACTGGTTTGACGGAGAGTGTATGCCGCAATTAGTATTCGACGCTGTTGTTCATGAGGAAAATAAAAACAACGATGATGAAAATCATACTACAGGTGAGAATAAATGGTTTATTTTTAATAACTGCTGCATTCAAATTTCTGTGATTAATTAAAAAAATAAATATATATTTCTTTTCGCAGATGATGAAAAGGTTGCCGAATCTGATACAGATGAATCCGAAGATTCAAGTAGTTCTGATGAAGAATCCACAGACGAAGAATGATAATTTATATCTCGGTGAAATGACTTTTATTTATTTCTAATTTTTTTATACTTAAAATAATTGTACCACTGAAGAAATATTATATTTTTATAAATCTAGTTTTGCGATTTTATATTTTAATCATTGGTTTTTTTAATACGTAACCCTTATTAATTTTAAGATGAAAAAGTTTTAAATTTCCGTATAAATTTTGACTTGGAATACTGTCAGAGAAAAAAAAAAACAATTTTTAGTTTTGAATGTAGGGGCAACAGTATGAATTCTGTACAAAAATTTTTGGAACAAAAATTGTTGAAAATTATTTTTTTTTTAATTCTCTTCATAAAATAAATATTTTTACGGAAATATCAAATATTTAAACAATTCAGTACGTTTAAATTCGCATTAAAATTGGCAAAATAACTATTTTTTTAAGATAAAAAAGAAATCACAAAAATATGTCCCTCTAACGTCCATAAATCAATACAATCACTTTTATGCAAAATGTATTTAGTACAAATTCAAAAAAAAATATATTTTTTACTCCGAAGTTCTAACTGGAAACCTCATGGGTTATTGTAAGTCACGTGGCCTCGCTAGAGCCAATAGTAACGCGGCAAGCAAGAACGAAGACAGCTGTCGATATGCGCTCTCTCTCACACTACAGCTTGTCTATAGCAGTACAGGCCCGTACCCATCCATTATTTGTTTGATCACCTGGCAGGTAGAAAGGCCTACCGAAATGATCTGTCTTTTTGGGAATCTTATTTTTTAGCTATAAATAACACTCCATTAAAATTTCAAGCTGCCTCAAAAACATTTTTTATAATTTTTTGCACGCGTCTGGTAATGCTACAACCCCGATTAAATTGTCTGGCTTATTTTTTTTCGTATTCATTAAGTATTACACTGCAACATATATAAATTGCGTATTGCCTCAAATATATTTTTGGGGAAAAAAAAATAATATTTTTAAAAATGTAGGGGTTGATTTAGCACCGCTACTCACCAGCCAGGTCTGCAATTCCGTGTTGGAATATAATAGGAGAGGTATGTGACAAGTTTTCAGCTTGCCTCAAATACCTACCCAAAAATTGGTACCAGCTCTCGGACTATAAGCTCCTCAACCATGGCGTCCCATTTGCTTGTCTCACGGCTTGTATAGCTTTTTTGACTTCTCTTTGTAGGGACCGCAGTCGAGCGCGCTTGTCCTCCATAGGGTATCGGTCGTAGTCAGAGTTAGTTCCAAACAACTCAAGAGGTAGCAAGAAGATATTTGAAACCATATCGCGTTTCAGAAAATGGTTCATCGCCATCTATCGACGAAAGAGATAATTTTCCGTTACAATTTGTAATTCTTAATTCTATTGAAAACGTTTTGATTCTGAAATAATATTTTAATTTGAGTATTTTTTAGAATATAAATGAATTTAACCAGCATTTAAAATTTTTAATTCTATTGAATACTTTTCAATCCCGAAATAATATTTTAATTTGAGTAAAAAACGTTTTAATTTGAGTACAAAAAATTTCAACACTGACATTTTTTAAATATATTTCTGAACAGTTATTTGAGATAAACTGTTGCCTTGCATTGATAATATACATAGATTCTTTAGAATTTACTATCACCGTGGTAAGTGACGTGTTATTTTTTTTTTATCGAGCGAAAAAATTAAATTTTAAATGAATTTTTTTTTAAGGGCTTACTTAAAAATTTTTTTTATCCTGAAAATTGAATTCAAATTACTAAATTTAATGTGAAATGTCAATACAGTTCAGAACTCTACACTAAGCTTATAAAATGATAATTAAACAGTATTTAAATAATTACATCATTTGTTTTGAAAAAAAAACTACCGAGTATATACGGTGAAAAGATAGTGATTTTACGGTGAGTTGAAGGTGAGTTAATGGTGAGTTGACGATGAGTTGATGGTCGAACCACAGTAGGTCCACAGTAATATCACTATAAATTTATGAGGTGTTCACTTTGAAAAAAATATTTTTCCACAGTGTAAATATGCCATATCGACGACAGAAATACTAAGCTTCCACAAATTAGAAACGAGCTTTTCACCATAGAACTGCCGATAAGTTAACTCTTATTTATGGAGAGAGTCCGAGATCCGTGGTTAGTGACGCAACGGAACGAATATACTGTTTTTCAACAGTGATTTCACTGTACGACAACCCTAACTAGAGAGTGAAATAGCCGTGACATGAAACTACCGTGAATCGTTCATCTTTTCACTATGGAATCACCGCGAATTCACCGTAAGCATGAAACCGCCAGGGATAGCGTGTGGTTTTTAGCAGGTAGCGGTGCTAACATTTAATTAGCGCCGAGCCCGGCATATCACATCCCACCCCTGAGAGGTGGGCATGCGTAAAGGCATTTATCGACGCAAAAAAAGGTCGATATTAAAGCTCTTAGTCGTATTTTACGATTTTCACAACGTAAGGTTTGGTAGTATTTATAGTCACTACCACACAACAAGCAACATCTAAATATAATTCTAATCTAAATATTATTAATTAGGTATATAAAAAATATCAATTATTGCATTGCATGCAGTCATCAAAACATAAATATACGGAAATCATTCTCGCTGCTAACGGCCGCAATCTAAGCTATGAAAGTAGATGCCAGATGGTATACATATGTCTACAATGAATAGATATAAGAAAACATCGCAGCGATTGCGGTGCGGAAACTACGTTGTCGCTTCGACGGAACAGGGAACGGAGCGGAATGGCAACGTTGCTTTCGACAGTCGCCTTTCGCTCACAGTGTTAGATAGACGCAATCAATGACAAAACATTACGCAAGGAAAATTTTAACACGGAACGGAATATTTATTCAATAACGGAGTATATCAGCAAATAAATTATGTTCAATACAAAACTTATGATACAGGAGATAAAGAAAAGGGATTGTTTATGGAACAAAATTAATCCGGATTTTAGTAACCCTCAAATAAAAAGGACGAAATGGGAAGAAATTGGCAAAATTATGTACGACGACTGGGACAGATTGAAGTTTTACGTAAAAGATGATAGAGGTGAGTTATTAAAAATATCTTCCTATGAGTGGTTATATTGTTTATTTGAAAGTCATAACTTTATAGATTCATACCCGTCAATAGTCTCTATCCGCGTCCACTGTTTTCCACATTCCGGAGAGACAATGCAATGATCGCCACGCTTGGCAGGCGATTTGATGAAAGCAATTTGTGCTTATAAGTTTCTTAGGAGTGTGCTGCTGGCAATTTTTTTGATAATTCTTCAGCCGGTAGTTGGACCTGCCTGATAGTTATTGATATATAGGTACTTATTTGAATCATGTTTACACCTCTATACTTTAGTACAAAAAGGAGTAAATGACAAAGTTGTATGTTGGCCACCGAAGACAAGGACCGCGTACGGCGAAAGAGAGGTCCATATGTAAGGCGGGTCTATGGGGTCGCGCAACGCTTCCTCTGTCGTCTCGGATGGATTAATAACGGGGTGTGAGGTGTGACTACTTCACAGCCGGGCGACAAAAAAGCATTTATATGTTGCGTTTTCAATTTTTCATTATTAATTTGAGATTTCTTTCGGACGGTTTATAAAAGATTACAAAAACAGAAATTCAGTGTTTCATAAGAAACTTATTTTTTTGGTTGCTTTTATTTTTACTTCAGATGACTAAACTTTATATGTCAAAATTATGGATTACCGAATTGTATGTTGTATCTTAAAAAAATCTACAAGGCCTCGTGATGGTAGGTATGTATATTTTTTAAAGATAATCCGTAATATATAACCCTTTTCATGTTTTGGATATTTATTTTGCTGGTTCATATTTACGAGTCTCTTTTTGCTGTGTGGTAGCGGCTACGAATACTACCAATCCTTACTTTGCTCGTGGATGTCGTAAAAGACGACTAAGAGCCTTATTTCGATCTGGACCAACACCACCTGATTAAGATGCCTTTGGTCAACAATTACATTCCCAAGGAGGATTGACGTCAGGCAGGCAGCCGGTCATAAAATTATTGCCATTAACTCTTGCATTATGTAGGAAGAGGAGTACATATTGCGTCGACCTCAAGTAATTGGGATAAGAGCAGGAGAATGATGATGATGATGATTTACGAGTCTCTTTTATTATTAAAATATTAATCCTAATCCAAATAAACTACTTATCTTGGTGGTGCGTGAAATTTGTCTTACACAGCAAATCATTCGGATCAATATCTTTAAAGATATCAAACACTTGTATAAACATTCCGCCTTAGATTCCTGTCGTACGACTATTATAAATTTCTAGTCGAAACTCGCACGTCGCCCAGCATACATACTAATTTGCAGTATAATTAAGAAACAGAAATATATATATATATATAGAGAGAAATATATATAGAATATATATATATATATATATATATATATATATATATATATATATATATATATTATATGTAGGTATTTTCTTAGTAGTGTGTTTTGGAAGATATATTTAAATATAATTAAAACAATGAAAAAATAAATTACAAAGGCTAATAGAAAATAAAAAATGTATCGAGCAAAAAGGAGCCAAAATGACGTTTGTCGTATGGGGGAGTACCCCTTAAATATTTATTTTATTTTGTTTTTTAGTATTTGACGTTATAGCAGCAACAGAAATACATCATCTGTGAAAATTTCTGTCTGACTGCTATCTAACTATCATGGTTCATGAGATACAACCTGGTGATAGACAGATGGACGGACGGACGGACGGCGAAGTCTTAGTTATAGGGTGCCGTTTTACGCTTTTGGTACGGGACCCTGAAGAGGTTGAACTCGCATAAAAATTTGGTACAATGGAAATACTCTTTAAAATTGGAATGTCTCAAAAGTCACAATACTGTATTAACACGGTATTTGAAAGTTTCTAACCTATAAAGAGGTCATACACTTTTAGGACAAGGCGTCATACGAACGTAGAGTTTGAAATTTTAAATTGTTGGACAGCAATTTTCTAAGCCGAATATTGTAATTGAGAGCCATGATAACACGTTGCATCGTATAATTGAAATCCATCGCTTATAAGATATATTACCCATTTTAATTTTACTCTGGCGAGGGTATTTTTACCGCATAATGATTAGTAAAGAGAGATAGTCATTTTCTATATTTTTTCACTGTTTAGTCAGGGTTTAATTAATTTTTGTAACAATTGAGACGGAAAGGCTATAAATAGGTATATTAGGAACAATCAGTAAGATACGATAGAGAGACAGGATGTTAATGCTGATCAGATTGGTCGCAAGACGACATGACCTACCTATGTGCGCTATTATGGTCGTTTCGATTTCTTTATACTATTTACTTGCAAATATTTAAAATAATTCGAAGGGGTCGAATATTAAAATAAACTTGCGAATAAGTTATAAACCCCAAGTCCGACAACCGGTCGAGTTCCTAAATACTCTGAAGGCTCCCGGTCTCCCAACTCACATCTTAAAATTGAGAGCTGGCACACCAAAATTATACAATGCCACCAGTTTGCAAAAAAAAACATTGCATTGCAATGTAATCAGGTCATCTATACTGATCGGTTGTTCTTGAGCAGAGTCTGTATTTATGCCTAGGATTCTCCAAATGCCGTCAAATTACTCCTTCGAATTTCACTTTATTTTCGCAATAACCATAAACAAAGCTCGAGGTCATATTCTTAAGGCAGCGGGAGTAGACTTGAGAGAAAGCTGCTTCTCCCATGGGCAGTTGTATGTGACATGCTTCAGAGTAAGCTCACAGAGTAGCCTAGTAACTCTAGCATCCGAAAGGAAAACAAAAGATATTGCTTACAAAGAAATACTATAATAGGTGTAGAATCGCGGGTGGGCGGGGATGTTAAAGAAGCGGTACCAGTGGTCGGCTTAATTTCGATGAAAAAGACGGTGGGTTATGGAGCCGTACACTACCCTCCCGTCGCCTCGGTCGCAATGGGCGCGTTGTATTAAAAACATGGCCTGCTAAGAAAAAGCCTGGTGTCCATAATATATAACAAAATTTCATTTGATTTTTATGTTTATTAAACCTTCCCTACACTATAACAAAGATTATTATCATCATCATCATCATCACAGCCCATATACGTCCCACTGTTGGGCTCATGACTCCTCTATAATAGGAGAAAAGTTAACCTACTCAGTCACTCAGTCACTCAGACGTGTTGGTATAGGGTATTGTTTTGAGTTTTCCTTCTCTTGCATAGTATTATATGCATTTTATAATCCCTTAGTCGTCTCTTACGATCACCCACGAGTAAGATAGGGGGTGGTGAATTGTATTCTTACTCCGTCACTATGCGGATAAGATTGTTATACTATATAAGAATACACACATTTATACATAATTATCTATAAATAACAATAAAAATAATAACGTAAAAACAAACAAAAAACCTATTAAAACATTATCGACTTCTACGCAGACAAAAATGCGGGCAAAAGATAATAATTAATAAAATAATAAAAAATAAGGCCAAAAAGTAAATAAGAAAAAGTAAGGATCCGAACCGAGCTCCGGTTTGTATGGATTAGACAACTCGATTTTCCAACTGAGCTAAATGTCTATTCTCAATGACAGCGTCAAAATTTGAAAATCTTCATATTCTAATAGTTTTAGTACAACGAAAATATATATTTTTGTTGCCGAAATATACTGACAAAATAATATTTTCTATAAATGAAACCTAGCTAGATCGATTAATCGCCCCCGGAACCCCTTGTATGCTAAATTCCAATAAAATCGTTGGAGCCGTTTCCGAGATTCGGATTACATATATATATATATATATATATATATATATATATATATATATATATATATATACAAGAATTGCTCGTTTAAAGATATAGTGAGATTAATTTACTAAGTATTTTATTTGGATTTAATAAGTTTTCGATTTAAAAATCAGTAAACCGAAGCGAAGCGAAAGCGGATCGTTATTAGACATAATATATATGTATAACCAAAAGCGGAAATATATAGTATTTCAATATACGTTCACACAATTTATTGTGTTTATTTTATTACTTCTATGTTTTAATACTTTATTGAATCCGTTTTCCGTTCAGTTATCTACTATAGATACAATATAAACCAAGGCCGCTTTATGAGATTTGTTTTGTGTTTGAATATTTTATTTGGGGGGCATAGTCCGGAGCGTGCTCGTTCGCGTCCCCTGCCAGTCTAATTAGACTGCTAATCCGGCTCGATATGCGTACCGCAATGCGGGTTAGGGCGTCCCCCGGAGGCGACGCGTACCGACCCGCCCCCGTCGGTACGAACTTCGGCAGTTGCGGCGATGGGGGCCGCCACCCATCACGCCTTGCCCAGTCAGGCGAGTCGAGGAGAGCAGAGTGCCGGGTGGGCACGTGGAATGTAAGAGGTTGTGTGGAAGGGAAGTTGCACGAGCCGTGATATCCGTCATGGCGGACAAACAGCTAGACGTGCTCTGTGTAACAGAGACCAAGCGAAGGGGCAGCGACGCCTGTGATCTTCCTGGTGGCGGGATGGCTCTGTGGTCTGGTGTACCACAGAGCGATCGAGCCAGCATGGGGGTAGGAGTGCTGTTGTACTCTCGCTTGGCCTCAGGTGTGAAGGATTACGGAATGTATGATCCCAGACTTCTTTGGGTCCGTATAAAACTATGTGTCACCAAGGTATTCATGGTTGTAGCATATGCTCCCGTAGGATCCTCGGTGGCATCAGACCTAGAGAAGTTTTGGGATAATGTTAGGGAAGTTCTGGATATGGCAGAAACCAGTGAACGCGTGATTGTATGCGGAGATTTGAACGGATGTGTGGGGACCAAGCGTCCCGACTATGAGGACGTACTTGGTCCATTTGGTGATAAGAGAGTGAACGACGCAGGTAGGCTCATAGCTGATGTATGCATGGAGAGAAACCTTATTGTGTCAAACACATTTTTCCAACATAAGGACATCCATATGTATACATGGAGAAGGAATGAACAGAAAAGTATAATAGATTTAATATTGGTAGACAGTCGCCTCCGAAGCAAAATATTGGACGCAAGAGCCTACAGGGGCCCCACAGTCGATACGGACCACTATCTCATTATTGCGAGATTTAGTGGTCTGTTCAGAAGGTGGAGGCACTGGCGAGAGCGTGTCCACTTCGGAGGGCTTGAAAGAATAAAGGTTGAAAGGTTGCAAGAAGAGTGTGTAAGAGAAAAGTATGCAGAGGGTGTCCGAGAACGGCTGACGATGGCAAGCCAGCCGCAATCGGACATTGAAGAATGCTGGAGAGTATTGAAAGAGAGTATGGTAGATACAGCGAAAGAAGTATGTGGAAGTTCAAAGAAGCATAGAAAAACAAATGGTGATGCATGGTGGGATGCGGCAGTGGCAGCTTCCGTAGAGCAAAAGAAGAAAGCGTGGCTGGACTATGTCTCTTCTTTGAATCTGAATGATAGTATGACTGAACAGAAGAAAGAAATATATCGGCAATGTAAGAATGACACCAAGGCCTTAGTGAAAGAGAAACGTGATAGAGCAAGTATGAGTGCAGAAGATAGGCTGACTAAAAACTTCGAGGGTAACACCAAACTCTTTTGGAGGGAGGTGAAGAAGTCTCGGGGTGGTTGGTCAGCCTTCAGAATGAATAAAATAAGGTCTAAAGGTGGAGACATTCTTACACAAACACAAGACGTGTTAAGCCGATGGAGTGAATATTTTGGCGATATGTATGCGGATGCTACGGTTGGCGCCGGCGTCGCATGTGGTCTAGTAGATCAACATTCGGCGACGGCGTCCTCCGATGGCATCAGTATGGATGAAGTTGAATGGGCGATAAGAAGTTTGAAAAATAGTAAGGCAGCGGGCATTGATATGGTGTCTGCCGAGATGATCAAGCTTGGTGGCTCCTGTGTCCGGGAGGCGTTCCTGTTGCTCCTCAATTTATGCTGGAGCTCGGGAATAGTTCCCGGGGACTGGAATAGCGCAGTCATCGCGCCTTTGTTTAAAAACAAGGGTAAAACACGTTATGACTGCGCAAATTACAGAGCCATAAGCTTGACCAGTTTGGCAGCAAAAGCGTATGGTAAAATTATTGAAAGGAGAATGAGGATGGTGTCCGATGGTTTACTGTGTGAGACACAAGGAGGTTTCAGGAGTGGAAGGGGATGCATGGATCAAGTGTTCTCTCTGCGCAACATTGTGGAGAAGCATCTGGCCCTAGGTCAGAGGGTTTTCTGCAGTTTTGTGGATCTGGAGAGAGCATTTGACACGGTTGTACGAAAGGAACTTTGGGACATTTTACCGGAGTATGGTATTAACGGTAAACTGCTGCAGGCTGTGCAATCCAGTTACATGGGCTGTAGAGCCTGTGTGCGGCTGGATGATGGAATGTCGCCTTGGTTTGACGTCAATATCGGCGTTAAGCAGGGGTGCGTTCTGTCAGCCAGGCTGTTTATCATATATCTGGATAAATGTGTCCAAAGGTTGAACGATATGAATGTGGGAGTCCAGATGGGTGACTCAGTGGTCTCTGCTCTGCTTTATGCAGATGATGCAGTCCTGCTGGCACAGTCAGCGACTGACCTGCAGACCCTAGTCGACACAATGACAGAAGATTGTAAGAAAAGGGGTCTACGCGTGAATGTGAGCAAAACCAAAATAATGGTCTTTGAAAGAGATGAAGCCAGAACAGATGTAAGAGTAACAATAGGTAATGATGTACAAGAGCAAGTGGATGAATTTGTATATCTTGAATGTGGATTTAGCCGAGATGGACGGTACACCACTGATATAGAGCGAAGAGTGAATGCGGGAAATAGAGTGAACGGAGCGTTGGGGCAACTTCTCGGCAGTCACCACCTCAGCCAGAAGGCACGTGTAGCAATACATAACGCAGTGCTTGTCCCAACATTACTGTATGGAAGCGAGAGTTGGGTATGCAGAAAAGAGTATGAAAGTAAAATTAATGCGGTCGAAATGCGATCTCTGCGGAAAATCTGTGGTGTTAGGCTGACCGACCGCATTCGTAACGACGACGTAAGAGAGCGAGTAGGTATTAAAGAGAGTATTGGTGTAAAGATGCGAAAGGGAATGCTCCGATGGTTCGGACATGTGGCAAGAATGCCGAACGAACGTCTGGTTAAGAAGATATACAATGCGAAAGTGGAAGGATGTAGGTACCGAGGGAGACCGAGACTAACCTACTTAGACCAGATCGGTCAGCTACTGAAGGAAGGTGGAGTCAAGAGTCTCCGAAATCAGCGAGCGTGTATGAAGAGAATTATGAATGTTGAGGAAGCGAGTGAAGTATGCAGAGATAGAGTTCTCTGGCACTCTGTTCTCTCTGCCTACCCTGCAAGGGATATGGCGTGATGATATGTATGTATGTTGAATATTTTACTAGCTAGGTATATCGATATTTCTGATTCATGAATTTTAAGCAATCGATGACTTAGACTACGGAATAAGGTCGTGTGACGTTATACAATTGTAATAATACCTACCGAGCAAAATAACAAAGCGGAATGCGATTATATCTATAAATTATTGATGATTTTAAGCACTATTTTCGTGTAATAACGGAGTAAAAATACTTTCCAATAGTCTTCCTTGCTTATCGTAAAAGACGACTCATCATTCTTCTACTTTTATCTCAATTACTTGGGGTCGATACAATGTGTACTCTTCTTTCATAGTACATATTGTAAAAGTTATTGGCAATAATTTAATGACCGGCCGCCTGCCAGACATCAATCTTGCTTGGGAATGTAATTGTTGACCAAAGGGCATCAGGTGGAGTTGGCCCAGGTCGTTAAAAGACGACTAAGGGGTTTTATACGCATATAACATCTATGCAAGAGAAGGAAAACTACATAAAACCAATCCGTCTGACGAGCGTGGTATAGTAGGTTAATTTTACTGCTATTGTGGAAGAGGCTGGCTGTGGCTATGGATACTTGTAGTGTTTGTTGGCGCTACCACGCCTACCATACATCTACGAATACTAGAAACTCTTACTTTGCTTATGGATGTAGTAAAAGACGATTAAGAGCTTTATATCTCTCTGGGTTAATTCCACCTGATGCCTTCTAGTCTACAATTACATTCCCAAGGAGGGTTTGCGTTAGGCGCCCGTTGTAAAACTATTGCCAATAACTTTGCAATATTTAGGAAAGGAGTACATATTGCGTCGATGTTAAGTAATTGATATGAGAGCAGGAGAATGATGATGATGTGAAAGAGTTTCGAGTCCTGCAGTGGAAAGTATCTTAGCTGAGGTGATAATGATTATTATAAATATGAGTCGATTAATTACAATCGATTATCATTAAATTTTGCACACGTTATCAGTCAGGGGTTACAGAAACATAACTTTTAAACGGTTACTGAGATACTATTGGCGGAGTCACAAGTTTAGTTACTCTATAAAAAATCGGCTAAGTGCGAGTTGTACTCGCACACGAAGGGTTCAGTAAAACAAAAAAAATGTGTGATGTAACTAGAAATCCAGTTTGTTGTATGGGAGCCCCCCCTTAAATATTTATTTTATTTTATTTTTAGTATTTGTTGTTATAGCGGCAATAGAAATACATCATCTGTGAAAATTTCAACTGTCTAGCTATCACCGTTCTTGAGATACAGCCTAGTGACAGACGGACGGACGGACAGCGAAGTCTCAGTAATAGGGTCCCGTTTTTACCCTTTGGGTACGGAACCCTAAAAAAGGCTCTCGAGTTGTTTCTCTGAGTAATAGTTGATCGTCTTCTCTTCCTTGGTACAATGTTTCAACAACCTTTCCTTTTTTGGATTTATAACACCAACATTTTCATTTCAGTTCAAGAAATGACAAAGAAATGGCGAAACGTGAGAGATTACTACACGAAAGAAAAGAAGAGACAAGAAAAAGAAGAGAGCATTCCACATAGAAGATTGCGTAAAAGGAAACGACTTTATAGCTATTTCAACATATTAAGTTTTTTAGATAGCTACAAAAGTTCTAGCTGCCAACCAGTTGAAGTCGAATGTAACCAAGATATTGTGAATTATTCTGACAACGGCACTGACAGTTCGAATATTGATGAATTAGTACCAGATGTGTCTCAAGAAGAGATTATGGATATAAAAGAAGAAACTCCAAGCATAAAAAGATCAAGACACGAATCAATCGAATATACCCAAAGACATTTAATGACTAGTTTGACACAGTCACATGATGATTCTCATTCGACGGCAGTTCGTAACTTTTTGCTGTCAATAATACCTGATGTTGAAAATTTAAATGATCAGGAGTACATGAGCTTTCGTTTAGGCGTATTGAATTTATTAAATAATATAAAATTTAACGCAGATCCGCATGAAAGCTGGGTGATATCAACACTTGATAATACATCTTGAACTGTTTAATAAAGTGGTTTTCATATCTTCATCGTCATCACTTCAGATCTTATATGCTGGACTCGAGCCTCCTCCATAATAGGAGGGAAGCTAATGTTACTTATAAGTCATACCCCGCTTATCAGTCGTGATGTTATAGGATTTTATTTCAAATTTTCCTTCTCTTGCGTAGATGTTATATGTATATTATATTCCTTAATCGTCTTGTACGACTCCCAAGGGCGAGATAGGGCATGGTGAATTGTATTCTTACACCATCATCAAACGAAAGTTTCCTTATCTTAAATGATTTTATTTTTATCCTTCTTTCGTTCATATCAGAATTACAATACATACAATATGTGAATTTGATTCAAAAGCATTTGTTCATCAAAGGCTGAATTTTGAATTTTTCGAGTTAGACTCGAGGCACCAGTTCTAGTGGCCCGCTAAATTGGGGTAATACAGGTTGGGTTTAATTGGGTGCATCCATGTTACATTCGGCCAAAATAAGAGCTGAGAAATTTATTCGATGTTTTTGGAACAAAAGAAAAAATCAAGTATTTTCTAGCTAGACCTATATATATTACAACTTACTGCTTGGAGTTATCTAAAGAGTAAGTTGTAATAAATATCGTTATATAATATATGTACCACACAATAGTGGCGATTATTACTGTGTATACATTGCGAGAATTAGATTGTATAGATGGCGAAATAGATTAAGAACTGACTTCTCGTGGTGAGTGTCGTAATTTTGATCCTCACGCACGCAAATTCTTTGTGCAATGTACGCAAATGCAGTGCATAAGTGATTTTGCTAAGCCTGCGTGTAATATGTATGTTTGTGAAGTGTGTTGTGACACTAAGAATTATTTATTTCTTTATGAGCGAGAATATGTGATTCTCATTCCACATTTGTTCGGGACAAACCTAGTAGTATTTTGCTCTATTTGGGCTTTGACCTACAATTGACAGTTGCATTCTAACATAATTACTAGTATTGCGCATTATTTCACATATGTACAGTACATATGATGAAAATCTTTAAATTGCCAACTACTAAAAGACGACAATTTATTTTACCAGTATACTAGAATGAAAACATTCATTTGGTTATTTATATTCTTGAAGTATTACGAGTAAACTGTACACACTTTCAAGGAATCCAATTAATTATTATAGATTTTTATATTATATTATAATTTATATATTATATTACATTTACATTTTATATATTATAATTATGAGATTTTTTTTCTGATCTTTCGAATACTATAGTTTTGCAGAAAACTCATAAAAACGGCGCATTTGCCATTACAGCCATAACGGTAAAAATAATAAATAATAAAGTAGATACTTAGTCTTTTTTACCCGACTGAAAGGAGTGGTATTGTGTTTAACAGTCTATGTATGTATGTATGTATGTATGTTTGTATGTTCCTTTGAAGCACTATATATACCAAACGCCTGGGCCGATTTTTATGATTCGCACGTCAATCGATTCCTCTTAATCCGGCGAGTGTCACTAAAGACATGACGTTAATGAAAATTCAATATGGCGACTACTGGACGCCATTTTGTGAAAATTTAAAAAAATAAAGTCAACAAACTATGTCGAGTGGGGTATCGTTGAATAGGTATTTAAAAATCATTATTAGTTTTCTCTCAACATTTTTCAATTTGACTGGCCGTTTAGGATCTATATCGATATAAAGTTTCGTAACAACCTTTCTCACATATAGGTTTTTTAGACAGTAGAAATTTACGATGAAAAGACGAAAAATTCATATAACTGGATGTGGGTGGACATATACTGAAGTATCTAGTAGGTATATTGTCCAATATACCATAGTTAGTCCTACCTAAAGTATCTAATGGCTGACGCGGTCGCCCATCTCCAATTTCTAACGATTTAGTACTCAACTTCAGTCGAAAAGTCGGGATCCATTGAAAAATTAGATTTGCTGTCGAATAAAGGAGCCCGACTGTTCAGTTGTCATGTTCTATTATTACCCGACTGCAAAGGAGTGGTATTGTGTTTAACAGTCTATGTATGTATGTATGTATGTATGTTTGTATGTTCCTTTGAAGCACTATACATACCAAACGCCTGGGCCGATTTTTATGATTCGCACGTCAATCGATTCCTCTTCATCCGGCGAGTGTCACTAAAGATATGACGTTATTGAATATTCAATATGGCGACTACTGGTCGCCATATTGTGAAAATAAAAAAAAACTAAAGTCAACAAACTATATCGAGTGGGGTATCGTTAAATAGGTATTTAAAAATCATTATTAGTTTTCTTTCAACATTTTTCGATTTGACTGACCGTTTAGAATCTATATCGATTTAAAGTTTCGTAACAACTTTTCTCACATATAGGTTTTTTAGACAGTAGAAATTTACGATGAAAAGACGAAAAATTCATATAACTGGATGTGGATGGACATATATTGAAGTATCTAGTAGGTATATTGTCCAATATACCATAGGTAGTCCTACCTAAAGTATCTAATGTCTGACGCGGTCGCCCATCTGCAATTTCTAACGATATTGTACTTTACTTAAGTCGAAAAACTATATATAGTTAGGTACTTACCTACTTATTAATAAATAAGATAACTATAGCTACCTAAGTATTTATAACTAAAAAGTATAAAATAAAAAAAATGATTGAAAAAATCAAAAAACCCGACTGCGTAAAAAGTCACCAAAACTACGTACATAATAAAAAAAACTGAAAAGAAAAAAACAAGCACTTAGATGTCCGGTGGTCTAGAATTCCATAATATATTATTGAATAAATACTATTGCAGAAAATGAAATATATTTTAATAATAGAACATGACAACTGAACAGTCGGGATCCATTGAAAAATTAGATTTGCTGTCGAATAAAGGATCCATTGAAAAATTAGATTTGCTGTCGAATAAAGGATCCCGACTGTTCAGTTGTCATGTTCTTTTATTAAAATATATTTCATTTTCTGCAATAGTATTTATTCAATAATATATTATGGAATTCTAGACCACCGGACATCTAAGTGCTTGTTTTTTTCTTTTCAGTTTTTTTTATTATGTACGTAGTTTTGGTGACTTTTTACGCAGTCGGGTTTTTTGATTTTTTCAATCATTTTTTTTTAATGTTTGTCACTATTTTGACCAATTGGACCTATCTTTGTCAAGCAAAATACGATTACTGTAGTTTTGTATCATAATATAAACGAAAGACACGTGCTCCCTGACCTACCGACATGACAAAATAGAACCGGTTTGAAATACAAATTCGCCGACCAACCAATGCGATGTTGCACGTCCGTGCGGGTTGCCAGTTAAGACAGCTTTATTAAAAAAGGGTATTTCTGTCGCAGTTGGACAACAACAGTTGTGTCGTATTATTGCAGCTAATTAGGACACAAGTTAACATTGGAGTTAATTGTATTCCTGCTCCTTCACCACACGAAAAACCTGAAACCTCCTTCATAGGAAATTTCATGGAAATTGCTAGTGCTGTTTTTAAGATTCTGGATATATAAAAATTTATAAGAATATCTCTTTTAAAGACATTAGATAAGTAGATAATCTTTACCAGATTATCTGCATAACAAAATGATTATGAAAAATTCTCTATAAATTTGGACAAATCTCGTATTACTCAAATGACTAGCTCAGAAAGTAAATTTTTAATAATTTATAGAATTAAAACAGCATTTTACAAAATGGTGTAATTATCATAAACACCATTCGTGTTGTGACATAAAACACAACTGAATAAAATATAATAACCTAAGTGTGTTATGGGAGGTGTTGACGTGAGATACATGCAAATAGGAGCTAATATGTCGCATTCAAATTGATATTGAATATGCGTTTTTATTTATTTTGAGGACAGAATTTGTTATACAGCAATTATTATTACACTTTCATATGCGCGATTAGTGAGTTTGTAGGGTTTTTATAGCGTTTGTCTCCAAAACTTTAGACAAATTGGCTGATATCGAGTTATCTCTTATTAATAAGGAGATCCCGATACGGCACTTTATAAGAGATTTTACAAATATACCAGTAGTATCTAGTATTTTTATCTCTTTAATAATATTTCTTCAATTTGGGCGTTTCAACATCGAAAATATATAATCATATATCAAACAATCAATATTTTCCGTGTGGTGACGGAGTAAGAATACTATTCACCACTCCATATATTACCCGTGGGTGATCGTACAAGACGACTAAGGGATCTAAAATGCATATAACAACTATGCGAAAGAAGGAAAACTCGAAACAAAACCCTATACCAACACGTCTGACCAGCGCGGTATAGTAGGTTAATTTCCATCTCATTACGGTGGAGGCCCGAGCCCT
The DNA here is from genome assembly GCA_905163515.2 of Lymantria monacha. NCBI lineage: Eukaryota > Metazoa > Arthropoda > Insecta > Lepidoptera > Erebidae > Lymantria > Lymantria monacha. The sequence continues at coordinate 2,567,188 of LR991099.1, forward strand.
ACAGTGGGACATTTATGGGCTGTGATAACATCAAACTAGTGAATTATATATAATTTGTTATACGTAAACCTCCGTACTTACATCTCTTTAAATACATACATATAATTTATTGACTGAACCTTACTGTACATTTGAAATATACTAATGACTACCACGATGTTTACTACATCAGAACATATATTATGTGCACTAAATATTAACGCTTTTTAGGCTATCATTTAAAGGCCAACAGACTTTTATATGTTAACCTCAAATGGCTGTTACGCAGACTAGTGCTGAGAGCAGAAAGATTTTAATACAAAATGTTTAAGCAATGGGGCTCAAGACCCTTGTGCGGTACGAACCTCAGCTTGGGGCGTTGCTGTGGTCAACTAGGAAGTTTTCACGGTTTTCCACCTTGAAAGCGAGGACGATACCGTGGTTTTTTTATTCATTATGGTCCTGCGGGAAGTGTCTACCGTAATTTGAGCTATAGTGACCTCGTTGTTGGGCTCGTCGAGAACGCGTCTAAACTGGGAAAATTTTGATGTCAGGAGTTAGGTGTTGATGCCGTCAGAGCGTCAGAGTTAGCTATTAATATCTTTTTAAGTCCATTCAACCACTCAACTGTGCGTTCAGCAGAAATGTTCAGAGAACAAAATTTTAAAATTGTCATCAATTAATGGTCGATTGGTGTGGTGACGGCGTAAGAATACAATTCACCACCCCCCTATCTTACCCATGGGTGATCGTAAGAGACGACTAAGGGATATAACATGCATATAACATCTATGAAAGAGAAGGAAAACTCGAAACAAAACCCTATACCAACACGTCTGACCAGCGCGGTATAGTAGATTAATTGCCCTCCCATTACGGAGGAGAGCCGAGCCCAACAGTGGGACATATATGGACTGTGATGATGATGATGATGATGATGAATGGTCGATTACTAATATTTTTTCTGAAGTGCTTGTAAGTGTGCGCGATCTTGTCCTCGAGGTTAGCGGGTGTCTCCGCGAGGTTCGTGCATTATCGCGGTGCGAGCGCAGCGCCTCTCCGCCTTCAACCCCGTCGGTCGGGGTCAGCTGATCGCAGGTGCGCCGACAATACAATACAATAGATGTTGGAGGCTTAATAAATAAGAATTATTCATCTATAGAAAACACGATCAATTTAATATCACATACATAAGACATCCTTACTAAAATAAAAAACAAAACTATTTCACTATCTGAATTTTCGTCTGTGTTCATCTTGAAAACAGTGTGATACGAATAATAGTTTTAAGATCCATAAACAGTTTCCCTTGTCTTTCTAAAGTGAAGCATGAATCTACCTAATGATGAAATTAAAATTATTTATTACGATTACCATTTTAAGAAACATGTTGGTCAGGTTAGGCTTTCGACTCGCTTGACAAAATACTTTTGCCTGAGATGTGTTGTATCTATAGATTTGGGGTACGATCCCAGAAACCTCCACGCGGTGTACCCTGGGTGCGGGCGTCGAACTGTCGCCCGTAGCGAATATCTGCGCGATTTCGCTCCTTACTCTACTACAATAGTAGTAGAGGTTATAGGACGCGAAATACTGGGACGGGCTCAGTCACTCATTCATTTGAGGGCTGGGCAGGCATATGCCACCGCCCACATATCGTAAACCTGATTCTTTGCTTGTCTTAGTTTCAGGAGCGAGGGTCTTGGCTTAACCGCCCGGACCGCGAGGAAGACAACCTCTATAAAGAATTACCCAGAATCTTAAGTTCTGGCGTGCGGCGAGAAGATGCATGGCAGATGGGGTATTCTGTTCTTAGCACGCTCCAGCCAGGGTACCGGCTGCCCCCCTGGTTGGTAAATGTAGGCTTGCCCGGGTACAGGGATCTCTGCCCGGGTCGACGGAATGTATCTCCCATACTCGTGGGATTCATTATGGATACTGGACATTTAAAAATTAATAACGACGGGGATCATAATGATTCCCACCTCAAGGCCTTGTCAAGCCAAAGCAAAACTGACACAAACGACGCCTCGTCCTCGCGAATTGAGGCGTCCGCCGAGGGCCCGGCACCAGCAAAAGAGGCCCCAAAGAGGAGGAAGAAGAGCAGGCGGATGCTAACTCCGCTTGGCGAGCGCGCTAAACGGCGCGCCAACCGCCTTAAGAAGGAGAGGGAGGCGCTGGAGGCCGCGGCACGCCGTGAGACCAGCGTTCCCAGCGACGAGGGCGGCACAATTGCCGCAGAGCCGTCGCATACGGATGGTGGTAGCGCCGCAGGACTGCCGCGGAGGGAGAGCGGCGGCGGGTGTGTGTCCCGGGACGAGGGCGACGATGTCGCAGAGCCGTCCAAAGAGGGGACGAGAAGTGGCAGCTCAACGGAGCTGTCGAGTGACGAGGGCGGATCTACCGCAGAGCCGTCGCGGAGTGAGGGTGGCAGTAAAGCCGCAGGGCCGTCGTCGGAGAGCGCCAGAAGCTCCGACACCGACACGGCCTTGGAAAAGTCTTCGGACGAGGGCGGGAAGGCCGAAGAGCCGTCCGACGAGGAGGTCGGCCGAAGCCGGGACGAGGGGCCGTTTAGCATGGAGGAGGGCAGCTCGGCTGCCGAGGCCGCCGAGGAGTCTGAGCCGCACACTGCGGCGAAGGCTCTGACGGCGGCCATAAATGTCAGGGAGAGGGAAGAGGCCCTCCCCCCGAGTGTCCGCAAGCGCCCCCTGCATAAGGGCGGCAGCTCCGACTCGGAGGGGAGTGTCGTCATGCCTCCTCCTAAGGTCCCCACCGCGCGTCGTGGGCGTAGAGGTCGTGGGTCGGCGGTGGCGGCGAGGCCGGTTCCGGGACAACCCGATCAAGGAGGTGAGGTGGCGGCCCTGCAGGCCGCGAACGCCCGCCTCAGTAGGGAGGTCTCCGGCCTGCGGGAGCGCAACCGGAAACTTGAGTCGGAGTTGTCGGCGGTGCGGAAGGAGAACCGCGGGTTGGCCAAGGACATGGCTGACCTGCGGTCTCAATTTGCACTTTTAGTGCCAGCCGCGCCGCCGACACCGGTTTCGCCGCCGAAACGGGTTTCGCCGGGGAGGGCGGGTCCGTCCTCTGCGCTCGTAGTACCACCTACGTCCGTGGCGCCGCCTGCGCCCGTGGTGCCTGCTGCGCCGGTTGCGCCTGCGGCGTCGGCCGTGAGCGCCGCCAGGAAGCGCGGAAGGCCCAAGAAGGGGGAGGAGCCGCTGCCTGCGGTGCACGGTGTGCCGGAGGAGGCGATGCGCGTCATCTTCGCCAAAATTGAGTTGATGATGGACGCGCGCATCCAGGCCGTGGCGGATCGTCTTCTGCCCGAGGCACCCCTCCGACCACCGCTCGCCGCTGACAAGGCGAAGCGGCCGCAGGCGCCAGCCCCCGCCTCGCTGCCATGTCAGGGTGGCCGCGTGGTGACCTACGCCGCGGCCGTAGGCGGACCCAAGGGGGCCAAGAGGAAGGCTGGCACGGTGCCGGCTCCCGCTATGGCCGGGCAGTGGCCGGCGCCAGCGGCTACACTGCAGGCTCCGGCTGGCGCACCCGCGACTGTGCCTGCTGCGCCCAGCGCTGCCGCCAGGCTCGAACTGGGCTGGCAGGTGGCTGAACGCAGCAGGAGGGCGCGCGGCCAGAAGCGGAGAGCGGCGGCCAAGAGTGCCGCTGTGGCCGCCGCTCCCCAGGCGGGAGGCGGCAAAGGGGGAAAGAGGTCGCGCAGGGGCCTCAAGTCGCCGAAGACAGCTGCGGTCATCATTACCATGTTGCCTGAGGCGGCTGAGAGGGGCCTCAACTATGAGGCCGTCCTAAGACGCGCCCGGCGGGAGCTGGACGTCTCCGACATCGGAGGCGTTGAGGCGAGGACCCGCAAGGCTCGGACAGGGGCTCGTATTCTCGAGTTCCCTGGGGCCGAGGGCGTCAAGGTGGCCGATAGTGTGGCCTTGAAGCTGAGGGGGCTGTTCGGGCCGGAGGATGGAGTCCGAATCGCCAGGCCCGTCAAGTGCGCAGAGATGCGCCTCACGGGTTTGGACGATTCCGTGACGGTGGAGGACGTTCAGGAGGCCATTGTGGCGTGTACTGGATGTGCCTCGGACACTGTCCGGATTGGCACCATCCGCCCTGGTCCGGGCGGTGTCGGTGCTGTCTGGGTGCAATGTCCGGTGGAGTCGGTGAAGAAATTGGCCGACTCAGGCAGGCTCCTCGTGGGCTGGAGTTCGGCGCGGGTAACCGTGCTGGAAACCCGGCCCGCGAGGTGTTATAAGTGCATGGCGGTCGGGTATGCCCGACGTGTCGCAACTGCTTCGACTGCAGCGGGTTATGCTTCCGCTGCGGTCAGGCTGGACACCAGGCGGCATCGTGCTCTGCGGTGCCCCACTGCCCCGCGTGTGCGGCAGGCAATAGGCCTGCCAAGCACCGCATGGGCTCTGGGGACTGCAGACCCCCGGCATCGGCCCCAAAGGGGCGGGGCGGCCCATCGACCGGGCCTGCGCCCGCTCCGAGCGCGACCCGATCGCCCGTTAGCACGGAGGAGGAGACGATGGATACGGTCTGTTAATGGACCACGAATCCATCCGTCTCCTCCAAGCCAATCTCAACCACTGCGCCGGTGCGCAGGATGTTTTCCTGCAAGCCATGGCGGAGTGGTTGATAGGAGTAGCCGTAGCCGCGGAGCCGTACGTGGTGCCCGACCGACCTAACTGGCTGGGTAGCACCGACGGCACTGTGGCAATCGTCGCCTCCACGTTGTGGCCTTCGCCGTCTCTGACCCTTAGGGACAGGGGCGTCGGATACGTCGCGGCGGAATGGGGAGAGATTACGCTTTTCGGAGTCTATCTCTCCCCTAACAGGAGCGTGACTGATTTCGGGGCCTCCCTCACCATCTTGGAGGCCTCGTTACGGCGACTGGCACCGCGCCAAGTCTTCGTTCTGGGGGACTTCAACGCCAAGTCCATGGCGTGGGGGTCCCCCGCGACGGACGACCGAGGACGGGCGGTCGAATTGTGGGCGGCGGCACTGGGCCTCTCTTTGTTGAACAGGGGCTCGGTGCAAACGTGCGTGCGTCAGCGGGGCGGGTCGATAGTGGACTTGTCGTTCGCTAGCCCCATTGTCGCCGCACGCGTGAGGAGCTGGCGCGTCGCTGAGGAGGTTGAGACCCTATCGGACCACCGATATATCCGGATTGAGGTCTCCCAGACCCTCCCGACGCCCAGCAGGGGTCACGGGGCGGACGGACGTTCCGCGTTCCCGCGATGGGCTGTGGGTCGTTTGGACCGGGACCTGCTGGCGGAGGCAGCCATCGTTCACTCGTGGCTGTCCTCTGCCCACCAGTTGGACGGGGTGGACGCCGAGGCTGGCCGCATCCGCAATGTTTTGACGCAGATTTGCGATGCGGCCATGCCCCGTGTGCGGTGTCTGCCCCTGAAGAGGGCTGTCCACTGGTGGTCCCGGGAGCTGGCGGATCTTCGGGTCGCGTGTATACGCGCCCGAAGGGCCTACACCCGCAGCCGGCGGCACCATCGCGACGAGGAGCGGGAGAGCCGGCTTTACGAGGGCTACCGCAATGCGCGGTCGGCCTTCAGGCTGGCCGTCCGTACCGCCAAGGACGTCAGTCGGCAGGAGATGTTGGATGGTCTCGATCGTGACCCCTGGGGTCGCCCCTATCGCGCAGCGCTGAGTAAGCTCCGCGCGCGGGGCCCTCCCCTCACCGAGACTCTCCAGCCCGGCCTCCTCACCAGGGTCGTCGAGGATCTGTTCCCGCGACGGGCGGAACACACGCCCCCGGTCATGGCTCCGCCAGACACCGACCGGGAGGCCGACGATGATAGTGTTCCGCCCATCACGGAACCCGAGATGGGGGCGGCGGTGGCGCGCATGCGCGGCAAATCCACCGCCCCCGGGCCCGACGGTGTTCCCAGCCGCGTGCTGGCCCTGGTCCTCGACCACCTGGGTCTCCGCCTCAGGGGGCTGTTCGACGCGTGCTTAGCGTCGGGGCGGTTCCCTGGGTGTTGGAAGGAGGGGAGGCTGGTGCTCCTGCCGAAGCCGGGACGGTCTCCAGAGTCGGCCTCGGCCTACAGGCCCATCGTGCTGCTCGACGATGCGGGCAAGCTATTGGAGAGGGTGCTGGCTGCCCGCATCGAGCGGCACCTCGTCGGCACGGGGCCCGATCTGTCGGATGCCCAGTTTGGGTTTAGGAGGGGTCGTTCGACGATCGCGGCTCTGTTGCGCCTGAGGGACGTGGCGACTGAGGCCGTCACCGGCGGGGGAGTGCTGTTGGTGGTGTCCCTGGACATCGCCAACGCATTCAATAGTCTGCCATTTAGCTGCGTCAGGGAGGCGCTCCGATATCACGGAGTGCCAGTTTACCTGAGGCGGCTAGTGGCAGACTATTTGGAGGGGCGCAGCGTCCTCTACACCAACCGAGTAGGGGACGTTGTGCGAACGCCCATGACGTGCGGTGTTCCGCAGGGGTCGGTCCTCGGACCCACCCTGTGGAGCATCGGCTACGACTGGGCGTTGAGGGGGAGCCTCCCGCCCGGGCTGGGCGTGATATGTTACGCCGACGACACGCTCGTCACAGCCCGTGGTGGGACGCTGGAGGAGGCGGCAAGCCTGGCGACTCTCGGCACCGAGGAGATCGTCAGGCGGATCGGGGCGCTGGGGTTGAGGGTGGCCCTGGACAAGACGGAGGCCCTCTTGTTCCATGGGCCCCGCATGGGCCCTCCCATCGGCGTCTCGATCACCGTCAATTCGGTTGATATCAGCATCCGGGCCCATATGAGGTATTTGGGCCTGGTGCTCGACGGGCGATGGTGGTTCCGGGAGCATTTCCGCAGACTCGCTCCACGGCTCGTCGGCGCGGCGTCCGCCCTATCATGGCTTATGCCGAATGTGGGCGGACCGAGCGCTACCTGCCGACAGCTGTACGCAGGGGTCATCCGGTCGATGGCCCTGTACGGCGCACCGGTGTGGGCGGGATCCCTGACCGTCCGACTCAGGGCTCTTCTGTGGCGACCACAGAGGGCCATGGCGGTCAGGGCCATACGCGGGTACCGCACGGTGTCGACGGAGGCAGCGTGTCTATTGGCCGGGACCCCTCCATGGGACCTGGAAGCGGAAATGCTCGCCGGTTTGTATCGACGGATGTTGGGGGTGCGAGCGGAGGGCGGTGTGGTCTCGTTGAGGGAGCACACCGCCTGGCGCGTCGACGCCCGCCGCGACATCATTGCCCGTTGGGCAGTCCGGCTGGAGAGGCCTCGGTTCGGTGTGCGGACCGTGGAGGCCTTCCGGCCGGTGCTGATGCAGGTCGTAAGGAGGGAGAGTACACCGTCCTGCCACCACTGCGATTGCGACGAGGACACGGCGCAGCATACGCTCGAGGTTTGTGCCGCTTGGGCAGAGCAGCGTCGTGAACTCGCCGCGATCATCGGTGCTGACCTGACACTGCCGACCATCGCCAGGGCGATGCTCGACAGCGTCAGGAACTGGGACGCGGTCGCATCCTTCTGCGAGGCAGTAGTCTCGCGGAAGGAGGCGGCGGAGCGCGTGCGCGAGGAGCGTCTCCTCGACGACGCGAGCCGCCGCCGGCGACTGGGGCGGCGCAGGCGCGATTACCTGCGCCTGATGCCGCCCTAGCCGAGGCCGCGGGTGACTGGATCGGGGATTTAGTCCGTCACCCGCCGAGAGGCCGACCGCGTGAGGAAAGGCCGACATCCTACCCGAGGGGGGGACGTCGGTCGAGGAGAGGGTACTCCTCAGGGGTATTCCGTCGGGCCAACCACTGACGTCAAGTCACTCTGCTCCGGTGGTTGGCCCAACGACGAAGGCGACGTCACGGGTGGGTTACGGGTGTGCATGCTTACGCCCCTCTGTCACCCCGGACGGAGTGGTGCGAGGAGTGTGCCGACCGTAACCCGCCCCCAAAAAAAAAAAAAAAAATCTATAGATTTGCCGCTAATTCTAAAAAGTATTTTTAATTTTTATTTGTGTAGGCTTTCTTTATATTATCTCTTTATTTTATATGATCTCATAAATGAGATCATATAAAATAAAGATAGAGTTAAGTTAAGAAATAGAGTTAAAACTCTAATCGACAAAGGAGTGCCTCAAGAATCTGTGCTAGCAGCTCTTACAATGCATTGTGTAGATTTTGTTATAATATATTTAGACGTAGTTGTGTATTTTTAATGGAGTAAACACCCCGTGTGGAGACGGGAAGAGAATACAGATGTCGTCACTCCTTGCTTGCCCGTGGGAGTCGTAAAAATCGGCTAAGGGGTGACCCTTAACCGATTTTTACCTTAGGCGCCCTTAGCCGCTGCCCACTCTCCCGGTGTGAACCGGGAGAGTGGGCAGCGGCTATCTCCCGGGAAACTTAATATCAACTACCGCGATCGCCAATCCGCCTGCCAAGCGTGGCGATTATGGCATTATTCCCCCCAAAAAATAAAATGTATGCACCAAAAGTGACGGTCCCCAGTCACGGTAGTTCCGCTGTGCCACGGGCTCATCTTGGTAGCGGGCTCAATGGTGGCGGGACAGGGGGTGCGAAGAATCTCTGGTCGCGATCTGGCTACCAAAAACATCGACCTTTGGCCCTGGTAACACACAACATTCGGACACTTAGGACCGACGAGAGGGTCATCGAGCTGGAAGAGGAATTGAGCAAAATCCGATGGGACATTGTAGGATTATCAGAAGTGCGAAGAGAGGGGGAGGGCACGATAATCCTCCGGTCTGGAAACCTGCTCTTCTACCGGGAGGGAGATCACCCATCCCAAAGTGGTGTAGGGTTTATCGTTCGTAAGTCTCTCGTAGACAACGTGGAGAGGATCGAGAGTGTGTCGACAAGGGTAGCATACCTTATACTCAGAATTACCAAACGGTATTCGCCGAAGGTCATACAGGTTTATGCACCGACCTCAACATACTCCGACGATGTAGTGGAGGCCTTATATGAGGATATCTCGAGAGCCATTCACACTTCCAAAATCCACTTCACGGTAGTGATGGGAGACTTCAACGCAAAACTAGGCAAAAGGACAGACGATGAGTTGAGAATGGGGAATTATGGATTTGAACAGAGAAATCAAAGGGGCCAAAAACTGGCCAACTTTTTGGAGAAGGAAGGCCTCTTTATGATGAATTACTTCGAGAAGCGGCCATAAAGGAAGTGGACCTGGATTAGCCCCGATGGATCCACTAAAAATGAGATAGACTTCATCTTGACGGACAAACGACAAATATCTAATGATGTCTCTGTGATCAGCAGGGTTAAAACTGGGAGTGATCACCGGATGGTACGAGGCACATTGAATCTTCGTACGAAAGTCGAGCGGTCTCGCTTGATAAAGTCTATACTCCGACCTACACCTGTCCAATACCATAACCCCGATAGCTTTCAACTCGAATTACATAATCGCGTCCACGCGGTCGGGTCACAATTCTTCAAGGCCCGTCGCGCAACTAGAACAAAAAAGCTTTCTGACCAGACTCTCAAACTCATGGAGAGGAGAAAGGAAATGACGGTACAGTCTCCAGCCGATTGGTCCGAACTTAGGCAGCTTAATAGACAAATCTCCAAATCTATGCGACGCGACATTTGCCGATTTAATACACTGCGTATTGAAGAGGCGATAGAGCGAAATCGAGGCTCCAAAGTGTTTGCACGAGATTTGTCTATCGGGCAGAGCCAAATGACCAAGCTGAAGACCGATAACGGTACTGTCATTTCATCCCAGAGTGAGATCTTGGGAGAGGTCGAAAGTTTCTATGGGCAGTTGTACAAATCATCCTTGAATCCTGTTGTCTGCTTGGTCCAAGACCCCAGATCCAAGCTAATTCGGCACTACACTGAAGAAATCCCGGACGTTAGCTTGTTAGCACGAGATCAGAATGGCTCTGAAACAGTTAAAGAACGGAAAGGCACCGGGAGATGACGGAATTAACACAGAGCTCCTGAGGGCAGGCGGCAAGCCGGTTTGAAAAGCCCTACAGAAGCTGTTTAATTCTGTCATGTAAGCTGTTGGAGCGTGTCCTCGCTGACCGCATCGTCCGACATCTAGAAGAGGTGGGGCCCGATCTGTCGGACGCTCAATTCGGCTTTCGAAGGGGGCGTTCCACCATCGGGGCCCTGCTACGCCTGAGGCAGACGGCCGCGGAGGCTGTCACCGGCAGAGGAGTGCTGTTGGCGGTGTCGTTGGACATCGCCAACGCATTCAATAGTCTGCCATTCAGCTGCATCAGGGAGGCGCTCCGATTCCATGGAGTGCGCTTGTACCTGAGGCGGCTGGTGGCAGACTATTTGGAGGGGCGCAGTGTTCTCTGCGCGAGTCCCGCAGGGGACATTGTGCGGACGCCCATGTCGTGCGGTGTTCCGCAGGGGCCGGTATTGGGGCCTCTGTGGGACATCGGTTACGACTGGGCGTTGAGAGGGAGTCTTCCCCCTGGGCTGAGCGTGATATGCTATGCTGACGACACGCTCGTCACAGCCCGGGGCAGGACACTCGAAGAGGCGGCGAGCCTGGCCACTCTCGGCATCGAGGAAATGGTCAGGCGAATCGAGGCGCTGGGGCTCAGGGTGGCCCTAAATAAGACAGAGGCCCTTCTATTCCATGGGCCCCGCGTAAGGCCGCCTATCGGCGCCTCGTTAGTCGTCAACTCCATCCACATCAGTATCCACGCCCATATGAAGCATTTGGGTCTGGTGCTCAACGGGCGTTGGTGGTTCCGGGAGCATTTCCGCAGGATTGCTCCCCGGCTGGTCGGCGCGGTATCCGCCCTTTCGCGGCTCATGCCGAACGTGGGCGGACCCAGTTTCGAGGGCCGACGGCTGTATGCGGGGGTGATTCGCTCAATGGCCATGTACGGCGCACCCGTGTAGGCGAGGGCTCTGAACGCCCAGCTCAGGGCTGTTCTGTGGAGGCCACAGAGAGCCATGGCGGTCAGAGCCATTCGCGGGTACCGCACGATGTCGACAGAGGCGGCATGCCTATTGGCCGGGACACCCCCGTGGGACCTAGAGGCGGAGATGCTCTCCGACCTCTACCGGCGGGTTACCTCAGTGCGCGACGAGGGTGGCTCTCCATCATCTGACGCGATAGCCACCTGGCGCGAGGACGCCTGCCGAGAAGTCATCGCCCGGTGGGCTACGCGGCTGGAGAGGCCTAGACACGGTGTTGTTACCGTCGAGGCCCTCCGGCCCGTACTGATGGAGTGGATGGAGCGGCGGCACGGAGTGCTCTCCTTCCGGTTGGTGCAGGTCTTGTCGGGGCACGGTTGCTTCGGCAAGTACCTGCATACGGTGGTGCGGAGGGAGTGGACTCCGTCCTGCCACCATTGCAGTAGCGACGAGGACACGGCGCAACATACGCTGGAGGTGTGTCCGAGCTGGGACGGGCAGTGCCGTGACCTCGTCGCTGTCATCGGTGCCGATCTGACGCTGCTGGCTGTTGCGCGAGCGATGGTCGATAGCGTCAGGAATTCGGACGCGGTCGCCGCCTTCTGCGAGGCTGTCATCTCGCAGAAGGGGGCGGCGGAACGAGTCCGGGAGGATTCCCGTGACCCGTGAGCGGCCGGGGCGGCGCAGGCGCGAATATCTGCGCCTGATGCCGCCCTAACCGAGGCTTCGGGTGATCGGACCGGGGAATTGTCCGGTCACCCGATGTGAGGCCACCTCGTGAGGGCGACGCCCCGATGGCGAAAGCTGTCGGGGCATCGACGAGAGAAGAACCCGCAAGTGTATTATACCGCCGGGCGGGCCACCGAAGACAAAGATCGGGTACCGGTGGCCCGCTCATACGGCGAAGAGAGGTGCTTGCAGGGTGGGTCCATGGTTTCGAGTTGTAACAGAAAAAAAATAGTCTTTGTAAAAAAAAGTTAGATTAGTTAGAGAATCATAAATATTATAGCATTAGAAGTACAAATCAAATAGTGAAGATTAACATGTTTACAATTACTTAGAATAAGGAAGTATGTAGATATAACTGTAATCGTACGACTCAATAAATATTTGGACCGATTATAACATTAACAGCATCGTACTTGTTACACCATTATTACTACCGAGATAGCCAAGCTCACACTCCACTATACTATGCTAAGCTATATTAACTTGACCTTTTTTTTTTTTGGTGGACTATGGATGCGTCTCGCCCCGCCGAATCGGTCCGGGGTGACGGAAAGGCGGCGCGTGACCCCATAGACCCACCGTAAAATGCCTCTCTCTTCGCCGTGCGAGCGGACCACCGGTACTCGATTTTTAACTTCGGTGGCCATATTAACCTGACCTGAGGATGTGTTAACATCTCAGCATACTTTTACTCGATCAAAGGCCTAAGACTATAAGTAAGTGAAATATCTTAAAATTTTGCATTTTTACTAAACTCGTTATAGCTTTAATATTATTTATTTTAATATTCTTTTAGGTGTTTAGGACATTCTAGTCAAGATTAAAAATTAAGTAAAACATCTAACAAGCATTGTTAGTAATAGGTTTGAAAAAAAAATGTCAGTTTCTGGTGTTGATTGGCACTTTTCAAACACTAAAAGGCTGTATGATTACACGTAGTGTAAGGTAAATACCATTATATATTGATAAACAATAGATTTTAAATGAGGATGATTTTATAAAAAAGAGCTACAAATATAATTATTTTCACACAAGTAAAGAGTTTCATGAAAGCAACTTAGCTCTAGACGTTGATAATATTTTAGAATATTTGTTAACTATTAAAATTGTTGCAATGAATAAACTTCGTAAATTTGGCCTCGCGTACTGCGAGTTGCCTACAATGTTGTCGAATATATCAACACTGCTTAGAGTGCTCACTATAAATATTGATGTTAAGTATAAAAAAGGTAATTTATATACAAATAAACAAATTATAAAAACCGACGTTAACCTTATCTAAAATTCTAATGTTATTTAAAAGACCTTTATCAATCTTGATTTTATTTCTAATAGTACATGGGAATACAATATATGGGATCGTTATGATCAAATATTTATAGTTGTTATTACATAGTATGATCACACCCCGCCCGATCCACCCGGGACGACAGAAGGGAAGGTTTGAGATCCCATAGTTTGCGCACACATTCCTCGTAGCCGGTTTTGTCATTCGTGGCCCGTCCGGCGCGGTATCATCTCGACGGTGCTCATTCTAAAAAGAGATTTACTCATGTCATCCTTCTTACTGATCAAACTTTTTGGGTCTTTCTTTACTTTTATTTTTCTTTTTGTATTTATCTTAACGTTATTACCTCAGTGCCGTCCTCTTTCGAAGGAAATTTTCTCAATATTTTTTGGGCCACTTGCATAAGAATAAGTTGCATTTATTCTTATGCAAGTAGTGTTTTGAATCTATCCAAAAACTATATTTGGAGCTTTTCATACGGCATAATGTATTGATTTTGCAATACGTTTTTATTGTACTAGATTTCTATATAAATTGTAAGAAATTACGAGTAATAACTCGTATTATAAATTTAGATTATTCTGTCTTTGTAAATCATCTAACTTATCATCATTATGGATAATAAAATTATCATCACGTTCCCTAAGCGAGCGATCAGTGTAATAATCATATGATCATTTTCCTATCCCAGGTATTTCGATTTACTCCTACATCATCACAACTGTGACTGCCGCGAGCTATTTCTATACCTGTTTGTTTTCTGTATTATGGTTTGTATTTTGGCGTTGTACCGCTACTGGTGATCTTGTAGCAGCCACAGTGGTCTTCTCTATGGGAACTACTACCGAGATGGGAAATCTTAAGTTAATCTATATAGCGTTTAATATGTAAGTATTTTATCATCATTATTCAGTCATTGCCGAACGTAGGCCTTTTCTACATAGAATGCTATGTAGCGTGGTGATTTATCATTTCGTTGTCTCAATTTATATAAGTTGTACAACTGGGTTCTCCTTCACAATGATGTGATTATTTATTGGAGGGTTATCGCCATAATCGCCGTACTTCGTAAGCTGGTTGACAATTGCAGTAAGTATTTTACGTTTCTCAAAGGAGCGTTGCTGACCTATCTGATGATTCTTGAACTGATTTTTACGAGATTCAAGGGTGAGAGGTGACAATATCTTATCCCTACGTGGAGAATAAAGACTGTAAATGTAGTTATTATACTCATCATCATCATCATCATCATTATTCTACTCTTATCTCAATTACTTAGAGTCCCACATAACGTGTTCTCCTTTCACTGTACATATTGTAAAGATTCTGGCAATTGTCAGAAACAATAGTTATATGACTGGTTGTCACTCTAACATTAATCCTCCTTGGTGGTAATGTAATTCTTGATCAGACAGCATCAGATAGAGTTGGCTTAGGTCTTTGTTAAGCTCTTAGTTATTTTTATCATGCTATGAGCAATTTAAGGGTTGGTAGTTTATGCAGCCGCCATCACACAAATTTTTTTTTAGCTTTAATACTCATGTCATCATCATTCTCCTACTTTTATCCCAATGACTTTGGGTCGATACAATATGTACTCTTGTTTCATAGTACATATTGTAAAAGTTATTAGCAATCAACAACCTTCCTTGGGAATGTAATTGTTAACCAAACTGCATCAGATGAAGTTGGCCCAGATCATCATAAGGCTCTTAGTCGTCTTTTACGACATCCACGAGTAAAGTAAGGGTTGGTAGTATTTGTAGCCGCTACCGCACAGCAGTTTTAATACTCGTGTGTTAGTAGAATTGACATACTGTGTGTTAGTATATTGATAGTTGGTGCCTCAATTATCCATTAATATATAGTATAAGTGATATGTAATCAAATAAATGGATTTGATTAATTCACCTAATTGTCTGTTAATTTAGTGACAAAGTAAGGAAAATCGTATCTGATTGCCTAGCCTGTGACTCTCGAATAACACCTGGCAGTCGGTTCCATATCAATCAATTAAAGACTCTGAAGATTGTTAAGAAACGAATCATTATGTACTGGCTGTTGCTTGCTGTCAATGGCTTCTTATATATATCGAAGCCTCTCATTATGTCGGGCAGAAATTTACCGACAGATATTCTTGTTATTTATGGTAAATATGTTTGAGTATTTTTTATATTTAGTTTCTAATCTTTAAAAATAAAAAAAGGGGGGCATAGTCCGGAGCGTGCTCGTTCGCGTCCCCTGCCAGTCTAATTAGACTGCTAATTCGGCTCGAAATGCGTACCGCAATGCGGGTTAGGGCGTCCCCCGGAGGTGACGCGTACCGAACCGCCCCCGTCGGTACGAACTTCGGCAGTTGCGGCGATGGGGGCCGCCACCCATCACGCCTTGCCCAGTCAGGCGAGTCGAGGAGAGCATTGTGCCGGGTGGGCACGTGGAATGTAAGAGGTTGTGTGGAAGGTAAGTTGCACGAGCTGATATCCGTCATGGCGGACAAACAGCTAGACGTGCTCTGTGTAACAGAGACCAAGCGAAGGGGCAGCGACGCCTGCGATCTTCCTGGTGGCGGGATGGCTCTGTGGTCTGGTGTACAACAGAGCGATCGAGCCAGCATGGGGGTAGGAGTACTGGTGTCCTCTCGCTTGGCCTCAGGTGTGAAGGATTACGGAATGTATGATCCCAGACTTCTTTGAGTCCGTATAAAACTTGGTGTCACCAAGGTATTCTTGGTTGTAGCATATGCTCCCGTAGGATCCTCGGTGGCATCAGACCTAGAGAAGTTTTGGGATAATGTTAGGGAAGTTCTGGATATGGCAAAAACCAGTGAACGCGTGATTGTATGCGGAGATTTGAACGGATGGGTGGGGCCCAAGCGTCCTGACTATGAGGACGTACTTGGTTCATTTGGTGATAAGAGAGTGAACGACGCAGGTAGGCTCATAGCGGATGTATGCATGGAGAGAAACCTTATTGTGTCAAACACATTTTTCCAACATAAGGACATCCATATGTATACATGGAGAAGGAATGAACAGAAAAGTATAATAGATTTAATTTTGGTAGACAGTCGCCTCCGAAGCAAAATATTGGACGCAAGAGCCTACAGGGGCCCCACAGTCGATACGGACCACTATCTCGTTATTGCGAGATTTAGTGGTCTGTTCAGAAAGTGGAGGCACTGGCGAGAGCGTGTCCACTTCGGAGGGCTTGAAAGAATAAAGGTTGAAAGTTTGCAAGAAGAGTGTGTAAGAGAAAAGTATGCAGAGGGTGTCCGAGAACGGCTGACGATGGCAAGCCAGCCGCAATCGGACATTGAAGAATGCTGGAGAGTATTGAAAGAGAGTATGGTAGACACAGCGAAAGAAGTATGTGGAAGTTCAAAGAAGCATAGAAACACAAATGGTGATGCATGGTGGGATGCGGAAGTGGCAGCTTCCGTAGAGCAAAAGAAGAAAGCGTGGCTGGACTATGTCTCTTCTTTGAATCTGAATGACAGTATGACTGAACAGAAGAATGAAATATATCGGCAATGTAAGAATGACACCAAGGCCTTAGTGAAAGAGAAACGTGATGCAAGTATGAGTGCAGAAGATAGGCTGCCTAAAAACTTCGAGGGTAACACCAAACTCTTTTGGAGGGAGGTGAAGAAGTCTCGGGGTGGTTGGTCAGCCTTCAGAATGAATAAAATAAGGTCTAAAGGTGGAGACATTCTTACACAAACACAAGACGTGTTAAGCCGATGGAGTGAATATTTTGGCGATATGTATGCGGATGCTACGGTTGGCGCCGGTGTCGCATGTGGTCTAGTAGATCAACATTCGGCGACGGCGTCCTCCGATGGCATCAGTATGGATGAAGTTGAATGGGCGATAAGAAGTTTGAGAAATGGTAAGGCAGCGGGCATTGATATGGTGTCTGCCGAGATGATCAAGCTTGGTGGCGCCTGTGTCCGGGAGGCGTTCCTGTTGCTCCTCAATTTATGTTGGAGCTCGGGAATGGTTCCCGGGGACTGGAATAGCGCAGTCATCGTGCCTTTGTTTAAAAACAAGGGTTCACGTTATGACTGCGCAAATTACAGAGCCATAAGCTTGACCAGTTTGGCAGCAAAAGTGTATGGTAAAATGATTGAAAGGAGAATGAGGATGGTGTCCGATGGTTTACTGTGTGAGACACAAGGAGGTTTCAGGAGTGGAAGGGGATGCATGGATCAAGTGTTCTCTCTGCGCAACATTGTGGAGAAGCATCTGGCCCTAGGTCAGAGGGTTTTCTGCAGTTTTGTGGATCTGGAGAGAGCATTTGATACGGTTGTACGAAAGGAACTTTGGGACATTTTACCGGAGTATGGTATTAACGGTAAACTGCTGCAGGCTGTGCAATCCAGTTACATGGGCTGTAGAGCCTGTGTGCGGCTGGATGATGGAATGTCCCCTTGGTTTGACGTCAATATCGGCGTTAAGCAGGGCTGCGTTCTATCAGCCAGGCTGTGTATCATATATCTGGATAAATGTCTCCAAAGGTTGAACGATATGAATGTGGGAGTTTAGATGGGTGACTCAGTGGTCTCTGCTCTGCTTTATGCAGATGATGCAGTCCTGCTGGCACAGTCAGCGACTGACTTGCAGACCCTAGTCGACACAATGACAAAAGATTGTAATAAAAAGGGTCTACGCGTGAATGTGAGCAAAACCAAAATAATGGTCTTTGAAAGAGATGAAGCCAGAACAGATGTAAGAGTAACAATAGGTAATGATGTACTAGAGCAAGTGGATGAATTTGTATATCTTGGATGTGGATTTAGCCGAGATGGACGGTACACCACTGATATAGAGCGAAGAGTGAATGCGGGAAATAGAGTGAACGGAGCGTTGGGGCAACTTCTCGGCAGCCACCACCTCAGCCAGAAGGCACGTGTAGCAATACATAACGCAGTGCTCGTCCCAACATTACTGTATGGAAGCGAGAGTTGGGTATGCAGAAAAGAGTATGAATGTAAAATTAATGCGGGCATTCGTAACGACGACGTAAGAGAGCGAGTAGGTATGAAAGAGAGTATTGGTGTAAAGATGCGAAAGGGAATGCTCAGATGGTTCGGACATGTGGAAAGAATGCCGAATGAACGTCTGGTTAAGAAGATATACAATGCGAAAGTGGAAGGATGTAGGTACCGAGGGAGACCGAGACTAACCTACCTAGACCAGATCGGTCAGGTACTGAAGGAAGGTGGAGTCAAGAGTCTCCGAAACCGGCGAGCGTGTATGAAGAGAATTATGAATGTTAAGGAAGCGAGTGAAGTATGCAGAGATAGAGTTCTCTGGCACTCTCTCTGCCTACCCTGCAAGGGATATGGCGTGATGATATGTATGCATGTATGTAAAAATAAAAAAAAGTGTGTGTGTGACGCACGACTGGAGTTTACTCCTTAAGTACGATTATTATTTACATTTATTAAAACTGTTCAGTGAAGTATTATCCCACATCAGAAAGTGAAAGGTGCGCAGAATAGGTTGCGCACCAAAAATGTAACGAGGTCATTCGATCACTAGATTTTACTCCTCAAATTTTTCTCATACCGGGCGCCTTATATGAAAATCGATTCTTAAGGAGTAAACTCCAAAAAAAGTGCTGCCTAATTAATTTGAAGCACGGTAATTTTTGTTTACAGGTCTTGAGCCTATGATGGAATCGCCTAACTACGAAGCAATTTGGATTTTGTTGATAAATAGCGTTTTCTTTATATGTTACGTATCAGCCAGTGTCAGCGCATTTTTTATGTTCGTTGCAGGTTATATAGAATCACAGATGTTGGCATTAAGTGAAGAAATGTTATGCATATGGCCCATTGCCGTTCAAGAGGCTGTAAAAGAAATTGGATTTGATCAATTTGAATTAACCCGTAATGAAATTACAATAAATAAATATGTTGCACAACATCTAAAAGGAATAATAGCTCATCATGGATCAGTAATAAGTTTATTTAGACAGATCGAAAATCTATTTAGGGGAGCAATTATCATGGGATTAATACTTTTAACACTTGGTCTGATAGCGGCGTTTTTAGGAAAATTAGAAAATACATACTTACAGCTGCCTTTTACCTTTTTTCTGTTAGCAATAGATTGTTTCGTTGGACAGCGAGTAATAGATGCTTGCATAGTTTTTGAGCGAGCAGTCTACGAGTGTCAGTGGGAGAAATTTGATAAAGGTAATATGAAGATGGTGCAAGTAATAATACAAGTTTCGCAAAAGACCATGACGCTATCTGCTGGCGGTATTGCGATTTTAAATTTCACATATCTATTATCTATTATTAGAGGAATATATTCTACATACACTGCTCTTAGATCTACTGTGAAATAATTTAAATTAATAAAAGCACTGAAATAAGAATTATTTTTAAATAATATAAGAATATTTTCTCCACAATTTCATTTTATATAAAATTATATATATGTGACGTTCTTCTTTTTGATCGACAATCACTTGTCTTCTCCGCAAAAAAATAAATATATTGCTCCTAAATACTAAATTTCTTATTTTTTTATTTATAAAAATACACTTGACAATGCAATAAGTATAATATCCTCAAAAGTAGATTTTAATTATTAATATTTTTTACAAAATTAGTGTGACATAGTATACAAAAAGCGTGACGGAGGTGTTTTACATACAAATAAAGTGTGTCTCTCTATGACCACTAATGTAAACAAATTGCTCTCGTAAAAAAAAAATACATTAAAAGTTTCTATCCAAAAACATTTACTGAACTACTTGACCTTTGTTATTAAATTAATAAGAAGAAATAATTTTTAATGTTTCTATTATTAAATAAAAAAATATTTTATTGGCTGTCTCCTCACGTGTATGATTTTTGTTGCTACCTTCTGTCACTCATTTCATGGTGCAAAATAATGTGCGTTAGGAATTTTGGGCTTGGTCACTAGACAACACAACAGCCCCACTCCACGCCGGACCCACGGTATGCGTCCCTACGCCCCGGAAATACCAGTCAGTCACTCGCAAACAGTAAAAGGAGGTGCGTGTGTTTATTTAGCGACCGCTCTGTCACGTAAGTTACTACTTCCAAATGTTATTGTAATTTCTGTGTTTTAATATTATTTTATTGATTCCTGATAAGTATTTCATATATGCCCAGTTTTATGCGTAAATTATAATTAGGAAAATGCTGAGAGTCTCGAACACTACTATTTTACACCTCTGTCACGAAGCACCTCTGTCACAAAAATGTGACGGAGTGGTATAACTTGTGACGAAGTGGTCATTTTTGCTTGGAACTTAGAGCCTTAGTTAATATTCATAATAGATGTTGATGATTATATCGGATGTTGGTTATTATATCGTCGATTATTTTCTTAGTTTAAGGTGTTACCATCAGTTAAATGGAAAAATGGCATTATCTGCGGCTGAATGACAGCGACGGTGTCGTGAAAAAAGGAAACTTAACGCTGAAATCGTTGCAGAAGTGAAACGTAAAGATTTAGAAAGATATCATGTTCGTAAAAAGTTGGTTAAAGATATGACACCAAAAGAGCATAAAAAATAAAGAGACAATGGCAGATTAGAAATAAGAAGAGAAGAGAACGACAGAAAGCTTTGCAGAACTTTTTGATGAACACTCCAGCTTCAACACCACCTCTTTCAAGTCCCAGACTACTTCCATTAAGTCCTAGATCTCGTTCACTGACTCCACCCTCGTCTACTGCTAGTGCAAGCGGAAGAAAATAAGTTAGACGGGATAGATCACGACTTTTTAGACAAAATATTTCACTTTAAGACCAAATACAAGAATTACTAAGAAAAGTACAGAAATACAAGAAAAGACTTCAGCAAAAGAAAAAGAAAGAAAATAAAGTGCATAATACAACCTATAGTGAAAAGGAAAATGAACATGGCGAAGAAGAAAACAGAAAATATACTATTTTATCAAATACCATTAAGAAACTTTACAAGGACACAAAAGACCTCAAAAAAAACGCTATATCAAAGTATACTTGAAAACCCAACAATTCAACGTTCCGGACTAAAACTTCAGCTGGCAAAAGAAACCATGGGAATTAAGAGAGTGACGAAGTATAGAAGTAGTTCCGTCTTACCAAAAAATACTATATTAAAACAAAAAATTCATGATTTTTATCTCAGTTCTGTTGATAATACTGGAAAATTATTTAAATTGTTAGAATCTGATGTGTCGGATGTGATGTTTGAAAATTTGTTATAAATTATTCCACCTCCTAAGGTAGGTAAAAGAGGAAGACGCGTGTTTTACGAATACGATCAACCAATAGAAGTTTTTGAAAATAGAGTAAGTGAAAAGATATTGTGAAACTAAATTAATATCCACCAAAGAATGGATACCAATCAAAAGACTTTATAGTAATATTTTAAGGAAATATTATAATTTGTTATTGTTTTCTAAAATTAAAAATTGTTATAAGATTAACGCGGGTAAACATTATTTACCACTCCGTCACTTCGTTTACCACTTTGTCACAATTTTGTCCCCCTTATAATTGAAGTTCAAAGTAATGTATGAACCACTTTATTGGTAATATTTACAAAAATAACGTGTTCTAGTATTACATGCTAAACAATAAAGTTGTTCACTAGATTTTCAAGTTACTTTATTGGGTGACTTTCATAATATTAAATAGTATTTTGTCTTAAAAATCAAAAATGTGACAGAGTGGTATTGGATATATTTTTTTAAATGTTTATTTTAATAATTCCGTCCAATAGAGCTAGGTAAAAATAAATGTTTATATTCTTGATAAGAAAGTAATAAGAAACTGAAGATCTGATTTTAAATGAGAAATAAAAAAAATAAACATTTATGTGACTGAGGTGTTATTTTTTTGATACCATTCCTACTAAATTTGAAATAAAACAAAAATTACAAGTAATACTTCGATGCATTATATGTTTTTGAAATCTACAATAACGAGGCAATAATTTAAATCACATTTTACTAAACAAATCACATTTTTACTTTTTTAACAAATATAAAAATTTGCCGGTCAGATTGTTGGTAAAAAAGAAGAATGTCCCATATTACTTCTAACGTCTGGTTAAGAAGATATAGAATGCGAGTGGAAGGATGTAGGTACCGGGGAAGACCGAGACTGACCTACCTAGACCAGATTTGTCACGTACTGAAGGAAGGTGGAGTCAAGAGTCTCCGAAACCGGCGAACGTGTATGAAGAGAATTATGAATGTTGAGGAAGCGAGTGAAGTATGCAAGGATAGAGTTCTCTGGCACTCTGTTCTCTCTGCCTACCCTGCAAGGGATATGGCGTAATGATATGTATGTATGTATGTATATATGCTTAGTATGTTTTAAAAAGTATTAGCTCTCTTTGAACCAGGATAAAATATTTCAAAAATATAATGCAAAAGATTATAGCTGGACTAGATGCCTCAAGCGGCAATCATAACCTCGGAGAGAAGCGAGAGACTGCGGCTTTACTTAGCTACAACTTGCAGAGACCTCTGCTTTAATACATATCCAATAGTGAATGTACACCGGTTGAGGAACGAATGAATGCACAATTGTTATTATTAGTTATTACATTTAGAAATAATTTAATAAAGATTATACGAAATGCAAAATCTTTATTCAATTGATAATAAATGTAGATTATTAACATACAAAATTATAAAATTTATTAGTTATTGGGCACACATACACGTATATCATTAGAGGTATCAATTTAATGGCATAAAATAGTAATTAAATGTGATAACAAATAAAATATAAACCTTTATTTTAAAATATATTAATATACATACCTACTACAGACTAAAAATATGTTAAAGCTTATCGCACTTATCCAATGAAGAGACTTTAGGTAATGAGTCAGATAAGGCTGAACATGCTGTTGAAAATTTTATTAATTTGTGTCACTTAATCAAGGAAGGCAAAAATTATTACTTTGCTCAATTTGTAGCACTTGTGGATGAACATATGATAGGGGTTTATTTAATAAAATTTTCGATACAGACTGTCAACTCAAGCACAAAATCGTAGAAGTGGCCTAATGTTCGAACCTAATAACGAAAAATATCATAATGATTCAAAATATAAGAAGTAAAATTTAAAAATATTTCAGTTTGTTCTAAATTTTGTAAATTTTTAGATCTCTTTTTTTTTTATTTTTTTGCCTTTTGATTTTGATAATATTTCCTATATACATTTAGCAATTTCGCCAATTTTGTTGAAGTCATAAATAAATTACCTGCAAGCACAGTTACAAGAGTTGGTTATATATATAAGTTTTAAAAAGCAATTTTTGTTTAATTTAATCAAAGAATTATCTAAAGTATGTTTTTCCTTGTTGCTGGTGAAGGATAGTGATTTTTTATACTGTAACTTGGCGATATTTAATGACACAATAAGCCGATATTCCATGTCCTTACCAACAAAAGAATTTATCTTAATGTGTATCTTAACAGTCTACATGACTGTTAAAATATTTAAATGTTTGCAACATGCAGTCATTGTATGAGTAATATCATACTTAAATATTTTTTGAGGTATTCATCCTAGTCAAGATTAAAAATTAAGTGAAAAACCTAACAAGTTATACCATAACCGTAATAAATAAGTTGAAAAAATATGTCAGGCCCTGGTGTTGATTGCCACTTTTCAAAAGTTAAAAGGCTGTATGACATGCAGTGCTCTAAGGTAAACCAGTTATATATCGATAAAAAAATAGCTAGGTGTTGTGGTTCTATAAAAAGAGTTACAGATATAATTATGTATCACACAAGCATAATACTTCATTGAAGCAATTTAATTGTAGATGTTAATCAGTATTTAGAATATCATATATTCCCTTGCAGTAATCTATACATATAATAAAAATGTAATGGATCGCTGTCTGTACATGGAAGATATATGAGAAAAAATATTACTGAGACCTTTATCAACACAAATATAACCCAAAACAATTTTGTCTGTTTATCTGTTTGTCTGTGCGTTTGTGCACGCTAATCTCAGAAACGACTTATCCGATTTAGACGCTGTTTTCGCTAATATATTGTGGTAAGTTTCACTTAACATTTAGGGGCGAGACGCACCCATAGCCCACCAATAAAAAAAAAAAAAAAAAAAAAAAAAAAAAGGGTGTTAATTAAGCCTGCGAAGATGGACTGCGGGATGGACGACTCATTAAGTCATTAGCGCCAAGCCGATATTATTGAAGCTGGCAACTTGAAATTTTGACAGTGGTTTCTTTCTATGGCGTAGATATTTACTAAGAAAGGATTTTACGAAATTACACCCCTAAGGGGGTGGAACAGAGCGGCAAAGTTTGTATGGGGAGAAAAAAACCTTTATTGATTCTTTTCAAATTACGAGTCGAATTAAATATTCTATGGTAATATCCGGCATTTGTCAATTTTCACCTTCTGGTTGTGTAAATTAGGCCTGTGAAGCGGGTTGAACGACTCATTACCGCCAAGCCGAAACTATTAAAGCTAGAAACATTAAATTTTGACGGACGTTTCTTTTTATGACATAAAGATTCAATATTAAAGGATTTTATGAATTCCTTGTAACAAATTGGCAAAGTGTGTATGGGGAGAAAATTTCTTTACCGATTCTTTTCAAATTACGTACAAATATTCTTCGGTAAAAATAAATAAACACGTATTTCTCTCTCCCTCTCCATCAACCTTACACCAGTGCCATCGTGGCGACCAGTGACGGCGTGAGAGCTCACACAATACACATAGTAGACGGCAATAGGTTCTTGCCTAAGGGTTTAAGATACAGGCTAAGTTTAACTTCAAAAATGTTCATTCAATTACTCAAATAATATATCATATCTAACAAGGTGGCAACTCTGCTGGTGAAAGAAAACAGTCAAATAAAGGATGGCGATAATTATACTTTTATCCCGTGGTCATACCGTAAATAAATTATTAATGTACTTAAAGGCAATATAATTTGTAAAATGAATAGAACTTTGAACAATCTTTTTATTTAGTGACCGGCTATGGTATATAGACACATCGCGCCCAATCCGTTCGAGGTGACGCGTGACTCCATAGCGCGCCGTACACGTACATCTACGTTATGCGGGCGGGGCCACCGCAACCGGGTATCATCTCGAGTCGAAGCCCTCATGCAGTGAACCTCGATATAGGTACTCACGCTTGCGCCGCCCAAAGCACCGACGGTAGAGCGTGTCAACCTAGAGTATTTTCTCTCGGACCCACTCTATTGCCTAATCCCGTTAGACAACTAACTCGCAGAAGGCGGCGACCGCATCCCAGTTTCTGACGCTGTTAATCATCGTCCTAGCGACAAACCTTCAACACCTTGCATTGATTTTTCTATTTAACTCTGTCAGAGATGACTTCTGCGTGGACGAAGTCGCGGGCAAAAGCTAGTAATGACTGTAATTGATAAATTTCGAAAGTTTAGTCTTGATTATTGCGATTTGCCTACAATATTATCTAATCTATCTTCATTACTAAAGCTTTTAACTTTAAATATTGATGACAAACAAGGTAATTTATTTTAAAATTAGTTACTGTTAAGAGTATGCACTTTATCAAACAAAGGTAAGGCCACACTCTTGACAGATTTCTGTCTACAGTCACAAGCTGGTCCATCCGGTGTAATCATCGGAAGTCATAATAATCGGAAGTTATTACACTTCCACTCCTACCTGACCTGAGTGTGCGAGATGTGAGCAGATAAGTCAAAGCATACATATCACGCCATATCCCTTGCAGGGTAGGCAGAGAGAACAGAGTGCCAGAGAACTCTATCTCTGCATACTTCACTCGCTTCCTCAACATTCATAATTCTCTTCATACACGCTCGCCGGTTTCGGAGACTCTTGAATCCACCTTCCTTCAGTACATGACCGATCTGGTCTAGGTAGGTTAGTCTCGGTCTCCCTCGGTACCTACATCCTTCCACTTTCGCATTGTATATCTTCTTAACCAGGCGTTCGTTCGGCATTCTCTCCACATGTCCGAACCATCGGAGCATTCCCTTTCGCATCTTTACACCAATACTCTCTTTCATACCTACTCGCTCTCTTACGTCGTCGTTACGAATGCGGTCGGTCAGCCTAACTCCACAGATTTTCCGCAGAGATCGCATTTCGACCGCATTAAGTCAAAGCAAGAGATGGAAAATAAGAAATGAAACCCTTTACCAACTCATTTAACTAGCACACTATGGTAGGTCAAACTATATTCTATTGTAGATTGATCCCGTGCCCTATAGTAGATTGAAAAACGATAATATTATATTAATAAATGAGAAGAGTGTTACTAACAAAGAAAATAAATTGATTGATTTCAAATGAGATGGAAACCTTGAAAGAAAGTCCTATCGAAATTCATCTAACTAGCACGCCATGATAGGTCAAATTTAATTTGATTATAGATTAGTTCCGTGTCCCATAATGGATTGAAAAGGAACTTTAACTTTTCGTTATGGCTTAAGACATGAAAAGAAATAATACTATCCTAATATATGACAGAACTATTGGTAACAAAGAAAATAAATTGCCACAAAACCTCAAAATCTTCAAACAGAGTAATTAAAGACAATTGGGAAATAACATTGTCAATCAGCTGCAATAACATGTTAGGACACTTCTCGTTTTTGACGACTTAATTATACTGTTAACCACATAGGTATCAATTAATTATTCGTGAATTAACACTTTGTTTTGAGTATATAAGTCAATTGTTATGTATACACAGACGATAGTCAGAATTTGGACAAACGTTGGTTGATATAAAATTTGTCTTCGATCTCAAGTTTTGTTTCAAAGAAAATATTGTTATTGGTGTACCGTTATATATTTGAATTTGTTCAGAGATTTACGTTTAATTATTTGCATCATTGTGTTTTATGATTCAAGAAAATGTAATAGACTTTTTAAAAAATTTACTATCAATCCAGAAAATGTAAAGAATTTTTCGTCTTTTAAATTTGCGGATATGAATGTATTTAGACCATATATTTCAGATAGATTGACTGTAGCAGAATATATTACTGTCTGTGTCAATCTTGGTTATTATTACTCTAAAGTGGTCGGTCTATATAATTTTGGATGTCTTAAAATCGAATAAAAATATATAAACATGTGGAATACAATTCGTGAATTTGGCTTGGGCTATTGCGATTTATCTACAATGGTAAAAAATGTTGGTATTATTTTAAGGGTGCTTACAGTCAACATCGAGAATCGTTATAATAAAGGTAAATTATCGTAATTATGTTATCCCAATCAAACTTATAGATCTCACGGGGATTATTTCTGTAAATCATCATCATGACCATCACCATCATAATCATCATCATCGTCATTCTGCTCTTCTCCCAATTACTTGAGGCGACGCAATATATACTCTTCTACATCGCACATATTGCTAAAGTTATTGGCAATAGTATTACTACCGGCCACCTGCCCGATGCCAACTGTCCTTGGGAATGTAATCGTTGATCAGACAACATCAGGTGGAGTTAGCCCGATGGCCTCTTAGTGGTATTTTACGACATACACGAGCTAAGTAAGGGTTGGTACTATACCACGCTAGTCGTATGGGTTGATATTGGGGTTTACTTCGAGATTTTCCTTTCTTGCATAGACGTTATTTGCATATTATACCTCTTAGTCGTCTTTTATGACATCCACGTATTGTATTGTATTCTTGTGTGTGAGACGATTTATCACTAAATTTCCTTTAATAATAAAATGTAATAAATAAAGTTCTTTGAAATTAATTTTGTGGTGATATAAAATTTTGGTTCATTATGTATTGACTATCCGTGTGGTGACAGAATATGAATATATTGACTACTATCTACTCTACTACTATATATTCTCTCTTCTCTCTTCTCCTTTCCCGTAGGTAGTAAAAATCGATTTCGATCAAAGGGGTGATAACACCGTAGGGGATATCAAATAGCGCTACGTATATGAGCAGAAAAAAAAAGAAATATCTTTTACATACTATTTTAGGAGCAAATATTCATTTTTTATTAAAAACCTAATAAATACTCCTATAAGGTCATCTCATCGTATAATGCAATTCTAACTACAAAGTTTATAGTATTAAATCGGTACAATGTGTAATCATTGTCCAGTAGATGGCACACGTCTCCCATAAATACGACAAAATAATACGAGCCACAAATTGATTGTCTTACAGCTCACATTTATCTAAGTGGTAGGACGATTGGAACGGTTTTCTAATAGATGTTGGTTGAAATACGTACGTACTATACGTATCATAACCATTTTTAGCTTTTTTATTGAAAGTAAAGATGCGAAAGGGAACGCCTCGATGGTTCGGACATGTGGAAAGAATGCCGAACGAACGTCTGGTTAAGAAGATATACAATACGAAAGTGGAAGGATGTAGGTACCGGGGGAGACCGCGACTCACCTACCTAGACCAGATTGGTCACGTACTGAAAGAAGGTGGAGTCAAGAGTCTCCGAAACCGGCGAGCGTGTATGAAGAGAATTATGAACGTTGAAGAAGCAAGTGAAGTATGCAAGGATAGAGTTCTCTGGTACTCTGTTCTCTCTGCCTACCCTGCAAGGGATATGGCGTGATGATATGTATGTATGTATGTGTATTGAAAACATCAAAGCCTATGTTTCATAAAGTTACATATTCTTAATTTGCAGGTATCCCATTTTGCTTTTACTTATTAACGTACGTGTCTGGAGCCTGTTTCGTCTACGTTTATTTGCTGAATATGTGTTGGTTCGTGTTCGTTCGTTGCCCGCAGACCGGCGACATGGTCGCTGCTACTGTGGTCTTGTCTCTCGGCACATCTAGCAATATTGGAGCTGTAAAACTATTTAACATGATGGTATTTAAGTAAGTTTTATTGTTATATTACCTACTCAATAAGTACCCAGAGTTAATGATGTATTAAATTAATCAGAATTCTTCTTTTTCTTTCCTCCTTCTGTACCCAAACAAAGAAAGTATATGTGCTTTAGGACGACTAGTTAAGTAGTTATAGTAGGACTTTATAACATAAATCTCACATGCACCTTTGTATTACTAGTCATGTTATAATAATAAATACGGCGTCATAACTAGTAATTCTGCCGTGTCTTAATGTTTCATTTACGATTTCCAAATGATATATAGGTTATTTATCAGAGGAACATGCCTCTTACGTTTTAAAGAAAAATATGAATAATATATACGAGTACATACCTTTATTTGGTCTACCAATCGAAATTTGTGGAACGTATTTAAAATTTTAATAATGCTAAAGTTGTGCAAATATGTAATCTTCATTAATATTATAAATGCGAAAGGAACTCTGTCTGATTGTCTGTAACGCTTTCATGCTTAAATCACTGAAGAATTTTTGATAAAATTTAGTAGTTTATTTTAATTGTAACGAGTTTGACAAAGAAACGTAAAATTTCGTATTCGGTTTTCTTTTGTGATGTAAGCGAACACTATGAAAGAATTTTTGAAAATTCTACCCCTAAATGTTGATAAGTCTACAATCGAAACTACTGGTACTACGCAAAATTTTGCACATGCCTTCCTTTTATGTCATATGCGAGCACTAAGATACGATTTAAGGTTTTTTTCCCCTTAAGGGGTGATAAATCTATAGCCGAAACTACTGGGCATACTAAATATTGTGGAGGATACTCGAGTTCAGCAGTGTGTTAAGATGGTGATGATGAAAGTTGTACACAATGATATGATTTTTTCGAAAGAATATGATGAAATAATTATTTTTTCATCACCAGAGATGAAATAAAGAAGATTACACAAGAGTATTTAGAATGTGATGCACAGACAATACCAGGTAGTCGTTACGAAGCCAATTTGTTAAAGATGCTGAGAGTTGTCAAGAAACGCGCTGTAGTCTACTGGGTTGTAATAGTTCTAAACGGCGTTTTATATCTCATGAAACCTTTTTTATATCCCGGACGTAACTTGCCCGAAAACTATTTAGTTATTTATGGTAATTGCTATTTTTTATTTAATTAATGCACTTGTGTCTTCCGTGTGGTGACGGAGTAAGAATACAATTCACCACCCCCTATCTTACCTGTGGGTGATTGTACGAGACGACTAAGGGATATAGATAGTCATATAACATCTATGCGAGAGAAGGAAAACTCGAAACAAAACCCTATACCAACACGTCTGACCAGCATGGTATAGTAGGCCAATTACCCTCCCATTATGGAGGTGGCTCGAGCCCAACAGTGGGACATGTATGACCTTCTCAGGAGAAGTGACTTCATCATCATAAGTCAGGACTTATGATGATGAAGTCACTTGTATATTTGCACAGATATTTAGCTATGAATTATTTGATTGAAAATTCAATTATCAAGTCAAGCAATTCGCAAATGTGTCTTTTTCTATTAGGTGGTGTTCAAAAGTTTTTAAACATTATGATCCTCATCAACATTTTTAAAGAGCATGAGCTCCTGCTCTTATCTCAATCTTTTGGGTTTGACGTCGTATGTACTCGTATATTATTTTCAATAGTTGTACCTGCCTGACGTCAACCGTTCAAATCAATGTAATTGTCGACCAAACGGCATCAGGTGAAGTTGGCCAAGTTCTATACAAAGCAAGCTCTTAGTCGTCTTTTGGGTGTCGTACCCACGAGAGAATGTAAGGGTTTGCGAAACGTAGTCGCCACTACACGGCGTTTTTTTATGGAAATAAATATATTATTATTATTTTTATTTGTTAATTTATAGATATAGAACAAAAAAGTTATATTTTTTATTATTACATCGCCTTTTTTTTTTTTTGTTTTTTTTTTTTGGGGTGGGTTATGGTCGGCGCTCTTCTCGCACCACTCCGTCCGGGGCGACAGAGGGGCGTAAGCACGCATACCCGTAACCTCGCCTACGTCGTTGGACCGGCCACTGGGGCAGCGTGAACTTGTCGTCAGTGGCCGGCCCGATGGAATACCCCCTGAGAGATACCCTCCCCTTGAGCGACGTCCCCCCCCCCGAGGCGGACGTCGTTCCCTCCTCGCGCGGTCAGCCTCTCGGCAGGTGACGGACTAATTCCCCGGTCCAGTCACCCGCGGCCTCGGCTAGGGCGGCATCAGGCGCAGGTAATCGCGCCTACGCCGCCCCAGTCGCCGGCGGCGGTTCGCGTCGTCGAGGAGACGCTCCTCGCGCACGCGCTCCGCCGCCTCCTTCCGCGAGACTACTGCCTCGCAGAAGGCTGCGACCGCGTCCCAGTTCCTGATCGCCAGGGCGATGCTCGGCAGCGTCAGGTCGGCAACGATGATTGCGACGAGTTCACGGCGCTGCTCTGCCCAAGCGGCACACGCCTCGAGCGTATGCTGCGCCGTATCCTCGTCGCAATCGCAGTGGTGGCAGGACGGTGTACTCTCCCTCCTGACGACCGTGTACAGGTATTTGGCGAAGCATCCATGCCCCGTCAAAACCTGCACCAGTCGGAAGGAGAGCACCCCGTGCCGCCGTTCCAACCACTGCATCAGCACCGGCCGGAAGGCCTCCACAGTCCGCACACCGAACCGAGGCCTCTCCAGCCGGACTGCCCAACGAGCAATGACGTCTCGGCGGGCGTCGACATGCCAGGCGGTGAGCTCCCTCAGTGAGACCACACCGTCCCCCGTTCGCACCCCCGACACCCGCCGATACAAATCGGCGAGCATTTCCGCCTCCAGGTCCCACGGGGGAGTCCCGGCCAACAGGCACGCTGCCTCCGTCGCCACCGTGCGGTACCCGCGTACGGCCCTGACCGCCATGGCCCTCTGTGGTCGCCACAGAAGAGCCCTGAGTCGGACGGTCAGGGATCCCGCCCACACCGGTGCGCCGTACAGGGCCATCGACCGGACGACCCCCGAGTACAGCTTTCGGCACGTAGCGCTCGGTCCGCCCACGTTCGGCATAAGCCACGAAAGGGCGGACGCCGCGCCGACGAGCCGCGGAGCGAGCCTGCGGAAATGCTCCCGAAACCACCAATGCCCGTCGAGCACCAGGCCCAAATACCTCATATGGGCCCGGATGCTGATGTCAACCGAATTGACGGTGATCGAGACGCCGATGGGAGGACTCATGCGGGGCCCATGGAACAAGAGGGCCTCCGTCTTGTCCAGGGCCACCCTCAACCCCAGCGCCCCGATCCGCCTGACGATCTCCTCGGTGTCGAGAGTCGCCAGGCTTGCCGCCTCCTCCAGCGTCCCACCGCGGGCTGTGACGAGCGTGTCGTCGGCGTAACAGATTACGCCCAGCCCGGGTGGGAGGCTCCCTCTCAACGCCCAGTCGTAGCCGATGTTCCACAGGGTGGGTCCGAGGACCGACCCCTGTGGGACACCGCACGTCATGGGCGTTCGCGCAACGTCCCCTACTCGGTTGGTGTAGAGGACACTGCGCCCCTCCAGATAGTCTGCCAATTATTACATCGCCTTGATGATGTTTCTTTTTTTTTTATTGCATATGGTGGTAAACGAGCAAGCAGCACACCTGATGGTAAGTGTCACTGCTACCCATGGACCTTTTCAATACCTAGCATAGCTAGGCTGCTGCCTACTATTACAATCCCCAAACCCACCCAGTTGGGGTTCCGGCTTTCTCGTATTAAGTTATCTTTTATTATTATTTCTCTCATATTATTTTGTGTGTTAATTTGTCTCGTTTTTACAGGATTGGAACCAATGTTTGTTACCCCTAATTACGAAATAGCCTTTGTTATGATGTCTGCTGGAGTTTTATTTGGTACTTACTCACCAGCTGGTGTGACAGCTTGGCTTATAGTCATAGCAGGATACACAGAGTCACAATTGTGGGCTCTGAGCGAAGAAATACATAACATATGGCCTGATGCTGTTAAAAAAGCTGAAGAAGAATTTGTAATCGATGATATTAATGAACATGATTCATTAGAAGCTATTAACAAACACGTAGGGATTATATTAAAGAATATGATCCAACGACATGCATTAGTCATAAGAATTTTTCGTAATTTACAAGATCTATTCAGGCCTGTTATTGCAGTTGGATTCTTTTTCCTTATATTCGGATTGATAATGGAACTGCTAGGCAAATTGGAGAATACATATTTGCAAATGCCTTTTGCTATTATGCAGGTGTCAATGGATTGTTTTATTGGACAGCGAGTTATGGAAGCTTGTGTGAATTTTGAAATGTCTATATATGATTGCCAATGGGAGAAATTCGATAAAACTAACATGAAAATGGTTCTTGTTATGCTGCAGAGCTCTCAAAGGGCTATGACGTTATCAGCCGGCGGTATGGCAAAGTTGAGTTATCAATGTTTAATGTCTATAATGAGGGCCATATATTCTGCGTACACAGCACTTAGATCTACTATTTAATTTTCTCATACCATTTTAACTTATAAAAATGCATTTGTGAAAAAAATTATTGATTACTAATTTTAGTACTTGTCTTATATCTAAACTAAAAGTCCTTTCTATTTGCTTCAATTAATTAAGGTTTTAAGCTTAGTTTTTGGGTACTTTATTTCATAGATAAAGGAATAATAACGGTTATCATTCCTCCTTTTATTTTATAGTAGACAGCAGCACTCAAATAAAAGGAAATCTCTTAATAAAACTCTATGGCACCACAATGGGATGGCCTAATTTTCCTCAATAGAGGAAGCTTATATCCAGCAGTTGAGCGCACATATATGGTCTAGGAAAAGCAATAAAATTTAATGGTTATTACATATTGTAGCTGTCATGAACGCAAACAGCTTTAATAGTAGCTGTTTGACAGACAACGCGTGGAGTCCATGTATATGCACGCCAGGATGTCATTAAGAAAAGTGGGGTTAAGTTTTAAAACACTGATACTTCCTTTTTGTAGTCACTTATTGCATTTTAATAGAATATTAGCAGAGAGTAATGGCACTCTAACAAAATGTTGCTAAGAATGCGTTCCTCTTATATTATCGTACTTATCCATTAATAAAATGTACATTTAATTTAATGTGTTTTATTTGATTAGTGATGGTTTTATTAAAATGATTTAAAAATATTCAAGATAAAAAATGTAAACTAAGAGGGATTTTTCATTTTTATCCTGGATTCTTGAGCCTTCATCATCGTCATTCCTCTGTTCTTATCCCAATAACTTGCGGTAGAGGCAATCAAGGCAAAAAAATATTCAAGATATAAAATGAAAAGCTGAGAAGGATCTTCATTTTTTATCCTTTTTTTTTGCGATGGATTATGGACGTGGTCGCGCCTCGCCAAATCGGTCCGGGGCGACGGAAGAGGCGGCGCGCAACCCCATAGACCCACCCTGCGAACACCTCTCTTCGCTGTGCGAGCGGGCCAGAATACTAAAGACTTCTTTATCATCATTCTTCTGTTCTTACCCAATTGCTTGAGCTCGACGCTATATACACTCGTATATATTGCAAAAGTTATTGGCAATAGTTATATGACCGGTTTGCTTGACGTTAACACTCCTTGGGAGTGTAATTGTTGACCAAACGGCATCAGGTGGAGTTGAACCAGGACGATATTTAGCTGTTAGTTGTCTTTTATGACATCCACGAGCAAAGTAAGGGTTGGTAGAATTCGTAGCCGCGACCACACAGCGTATCCTGAGAATCCTTAAAACGTATATCATAAATTCTTGTAATATTATTAATATTACTCTTGTTTGGGACAAAACTCTCACCATATGGCTACGGGTTTAGAACACAATGCTTCATCAGTTCATACTTTATTATGCATGTTTTACAAATTCTAGTCGCTAATTTTTACGCATTACTTACATCTTACTTATATTATAAATTATTTTTCTATATAACTAACTACATACTTATCTTAGATTTTACTTACCTTCTAATTATTTCTACTCGTTATTATATTTATAAGA
Organism: Lymantria monacha; assembly: GCA_905163515.2. Lineage (NCBI taxonomy): Eukaryota > Metazoa > Arthropoda > Insecta > Lepidoptera > Erebidae > Lymantria > Lymantria monacha. The sequence goes on from LR991099.1 coordinate 2,601,965, forward strand.
TAATTAATTAATATTTTCTTTTTATAATTGATTGAATTAGGCGATACATGGCGGAAATCCATTATTATTATAAAATGGAGGAGAGGAAGGAAAACCCACCACTTTCCCACGGTTAATCAATATACCGTACACCTCAAAAAGGAAGGAATACGGGATGTGATCAAGGTGGAATAGGATATAAGGAAATCTTACTCCTGTGATGAGCACCGCCTCCAGAACTTCTACTTGCAATTTTCCGCAGAACTTCGAATAAAGATTCGACACGTGTTTCGCCTCTAAACGAGGCATCCTCAGGTCGGTTCGGCTTCAAATTTTCTTTTTATCTCTAACATTAATTTACGCATTATAATATATTCCTAAATGTTGTGCACATCTGTAATTGATATAAACACTAGTTTTAAGGCACTGGAATGATCTTAGCATATGTTAGTGTTTATGTCGTAGATGAGCCTTATATAAATAAATAAATAAATAGTTTCCTGTAAGACTCGTAAGAACCAGGTGAGGGTTCACCAGGAGAAGGAATAGCAGCACTTGCTTGGAAGACTTATAACACCGATAGTGAACGAGAACTTGTCGGTTAAGCATGGTATTTGTTGAACGTGTAAGCTGGACTTCAGAATACAATATCAAACTACAGTTGTTACAACTAAAAATGCATAAATGGGTCAAAATGGATCAGTTTTTTAGGTAAAATAAGTTTCCGTGTGATGATAGCGCAAGAATATAATTTTTCGTCCCATCTTGCTAGTGAGGGGTCATGAAAGATGACTAAGGGATGTAATATTCTTATCACATCTATGTAAGAGAAGGTAAACTCGAAATAAAATTTAATATCAACCCGTTTGACCAGCGCGATATAGGAGGTCAATTTTCTCCCATTCTGGTGTAGCCTCAAGGCCAGTATTGGGATGTATAGAAACTGAGATGATAAGTAAAATATAAATAGAGGGGTAACTTAACATATACATAAATTATTTTAAGTAATTACAGATCGTTACGAAGACCATTTGCTTAACCATTTGAGGCTTGGAGAATTCCACCGAATACTTTTCAGTCAATAACAGCATTTACAAAGAGGGTTTTAGGGGTTTTCTGTCGTAAAGTGGCCAGAATTCTATGCAGTACGTTCTTGTATTTTACTTGCGTAAAGAAGATAAGAGGCTGTATTTATCACATATGCTAAGAGCAGTGGATGATGAGCGTGATAATAGATTTCATCATCATCATCTCAGCTCATATATGTCCCACTGTTGGGATCGAGCCTCCTCCGCAATGGGAGGGTAATTGACTTACTATACCACGCTGGTCAGGCGTGTTGGTATAGGGTTTCGTTTTGATTTTTCCTTCTGTTGCATAGATGTTATATGCGATTTTTATCCCTTAGTCGTCTTGTATGATCACCCACGGGTAAGATAGGGGGTGATGAATTGTATTCGAACTCCGTCATCACACGGAATAATTGATTTATAGGTGTTTTAAAATAATTCTTTTCATCTCATATACGCCCGTCCCACTGCTGGCCCCGAGTCTCCTCCACAATAGGAATCCTCGATTTTTCCTTCTCTCACATAGATATTATATGTGTTTTATATTCCTTAGTCGTCTCTTACGACCACCCACTAGTAAGACAGTGGGTGGTGAATTGCATTCTTACTCTATCACCACACGGAAAATTACACATAAATCCACGCGACCAAAGTCGTGGGTAATGGCTAATAAATTAATATTTTTAATAGCAATCTAATAATTACCTCACCTATTTGCCTTTGCCTTATAAGATCCATTATTGTCACTATATTTTAGTTTTAAAACCTTCATAACATTACGGTAGGCGATAAAGTTTGAAATTAAAATTGTAATTAAAAGAGAACTGCTGTGTTTCGCTAAGTTCACAACACAATTAACAAATTTATTACGTTTACCGTTGTAGGCATGTTAAAATATAAAATTTATTGCTTCATGATTCTAATATTAAAGTAGTTATTTTATTTTATAATAAAACATCTATAGTTCATCTAATCTAAGAAGTGCATTTGGACGTTTCGCATTTTTTAATACACAATAACTTTGGTCAAACGTATACACATGATTGCAAACAATAAATCTGAAATTTTAAAGAAATATTAAGTTATTTACATAATTAACGTTGCGAGTGAGTTACTTGTACAATAATGTAATGTTGAAACTTGTAAAACTAATTTAAAATCAAAATAACATTGTAAATAATAATTATTATGGACGATCTTACAATTTCACGTCATAACGTTCTAAACAGTAGTGCTTGACAACTTCCAATTCGCGAATATCTAAATAATCGGTAAAAATATTAGATTAATATATTTAATCGAATATAGATTTTGACAGAGATGTACGTTTCGACAATTTCATTGATAAGGATATAATTATTAATGTTCGCGACGGTGATAATTCAAGTAATACTATAGATTCTGAACAAATAGCTATTTTCAAATCCAGTTTTTGTTTTTACTTAACCGGTTCCTACTAAATATGATGAATAGATTTTATGATGAAATAATTAAATTTGTTTAGTGTTAATTTAGCACTTAATATTTCTTCTCCTTTTTGAAAAATAAAAAAATTAACCGATTATTAATTACAAAGAATTAATATCGATTTCTCATCAAAATCGGATATTTTCGATAGCGATTATTTGGTTCACATACCTAGACACCTTACTCTGACAGCTGTCCAAATGCACTTCTTAGATTAGATAGACTATAGTTAAAATTAATATGCCATTATGTTTTTTTTCCATCCGTGTGGTGACGGTGTAAGAATACAATTCACCAACCCCTATCTTACCCGTGGGTGATTGTAGGAGACGACTAAGGGATATAAACATCATAGCATATAACATCTATGCAAGATAAGGAAAACTCGAAACAAATCCCTATACCAACACGTTTGACCGGCGCGGTATAGTAGGTTAATTTCCCTACCATTACGGAGGAGGCCCGAGCCCAGCAGTGGGACTTATATGGTCTGTGATGATGATATTATGTTATTAAGATATCTAAAGAGAATTAATATTGTATAATGCCTTCTCTCTGCCTACGATGATATGGCGTGATGATATGTATATGTATATAATGCAATTATAGATTTAGGTTCGATGAAGCCCTAGGCCCCAGTTAATCATAGGAGAGGGTACTTCTCAGTGAATATTCTGTCGGGCCGACCACTGACTCAAGCCACTTTGCTCTGGTGGTCGCCCCAACGACGAAGGCGACGTGTCACGGGTGGGATATGGGTGTGCGTGCTTACGACCCTCTGTCGCCCCGGACGGAGTGGTGCGAGGAGTGCGCCGAACGTAACTCACCCCTCAAAAAAAAGGCCCCAGTTAATCATCATCATTCGCCTGCTCTTATCCTAATTACTTGAGATCGACGCAATACGTAAACATACATATTGTAAAAGTTATTGGCAATAGTTTGATAACCGGCTACCTGCCTGATGTCAACCCTCCTTATGAATGTTAACCAAACGGCATCAGGTGAATTTAGCCCAGGTTAATATAAAGTCGTCTTTGACGATATTCACAAACAAAGTAAAGGTTGGTAGTAATCGCAGCCGCTACCACACAGCTAGGCCTCAGTTAATATTCGCTTTTATATATCCTTACAGAAAAATTTTCAGTACCAATTTGCTAGATGTTTTATATTTTAGTACTTACATGATTAATGACGTTAACAAAAAAAAAAAAAAAATCTAATAAAATTAAGTCTCACTGTTAATAATAATAAAAAAAAAAAAAAAAAAACTATTTCAAATATTTACCATCTAAAATTTAGGTGCCTCTAAAAATTTGCCGCTATAGGCTCGTGCCTCGCGAGCTAAAACCTAAATCCAGATCTAATGGTTTCTAAGGGTTTTTAGACGGTAAGCGATCTTGAATAATTTATCATTATTATAACGTTAGCCCACTATGTCCCGCAGTAGTGGGCAAATGAGCTCGAGCATCTTCCATAACAGAAGAGAAATTGACCTATCATAGCACGCTGGTCATACCTTCTCCTGCATATAACCCTTAGTTATCTTTTTCAATACCCATAGGCAAGATGTGGTAAGATGGAGGGATTAGATCCATAACATAAGAAAAGGAAACTCACTAAACATTCAAATTATTGAAATTTAGCATTTAATATGCTTTAGGCTTATATATCAATATAAGCCTAATTACGAGCGGAAAATGATTGTCACAAGTGCGATTCGATTTCATTTTTCGCTCGTAATCTGGTTTTTATAAATAATCAAGCATATTAAATGCTAAATTTCAGTAATTTGAATAATAGTCCAGTCAAAATAGACATTCCAGTTTGCATTAATTCCAAACAAGCTGGATTTTTGTGCAGGCCTTGAATACGTCATTACAAATGATACGTCAAAAGTCCCCATCGATCCCGCTTGTGCATTGTTTTTTATTCGAGGTCTAAGGTCACAAATTTGCGTTTTTTGTGTATATCTCTGAAACAACGAGAGCTATCGAAAAATAGTTCAGACAAAGTTTGTAGATCGTAAAATTGTCTACAAAAAAGATTTCAACACTTTTCTTCTACAAAGCATCGCTTTCGAGATATCGTGACTTTAGACCGCAGGAAAGTCGTATTTTCGACTATATACACACATTTCCATTTCACACATGTCAAACACTATCGACTGAATATCTTCTCGAACGATTGCTGCAGCTGATTCAAGTATTCTCAACCTCTCTTCCTTTTCATTTTGCTTTTTATTCTCATACCAAGCTTTGCTGAGGACGTCACGCTGATTGTCGATGAAGCAAATGAATGTTGAACTTCCCAATTTCTCAGTTATAATGATTCTATTACCATACTTTAACTTGAGTTTTGACTTAATTGTTCTGTTATCGATCGATGGTTCTTTGCAAATATCTTTCAATTCTTGTATTGAAAATTGACAATCATCATGATTTTCAATAAATGCAAATATTTCTTCCATCGCTGAAGTAATATAGAATCACTTTCAGGACGACCGATTTTACCTCCACTAATGTGTTTCAGAAACGAAGTGTAACAATCACTGTGGTACTTAGCCTCAGCAGCAACTAAGTCATATTCATACTGAATGCGGGCAATGACACTTCTTGCTAGCTCTTCAGGATGGTTTTCTTGAAGTCAAGGGTTGAAACTTGAGACACTCTTCGTCGAAGATGCTGCGCTTTTTTCATTTCAGCCGTTTTATCTGCTTCATTGCCACAGAACAAACAGTATTTCTTGAAACAAAAAGACGATTCATTACCTCGTGCTCTAGTACGAGAAGGACTAATCCCAGATGTGGTAGCTATCTCCGCCTCACGCTGTCTTTTAGCTGCAGCGACGCTGCTCTTCCGGGTGTATGCTTTACGACACTGCTAATGTATCGTTACAAATGTTTTGTCCTTCAAATATTCATCGAACCCATCACCCCTTTCAGTACTTGAATCCATTAAAGTCTTTAGCCCACGATCAACAACCACAATTTCACTTTCAGTCAAAGATTCATTGCAAATAAAGCATACTTCTGACATTTTTACAAAATTTTGTAACGGCACTGTTTAAAAAGAGAATATAATTCACAAACACGTCTATTCATTACGAAAAACTGTTCAAAACTGACTGCATTTACTAGAGCTATGTCCTTCGGGAAAAGTAGGTATACGCTGGTTTCGACCCGAAAAATGGAGTGTCGCAGACAAATGTTTCTTAAGGCCAACCGCCCAATAGAATTAGGGACGGACGATGACTCACTCAGAATTGTATATTTTTCACGTACTGTGTGCATGGGGCAAATAAAACTATGTTCTAATATTTTGTGTTCAAATGGTTAACCCGATGATGCATACTGGCCACGTATGAGTGCATATTCGTATTTTCTATGTTTAAAATAGCCATAATTCGAGAAAAGTGCACCGTAGAAGAAAAAGTGTTGTGATCTTTTTTGTAGACAATTTTACGATCTACAAACTTTGTTTGAACCATTTTTCGGTAGCTCTCATTGTTTCAGAGATATACACAAAAAATGAAAATTTGTGACCTTAGACCTCGAATAAAAAACAACGCACAAGCGGGATCGATGGGGACTTTTGACATGTCATTTGTAATGACGCATCCAAGGCCTGCACAAAAATCCGGCTTGTTGGGAATTAATGCAAACTGGAATCATAATTTAGTCTATTTTGACTGGACTATAACAGGGTTGTGTCATCATTTAATACAATTCTAACTCCAAAGTTTGAGTATTAAGTCTGTACAATATGTAAACAATGTCGGGTAGATGGCACACGTCTCCTTAAAGTTTTCACTAAACAATATTTATATGCATCATCATTATCATTCTGATCTTATCCCAATTACTCGATGCTATATGTACTTCACTACTTTCGCATAAATTGGAAAGGGATACTAGTCTTATTACCGACCGTCAGCTTGATGTTAATCTTCATTGGGAATGTAAAAGTTGATCAGAAGGCATAAGAGTTGACGCAGATTGACCTAAGGCACTTATACGACGACTAAGACACTTCCAACAAATATGAGCAATATAAGTACTGGTAGTATTCGTAGCTACCAACCACACAGCAATTAAATTCAGCAATCTCACAGCAATATCTGTGTAATTAAAATATTTAATATGATAAAATATAATATTAAACTATTATTAATATTTTGATATTATGTTTTATTATTTAATTTATTGTTATCATTATTTGTTAGCTGTGAAGTATGCAAGGATAGAGTTCTCTGGCACACTGTTCTCTCTGCCTACCCTGCAAGGGATATGGCGTAATGATATGTATGTATGTATGTATGTATGTATTAATTTAGTTTTATTTATGAAACTCTCAAAGGCCGTAGCTGAAACGCTGTGTTCTATGCAATAAAGACTTTTGGTATTGCAAAACTTTTGATTTTGTTTTTAGATAGCATTGTGCTTTCAAAAAAATAAAAAAGGCTCGAAAGAATTAACGGCAAACATTTAAAAATGCCTTTACGTTATTTGAACAAAGAAAGGCAATCAAACAGTCGCACCCTTTCACTAAACACTGAAGGTAAAGAAATTTCCACGTTAATTAAGTAAAATTTTCAAACATTACAAAGTTTATAAATATTAATTTATTTTTTATATCTTTGTGAAAAAGTTATGTTGTATTAGGATTTGTACAGACAATGAAGTTGTTTTAATTTTCTTATAGATGGCGTGTAAAACGATTCTCGTAAAGACGAGAATGTGAGTGATAATTTGGTTGTTATACGGAGCTACCTACTCTGGTCTAATTGGGTAGGTGAATCGTATTTTCGATAGATGTGGGCTCAAGTTCTACATGTTCAAACATTTTTATTTTATGTCTGTATATATAAATAAAATCAATAATTAATTTAGAATTTCAGGTCTTTTTTGGTTAGAGTATCGATTTTATTCTGACTGATCATCCGGGGCGATGGACAGGTTATGCAAGGCCCCTGTCTAGTCTACTCACTCGTGACTTCGTTGGTGCGTGGATTCTTGCACTGTTGCTATAACACATGCTGATAACAGACCAGCCTCCATGTTGTGTAGGTTGAAAATGATATAATTGAACTGATTAAAGCAACGTGCATTTCACGTGACTAAGGGATATAATATGAATATAACATCTATGCAAGAGAAGGAAAACTCGAAATAAAAACCTATACCAACCTGTCTAACCAGCGAAGTAAATCAATTTCTCTGCTGTTTTGAAGGAGGTTCGAATCTCTCTCCTTATGCCCAGCAATCACGTATATGGAGTTAAAATGTTGATGTCTGGTAGGGCTAGTCCGCCCAGGGTCCACTCTCACAGAAAATCTACGTCTGAGCAGTGGAGTACGCTGCTGTGCTTCGTTTGGCGAGCGAGAGAGTCGGAAGTCCAACTTGTTGGTTGGGATTAAGGTTTTCATTGGTAGGCAGCGGCCTTTTTTTATTTTTTTCACGCTGTGGATACGCATTTCCGTGCTATCCCCCGCCGGTGACAGGCGCGGAGGAGTGTGGGACTCGCCGGCCAGCTGCCTGACCGGAATACCCACTAAAACCACAGCGGCCCCTTCCGCGCTTTTACGGGGTGCCAGAGAGATCGTCTACTGACATTCGATCCCCGGCACCTCAACGCTTGGCCATTGGCCCACGCCCTGTCGAGGTAGGCAGCGGCCTAGCTATACTCCTGGTATTGCAAAGATCCATGGGCGGCGTGCTCCTTGCTCATTTGCCACCAAAAAGCAATAAAAAATGTAGAATAATTAAATTAAATTATTTGCATCGTCATCATTTTCCTGTTCTTATCCCAATTGCTTGTGGCGACGCAACATCTACTCTGCTTCCTTCGTATATATACGTCAGCCCTCCTTTGGAATGTAATTGTTGACTAAACGCCATAAAGTAGAGTGGGCCCAGGTCGATATAAAGCTCTTAGTCATCTTTTATGATATATACGAGTAAAGGTTGATAATATTCTCAGCTGCTACCACATAGCAAAATTATTTCCATTGATTGCGATTTAATTTTATTTCCTGGCTAGTCTGCCCAAGCCTTTACATTGTCGCAAATTTCAATTTTTTTATTACTTAAAGTCGTATTTAGACGTAATATTTTTTACGGTTTTTCGTAGAAATGGCTGAAAGAGGATAAAATGTTTAATACTTTTATTTTCAAGCGTATTAAATTCATTTTAAAATATTGGCTTAAATTTGTTTGACGATGAGCGTTGTGAGATTTGACGGTTTTTGCCAATCTAGTAATTTAATCTGAGACTTCGGTGTTAATGATATTAATAATGATATAGTTCTGATTGGGCATCGAAGCAATTCTGAAAAAATAGTTACTGAGAGTGGTGAGGTACAGGTGGGGACCTGTCTGATAATATCTTATGACGTCGAAATTTTCATAATTTGCACTGAAACTTTAATATTAGCAGTAGTGCTTAGGTTTTTAAATATTTCGATGCATTATATGCAAAAAATCCTTTAGGAACATAAAATAATTATTGAAGAGTTTCGGAACGATAAGATTTTATAATGCTTTAAACAACGCCGCAATTTATTTCAGTATTAATAGTTCTGTATAAATATGTCTACACATTATATATGAAAATTCCTGTTCGAATATAGATTATAACTACTGATAGTTTCGGTATGATTATTATCATAAGTTAATACTCATAGTATTTTATAAAGACATTTATCTAATTAAATCTGAGACTTTATTATTAAAGGTTCTGTATAGATTTAAATGCTTCTAGGCATTACATACGAAAATGCCTGTAGAAATATCGATTGTAACTACAGATATAGTTTCGTTATGGTAATAAGTCATAATGCTTTAAACAAGCTCGTTATTTGATCTGAGATTTCATTATTAATAGTTCTGCTTAGAGCTATAAAATAAGGAAGCAAAGATTTTTTATCAAAATTCCTGTTGAAATATTGATTGTAACGTTAATATAATGTTTAATCGTACAAGAATGTAAGCCTGGCTAATCTTTAGACGTTTCAATTTAATGGTTCACTGCGTACCTTGGGGATGCGTTAAGCACTTAGTGTGTGTGATCGATCATGTTAATATATTGGTATACTAAATAAATATATTTACAAAATATAAACATATTTACTGATTCAATATTGAGACGTACTGAGGTACGAGGGAATAAGAATATAATTCACAACTACCTTTTTACCCGTAGATGATCGTAAGAGATGGGAATTTATTAGGGTCATAATGTTGACAGTTGTCTGTATACAGACAGGCGGGCCGGTTGCCTCGGGGTAATACCACACTCTCCCAGATACTCATTGTCTAAGCAGTGGCAATGTGTTACTGCGTTTTGTTCGGTGAGCGAGAGATCCGGAAGCCCAAACATTTGAGTGAATTTTGGTTGGTAAGGAGCGGTTTAGCGGGTCCGGTAAGTACCTGCACATCCTAAACACTAGGCTGTTGTGCCTCCTCTGCGCCGGTGGTGAAGACGCGGCGCAACCACCTCTATAGTCCTGCGCTCAGCTACGGGGCACTTCATATCTTCCTTCCGCCGGAGATCGGCCCAGGCGGGTAGGCCAGTAGCATCGCTGCAGTCCAGGACATCGTACGATAGACCCTGATAGTCCTCACTGCCATGACAGTGAAACGTACCTGAGCTGAGATGATGATGATGAGAAAATAACTTAACTAAAATAAGTTTAATTACATAATTAAATTAAGTAACTCACACAAGTAAAGCTGTTGTATATATAGCTAGTAAAATATATTTCGTGTTAAATTTTCTCGCTTTGTCTGTCATTTACCTGGTGACTTGCAAGGCATTGTTTTATTCAAAGCTCACTACAATTGAAAGGGCTTCATACATAATAAAACATATAGCTTTTAGGCATACATTATCCAGGATTCGGTTTGGTAAAGGTCTAAAAATACTATGCGTATTTGAAATTTAAATAAAATGACTAAGTTTTAATAAAGTGTGTTCTAGTTTAATGATTTTTAATATTTATTACAAATTAATTAAATTAATACAAATTTATTGCCAGTGTAAAAAATATATATAGAATTTGTAATAAAAATGTGGGTCAAAATTTAATATCTTATAGGGTAGAAATTTCTGTAATAACAATGACATATTGGACGTAAGACACCTCAGTCCTCTCGTGACCATGATCACTGTAAAGTGTTCGAAACGTCGCCAAATTACAAATCAAATACAAAAGCGATAGAATCCGTAAAATTAGTTTTATTTCAAATGTGTTCTAGTTTGTCTCTACAATATATTACATTTCTAATTGACTGCACTGATGTAGTGGTTAAGAAACAGACTTACCTTACCAAGTGTACTGTATTCGATGCCCACACAGGACAATATTTTGTGCGATCCACAAATCATTGTTTTGAGTTTGATTGTTATTTATGTTCGTTAATTATATATTTTTAAGTCTCGCAAATACAAGGGTTTACCCTTAGTGAGGGGTTTAAAAAAGAAAATATTGAGTGTAGACTCCTCATTTTCCGGGTGGTGAAGGAGTAAGAATAAAATTCAGCATCTCTATTTACCCGTGGGTTATCGTAAGAGACGACTAAGGCATATAAATAGCATATAACATCTATGAAAGAGAAGAAAAACTCAAAACAAAACCTTATGCCAACAAGCCTGATCAGCATGGTACAGTAATTCAATTTCTGTCCCATTATCGAAGATGCTCGAACCCAACAGGGGAACATATATGAGTGGAGAAGAGACTCCTCATGTAGCATAAAATGTGTTACCTCCCCTGCCTTTCACGAGACACCATGAGGGTAACGTATAAATCGGTTAAGGGTTGTAATCTGATAAAATTACTGCAAGAAGAGGAAAACTTGAAATAAAAACCAATACATATTTTCCTGACCAGCGGATTGGGTGAATTTCTCTTTCACTGTGGAAGATGCGCAAGCCTACCTGATATACTCGTATATCAGCTGACAGTGTATTAGCTGAAATGACTTGAAATTTATAAATACCCGATACGAAACGAAAAATGATGTCACAAGCGGGGTTCGAACCCGTACCTATTGGGAATCCGGCCCAACCGTGTTGCCACTTACACCATCGTGAACTATTTTAGGACATGCAAATTTCGATTCATATTATATCTTACGTCTTCAAGGTGACGTACTATACAATGTGTAAACATTGTCCAATAGATGGCAAACATTGTCCAATAGATTGGCATACGTACGGCAGCACGGTTGGGCCGGATTCCCAATAGGTGCGGGTTCGAACCCCGCTTGTGACATCATTTTTTTCGTTTCTTATCGGGTATTTATAAATAATTAAGCATATTAAATGCTAATAATTTCAGTAATTTGACTTGAAATTATTATGACTTGCATTTATTATCGTTATGTAAAATTAAATCATTTATTAAATCTCGTAAGACCACTGACATATTGTCAATTTTATTTTAACTTAATGTAATAATCTATTACCGGATTGGAACACGCCAAATACTCAGCGAACTATATACTTTTTAATCTTCTTTTTTATAAAATGTTTAATAAGTCTGATGTACTTCGAGCCAGAATAATATATTCTGGCTCCAAGGATATCAGACTTACTAAACATTTTTTTTTATCTAAGTATAATGCAAAAAAATAAGGCTAGACTTTATCGCATAAGAGGCACCCGAACACAAGTAAATACTACATAGAATAGCTTTTATAATTTATAGCTTGTAGGCCCATCTGGTGCGCTTACAATAATGTTTTATGTTGCTAATCTCTCAAATCAAATCCCTTTTTTATATTTATGGTCATTTCACGTTCAATGAGCTTCACTAGATGTGCCCCATTACACGCCCAATTAGCACTAGTTGAGACATTCACCTCGGGCGGCAAAATTTCATAATGGGCTCGCTAGCAAATTGCTCAAAGCGAATGCGCCACTATTGACAGTAGATACTGTAGCCTCGTTAAATGCAACCAGTGGACTGTTTAACTGCAGACTTGAATTAGAGAATGAGATATTACATGAATGATTTGGAGACTAACGAGGATTTATTATCGCTACGTTTCGTATAGATACTGCAGACTTATTAAATGCGGCCAGTGGACTGTTTAACTGCAGACTTGAATTAGAGAATGAGATATTACATGAATGATTTGGAGACTAACGAGGATTTATTATCGCTACGTTTCGTATAGATACTGCAGACTTATTAAATGCGGCCAGTGGACTGTTTAACTGCAGACTTGAATTAGAGAATGAGATATTACATGAATGATTTGGAGACTAACGAGGATTTATTATCGCTACGTTTCGTATAGATACTGCAGACTTATTAAATGCGGCCAGTGGACTGTTTAACTGCAGACTTGAATTAGAGAATGAGATATTACATGAATGATTTGGAGACTAACGAGGATTTATTATCGCTACGTTTCGTATAGATACTGCAGACTTATTAAATGCAGCCAGTGGACTGTTTAATTGCAGATTCGAATTTGAATTTTTCTTCCAATTATGGAGAAGATCCGTGTGCAGCAGTGGAATGTAAGTGGACTAAGCTAAATAAGAGTAAAATCCCGTTTTGTATGATTAATTGATTACGGAAAGCGAAAATTTAGAAGATTAAGTTTACATCATATACAAAATTTCAACTTGAGGGTTTTGTTGTTAGTTAAAGAGGATTAAGTTACCTACTTATTATGTTCAACTCCAAACTTGAGGGCTACTGCCCCTAATACTCTTTACTTATGTAAATACTTTAATTAAGTTGCATTAGTGTGTTGTGTTTATATAAAATGTTTGTAGATTCTGGAGCTAAATTCTGGCGTTCTGAAGGAAAACGCAACACGTCTGATCATCGTAGTAGTAGTTTATTAGGTTAATATCTGTCCTACTATGATAAAAACGATTGAGAGAGATCATCCAGAGAGATATTTTTATAAATAAATGTAATGTTATTAGCTCCAGAATCATCATCATTCTTCTGCTCTTACCCCATTTACTTGAAGTCGATGCAATATGTACTCGTGCATATTGCAAAAGTTATTGGCAATAGTTTCATGAACGTCCGCCTGTACGATGTCAAACTTACTTAAGAATGTAATTGTTGATTAAACGGCATCAGATTGAGTTCGTCCAGGGTCGATATAGAGTTCTTAGTCGTCTTTTACGACACTCAAGAGCAGAATAATATTGTTAGTATTCGTAGACGCCACCACACAGCAACTTGCAGTAATATTTTTTGCCTACCATAGTCCATAAGGTGTAAGAAACAGGTTGGTGTATTAATTTCTTTTTTAAGAAAAAATATTGCAATTATTGCCCAAAGTATTGTCCTGAGTGGAAATCAAAACAGCGACATTTGGTATAGTACTTCGGTATTTTAACCGCTACGCCATCTGAGCCGTCGATCGCGTCAGTGAGGTCAAGAAGTTTAAGGAACAACGTGTTATTACCACTTACTTTCTCGCAGCAATCGTAAAAACCTACAGAGAGTGACACCAAGCCTGGTGATTCAGGCGAACGAGAAACAGTACATTCTTGGGTAACTTATTACACTAATTGTCACCGCCAAGTCGTCAAGGAAGCGTGGCGATTATACCGCTATCCGTCTTTAACAATAGGCGTCGGTAGTTTAATGAATAGATGGATTATGTTATTCACAATTAAGTTAATGTATAATTTACAAAAACATAAAACTTTAAAATATTTAATTTACAAAAATAAAACGAGAGGTGTCAAGGGACACCCGGATGGAACGAAGTTCCTTTCGATTAATTAGTGAAGGAATTGTAATAAAATTTTATTTTTTTTAAGTTATAATAATATTTTTGAAGTACTTAAAACTTCTTTAGGCGCGACTAGGGAGTAACTCAGATTTTTTTTAAATAGGATCATAATCTATTACTAGATGGCGCTGTAACAAAGTTAATGGATTCTAAGAGGACATGTATTAGAGTCTAAATCGCGCTATAGAAATTTTTGCAAATTTTAACTATATATATTAAAATTTAATAGAAATGATACACAACCGGAGCTGTCAAGGACACACATATAATTTTTTTCTGCCTTAAGCGATTTTTATCGTTATATTTTAGCCAATTTGCAAAATATCTTTATAAATTATAGCCTATGTGTTATTCTGATGTGCAAGCTATATTACTATAAATTTCATCAAAATCCATTCAGTAGTTTTTACGTGAAAGAGCAACAAACATGTTCACATCCATACATTATTACAAACTTTCACGTTTATAATATTAATAATAGGATATACAATTCCACTAGACTACCAAAACTTTTCGGCCCCGAGCTCGAACGCGAGCCGGCCACGCGGCCCGGTCACGGGCGAAAATAATTTCGTTGCGCATTATTTTGATTTTGCTATATCTCTTAAGGTATTGATTTAATTCGCATGGTCTGAAGGAAAAAAAATATCTTCATGAAATGCTCAAGCCAACTAATGTATTTAAAATGATAAGGATTAATACAGTATTTGTGTAAATAGCTTTTCAATTACCGTTTTATAATAGAACATTTTTTAAAGTATTAAAATGGATATAGTATGTTATCCTTAAGAGATAGATATATACCATCGCGGACTTTTTTGTAGGCCTTTTTAAGCTGTATAATACTGTAGTACTTTATTTTGATCTATTTCGTAGGGTTCAGCCAGCGTTTGCAATGTAAGCGCAAAATAATGTGTTTATTTACGACATCACATTAGAAACCTCTAAAATTATCAGTGTTTCTCTAGTACATTATGCATATATTATACATATAAACCTTCCTCTTGAATCACTCTATCTATAAAAAAAATCGTCGCGACACCACACTGTTCAATGCGAAATAGAAATGAAAATATCTGGCTTGCTTTCTATAAGAGAGCTGACGAGCGACGCCGCACAGCTTACAATAGCTTACTATAGCAAAAAGTGTCGTGACAACTTTTCGTAAGAATTTTTTCCGTCTAGCCCCCTTTCACAACGCGCGATAAGGAACTTCGTTCCAAAAAAAATACGCCACGTTTCGTTATTATTTTACATTTTTTATTTCCAATGCGTTCAAGACGTTTCACTTCTATAGAAGTCGTAAACTAGTCCAATTTCCACTACAAAGCGATCTGAAAAAATATATTTAAATATTAGGTGTTTGAGCAATTTCGTGTGCGATTCAACGGCTACCTGTGTAGAAGGGGTTAGGTGGTCGTAGCGACCTCGCCGAATACATTAATGTCAGCAAAAATACAATATCTTAGAATTGGATACATGTCGAGTCGATTTTTTCAAATAATAATAAATCAAATTTAAAATCAAATTTATTTATTTTGTATAAATGACGCATTGGAACTTACGCATTGTCAATTTTTAATATTTTATCTTATATTAAGGCAATAGACTATCAAAGGATCGGAACGCGACCACCACTGAGAGGATTCCTCAATAAAATTTGTTATATTTGTCTACATCCGCGGGCCAGTCCGTCCGGGGTAGTACCACAATCTCGCAAAAAATCGACGTCTGAGCAACGGTAATGTGCTGCTGTTGCGCTTCGATCGGTGAGCGGGAGCGCCAGCAGCCCAAATTTCTGGGTGGGTTTATGTTGGTAGGCAGCGGCCTAGCTAAACCTCTGGTATTGGTAAAGGTCCATGAGTGATAGTACCACTTACCGTCAGGTGAGTTGCTTGCTCGTTTGCCACCATTAGCTATAAAAAAAAACTTGTGTTACAATTATTTTATATTTGATAACTTTACAACTATGAAAAACAAATATAAATTAGATGATAGAATAAAAATGGATTAAAACTATTTTCTTTCCAGAGAGTGATCGTAAAAATTGAGTAAGGGATGTAAGCATATACGTGACGATATCGCTGTAAGGAAAGGAGAATTGGAATCGAAACTTTATGCTAAATTCCTTTGGCCAGCATCGTGTAGTATGATAATTTCATCTGTAGGAGCTCAGTTCGTAATAATAGAATGTACATGGACTTTAAAAACATTATAGAAATGAATATTTTGTATTATAAATAACATATTTTTCCGTGTGGTGACGGCGTAAGAATACAATTCACCACCCCCTTATCTTACCGGTGGGTGACCGTAAGAGACGACTAAGGGACATAAAACGCATATAACATCTATGCGAGAGAATGTAAACTCGAAACAAAACCCTATACCAACACGTCTGATCAGCGCGGTATAGTTGGTTAACTTCTTTCCCATTACGAAGGAGGCTCGAGCGTAACAGTGGGACATATATGGGCTGTGATGATGATGATGATGATGACGATATTATTAATATTTTAATTATTTATTAATTACTTTTATATAGCATAGATTGTGTTTATCATTCGTTTATTTAAATAAAATTATGAAAGCGAATAGTGAGATATACACTCATCACTCTCACTCCTTCCAATTTTGTAATAGAAAGAGCTAAAACATCTGCTATATTTTTTTTTTTTTTTTTTTTTAAATCATCTTTATTAAAATAAATAAAAGTGACACGCTATACATAAAATAATAAAAAAGATTATGTTAACAACCATAACTTATATTCTTTCTTTCCAGGCGAAGTACATACGCCTTTATAGAATTTTAAAATAATCTGCTATATTGCGTTTGAAACTAAACACACTTTAAAGTGTATGGTGAATACGCTTAAGCATATAACTTAAGTTAATATAGCTTAATATTAACTCGCAAACTTTTTGTCAAAGAAAAATATTGCGCATCAGAATTTCAAAGTCTTTCCATACATAATTTCTTTTCAATAAGAAATTTACACAAAAATTTAGTACAAAACCCATTCCATGGTTTTGTTGTTCCACACAACCCTTAGTATAAATGCCAAGTGTCACGCTCCCGACGGACGAACATATGTAGTGGAGTAACACAATAATACCTACTCTAAAGCCCCTATTCACCCTGATTGCATACTATATAAAAAAATAAATATTCTTTTGAAAAGATGTCTCGTACTTCAGATTCATTATCATCTCATTTGACCTTTTCTCATCTAATAATAGACGTAGGTGTCCTCTATTGAACGACACAAGGCACGTTTTTATGTCTTTCATCATTCGCATTCCGACGACAAAGTCTTGGCTATAAAGTCGGCCAAGGTGGGAGGCTGTCATACACGGCGTCCTACATTTACAGAGAGATCGATCGCGCAACAAATGATGATGATTGAGTTTTCACGGAGGATGGTACTCAAAAGTGTAACTCGCTGAGCCAATGTCAAGAAATTAGTTTTTTATGGCAGGTTATGGTCCCATTCCATCTAGGGCGACGGAAGGGTGGCTGGGCCCATAACCCACCGTGTTCCCTCCATATCGCCATTGGGTCGGCCACTGGTTCCGAATCTTTGACACCGTGGCCAGCCCGATAAAAATCGATGCTGGTGGTCCGTCTTAATGGCTATGGTAAGGTAATTTAATAGGATACGGGACCGCACTCCGTCTATCTGTCGTCATTTGAGTTGGATTTCGATCAGCTTAGCCTAAAAAAAAAAGAGATGGTTTAATAGCTTTTCACTTAAGTATTGCTACTCTGTGGCCAATATTTTTTTTCCTTGTAAAATCGTAGTAAAATCGTATTGTATTTTTTTTTATTTTTCATTCATTTTAGCTCATATACGTCCCACTGTTGGGCTCGAGCCTCCTCTATAGTGGGAGGGAAATTGACCTACTATACCACGCTGGTCAGACGTGTTGGTATAGAGTTTTGTTTCGAGATTTCCTTCTCTCACACAGATGTTATATGCGTTTTATATCCCTTAGTCGTCTCGTACAATCACCCACGGATAAGAGAAAGGGTGGTGAATTGTATTCTTACTCCGTCACCAAACGGAAAATCGTATTGTAATTTTAAGTCAATGACAGAGTTTGTCGTAATATTTCAAATGAATGTAGTTAATAAAAATAATTAATTATTGCTGTTATTATGAATGCTTATATATTTTTTAATATATAAGCTATCTTCTGTCATAAAGAATTACGATTTATAAGTGGGGTAAATCATAAGATATCAGGTGCTGGGTCGAAATAAACCTTACTCGTGTTAAGGTCCCGCCTTCGTTATCCTAGAAGCTTCAATGCCCCTTACAAAATGTGTAGTGTCCGATTTCTAAGGTGTTCCTATTTTTGATCTTTAATAATAGTATTACGGTAAAATTCAATAGTATTTTAAGTATATAAAGATTACAATTATACAGTAATAATAATAATACAGTGCTTGTCCCAACATTACTGTATGGAAGCGAGAGTTGGGTATGCAGAAAAGAGTATGAAAGTAAAATTAATGCGGTCGAAATGCGATCTCTGCGGAAAATCTGTAGAGTTAGGCTGACCGACCGCATTCGTAACGACGACGTAAGAGAGCGAGTAGGAATGAAAGAGAGTATTGGTGTAAAGATGCGAAAGGGAATGCTCCGATGGTTCAGACATGTGGAAAGAATGCCGAACGAACGTCTGGTTAAGAAGATATACAATGCGAAAGTGGAAGGATGTAGGTACCGAGGGAGACCGAGACTAACCTACCTAGACCAGATCGGTCATGTACTGAAGGAAGGTGGAGTCAAGAGTCTCCGAAACCGGCGAGCGTGTATGAAGAGAATTATGAATGTTGAGGAAGCGAGTGAAGTATGCAGAGATAGAGTTCTCTGGCACTCTGTTCTCTCTGCCTACCCTGCAAGGGATATGGCGTGATGATATGTGTGTATGTATGTAAGATTACAATTGGTGGTAGGAGTTTTGGCAGGAATGTGAAAATGTTCTGAAAATTGTTATTTCCCTTTTGTTTTAAATTTGCTGGAATTTTATTTAATGTGATACAGAGAAAATGATAGGCTCCTTCTCTACTTCGATTAATAGCGATAGTGTGATTATTGTTAAAGGATTTATTGAAAATAAAAAAAAAACAATATCTATGGGCAAGTCGAGATATGCGAGGCATTAAAAAAAGCATTATAAATTAATAGCTAAGAAACTTTATTGAGGTGAGTTGATGTTAGAACAGGAATGCGTTCGTATTGATTAATGCACTAAACGTTTGCTAAGTACGGAATGTTTGTAAGTCCATGGGCGGCAGTGACACTTACCATCAGGTGTGCTGTCTGCTCGTTTGCCACCATAAGCAATAAAAAAAAAGTCTGTCTGGCAATGGCAAGAATGGCGTTCGGAGAGCGAGAGAGCCGGAAGCCCAACTGGGTGGGTTTGGGGTTTGTATTGGTAAGCAGCGGCCTAGCTATAACCTTGGTATTGCAAGGTCCATGGGTAGCAGTGACACTTATCATCAGTTGTGCTGCTTGCACGTTTCCCACCATAAGCAATAAAAGGAAAAAAAATACTGAGCGGTATACTACCATTTATACACATGTGGATCTTGGCGTGTATGGTGGGATTAGTCCCAAATAAAAAAAATATACATCCATTTATTTGCTTGAGAAAGTTGGAGAGACGCGACCGAGAAGTGACCTCTATGTATAGAGGTCGCGAGTTCATCGCAGTTCTTACCAATTCGAAGTTATTTCAATTAATTAACAATTCCAAATAAATTATTGATCATCGCTTATTTTAACGGTACCTAATAAAATAAAGCTGATATGTCTAGGGTTTTTGGACCTATCGGTGGTCCACTCGCACGGCGAAGAGAGGCGCTTTGCAGGGTGGGTCTATGGGATCGCGCACCGCCGCTTCCGTCGCCCCGCGATTTGGTGGGGTGCGACCAACTCTATAGTCCACAGCAAGGAAAAAAAGGGATTTTTTGTAACGCATTGGAAGATTATACATTAGTTAATATTAGCCAAAGTTGCACAGTAATTTAAGTATTAATCGGACATGGCGGGTGTTGTACACTTAATTTCTATTCCGGATAATTCTTTTTATAATTTCAATTGTTTGTTAGTCTTATGATGGCGAGGTAAGAATACAATTCACTTGCTCCTAGTTGGCGTAGAAGACATCATCATAATCATTTCAGTCTATCGGCGTCCAGTGCTGGACATAAGCCTTCCTCATGTTACGACATAAAGTGCGGTCCTGTGCCGTTTGCATCTAACGACGCCCAGCAACCTTCACCAGGTCGTCTGTCCACCTAGTTGGGCGTCTTAGTAAAAGTTATTGGCAATAGTTTTATGACCGGCTGCCTGCCAGACGCCAACCCTCCTTGTGAATGTAGTGACGGTCAAATAGTTTCTGAGTTTAGCGATGTCATATACAAACATCATATTCACTATATCCCAGCAGTTCCTTTGTATCATATTACAAAAAATGCCATCAAAATTAAATACCAACCCTTACTTTGCTCGAGAATGTCGTAAAAGACTACTAAGAGCTTTATGAGCTCGGCCAACTCCATCTGATGCCGTTTAGTCAACAATTACATTCCCAAGGAGGGTTGACGTCTGGCAGGTGGCCGGTCATAAAACTATTGCCAATAACTTTTAAAATATATACTATGAAATTAGAGTACATATTGTATCGACCCCAAGTAATTCGGATAAGAGTAGGAGAATGATGATGAGTACCTACTTAAATTTCTTATGAAACGAAAACATTAATTTATTATGTGCAATGATAATCATATATAAATAATAAGTATTCTTAAATTATTACAAAAGGCAACAAAACCCTTCAATATTTTAACAATATGTTCATTATGGAAAGGTCGAGGTTCGAGAAATTTACACAATAAACTAAAACCAAACCCCGGCGGGTGCACCTTTACTTAAGTATAACGATGAGAACACTTGGGATGAATACAATTTTAATAATTGAAATTCACGTTTTCTTATCACGAATTTATTAATCCATGTATTTTCTATACGATTTTTTGATGAAGTAAGAATACAATTCAGCAATCTTAAACGCGGGTGTTGTAAAAAAGGACTAAGAGACACAATATGCATATAACATCTATGCAAGAGAACTTAACCTGAAATAGTCTTATGCCAATCCGTTTGACCAGCGTGGTATAGTAGATCAATGTCCTTTCTATTGTGGAGGAAGCTCGAGCTCTTTAGTGGGATGTGAATGAGAAAAAGGTGATGGTTGCTAATATAAAACTGTGATGATAATTGCTAATATAAAACGCTAATATAAAACTAATAATTTTCCATGTGGCATAAAGAATGGACGTTATAAAAATTAGAAAGAAAGAAGAAGAAAGAAAAACATTCATGTTGTTCTCGTTAAAAACGAATGAAAATAAACAAATTAAAGAAAACAACTTCTGGTATAAAATTACATTAACGAGAAACAAAAAAGGCTCCACTTTGGCTATTTTATTTTATAAAATAGCGCTGATATTCTGCCAACACCTACCAGGTGTTTTATTATTTTAAAGAAATTATTAAAAACATGACTAGTATAGAAGTGTCAGAGTGTGTGTGTGTGTAACGACGTATGAATAATTTTAACATAAGTATACCAACATAATAACACGCACTTATTTTTCTGAGGGAGCCTTTAAAATTAGCAAAAGAATTTTTAAGAAAATAGATAGCAGTACTCTTTTGACACACTTATAACACTAATAGAGATCCCTAACCTGTCAAGCATGGTGATTATGTCATCCCCCTTCGTGAGGAGTTATAGGAAAAGGGGTAAGTGTGACATACTGATGATAATGATAAAAGTACAGCATTTTTATAAAAAAAAGTAAAGTAAGGTAAGGTTTGCCTTATTTAGTTTCTTTCTTTTTCTATGAGTTTTTTTTTTAATTAAGGTTTTGTAATAAACCAAAGTGTTTTTACTTGCTAATTTAGACACTTAAAACCTAGAAAACTAAATTTAATTAAAATCATCTCCCGAAACTGTCTGAGGGGCAAACCTCGGTTTCATTTATGTAGACCATTGTGGATCCTGGTTTACAAGAGTTACAATAAGAAGATTGTGTGGTGAGATTAGACCAAATTTAAACAAACTTAAATCCGTTGGATGTTTTTATGGCGGATTAAAAAAATATATAATAAAAAGCATTCTTCTTTATTGAATTTGATAATTACATACATACATACATACATATCATCACGCCATATCCCTTGCAGGGTAGGCAGAGAGAACAGAGTGCCAGAGAACTCTATCTTTGCATACTTCACTCGCTTCCTCAACATTCATAATTCTCTTCATACACGCTCGCCGGTTTCGGAGACTCTTGACTCCACCTTCCTTCAGTACATGACCGATCTGGTCTAGGTAGGTTAGTCTCGGTCTGCCCCGGTACCTACATCCTTCCACTTTCGCATTGTATATCTTCTTAACCAGACGTTCGTTCGGCATTCTTTCCACATGTCCGAACCATCGGAGCATAACCTTTCGCATCTTTACACCAATAGATAATTAGTTATTAAATTAATAAAATAATTGGCTAGGCAATTAGGGTTACCAAATATATTCGCCAAATACTTTGAAGCAAAGAGTATGTGATGAATATACGTAAGTACGTGAGGTAGCAGTCGCTTAGGCCAAAGCCCTATAATAGAAAGTTTCACTATGAAATGATCCACTCATCAGTTTATCAATATCTTCCAATAATTCTCATGATTAGTATTGTTTTTTTTTTATAGTTAATGTTGTTAGTTTCTTATAAATAATCATCATTCATCATTCACCTACTTTTATCCCAATTGCTCGAGGTCGATACAATTTGTACTATTCTTTTATAGCACATACTATAAAAGTTATTGGCAATAGTTTTATGGTCAGCCGCCTGCCTGATGTCAATCCTCCTTGGGAATGTAATTGTTGACCAAACGGCATCAGATGGAGTTGGCCCAGGTCGTTATAAGGCTATTAGTCGTCTTTAACGACATCCACGAGCAAAGACAGGGTTGGTAGTACTCGTAGCCGTTACCGCTATTCTTATAAATAATATATAGTAATTATTATACATAATTAGTAAATACGTTTAAGTGATACATTTAAGAAGCTGAGTTGCTCATATCTCATAGTAGATCATTAGTAGTAATACTATTTCTAAGCGCTTCTAATCCTGCTAATTGTCAGGGTTGGTTGTTAAAGCAATCATTAGAACGTAGGAGTTTCCTGTATCTTAATGATCAATGTATTTTCTTGCAATAATATATTTATGTATTTATATATACCTAGTCGTTTTATTTCTTTTTTAATTTAAGAACCTACTATTATAGTGTACAAATAATAGCTTGTCTTAAAATAATTATTATTTGTGTACATAGGACGTACGTAGAGATTAGCCATAGCCATAATAAGTCATAATCTTTTATATTGAATTTGAATTTTGTATTAAACCGTTGTTCAAAGAGCTAATTCTTACTATACATGTATTTTTTATACAAAAATCAGTAAAGATATAATAACAATAGACAAACTTGCTGCGTTTCTTGCCAGATCTTCTCAGTAGCGGTTATATTCGAACCGATAGTTTATTGTATTAATTTAAAACGTTAAAGTTGACAATATGCAAGTATCCTCGCGGGGGGCGGGGGTTATAGATAATAAATGAATTTGAATCAAAAATCATTCAAAATACTGTCAATATTTTTGAAGTTATCAAGTGTTGCCGTCGTTTACTGATACGCCAATCTGTCAATATTTTGAAAATCTTTCACCCTTCAGTTTTTTATCTTACTCCACATATTATAAGATTTTTTTTAATCTCAATCTGCTAGATTTTTTTTAATTTCCTTTATATGAAAACCTTATTCTGACATTAACGAACCCAAAAAGAAAGAATTATCTAATTTTGTGAACTCGTTCAGAAGTTATGCAACTATGCGCGTACATACATTTTAGCTATAATTTTTATTTATATCGATTGGGTTTGAGTATTCTCCAAGATGCAGAAGCTTAATCTACCACAATGGCTATGTTGGCATTGGGTTTTATTGCGAGTTCTTTTTTCTGCATAAATATTATTATCTTAATTTCATTACCTGATTTTAACGATACGATACGATTTAAATGATACGATAAAATTTTCACGATACGATTTTTACGATATCATACGATTTTTGGCGGTACGATATGATTTTTACGATTACGATGATTGTAAGAGTTGATTTTTTTTACGTCATTTTTCCAGTTTCATTCAATCATCATTATTATCATCCCAATTCAAAGATAACCCGATACTGGGATCGCGCCTCTTTTGAAATGGGAGCTACATTAATATACTATATCGGACGGGTTGGTATAGGATTTGCCAGTTTTCCTTCTTTCTTTAAATTGTTGTTATCTGCTTGTATCCTTTAGTTGTTTGTTATAATTACAAAATCGTAAGGTGGTGTGATATTAAATTGTATTCTTACACTACACGAAAAATACAATTTAAGACGTAAAATTTAATATTTAATTGCTAGAACGCATTAATTTCACAATTCTCGTATGCCAAACCCTGTCAAAGGCTTTCGAAACGACAAACGCTCATTCATTTCTCTTGATGCCTTTGCTTCTATTGTGAATGGTACGGTATACCAATCAATATTACATATTGTTGGTTCAATTATGTTGGTAAAATTACCCTAGTGAGTAAAATGCATGCTATAATACTCACAGATGTAATGAAATAGTTAACAAATAAAACAACACAAATATTTATAATTTTTTATTAATATTATTTACAAATCTAATCACATCCGTTTGTTTTCACCTATATTAAAGAATTAGTAATATAAGAAGTTCTAAATAAAATCTAAACGATCACATTGTCGCAATAATAACGTAAATATCGTAGACAAGAATCATTTTTTTTTCATATCTCCGGTCCACACTATGATTTAACAAAAATTAGGCCGCGTTAGCAAAGGTTAGACTTTCATTTTAAATAAATAAGATGGCTATAGTGCGAGCCCGTGAACGTTGATGGCCTTTTAGTATCAACGATTGCCAATTATATAACTTGGTAATACTCTAATGCTTTATCTGTGTTCTTATGCATTTAATAATGTATAATTTTATGTTTTAATACATTCATAAATATGTTATTATACCAAATTTTAATAGCAAAATTAATAGATGTATTCTATTGAATTATTAACGCATTAAATAAGGCACTATTGAATTATTAACGCGTTAAATAGGGCCTTATTGAATTATTAACGCGTTAAATAGGGCCTTATTGAATTATTAACGCGTTAAATAGGTCTCTATTGAATTATTAAGGCATTAAATATGGCTCTATTGAATTATTAACGCAATAAATAGGGCTCTATTGAATTATTAACACATTAAATAGAGCTCTATTGAATTATTAACGCATTAAATAGCGTTAATTTAGTATAGTTACCTTAAACGCAGTAAAAATATTATCGGTATAAGCAGTTTTAAAATGTCTATTTTTCGTTTTAAGCTACAGTTATTAGATGAAAGTCATTGATATGCATATACGGTTTATAATTACGGTAGTTATGATCGTGTATTAAGCTGAACCAGGTCAACCAGGTGTATTAAGTCATATGACTGATACATTATCATAACAAAAGGAGAACTAAGTAGTTATACATAACAATATGCTATTACTAGCTATCCAATTAAAAAGATACATTTTTTTTATAAATAGTCAGTAATTGTATTAAAATATATGTATTGAATTTACGAAAAAGCTTTTGTATATGTATGTGACGTATACTGTAGAATTTATTTAATCAACATTTTTTTGCTAAAGACAATTGTATTTTAATCAATATTTAGATTTTGTCGAGATTTTAACGGTAAGCGTTTGTTACAAATGTTTTAATTTTATCAATGAGATCAATTTGTATTAAAATGAAAAATACATAATGTGATTTTCAAATTGATATTACAGAAAATTAGTTCGTATTAAAATAGTTTTTTTTTCTCACAAAACTATTCAATAGTATGAAATTGTAATAGGTTTTTTTTTAATAAAAAAAAAAGGACATACTAAACTGATATGACATATCTAGTCTTCAACTTTCTCTAAAATAGTTGGAATGCAACAATTTATCAAAATATCTTAACTAATGTTTACATATATCTCTATGTATTGCCAGTATTTGAAACTACATTTTTTTACAAATGGGGAATTCTTTGCAAGTTAAATAATTTATTTCAATAATTTACAAAATTAACGCTCCCTTTGTTTTAATGTCCACCACACTTCAGGGGTATGTTTTTTTATGGTTGGTTTTAGGTTATATTTGTTTCTTAACGACATTAACAAAGATATTCAAATATACCTAACAAAGAAGGTATGATTTTTACTGATAATTATATGGGAATATCCTTCTAATATTCTTCTGATTCCTATTATTTATATATAATTTTAATTTCTTAACCTTTTGCACTTTTTTTTCAACATTTATGGTCACATGAAGTCCAAGGTTTCTCACGCCCAATATGTCATAGTTATTCCAATTTTTATTATATTCTGTAAAAATATAGTGCTCAAAAAGTATTATTTTCAAAGATATTCCCCAATGTGCCTACAGATTGTAATTGTAGGTACATTATATATATTTACACTAGTTACAATTTATAGGACCTACTATCACTACTTACTTCATACATTCGAAGGCACATTTTTGTTCATAGAATGATCTAATTCTTACTTTACTTTTGAAACTAATGAATTATAAAGAACTTCTATGTTACAGGTGTTCTTTTACGCTAATTTTTATTTAAATATTTTAACAATATTACAAAGACCAACGATCATAATGTATTTTTAATTACAAGTTTAGCATAAAATGTCTAAACATATGTGTAAGTTGTCTGAACATATGTTTATAAAATGTCTAAACGTGTATCTAGATATTCTATAAACATATGTTTAGAGATATTGTATTATTTTTCAGATGTTCTTTTAACTGATTAGTAGTCTGCGCGATTTGTTGCAAAAACAAACATCTATTTTTATTTGGTAGTTTGTAGAGTTTTTGACGAAAATTACTGTTGCTTTTTTATTTAGAATCTAAATAAAATATAAACGATATTTTAAGTAAACTATTAAACTATTAAAATGGACAAAGATTTCAAAATTTATCGAATAAATGCGCTTAACATTTTATCTATCAAAGTTGTGTTATTTAAAACTGTTGATATATTTTGATCTAGTTTCATTTTATTTTGGATTACGTGCTTTGTATATTTTTTTTAGCACAGTCAACTTTGATGACAATTTTTAACTGTTACTTATTCAAGATTAAGTCAAAATAAAATTAGAGTCAACCCGTTGCATGTTCGAGAAATCTTTACCATAAAAAGGCATACAGAATTCAAGTTGGTCAATAGCTCTACAAAATGAAGTTTGACTAATTACTAATAAGTAGAACGTTTCATAAATAGCCTTAGTTGAACAATAAATCTGGTTAGATTAAAAGTATCATATGTTCCATTGGGCCTTGTATCTATAGTCTTAAATATTCCCGCATTGATTTATTGCAGGTCACAAAAAATGCGTAAAAGAAACTATAATTATCACTATCCAATGACCGTTTTAGGAAGTAATCCATGAAAATATTAAAATGTTACTACATTTGTTATGTCTCTTGAATGTCTATTGAATAATGTTAATATTGAATTAAATATTAACACGGTCGAATGTAGTAACACTAATATTTTCTTTGACAGTTCATCGGCAGTCATAAATATTTACATGAAATGACAAGACAAGTATGAGGTCTTCTTTTTTTTTTTGGTTAAAATCACAACAAGTACGATACTGAAAATATAATTACTTTTATTTATACTTTATTATTATCTACACTCCGTCGCCACGGTAATTAAACGCTTCAAACACTATTGTCCAAAGTTCAAATTCGCATCAACACTCATCAGTTCTTAAATGTAATACCAACGTTTCGTTTCTCAATTTAAACATTTACTAAATATTATATAAACAGCATTACAACGTTTTCGATAAAGTCGTCTAAGTAGATAGATTATTGTCAAAATGGAATTTGACATTTATGACAGTTACGGTTTTAAATTTAAATTTTCAGAGTATTGTGTGAGCGAGAGAGCAATATGGTGACGTCACAGGCGTGCGTCCCGCGGTCGGCGCGCTCAGTAGCGCGGCGCTACCCGCGGCGACGACAGTCGCGGCGAGCGGAGCGGCGAACGGCGCGCTACCTCGGGCTACAACAAGTATACATACATAGTTTTAAATAAGTCTTCTCGCTTAGAAATGGTTTAAGAATACATTTTGTTACCACCCCTTACGTTTTTGAGGGCATCCTAAAAAGTCATTAAGGGAATCGGCAACAGCATTCTCTTTTCTTGGGCAGGCTATGATTTGAAGACATTGCACTTAAATTCTGGTAGGTGACCTAGCAGGCATGGGGAGGTAATACATCTCCCCATTCCCATTGGATTGGTCACGGCTAGCTCGAAGTAAAAATCTCTTGGAAAACTTATGACACCAACCTGACTGCCAAGCGCGGCAATTTGAGTTTTATCCTCGGCGGCTCATGTTCAATAGTAGACATTAATAAAATAAGTTGAGGGATAATAATCTTAATTATGCCTATACTCCATTTCTCTCAGATGAATAACCGAGGATTTAAAATGAATCCCTGTATGCTACAATGTGCTTTGATTTAGCTATCGATCACATAGCAGAAGAGATAATATTATGAGGGTAGTCAGATCAAAATTAATTCTCTGACACTCGTCCATCTGCAAGGTTTCTGTCACATACTAGAGGAAATAAAATTATGATGGTATTTAGATCAAAATTGATTCGGTGACACCCGTCCATCTACAAGGTTTCTGTCACATAGCAGCGGAAATAACATTATGAGAGTAATCAGATCAAAATTGATTCTCTGACACCCATCCATCTATAAGGTTCCTATTTTATTTAAGGAAGATTTTGATTTCATTTGATCATCATAATAATCTTAAGATTAGCTGAAATTTACTGAATATTAAATCTAGCCTTATTGTTGCCAATCAATTGCACTGGTTAACTTGACGCTAAGTGGTTTCAGAAGGACATCAAATTTGCATCAATGCATCACATGCCTATCACCACTTAAAGGTCTAAGTATATTCTAAAATTTTGACAGTATTAGTGTAAGTATAGTGAATATTTTCTTAGTTTTTGTTCTCTAAGTAGGGTTTTATCTTTGAAATATCTTGGCGTTTCAATTCAATAATATACTAATCAATATATTTTTTTGGGACTAATCCCACCATACATTCCCACCATTGTAACTCCTGTAAGCCAGGATCCACAATGGTCACTATAAATGGCACCAAGGTTTGACCCTCAGGCAGTCCCGGGATATGATTTTAATTGTCTTGGAACCCGCAACAAATTTAACTAGAAAAGGTTAAAGAGGAGGAGTTGGAAAGAGTGATTCCCCTTCCCTCCTAGGCAAAGCGGGAGACAGGAAAACAAAATGACTAGTCAGCCAATAATTAGAGGTGTACGGCTACGATAAACACAGCCGTACGGCACCACGGATACGGAAGAGCTTAACGGGGCCTATATGTGAGCGTTAAGATTGATTGCTACAGTAGGTATGGCAGAAACGCATGAACGCACGGAAATTTTCTCGAGTTGCCACAAGGTCCGTATAGTATACTACTCCACAGGTGACTTGCAAATTGTTTAACATAAGGTTACGCTCGTTTCACCAGAGATCGCACTCCCAGAGAATGTGATGTGCTGATTGTTCATACTCATGTGTGGGTCAGGTGGAACATTGACATAGTGGTGAAGGTACGAGTTTAAAAGAAAATAATTTACTTTTAAAGTTGCCATGTCCAGTTAAAAATTGGGCCACAAAATGGTCAACCTCTAGCCACGCTTTCTCCAGGCGCTGTCGGATGCATGGAAAAAATTGATAAAGATGACGGCCTTTCGATGATGAATCCCATCTTTCTTGCCATTCAGTTAAAAGCTCTTCATAGACATTGGATTGTGGCGCAAACAATCTAGCAATTTTAATTCGGTCGCGCGGTAGAAGGAAATCGATATTTATAGTTTCCCTTGTGGTGTAATACATTGACGCTCGTCTCTGAATCTCCAAATCAACCGGAAGCACACCCGCTAGCACTGGCAAGGCCTCGGTACTAACCATTCTATAGGCTTTACATAAGAATATTAGGGCCAATCGTTGGCTCTGTAGTAATTTAAGGCGAGCCGCCCCTATGGTGGCCCTATCGGCCCATACAGGTGCAACGTAACAAATACACCCCAAATATGTGGCCATGTATATGGTTTTAAGTGTATTAAAGCAAAGGCCCCAAGTAGATGTAGATATTCTAGTAAGCGCGTAGAAATTGCGTTTCGCTTTTTCACCTACAGTTTTAATATGCTGAATAAATGAAAATTTTTTTTCTAACGCTAGGCCGAGATAGCAAACTGATTCTTTCTTTTTGACAGTCATATTATTGAATTTTATACGCGGCGCCGATTGTAAATTTCCTTTTAATAAAAGATGATATGTTTTTTTGTGGTGCGAAAGCAAGCCGGTTTCGTGTACCCCAATCGAATATATCATTGAGACATGTTGCCGCTAATTTCTCTAAGCCATCCCTAGTATTTGATTGTATAAGTAAAAGACCATCGTCTGCATAGCCGATCAGTAGACAATTCTTCGGTAGAGGTAACTCGAGAAAATCGTCAAAACCTAAATTCCATAGATAAGGACTTAGCACCGAACCCTGAGGGCAGCCCATCGTCAGTGGCTTCGACACAGCCTGGTGACCAAGTTTCAATTTAGACGAGCCATTTAAAAAGTACGACTGTATGATTTGGTAGATATTTCTATAGCACCCACGAGCCTTTAATTTAAGAAGTAGCTTTGGCCACCATGCGTTATCGAAAGCACCTGAGATGTCCAGGAAGACGCCCAGTACGTATTTAAAAACGGATGCGCTAATGACTTTTCTTACCGCAATGGCCGCGTCGATAGTGGATTTACCGTGAGTGAAGTCGAATTGTTTATGATTGAATGTTGGTCCACCCGGCAATAAACGAGGAACAATGAGACGTTCTAAGAGCTTGCCTAATGAAGGCAGATTGGGCGATATGAGTTCGGGTCGTCTGGTGGCTTATCACCGCCTTTAGGAATTATACGTATATAACCGCGACGCCCATATACGAGGAAATATGCCTTCAGTTATGCAACGATTAAAAACTATTAACATTGAGTTGCCCGAGGCTCGACTAGCTTCTTTGATCATTTTATTTGATATTTTATCTTCACCAGCAGCCTTGTTGAGGGGAAGAGCTATAATGGATGAATTCGGTAAGAGATGGAAGATCAGACATAGGCGAGAGAGGTGGCTCGGTGGCCCATGCACGTATTTGTTTATGATGTTCGTTGTCGACTGAGATGTTATCGTCTGGGATTAACGTATTTAATAAAACTTCCGTGGTCTCCTCAATACCCGTAGTGTGTTTATCGTTTACTTTAATATTCTGTATGTATGCTAAGTCGACTGATCGATTCGCTTTAAACTCGTGATAAAGTGGAGACCACGGACCTTCACTTTCTAATCTTTCCACAATCCTATTTAACAAAGCGTCTTTCGATTTTTCTATTGTAATCCGGTAGCGAGACCTGGCAGCTTTCAGTACAGATAGAGATTCATCAAAGGCCCCTCCCATATTAGGTGACTTTTTAAGTTTATTATGCTTCCTACGCGCCCTTCGAAAGCATTTGCGGAGTTCTACTAGGTGATTGTTCCACCAGTCACACCACTTAGTATTAGGCAGGGATGTTCGGCCTAGGGCTACATCAGCACAGTATATTAGAGAATGTGACATTAATTCAGCGCTTTCTTCTGCGGTTAATTGTCTACGAGTGAAATCTCTGGTACACGAGGAAAAGAGAGAGCTGAAAAAGTCTCAATTTGCGCCTTTAGATTTATATTTAAAATTATAACTCTGTCTGGGAGGAGCCTGCGACAGTCTCGATCCAAATTCATACACGATCAGGCGATGATCACTACATGACGCGTCAGGAAGAACGCGCCACCTATTCAAGCGGACGTCTGCACTTGAAAGTGTGACGTCAATAGAAGATTCGCCCAAAGGGCTGCAAAAAGTTGGTGGTGCATCGGGTGTATTGTGGATGGACAGATTCATCTCAGCGATGAAATCTTCTAATAATCAATATATTATGAATATTACCTATGGCTTCAGTCTCTTGAAGCCAGCTCCATCCTGACCCAACTTCAGTTCTTCGTACAACGTGGGATCTACCTCCCGTGCGGTGGGGATGGTTGTGCCAGGATTATTCAATGTCTCTTGTCGCCAAGCTGCACTATTTGAAACACCATTGGCTACACCATTAGTGACTCCATTCCCATTGGCTGCTCCGTTGGGTACCGAACCCTGTTTAACGAAAAAAAGAGAGAATTACAATATGGTCCAGAAACAGGAAAGCATAACTATGATATACAATATTTTTTATAGTAATTTAGTAACAGTGAAATTAGTTTAAGATTCAAACTGAATCTAACTGCTATGAGATATTAATTTTAAATAAGTGGATATAGATTTGAACTTACGTTAATAATAGTGTCTGGGTTTGGTTCTCTAAGGTAACTTGGGTTTTCAAATGCTACACCTCCTTGTGCTTTAAGCCTTAAATTCTGGAAGAAAAAGACATATTGACAAACATAATTCTAAAAAATGTTTTTTTAATACTATATATATATAACTTGGGGAGCGAAGCTTAACTCTTCTAATTTACGATTTTAGATTTTGGCTATTTAATCGTTATGAACATTCAGTAAGAGGAAATATATATAAGAATTATCTCATCATGTGTTATTCTTGTATGTGTTAGAAAACTGATTTTTGCAGTTAATAAAAATCTAGACTAAAATCAGGAGTAAAATATAATTTTTAAAGTATAAGTCTTTAAAGTTGAAACTAAAGCAGATATGGATTTAATTAAAAGCATGTAATTTTGGTACATTCTAGTCACATACCTTCCTATATCTATAATATAAGCCAGATGCTAATAATATGGCAGCTACTAATATACAGGCCACGGCAACACCCACAGCCGAAGCCGTACTATTTCCACCAACAGGAGCTGCGGCTGCACCATCTTCCTGACCCGCCGTCGTGAACATTATTGGAGCACTAAGCGACGATGTACCTGGATATAGCAAGAATAGTTTTATAGAACCTAAGTATCGAATAATTTTGATGATGGAAAGAATAACGAAAAAGCCACAAACACAATAAATCCACAAAAATAATAGAACTTGATAATTTAGCGATATTGCGCATTTATTTGTTGCTTTGTGTATTGCTTTCAAAAGTTTGTTTATGAGTATAATCGTATTTACATTTATCATATATTTTGTATATCATAAATTGCTTAATGAAAAAAAAAAGAAATATACGAAGAAGAGACCATAATAAGTTATTTTAGAAACTTACCGATGTCATTAGCTGCTTTAACAACGCACTCATATCGTACATCATCTTGTAAACCAGTGAGAACGACACTTGTTTCACTTGTGTCCAATTTCTCAGGCACTTTAGCACCGTATGCTCGCCAGAATACACGGTAGAGGTATACAGTTTGAGGGTTCTTTAGTGGAGCTTCCCAGCTGTAGAAGGAGACTCAGTTTTAATTTTTGTATTTTTAAATAATTTTTAAAATAGTAGGCAGTTTACAAATCATCGAAACATTATTATTGTTGAAGACATTGCAAACCGATATTAATTTCAGTTTGAACAATTTTACAGTTTGGTTTGTATTTTAAGTAGTATTTAGCTATATATTATTTTTCTTATATAATCATCATCATTATTCTGTTCTTATCCTCATTTCTTGTGGTCGACGCAATATGTACTTCTGTTCTATCATACATATTGCCAGAGTTATTGGCAACAGTTTTATCTGTATCATCAATAGTGTTACTTGACATCAATCGTCCTTGGGAATATAATTGTTGACCAAACGGCATCAGGTGGAGTTGGCCCAGGTCGCTCTTAGTCATCTTTTACGACACCCACGAACAAAGTAAGGGTTGGTAGTATTCGTAGCCGCTACCATATAGCATTTTTTCAGATTATTCTTGGATATATGATGAAATTTTATAAATAATTTTAAAGAATTAAATTTATTGTAATTACATATCTTTCTATGTATTGATGGTGTTTTATATTTACACATTATAATATAACCTATAGGTTCTTATGTATTTTAATTTTAGCAATTTGAAAATATCACTAACCTTAATAACACAGCGTTTGGTGTGGGAGCAACGTGTGCTTTCAAGTTCCTTGGTGGTCCTGGTAGTCTAGCTCCAGAATCTCTAAAGCAGGCCAGTGCCCTTCTTGCATGCTGAAGTGCACATGCCCTTGAAACTGAACCACCACGGCATAATTCTAAGCAGTTGCGGGGTACACCCCAAGATGCACAGCAGCTGCGATGATCTAAAAGAAAGATATGTGAAATAAGAATTTTCAATCATGAACGGAAATCGACTGATAGATCATTGTGGTGGCAGCATCAAATCAAATTAAATTTATAATACCAACTGCGATCAATAAACTGAATACCAAGCGTGGCGATTATATTATTTCTAGTTTCAGTAGGCCTATATCTAATTGTGGACGACAATGGATAAATGGTGATGGATGAAGGAATAAATAAATATTTATGAAGTGTTATAATCAAATCAATTTTAAATATTATGATGTTCATTGTGTGATCCGGGTACTTAATATTTTAAAGTTATAGATAGTTTTTAATACTGTAATAATAAACAACAAATTGCACAGGCAAAAGGAATTGGATTAAATTTTGCAATATATAGAAAGACAAGCTGTGTGAGTTGCATGCTAACCCATCCATTGCCTTTAAAGGTTTGAGTCGTATAGTAGTGTGATCAGACCTGTCTGTTCCAAAAAAGACAGAAATGCTATTTACAAGTACAGCTCCAATGTTAAGGTTTTATATAATGTGTGTATTGCGTATTCAGTTTGTGTTTGTGATTATAGATAGATCTTTGCATTTAAACTCACCAGATCCATCTGCGGCACACTTCATAAGTTTATCGAAGTCATTCATACACTCAGGACGGTCCATGATGTTGTCCATATCAAGATGGAAGCTACAGGCGTCGATGCACGAAGATGATACATTCATCTAAACCAATCGATTAATCATTAATAAATATATTTAATTAATATTTTTTTAATTAAAATGCCATCTCGGACTAACAAATTTTTTACGTAATTTTGGATGGGGATCGAGTGAATGATTCTTAGTTACTGATTAAAAATCCCGAATTTCCTGCTACTGTCACTAGGCATAACACTTTTAGACTGAGTAAGTTAATATAATAGGTTTATAGTGTCTTGCAATAAATATTGCATATCGATTGTTGATAAAAAAACTAGTTTTAAAAAAACAGACTTCAAAAACTGAAAAGTACAAAATAACTTAAAATACTATCATTTGTATGTGCTATCTATTGATAGGTTTGAAGTCATTTTTGAAGACATTTTAATAATTCTTTTTTAATTTGAAAGCATCAGCTTTCAAATAAAAAAAGAATCATTAAAATCGCTTCGCCCAGTCGCAAGTTATGAGGTAACAAATATAAAAAGAAATAAAAAAAAAATACAGACGAATTGAGAACCTCTTCCTTTTTTGAAGTCGGATAAAAAGAGGCAATCGGTTAATTTCGGCTTCGTAGAGCATTATCCTTGTCGCACACTACCTGTTTCCCGTTTGTCAGTCGCAATACAAGTGTTTGAAAGTGCAGCTGCGGCCATTTTAAATATCTATAGAGTTGTTAAATCCGTAACAATTTAGAAAAAAAGTTTGTAAATAAGGTGTTTTTTATTTAATAACATAATATCATAATTGTTTGACAGTTTTTAATAGATAACTGTCGTTAGCAGTTCGTGCGATGTCACACAGGTCTTGTGCAAAAGGAAGTTAAAATAAACCGATTGCCTCTTTCCGTACTTTATTGCCGGCTACTATACGTATATGCAAATATGAAACACGAGGAACCCATGACAGTCGGTATGGGGCTCTGTTTAGATCATCCTTATTTTGAGTTATACTTAAGTTTCATAGAAAATATTACATTAAGTTAATCTTCAACCAATTGTCTGTGTCTCAAATTCCAGATGGAAAATGGCGCGAAATTAAAATCTTTCACAATATTAAATAGTTTACCTGTGCACAACATTCGGTGACGTTATGATGAGGTTGGGTTGAACGTAGTCTCACAGATACCGGCCTTAAAGTCTTGCCGAAGGCATTCTCAGCGTGACAGAAGTAATCGCCTTCGTCTGCTTCTGATATCTTCTTTATTATCAGTCGCATTGTGTATTTTGTTTGTTCCTAAGAAGAAAAATATCTCATCATTTTCCAAGTGAAATGTATTTTATTTTTTTGAAGTAAGACTTCTTTGTCCGTGTGGTGACTGGGTAAGAATACAATTCAACGTCATCTTACCCGTAGGTGATCGTAAGAGACGACTAAGGGATGTAAAACGCATGTAATATCTATGCAAGAGAAGAAAAACTTAAAACAAAACCCTATACCAACACGTCTGACCAGCGTGGTATATTTTGTTTCGAGTTTACCTTCTCTCGCATAGGTGTTATATGCGTTTTATATCCCTTAGTCGTCTCGTACGATCACTCACGGGTAAAATATGGGGTGGTGAATAGTATTCTTAGTCCGTCACCACACGTGAACTTCATTACTTATGTTAAATAGCACTAAATAATTATAAATCAAAATGGCTTCCATAAAAAGCTGACGATTACGGCAATCCACGCCGTGTTTATCATTGATATAATAATTTTATTATGTATTACGTTCTCGTAACTTTATTTTATAACATTTTTGTATTCATAATATCAATAAAAAGAAACAATTCTAGGACACAATAAAATATTTATTATTAGCTTTTTATAGGGAAAATGAAATAAAATTTGCTGTAACGCCCACAAAATATATTTTATTTGTACTAAATTAAGGAAAACTGACTACTAAGAGGATGGAGGAAGGAGGAGAGGAAAGCTGACTTTTTCAACACGCACTTATCAAGTGCGTGTTGGAACGTTTTGTAGTAGGAATGAACCTTTAAAATTCAATGCTTATAAAGCTTATAAAGAAATATTGAAAAACCTGAATAAAAGATTAACCTTTGAAATTATTGATTTATATTTTTACATATTTAACATACATACATACATATCATTACGCCATATCCCTTGCAGGGTAGGCAGAGAGAACAGAATATATGAAAAAAAAAAACAAATGATATATTTAATATATGAAAAAAAAAAACAAATTAAAATCAATACTAGCTGTATTGTGATTCTTAACTGCACATTATTAATATTTAATTTTAAAAATATTTTTAATAAAATATCTTAATTTTGAAGCTATTTATAATTAGATTTTTAATATCCCATCGTTACGAATAGTTTTCAATATTTATACTCACGGAAGGAGTAAGGTTCCTCACGCCCAACAAGTTATCGTTATTACAAGGATATTTATCTACACGCTATATTTAAATATAAATTTTGACCCACATTTTGGATATACATTTATTGCCAGTACAGAGAAAACGAATCTATTAAAGAAAATATTTTTTTTGGATTATCATCATCATTTCAGCTCATATATTTCCCACTGTTGGGCTCGAGCCTCCTCCATAATGGCAGGGAATTGACCTACTATACCACGCTGGTCAGGTCAGTGTTGGTATAGGGTTTTGTTTCGAGTTTTCCTTCTCTCACATAGATATTAATGCGTTTTATATCCCTTAGTGGTCTCGTACGATTACCCATGGGTAAGATCCGTTATCTTACCCGTGGTGAATTGTATTCTTACTCCGTCACCACACGGAAAAGTTGGGTCAGTTATTATTATATTGATAATGATTATATAATAATTATGATAATTTATTTATGTAAACCTAATAAATTTAATGTATATGTACTACCTACCAACACGGAGACACTCCCATTACGGAAGAGGCCCGAGCCCAACAGTGGGACATTTATAGGCTGTGATGATGATGATGATGAATAAATTTAAATATGCTGTCACCGGATCGACACACGGTCATACTAAGATAGATTCGGTAAGAAAACTCAGAGGGCATATCCCAAATATTAATTTAATTACATTCGGCGAGGAGTGCATGTTTTTTCCAGACCGAATTTAATTCTAAATTGAGAATCTAAATTTTATGACAAGGTATTTTAATCACAAAAATCAATCTTCTAGCAAATTGTTAATTAATAAATATTTTTAAGGAAAACTGTGTTAAATATAAAATAAAGCTGTGTGGTAGCGGCTACGAATACTACAAACCCTTACTTTACTCGTGGATGTCGTAAAAGACGACTAAGAGCCTTATAACGACCTGGGCCAAGTCCATCTGTTGCCATTTGGTCAACAATTACATTCAAGGAGGGTTGACGTCTGATAGGCGGCCGGTCATAAAACTATTGCCAATAACTTTTACAATATGTACTATGAAAGAAGAGTACATATTGTATCGACCCCAAGTAATTGGGATAAGAGTAGGAGAATGATGACTGTGTTAAATATAAAACTAAAGTATATGTAACTAATGTATAAAACAATTTGCTTCATAAATAACATACATCCTGACCTAAATTGAATCTCCTGACATTTAAAAATCTACTGAATACCGCGTTGTTATATTTACAGAGACAAATGAATGGACATTAAATATGTTTCATCCAATTACGTTATATTAGACTCTTATACTCTGTTAAAAGTGCTTTGTAAAAAAAAAAGGAAATTAAAATCGCTGAATTTTAATTAAGTTTTTTATTTATTTATTTATTTAAAAACAATCTTATACAATTCCTTTAACATTTAGCTTATAAATACGACAAAAGCCTATGTTGGCTTATACGCGTATTTGATTCGTCTGATATTTAAATTAAAATAAACTAATTACATTAAAAAAAAATACTAATATACAATATTGTTTTCAAATTAAGATAAAAATGCCCGCATAAAAACAGCAAACACAAAATAGAGAGAGGGTAGTTGAAAAAATTATCTTTGTATTAATTGATAATGAATGTTAATATAGGTTGATTCAATAAATGTTTTTTTTTCTTAGAACTTAATTCAGTTATTTAAAGTGTTAATAAAATGTTGTTTTAGTTTATTTTTATGGTTGCTGTTATTCATTTCAGTTTTCAATGCAAATGGTAATTGATTAATTAATAGGGGTATATTATAATTCAAGAGACGTTTTCCATACAGGTTTTGGAAGCTTGGTGTTTCTAGTTTACCTTTTGTGACACTACGTGTGGTTATCGAATGGGTAATAGCTACTTGCAATTTTTTATTTAGGTAATTTTCTGTTAGTAAGTTATATTTAACCTTTTCATGAATTGGTAAAACTTTGCAAAAGTGAAATAGTTTGTGATAGTTGTCCTTAAATCTTATTTTTTAGTAGTATAAAACTAAATTAAAATTTAGCGATTTGAATTAATGTTTGAAAAAAAAAGTGTGTGTGTACTTATTGTACACGTGTTCGAAGTTATACTTCTGTCGCCTTATTCTACGTTTGTAGAAAAAACGTCACTAACAATAGAAAAAAGGTATTTAATACATTAAAAGTTTTATTACAACGCATTATCTAGTTAAATAAAGTTTATTTAAATATCACAAAAAAAAAGTTGACTATAGCTAACTTCAAGGTGTCGGTTTTTCGTGACGGTGTGCGCGCGCATCGTAAAAATTTACTCTCATAATTTTTTCCCAACGCGCCAAAAGATGTATAACTTCCATAAATCAATAAACTATTCAATATACTCTTCATGTAGTGAGGTTTTCTCGTGGTGTGCATTATATATTTTCCATGTGGTGACGGAGTAGGAATATTATTCGCCACCCCATATTTTACCCGTGGGTGATCGTACGAGACGACTAAGGGTTATACACCGCATATAACGTCTATGCGAGAGAAGGAAAACTCGAAACAAAACCCTATACCAACACGTCTGACCAGCGCGGTATAGTAGGTTAATTTCTCTCCCATTACGGAGGCCCGAGCCCAACAGTGGGACGTTTATGGGCTGCGATGATGATGATGATAATGATGTGCATTATATTGACTAACCTCGGTAATGTTATAGATCTCCATTTTTAGCTCAAATTTCAAAGTGATAGTCGATTCAAATTCATTTATTATATGTAAAACCCGCAGGGGCTCTTATATATTGCCAATTTTAACATTATAAATATTCCAATAATCTACCGTCGAATCCGAACCTGACTACAAAGATCC
Organism: Lymantria monacha; assembly: GCA_905163515.2. Taxonomy (NCBI): domain Eukaryota; kingdom Metazoa; phylum Arthropoda; class Insecta; order Lepidoptera; family Erebidae; genus Lymantria; species Lymantria monacha. The sequence continues at coordinate 2,642,719 of LR991099.1, forward strand.
GTCAGAAAACTCAGTGGGTTTGTCTATTATTATTATTTCTTTTTTAATGAGAATTAGCTCTAGTGTGATGCCTTTCGAACCACGATGTAATATAAAATTGAAATACAATATAAAAGATTATGGCTGTATCAGATCCTACAAATGGCACACGACCATGTGTTAACTAATTTACTGCCTTATATCATCTAAATATTGAACTATTATCATGTCGAGCCTAACGAGCTGTAACACTATTTCACAACCTGATCATTTTTGTGTTACACTTTACTGAAAAACTATCACGCCTATAGATATGTGCTTTAACATAGTAATTAACTTCATATCTAAGTGTGTTTGTTCAAAAAATAAACATTATAATCATTAAAAAAAATGAGGTCACTGGATACAATGTTATTACGATTCATGACATCAGTTAAAAAACCAAAGAGTTAACATCACTGCAAGAGCAACTAAATTAAAAAAAAATCTGTCTTAAAATTATAAAAAATACGCAAACCCACACAAAACCCAGCTTTTTGCTAGTAATTAATTATTATGCAATAAAATATACACAATATTCAAATCAATTTTGTATACCATGTATTGTGTTTATCATTCATTTATTTAGAAAAAAAATATGAACGCAAGAACTGCGTATGGCTCACTCGTCTCCAAAAGCCGACTGTTAAAATGTGTGAGACGAATACACGGCAGCATGTGGAGCCTTCCGTGTGGTGACGGAGTAAGAATACAATCACAACTATCACACATATTTTACCCGTGGGTAAAATATGTGTGATAGTTGTGATAGTATGTGATTGTATGTGTTGTGCTAAGAGATATAAAACGCATTTAAAAATGTATATGCAAGAGAAGGAAAACTCTAAACTAAACCCTATACATCACGTCTGGCTAGCGTGGTATAAAAGTGTGTTGTGGTCAATTTGCCTTTCGTTATGGGGGAGGCTTAAGCCTCGCAGTGGGACATATATGAGCTGAGATGATGTGATATAGCAGTAGCTTAGGCTCGTTTTCTTGCGAAGTTTTGATCACACAAAAAAATAATGATAATGATGAAATTTATAAGATTTTCCAACAACAAATTTATTGTTACTCACCTCGGGGTCAGCTACAAGTTGTATAGAGTAATTGGGTCCATCAATAACAGGAGTCCTGCCGTTGGGGTCTCTCCAGAATGCTATAGTTGGTTTTGGTAATGCTTCCACTCGACATTCGAGGATAACAGCATCGCCAGCCGCTGCCATTGTGATGCCTGATGCTTGGATTATTGGTATATCTGTGGTAAAAAGTCATGGTGAGTTATTTGTGTTGTACATACAACTACTCCATACATTATATAGTATACATTAGTAGTCGACGACGTGGTATCCGTATTTTAGGGTCATAACTTTTCATAAGGAGATCAAGAGAAGGAAAACTCGAAACAAAACCCTATACCAATACGTCTGACTAGCGTGGTATAGTAGGTCAATTTCCCTCCCATTATAGAGGAGGCTCGAGCCCAACAGTGGGACATATATGAGCCGAGATGATCATGATGATGATGATGAACTCTTCATATCTAATGTTCATTATTATTTATGTCAATTCAAATAATTGATTTAATGTTTTTTTTTTTTTTTTTTTTAGAAATTTCTCCCGTCCTCATGTTTTTTTTTTTTTATTGCTTATGGTGGCAAACGAGCAAGCAGCACACTTAACGGTAAGTGTCACTGCTGTTTATGGACTTTTGTAATATCAGGGGTAAAGCTAGGCCGCTGTCTACCAATATAAACCCCACCCACCCAGTTGGGCTTTTGGGCTTCCGGCTCTCTCGCTCACCGAGCGAAGCGCAACAGCACATTGCTATTACTCAGACGTCGAGCTTCTGCGAGAGTTTGTTTCTATTTAGCAATTAATATTCTCGGTATATGAAGCATTCCATAATTTAGAACTGAAGATAGTTTCTAAGTACCACTTATGTTAACTATTAAACTATGAGTTCGCGTTGAGTTGGCGACCTAGATACAAGAATTAGTTATTCTATTAAGGTACTCAACGTGTGTTCTAACTAAGCATTTTACGGTATACTTTATGATGTTTTCGTACGCGGCATATTTTATATATATAATAATTTGAAATACAACTACTTTTACGGATTCTATCGCGTTTGTATTTGATATTTAATTTCTCGAAGTTTCTAACACTTTACAGTGATCATCGTTCTTATAGTTCGAAACGTCGGGAAAATTGAAAATCAAATACAAACGCGATATAATCCGTAAAATTAGTTTCATTTCAAATGATATACTCGCGTAAACATCAGAAACCATGATATAATAATTTGCGAGCATAGCGCTTCCTAATGAATCAAGGGAGACAGAAATGATTTTGTGTACATTTATTGACCACAAGTAATTGGGATGAGAGCAGCAGAATGATAATGATGCTACGTCACAGCATCATCGTCCTGCTTTTATTTCAATTACTTGGAATTGATGTGAAATATATTTCTCTTTAATAGTACATATAGCAAAAGTTATTAGCAATAGTTAGGCTGACCGATCGCATTCGTAACGACGACGTAAGAGAGCGAGTAGGTATGAAAGAGAGTATTGGTGTAAAGATGCGAAAGGGAATGTTCCGATGGTTCGGACATGTGGAAATAATGCCGCACGAACGTTTGGTTAAGAAGATATACAATGCGAAAGTGGAAGGATGTAGATACCGGGATAGACTGAGACTAACCTAACTAACCGAGACCAATCTGGTCTAGGTAGACCAGATTGGTCACATACTGAAGGAAGGTGGAGTCAAGAGTCTCCGAAACCGGCGAGCGTGTATGAAGAGGATTATGAATGTTGAGGAAGCGAGTGAAGTATGCAAGGATAGAGATCTCTGGCACTCTGTTCTCTCTGCCTACCCTGCAAGGGATATGGTGTGATGATATGTATGTATGTATTAGCAATAGTTTTATATTGGCCATATGTTTGACGTCAACCCTCCTTGGGAATGTAATTGTTGACGAAACGGCATCAGATGGAGTTGGCCCAGGACATCATAAGGCTCAGTCGTCTTTTACGACATCCACGAGCAAATAATTTGAATTTATGAATCTATTAGGTAAATGCTGTGAATATTTCTATCTTCTTAATATACTTACGTGATATATTAATCTTCCTGGATGCTTGCATCGGTGTACCGTATCCGTTATCAGCATAGCATGAGATTTGATCCATATCTCGAGTAACATTATGAATTACTGTGACCATATGTCTCGTTACTTCTTGTCGGACCAAACGACCTGGTAAACATATAGAACAATTTAGAAACCATTATACATTTATTTTATCCATCCATCCATCAGCCTTTCGGTGTCCAAATGTACCTGAAAACCATCGGTACTCATTCTTTGATATTAGTAGACACTATTCTATATAATGTGGAGAAAATTGACTTGGATTTAAATTTCCTCTCGAAGTTGTTTTATGGTGTCTAACATCATTTAGTTATCTTTTACAAGATCGACAAGAATTAAAGAGATTGTGATTTGTTTACTTATTCTTTTTTTTTATTATAGCTTATGGTGGCAAACGAGCTTGCTTTACCTGGTGGTAAGTGTTATTGCCGCCCATGGACCTCTGCAATACCAAAGGTATAGCTAGGCCGTTGCCTATCAGCCACCGAAGACAAAGATCGGGTACCGGTGGCCAGCTCCCACGGCGAAGAGAGGTGTAAAAAAAAAGGCCGTTGCCTAACAATAACCCCGAACACACTCTGTTGAGTTTCCGGCTCTCTCACTCATCGAACGAAGCGAGAGTGTGGTACTACCCTGGACGGACCGGCCAGTGGCTGTTGACAGAGAACTGTCAACAGCGTGGTCCTACCATTACTCCATTATTAAATGAAAAAGATAGGTTCAAATCATAATGATTCCTTAAGATTAATTTCTAAACCATTGCCGCTAGATTAATCCATAAAATAGTAAATTACTTACCAGATATATAGAGTGATATGGTGGGTGTCGGTGTTCCCATTGCTATGCAGAGGATGGTCATGCTGGAGCCTTCTACCACTAGGTTGACAGGATTTACTGAAGGTGGCTGTAGGAACAAATTAAATTTAGTGGTTTCACAATAAATTTATATATATAAGATGAAAAGCAAAGGGCGACTCTTGGCCACGTGGTGGACAATTGTTTCTAGAGACCTGGAACGGGCTCAATTAAATCCGCAGACAACCCAGAACAAGTCCTCCTGGCGCCTAGAAACGAGGAGGGCCGACCCCCCATTGAGGCGTCGGGGATCGAATGTCAGTAGACGATCTCTCCGGCGTCCCGTAAAAGCGCGAAAGGGGGCCGCTGTGGTTTTAGTGGGTATTCCGGCCGGACTAGCCGGCTAGCGAGTCCTACACTCCCTCCCGTCACGACATCCGCGGGAAGGGGTTAGCGCGTAAAGGCGTTTCCACAGAGTCAAAAAAAAAAGGGCCGACCCCAAATAATGGGACAAGGCAAGGTAGAAGAAGAGGTTTCACAATACATTTTTTAATAGAGTAGTTGATGCCAGTGACTGCCATCACAGCGGAATTAAAAAAAAACACTTTGCAAAATTTGGATAAAGTTAATATGCCTGTGAAAGTGTCATCAAAATTAGTACAGCCGTCTCAGAAATTGTACGTAATTTATGATTTTTTTTTTAAACGGAGCCCTAATTTTTTTTTGCTATAAAAGTAACCTAAGTTATATCTTTTAATTAGATACCCGACTAGAAAAAAAGTATGGTTCAACCAGATCATGTATCTGGACCCGATCAGGATAGAATGAGGCATGCCGGATCCGGAAAACCCTATCAGGACCAGGTCTGGTCCTGATCAGGATAGCCTGATATGAAATAACATCAAGTATGGTAAGGCATACCGGATCAGGACCAGATCAGGACCAAATAAGGATAGGCTGATGTGAAATATCATTAAGTATGGTAAAGCATACCGGATCAGGACCAGATCAGGACCAAATAAGGATAGCCTGATGTAAAATATCATCAAGTATAGTAAGGAACACCGGATTAGGACCAGGTCAGGACCAAATAAGGATAGCCTAATGTGTAATATCATCAAGTATGGTAAGGCATACCGGCTCAGGACCCGATCAGGATAGAATGAGGCATGCCGGATCCGGCAAACCCTATCAGGACCAAGTGTGGTCCTGATCAGGATAGCCTGATGTGAAATATCATCAAGTAATGTAAGGCATTCCGGATCAGGACCAGGTCTATACCAAATAAGGATAGCCTGATGTAAAATATAATCAAGTATATGGTAAGGCATGTAGTATATCAGGACCTGAAACAGTTTTCGTAACACAAAAAAAATATCAATCAAAATTCAAAAAAGTATCATATCATGATTGTCACATTTATGCCACGGTGTAAATTGTATTTGCATCAGAGGAGATTAATCTGAAATCTTTAATTAATCATATTTATTTAATAATAATAATAATGTTTAATTAATAATATAAAAATAATTTATATTTAAAGTAAAAACAAAAATATTTAATAGGTACATTTGAAAACATAGATAGAAATAAATATATTGTAAATATTGTAAAAACCATTCTAACATTTAATGTTTTGGATGATAATAAATTGTTGATGGCGTTAGTAAAATGACGTCATTATCTGAACCGCAGTGTTAAGATTCTCCGAAGCGTAATGACATCGCCTAATATTAAATTAGTTGTTATCAAATCAGATCAAAACAGATCAATCAGGTCATGAATGAGAAATTCAAGCGACAGTAGAAGTCGTTAGCATCTGGTGGTTGCGCCCTAATTGGAACAGCTCACTGGGGCTATCTATGATAAGAATATAGCACTGCATTCGCTGCCTACGTCATATATTAATTTATATTTTTATTTATTAAACATGTTTTTTAAGATATTCATGTTTTTTAAAAGGACCGGATTGGGCATACTCGTTTTGGATCAGGCAAGATATATAACACAAATGATTGATTTGGATCCGATCAGTAAAATTTCATCCGGACCCGATCAGGAATGCCTAATTTGGACCCGATCAGGAATGCCTGATCTGGACCCGATCAGGAATGCCTGATCTGGACCCGATAAGGTTTTCCTGATCGGGTCCAGATATATCTTCTGCGTTACATACCTTATCTGGTTCAGATCGGGCATGCCCGGTCCGGTCCTGCTAAGGAAGATGAAAAAATTTCTAGTCGGGTATCTGCTAGTAAAATCCAATCTAACTTCGTTAGGAAACATTTTACATTAAATATCATATTAGAATATATATAATATTAAATATGAAAATATCATACTCGTCCTATTCCTGGGCTCAAGCCTCCATAGTGGAAAGGAATTGAAGTGGGGAGGACATAAAATTGATTATACTGTGCTGGTCAGACGCGTTGAGTTTTTATTTTGAGATTTCTTTGTCTTACAGCGATGTCATTTATTGGCGTAGTTTCGTTGCATTTTATGATCACGCATAGATGGTGGTGAATTGTATTCTTATTCTATCACTTTACAGATAAAGTCATCATCATCATCTCAGCTCATATATGTACCCACTACTGGGATCGAACCTCCTCCAAAATGGGAGGGAAAATAACCTACTATACCACGCTAGTCAGACGTGTTGGTATAGGGTTTTGTTTCGAGTTTTTCTTCTCTTGCGTAAATGTTATATGCATTTTATGTCCTTTAATCGGCTCTTACGATCACCCACGGGTAAGACAGGGGGTGGTGAAATGTATTCTTACTCCGTCACCACACGGAAAAGTACTGTCACATAGTAAGCTAACGTGTCTTACTCGCGTTGCTTATTCTGTCACTACATGGATATATTATACGGATTATGTAACAACGGTTTCTAGTATTATTGGACTATACAGTTCGCTTAGTGGTTGAAGTACCAACCTATCACGCCAATTATCACGATTCATCACACAATATGCGATTATGTGATACACATATTTTAGTTCTAAGCCTGGGTGTAATTTGTTTCCGTAGTACAGCGTGTGGTTTAATTAACATAATTGTTTTAAAAATTTGTTTATTTTTTAAAATTGTGTAAACAATACACAAATTTTGTTTATGTACAAATAAATACTTATTATTTAATAAATAATTAATCGTTATTAATAATTGATAGTTAATAGATAATTAACATTTGAAATAAAACTACTTTTACGGATTCTATCGCGTTTGTATTTGATTTTTAATTTCCCGACGTTTCGAACACTTTACAGTGATCATGGTCACGGAAGGACGTTTTAGTCCCCCCAAGTAGTTTTATTTTAAATGTGCAATACTCGCGTAAGCATTACAAATCATTGCATATTTAGCAGTCAATAAATAATTACCAGTTAATATATAATTTTTCCGTGTGGTGACGGAGTAAGAATACTATTCACCACCCCATATCTTACCCGTGGGTGATCGTACGAGACGACTAAGGGATATAAAACGCATATAACATCTATGCGAGAGAAGGAAAACTCGAAACAAAACCCTATACCAACACGTCTGACCAGCGTGGTATAGTAGGTTAATTACCTTCCCAATATGGAGGAGGCTCGAGCCCAACAGTGGGACGTGTATGAGCTGAGAAGAAGAAGAAGATATAATTAACAGTCAATAAATAATTATTAGTTAATAAATAATTAATAGTTAATGAATAATTATTAGTTAATAAATATTTAATCGTTCATAAATAATTATTAGATAATAAATAATTAATTAAATAATTAATGAATACAATAACATTATTTAATATTTCTACAACTGTTATGGTTTATGACGTCATGCATTGATATTACACCCTCTAGTAGTTATACTATGATCTATAAACGGCTTTGGAAAATATAAGATACATAGAAAACTGTTTGAATTTAATATCATAACAATATCGATATATTCTTCGTCGCTTCAATATTTAAATGCAAATTGTTCCCTTTGAAGTGTTACAAGAAAATATATGAAAATACTAAGCTCATGGGGTTTCAGAAGAGAAATATAAAAGTGCATTAGCTTATCCTTTTGTTCTTTAAGTAAGTTCAACAAAGGCGAGAGTGTATATATATTAAGATTTAAAAAGAACCGACCAAGTATGTTCGATTTGTTCTCGAAGGATTCTGTATTTTCAAGATATAATAAATACCTACTTTCTAAGTATTTTTGTTTAGTGACGGATAAGAATACAACTTATTACCTTCTATTTTGTTCTTAGGTGTCTTAAAAGAAGACTAAGGGATATATAAAGGATATAATATTACGGACTAATATCTATGTGAGAGAAACAAAACTCGAAATAAAATCTATACCAACTCATCTGGTCAGTGTGGTATATAGTAAGACAATTGCCCTTCTATTTCGGAGGAGGCTCGAGTCCAACAGTAGGACGATTGTAAGCTGAGCTGGTGGTAATAATAAAGTACTTTCATAAGAGAGACGATATAGGTTATATGACAATTATGTATTTTTTTTATTTAATACGTACATATACATACATACATATCATCACGCCATATCCCTTGCAGGGTAGGCAGAGAGAACAGAGTGCCAGAGAACTCTATCTTTGCATACTTCACTCGCTTCCTCAACATTCATAATTGTCTTCATATTCGATCGCAGGTTTCGGAGACTCTTGACTCCATCTTCCTTCAGTACATGACCGATCCGGTCTAGGTACGTGAGTCTCGGTCTCCCCCGGTACCTACATCTTTCCACTTTCGCATTGTATATCTTCTTAACCAGACGTTCGTTCGGCATTCTTTCCACATGTCCGAACCATCGGAGCATTCCCTTTCGCATCTTTACACCAATACTATCTTTCCGTCACCACACGGATAATAAAAACATTTATATGCTAATTGTCTAATGTTTATAGATGCTGCCAAGTTTCTATGCGTTCTAAGCGTTTAATAAATAACTACGCGAGTTGTAAAGTATATTAAACAATTAGAACATATAGGTATTTTTATTTTTTTTGTTATATTTTCAAGCTATTTAGGGTCGAAACGCTTGGGCGTTGGGGTCGAATGCTTATTTATTATTATTTAATTTTTATTAAATACTATAATTATTTAGCTGTGTGGTAGGCTAAGAATACTACCAACCCTTACTTTGCTCGTGAATGTTGTAAAAGACGACTAAGAGCCTTATAACGACCTGTGCTAACTCAATCTGATGCCGTTTGGTCAGTAATTACATTCCCAATGAGGCTTAACGCCTGGCAGGCGGCCGGTCATAAAACTATTGCCAATAACTTTTACAATATGTACTATGAAAGAAAAGTACATATTGTATCGACCCCAAGTAATTGGGATAAGAGTAGGAGAATGATGACTATCTTTCTCCTCATTCTCACAGCCCATATATATCCCACTATTAGGCTCGGGCCTCCTTCGTAATTGGGGAATTAGCCTACTATACCACGTTGGTTACACGTGTTGGTATAGGGTTCTGTTTCGAGTTTTCCTTTTCTTGTATAGATGTTATATGCGTTTTATATCCCTTAGTCGTCTCTTACGAACACCCACGGGTAAGATAGGGGGTGGTGAATTGTATTCTTACTCCGTCACCACACGGAAAATGATGACTATACTTGTAATTAATTTCGAATAAAAGAGACACCATAAAATATGTGAATCGTCATAAAGGCCTATTTAAGAGCTTAGCTGATTTGAGCCAATCCTAACTAATGTTGTTTGGTTAATGTTTCCATTCCCAAAGGCGGTTGACGTTAAGTAATTGGACGATTATAAAATTTTGTTAGCTAAATGACGCGATTTTCTTTTCGTCCTCGTGTTTTACGATATAAATATATATTGCTGAAACCTTATAAAACTTGTTTTCCTTATTTGGTTTAAAATATGAATGATATTATTTATATTACATAATAGCCAAGAGGTAACCTTTTATAATTTTAATTTCTTCATTATCATTTCAGCTCGTATATATCCCGCTGTTGGGCTCGAGCCTCCTCTATAATGGGAGGGAAATTGACCTACTATACCACGCTGGTCAGACGTGTTGATATAGGGTTTTGTTTCAAGTTTCCCATCTCTTACATAGATGTTATATGCGTTTTATATTCCTTAGTCGTCTCTTACGATCACCCACGGGTAGAATAGGTGGTGAATTGTATTCTTAATCCGTCACCGCACGGAAAATTTTCATTTAAAATCATTATATTAAAATAATCTGTATGGTAGCGGTTACAAATATTACAAACTTTAACTTTGCTCGTGGATGTCGTAAAAGACGACTAAGAGTTTTATATTGAACTGAGCCAACTCCATCTGATGCCGTTTGGTCAACAATTACAGTCTCAATGAGGATTACTTTGGCCAGGCGGCCGATCGTAAAACTATTGCCAATATTTTTGGCAATATGTAATATGGAAAAAGAGTGCATATTACGTACGACTCCAAATAATGGGAATGAAAGCTGGAGAATGACGAATAATGATTATCAAAATAAGGAAATTGTGATTTAAAATCTTATGTTAACCCTGAAAGTCTTAGAGAGGTAGCATGTCATGGAAGACATTGAGGCATATACGATCTGAGATATAATTTAGGAAAATATACACATAATAATAATCGGAACGCCAATACTATGCAAATTACGAGTATAAAGAGATAAGCGACCGTACCGATCGAGATAAGTGTTCGAACCCTGGTAGATAGTCTAAAAAAATTCTTAATGAAGATAAATTTCAATAGAAAAGAGGAACACTAGAAATGGTTCTGATAAGATCAATCGTTGCGTGTAAAAATATATACGAGTACGTGCTAAAAATTTGCTGTAAAACCTTCAGAGATTAAAACATGGCAAAGAGTTAAATGTGTCACTGATTATCATATATTTTTTTTTTATATGCATACTGACCTCAACGTAAGCAGGATATGCTGGGTCTGTCCAGGCTAATAACGTTTCCGAAGGTTGCGAGTCTCCAGCCTTTGCGTGTGCGATCACCCAAATCACATATTGCGTGTTGGGAGATAACTTCTCTAATGTATGTCCTGGGACTGTTGTGGTGAAATTTGTAATGTTATTTGAGCCCACTTGAGAGGGTGATTTCACGAAGAGCCTGCGTAAAAAAGTCCATTAATAATAATATTGATTTAATTATTATCGCCACATTAATAATTAACATATAATTATGCTGACTGGATAGATAGCTTATAATTATATGTAGGCTGCATATGTAGATAGCTTGGTGGTTTAAATTGGAACCTCCAATGACTGTCATAGTTTCAATCCCCATGCAAGGAACTTCTTTATACAATTTACAAATGGTTGTTCTAAATCGAATTGTATGTGTGCAAAGTCCTCTGCTGTACAAGGATTTATTGATGATACTAGTAATATTGGCTTTTATATGAAAAATATCTGTCATGTCATGTTTGCCTTGCTTTATAGGGAAGCTGCATGTCTGCATGAAGCATTAGTTTAAGTTCAATAGCTTTACATCTATTTGCAGCTAAGAAAAGGTCTGACAAAAGTAGGATCGAAATACAGTCTTGTATTAATATTGCGAGCAGTTTTATTGAAAATTATGAAGTAAGCTTTCGATGAAGGCAGTCTTTATCGTTGGTGCTACTAAGACGCTGATATAATCTATTCGACCAGTTGGAAAAGGTATATATTAAAGATTCTTCACGTAGTATAAATCATCAGTACTAAGCTTGTCACTGTCAGTATTAGATTGTCATATTGGACTAAAATAGCGAGGGAACACAGAAGGTATCTGCATTCAGCAGTCTAACGCTGGCTTTCATTGGACATATGGCTTCTTAAGCGCATAGTTGTAAGTTTTACAGAATAGTGCAGCCTATTTCTCTGGTGTTATATATGTAGTTTTAATTAGTCTTTCCGGAAATACTAACCTAACCTAACTCTTTTATTTTTATCGATGTCTATATGAAGGAATTAATTATGATTCTTTTATTTGAAAGAAATTTGGATTACTTACGTATAGTTGAGTTTTTCATCAGGATGCGAGAACTGCGGCGGCTGCCAACTTAGAGTGAGCCAGGTTGCTGAATGAGACGATACTGATAGCGAGTGTGGGGGCGATGGGATGCCTCCTACTTCTTTCTCTTCTGTATAAAACGAAATTAAGAATAACTGTGATTATAATACGATAGAGTAGATTTTAATGATTGGTAAATTAAGTTTATATATTGGTAAATTAAGTAAAATATTAAACGAATGGAGTAGTGATTTCTCACGGCGAGTGTTATGGGTTCAACTACCAAATATAGGAACGTTCTTTCTGCTATTTACAAAAGATTTTTGTGAGTCAGGGTTATATTACATATTTGTTTGTCTGAAGTTCTGCGCGATCCAAGGGTGGTATTATAATGACTTCAGTTATTTACGCGAATATAATGTAGATGGCATAAAATACGACTAAGGGATATGATATACATATAATATCAATGTAAGATAAAGAAAACTCAAAATCATATGCCCACACGCTTGATCAGCGCGGTATAATAGGTCATTTTCTCTCATACTGCGAAGGAGGTTCGAGCTTAGTAATAGGAAATATAAGTTGAGATAATAATGATTAGGCATTTTAAATGATCACCAATGTACTCTATGAAAGAGAGTATTGGTGTAAAGATGCGAAAGGGAATGCTCCGATGGTTCGGACATGTGGAAAGAATGCCGAACGAACGTCTGGTTAAGAAGATATACAATGCGAAAGTGGAAGGATGTAGGTACCGGGGGAGACCGAGACTAACCTACCTAGACCAGATCGATCATGTACTGAAGGAAGGTGGAGTCAAGAGTCTCCGAAACCGGCGAGCGTGTATGAAGAGAATTATGAATGTTGAGGAAGCGAGTGAAGTATGCAGAGATAGAGTTCTCTGGCACTCTGTTCTCTCTGCCTACCCTGCAAGGGATATGGCGTGATGATATGTATGTATGTATGTATGTACCAATGTACTCACCAGGACCAGTGAAGTTGAACAATAGCATGCTGGATGGTAATGACTCGCCGTACGAGTTGACGGCGACCACGAATGCGTGGTATGTGGCATTCAATTCTAAGTTGTCCAATCGAGCCATTGTATCAGTCACATTTATTTTCTGTGAAAATCAAATAACATTAGACTGACGAATCATTTAGTATACAATTACTGATTGTTATTTGCTTTTATTCATAATCTTCGTTTTTCCGTGTGGTGACGGAGTAAGAACCTTTTCACCACCCCCTATCTTACCCGTGGGTGATCGTAAGAGACGACTAAGGGATATAAAACGATCTGGGCCAACTCCATCTGTTGCAATTTTCTCAACAACTATATTCCCAAAGAGAGTTGACATTAGGCAGACGGTCGCTCATAAAACTATTGCCAAAAAAGTTTGAAATATGTACGATGCAAGTAGAGTACATATCGAGTCGGCCCTAAGTAATTGGGTTAAGAGGAGGAAGATCTTGATGAGTCGTAACCCGTTACTTACTCGTAGAAGTTGTAAAAATCGGCTCAGGGTTGCGCTAGAAGAGTGGGCAGCAGATCTCTCCAGAACAACGTATAAAACTCAAGTGATCAAGTCAAGCGTGGCAATTAAGACACTATCCTCATTTGTGAGGAAGATCTACATCCTCCAGAAGACCGCAAATGGGTAGTTAATGATGATGATTTATCAAGTCTACTCACATTATAAGTAGATTGCATAGTATTATAGCTGTAAGGTTGTGTGTTGTTATCAATCTTCTGCCAGAATAGCACGTAAGAAGTTGCGTTAGCGCCATCCTGTGGTGGTGCCCAATCGAGGTACAGAACTCCAGAAATGCCGTCAGTAGCACCGTCTCCAGAATTCTTTTGCTGACTAGAGATTATGGCATGAAGTTCTCGAGGTGGTCCCGGGAGGAGACCAGTACCTGGAAATAAACACAGTTTAATGTCTGGTTATGTACAAATATGTCCAACAACTACCAACGATACCTAAATTTTGAGTAACATTTTAGCCAAATTATACCGGTATGGACACGGATCCCAAAGAAGCGGTAAGGTCGCCGCTCTTACTCAGTTAATCTTTTTGCGAATGGGGGACTATTCCGGGACCGAAATGTTTGAAGTCACCTGAGATATGAGGATTTATGTATATATCTCAGTGCACAGTGTGTGTGGTTCTTAAAAAAATAAATAAAAAAAAAATCATACAGAGTGTGTGGTTCTTAAAAAATTAAATAAATAAATATTCATACCTTCCTCGAAGCACTGAACAATATTGCCTATGTAAGGAACACAAGTATTGACGCCGCCAGTATATGCTCCTGCGCAAACTCCTTGACAGTTCTTTGGTACACCGCGGTGAGCGCAGCATTGTTCGTGATTACGACCTGAGTAAGAAAAAAGTAATATACCATTTGTCTACGTCAGTCCAGTACTAATGCCATTTTTTTTCGTATTTGTACACTATAGTTTGATCCGCTGTGCTGAATATAACTCTATAAAGTTTTGATTACTCTGTATTTTAATCTCCACTTTCTCTGTATTTTATTTAACGATAGTCTTACATATAGCACATCTATAGTCAACTTAGAAGCAAATTAAACGACATATTTCAAGAGCCAATTGTCTTTTATTATGTCAAAAGACATCATCTTTAAATGCAAACAATTTATTTATGCAGATAAATAAAATGGCAGCTTAGTACAGTTGCACATTTAATTTTATAGCTATCGTTAAGTCACTCATTCGGATTGCCAACTGAAAGTCAGCGCTACATGTCATGCCATTAAAAGTATGCTGAGGTGGCTACCTTTTCCGGTATGTTCACGGTTTATTTCTTTTTAATATTATTATTCTACTAAGTGTCTTTTTGCTGCAATCAAATCGGTGTTTGTTTGTAACAGTTATTTTTATGTGTTGCTTCAGAACTTTGTTATATGTAAACTGAGTTTGATGGTTTTTTTTATTTGAAAGCTCGTGCTTCCCACGTGGACCTATTTAAATTTCGCCAAGATCTGACCAATAGTTTTTGAGTTCCTTTTTGTTAAAATTTTGGAAGTGGCGTAAATTTGTAATTGTTTTTTTTTTTATTAATTTTAAGACCATTTTTTCCAATATTTTTCACCAAATTTATTTTAAAACTTAAAAGGTAAAATTATTTTGCTAAAATGATTAACCATGTAAGTAATAAAAATTTTGATTTATCTAATAATGTACTAAAAAAAATTCGTTAAGATATTATTAGGATAAAATAAAAATACAATTTACACTATCTTTTTCTCGTGAGTAAGCGTAAAGGATTACAAAGGGACCCAAGCATATCTGCTTGGGATGTTATCACATCACAGAAAAAGAAAGAGAATTTGAAATAAAACCATACATATAAAAGTTTAACTAGCGTGGCATAATAGGTTAATTTCTCTCTTAATATAGAGGACATACGAGTCTATTAGTGGAATATATATGAGCTAATATGACAACGATACCTCCAGCGCCACATCTAAGCAGTTTGTGGAAATCTTGTGCACATAACGGCGCCAACATCCTGAGATCTGACATCTTGGCATCATAAGAGCATAACGGCATACAAACACCAGCCAGTTGAACTCTTTCACAGCAAGCTGTCACGTTGTAAGAATTTGCTACTTCTACTTCTTCTTCAATCACCTATATATAAAAATAGCAATTTAAATAAAGTTTTTTTTTAATAAGAGATAGCTAAGGAACATTTTTCGTATGGGGACGAAGTAAGAATATAATTCATACATTTTGCTCTTGGGTGTTGTAAAAAACGGCTAAAGAGATAATATCTATGCAAATAAGGAAAACTCCAAATAAAACCTTATATCAACCCATCTGAATAGAGTGGTATAGTAAGTCAATTGCCCTCCATTGTGGAAGAGACTCGAGGCTAGCAGTGAGACGATAATGAGTTGAGATGATGATGAATGATTAAATAATTGCACTGATAGCGGAGCGAGTAGGTATGAAAGAGAGTATTGGTGTAAAGATGCGAAAGGGAATGCTCCGATGGTTCGGACATGTGGAAAGAATGCCGAACAAACGTCTGGTTAAGAAGATATACAATGCGAAAGTGAAAGGATGTAGGTACCGGGGGAGACCGAGACTCACCTACCTAGACCAGATTGGTCACGTGTATGAAGAGAATTATGAATGTTGAGGAAGCGAGTGAAGTATGCAAGGATAGAGTTCTCTGGCACTCTGTTCTCTGTGCCTACCCTGCACGGGATATGGCGTGATGATATGTATGTATGATAGCGGAGCGCTTAAGTACCGAACTTTAGTGCTAAACGACAAAGGTTCGTCAGTTCCCATACAGGACAATTCTTTATGTAAACCATGGCATAAAAGATGGGTGTAATTTGTGTCGATTAATTGCATGTTTGTAAACTCCCGCATGATAAAACACTCACTCTTTAACGCGGAATATTTTATAGTTATGGGATCACAATATTGACTGTTTTGGCCGGTCCGTCTTAGGTAGCACCACACTCTCGCAGAAACTCGACATCTAAACAGTAGGGAGTTTTGGCGCGAATGTGGAAATGTCATGTCACGCTCTTGTATTATATTCATTTCTTTAATGTTTTGTGGTGTTATATTGAATAATTTTGCTGGTATTTTATGGAATATGGTACAGTTAAAGTGTTGAAGTGTAGTGAATATGGTATAATAGTGGTTTACGTGTATTTTCATATTTTGCCAATATTCCCAAGAAAACCATTGATTTGGTTATCAGCGCCCGATTAATGGTAACGACATGACTTACTGACGAACAATGACTATTAAGACTAGACAACATGAAGAAGTATTGACGAAGTGTCTAAACTATGAAGACTTGGCTTAAAGGTCTAAGTAACCAAGCCATAAACTACAAAAAAAAACTAAACAGTAGCAATATAGTATATATTCTACTATGCTTCGTTCGGTGAGCGAGAGAGCTAGCAGTCCTACTTTCTAGATGGGTTTGTAGTTTTCATTGGTAATCAGCGGCCTAGCTGTAATCTTGATATAACAAAAGTCCATAGGCGGCAGTAACACTTACCATCAGGTGTGCTGCTTTTTTCTTCTTATTTTTATGTATTGGCAATCAGCTACTTAAATGAGCCATTGTTGCCAGTGTCGAGTTATAATTATCTTCAAGTTTTTAGTGTCTTCAGATTAGTCATTGTCCGTCAGTAAGTCAAATTGTCGCCATCAACAGTGCTATGGCCACGCTGTTAATGGTATCTTGTGAGAATTTTGATGAAAAACGAAAACGTTGTAAAGCACTTTTATATGATATTCACTACATCTCAGCAGTTCCGTCACATCACATTACATAAAATGCCATCAAAATTATGTAATATAACACGTTAAAACACTAAGATATCGAATATAATATAAGAGCACCACATAACGTTTTAGATTCCCGCCAAAAACTCGTGTGCTGCTTTCTCGTTTGACACCAAGAGCAATAAAAAAAGCAGAGTGTTGTTATATTAAAAAATCTTAAGTATTACATCTTAAAAATTATATTGCACGAATATTTGGGCTTATGAAAGTTTAGATAAGATTTGGAAGTATAGTCACGAATCACATTTCCCACGGGACACACTAAGCACCGAAATGGAAACGTATTTGATGCAATAAATCATGTATAGAATTCCATTGAAAGCTATTATTGCATTTAAAGGGTAAATTCTGAAAATAGAAATATATCTTTGTTGGCAATATAACTTTGTAAATGTTTCCATTTTAATGGGTATTGTCCGGTCATTTCACTACATAGCTGTGTGGTAGCGGCAACGAATACTACCAACCCTTACTTTGCTCGTGGAAGTCATAAAAGACGACTAAGAGCCTTATAACGATATGAGCCAACTCCAACTGATGCCGTTTGGTCAACAATTACATTCCCAAGGAGGTTTGACGTCTGCCAGGCGGCCCGTCATAAAACTATTGCCAATAACTTTTGTAATATACTACTATGAAAGAGGAGTACATATTTTATCAACCCAAGTAATTGGGATAAGAGTAGCAGAATGATGAATGATGATATCTGGTCACTACAGAGCCGTTGCTGAATTTCTTTTTTATTGCTTATGGTGGCAAACTAGCAAGAAACTGTTAAGTGTTGCTGCCACCCAAGGACCTTTGCAATACTATGGTTATAGCTAGACCGCTACCTACCAACCAAAGCCTACCCAAAAGTTAGACTCCCGACTCTCTCGCTTACCAAACGAAGGTTACAGCATATTTATACTGCTCAGATGTCAATTTTTCTGCGAGACTATGGTACCTCCCGGTCGGAGCAGCCCACAGCCGTAGACAGAAAATTATCAGCAGTATGTAAAATACTACTGAATACGAGCATCTTGAGGTTCGGAGCTCTTGGCTATTAGACCATATTAAATTATTATAAATAAAAACTAATATTCCGCAGGGTCTGAAAACAAGGGCTTATAACCAGTGTGTGTTACCAGCGATGACTTACGCAACTGAATCGTGGTCTCTAAATGTTGGCTTCATCAAAAGGCTAAAAAGTTGCTCAGCGTGCTATGGAGAGGGCTATGCTCGGTATTTCTCTATGTGATAGAATCCGAAATACGGAAATTCGTAGAAGAACGGGTGTAACTGATATAGCCTGAAGAATTAGCGCGTTGAAGTGGCAGGCCACATCGCTCGGCGAACCAATAACCGTTGGGGAAGAAAGGTCGTCGAGTGGAGACCACGAATCGGACGGCGCCGTGTAAGACGACCCCCCATTAGGTGGACTGACGACTTTATCAAGGTTGCAGGAAACCGCTGGATGCAGGTGGCGCGGGACCGTGTTGAATGGCATTCTCGTGGGGAGGCCTATGTCCAACAGTGGACGTTTACGGGCTGATGGATGGATGAAATAAAAACTAGTTTCAATATTGCCGTTTCGTTCGTTCATTCAATTTTTTTTTTTCAAACTAAAAAACAACATGTTTTTACTTTGAAATAATTTTAGACTATATCCCACTAGAGGTTCTGACGATATCTCTGATCACATCAAGTAGCATAGAACGCTTCTAAGAGTCACTCTCGTGGGAACCTATGCTTAACAATTGATGCTTATGAGCTGTTGGATGGATGACTTATAAAGTATAATCTATCTTTGTGCCAAATTTCATCCATATCTGTTCAGCAGTTTTAGCATAGTTACCTAAAAAGCTATATCTAAACTATTTATAAACTATTATACTATATTCATATTAGAGATCTACCCAAATAGGTTTTACCTGACTCTGTGTCCTGAAGATCAATCTTGGTGAAGCGTCTCCCACACCATGCTCGTTAACCGCTTCCAAGTATATCTCATAGTCCGTATCAGGTTCTAAGTCTTCTAAGATATACGGTGAGCGGATCTGATAGAAGAGTAATTTATATTAATTTTATTTATCATTATATATTGTTGGAAGTCACCAGCTGCAACATTCTTCTTGAAAACTTATGATTACAATGAATGATTTGCCAAGCGATTATACCGTAATCCTGTGTGTTTTTAATAGGACTTCTATCAACACACTATCCCACTACTGTAACTCCTGAAAACCAGGACCCACAATGGGATACAGAGGTTTCACACTTGGCCATTTTCGAGAAATGCTTTTAATTATCTTAGTAAGTCTTAAAATCAGGCATTGGCAAATATATCCTCAATAAATCCTCCTTTAGTAAGTGGAAGGTCTATATCCAATAGACGCTGATGGGCTAATGGATAACGTAAGAGTGGCACTCTTACTAAAGCTTTTTTTGAGCATTACGTTCCTCAAATGATACTTTTTGGATACAGCAAATCAAAATCATTATAAAAGACTTTCCAGAATTCCAAATCAACTTACCCTTTCCAAAACTCTGTACTCATCATCAACTTGTAGGGTTCTGTAATGCAAGTTGTAGTACTGGACAGTGTCAGCCAGAGCTGCGGGAGGTGACCAGTGGACAACAGCGTAATCCGTGTCGATGTTGGTCAAGTAGAGACGAGAAGGTGCACCAGGGAGTACTCCGTAGCCGCGAAGAAGACAATTCGTGTAGGAACTCATGAAGCGAAGACACCTACAAAAATTTAATAATTAAAATATCATCATCAATGACATTATTTAATTAACAATGCTATTTCTTTATGGTGATGGAGTAAGAATACAATTCACCAACTCCCCATCGACTTAACCTCCAAATCACAAAACGTGGGTGTCGTAAAAGATGCCTGAGAGATATAATATGCAGATAATATCTATTCAAGAGAAGGAATACTCGACATAAAACTTTGTCAACATTTTTGACCAGCGCAGCATAGTAGGACAATTTCCTTCCCACAATGGATGAGCTCGAGCCCAACAAGGTGAATAGATGGGCGGAGATGATGACGACGACGATGATGCTAACAATGATGATGATGAACTCTTTCATTCGATTCTTTATTACTATTATAAAAATAAAGAGTTGATTGGTTTATATGAACTTACTAATCTTAAGAACAAAATTGGATTTCAAAGAGTAATAATAAGTAAGATAGTCAGTTTATTAAGATAGGTTATAGGCTAATTAATCATAATCTGCCAAATAGCAATGGTGCATTATCTAAAAATATTGGCATTTTGGGTATAATAATTTTACAACAATAAGATGACATCAATGGTTCTATGAATCATGACTACAGTGACCGCGTAGAAGACGACAAAATATTTCCGGATTTACTGACATTTATAAATATAGTACTGTTAGTACCTGAGGTGTACAAGCAAATAAATTTTTCAGCTTTATGCCAGTAATTAATATAGATAATAATAATTAAGTAGACTTGACTTATCAAGTAAAGTATCTTATCCAAAATTACTTCAAATTGATAAAAAATATTTTAATGTCATTAATTATAAACTTTGATGTATTGGTCTTTCTAATACAACAAAGTTTTGCAAAACGTTTCGAAAATGGTCGCTTTGTTTGAGAAATACAGTCGATTGTGGCTTTAAAAGTTAAAGAGAGCTTGCCAAGGCTTTCTCAATATTTAAGAAGACTGAGTTAATATATTACAAATTTCGTTTTGGATACTTTTTGAAGAAAACCTTGAGTAAGTTAAATCGAAGAAATAAGGTCGTCTCTTATATTTAAGTATGGTAAATAGTTATTTACCCATGACTGTTTTACCTACAACTGGAATATGCTAGGTAAAGGTGCAAGTAGTTACTTGCACTATGAAAAGTAATGCTACATGACAATTAAATAAAATAAAAATCGGCCAAGTGTGAGTTTTGCTCACGCACAAAGGGTTCCGTATCTATAAAAACCCGTATCTATATCTCCATCTAATCATCCAAAATCCGTATCTATAGATATCTATTAAAACCTCTTTTATTGAATGAGAGCCCCTTAATTATTTATTTTATTTTATTTTAATTAATTATATTTAAAGAGAATATAAAACTAAATATTCTGTGAATAGTTAAAGCTAGACGCTGTCACCGTTATGAGTATCGAGTAAAAAAATCAAGTTTGTTGTATGGGAGCCCCCCTTAAATATTTATTTTATTTTATTTTTAGTATTTGTTGTAATAGCGGCAATAGAAATAAATCATCTGTGAAAATTTCAACTGTCTAGCTATTACCGTTCTTGAGATACAACCTGGTGACAGACGGACGGACAGCGAAGTCTCAATAATAGGGTCCTGTTTTTACCTTTTGGGTACAGATCCCTAAAAAATATTAAAAAAAATATACTTTCGATAACTCGATAACTAAAATATAATATTAATAAATAGTGAACGATTTCTTGAAAGATAATGCTTGGAAATTCTCCGAAAGATACAACTCGAAAGATATTTATCAGTTGGATGAGGTAGTAACTTTAATACGGGTACGAATACTTCATATTGAACTTATTCCAGATAGCGGACGAAGTTTGCGTTCCGAGAAATTTAGAAATATCTCACTAGTTTCTTTATAAGTTTAGTTTTAAAGTGACAATTACTTTTTGGTCAGAAAAAGAATAACGAGGTAATTTTATTGAAACTTAATACTGAACTGAAGGGTCCAAGATTTTTTTGGAATATGTAGTAAAAGCATCTCAAAGCATTTTATGAGTCTAAGCGGACTTAAAATTGTCAATAAGATATAAATAGTAAAGTAATATTAAATATTAAATGCGCCTGCTTAAGATAAAGATATAATACGATGGCTTACTTAGGCTGATCGATCGCGTTCGTAACGACGACGTAAGAAAGCGAGTAGGTATGAAAGAGAGTATTGGTGTAAACATGCGAAAGGGAATGCTCCGATGGTTCGGACATGTGTAAAGAATGCCGAACGAACGTCTGGTTAAGAAGATATACAATGCGAAAGTGAGAGGATGTAGGTACCGGGGGAGACCGAGACTATCCTACCTAGACCAGATCGGTCATGTACTGAAGGAAGGTGGAGTCAAGAGTCTCCGAAACCGGCGAGCGTGTATGAAGAGAATTATGAATGTTGAGGAAGCGAGTGAAGTATGCAAGGATAGGGTTCTTTGGCACTCTGTTCTCTGCCTACCCTGCAAGGGACATGACGTGATGGTATGTATGTATAATACGAAGAATTTATAATATATGCACAATTGCCCTAAACGACTTAATACCAACAGTTGAGGGCTATCATAACCGGTCGGTCTTGACATTGGTAACTCATTCAGCAGGTTACCATTTAAGATAAATTCTTATAGTCTAATCTTATTAAATGTAAACAAAATGAATACATTGCCATTATTTTCTATATAAAATTGTTCAACATAACCAATGCCATGCTTACTTACTTGAAGTGATTAAAATCCAATGTAGTAATATTTCCACTGCACAATGGTAGACACGATTCCGGCAACCCTTTGCTTCTGCAGCACGGCGTGTGGTCCATTCCGTTCGCGAGGCAGCCGAACGTGACGCCAGCCCAGGGCGCGCATATCATCAGATCTGTCACCTGGAGCTGAGGGTTAAAGATGGCTCTATGGGTGATTGTGCAGTTAGTCACAAATGTGTTTATGATAATGAGTGATGAGTGCTAATGTTGGGTTATTTGGTTGCGATGTATTGAATCCAGTTGTGTTGATGGTGAGTCGAGGTGGTCTGATAGATTTATTGATTCCCTTCTTATTCTTGGAGTTCAGCTAATATTCTTAGATGAATCGTCTGCTGTTGAAATTAATTCGATAAATGAAAGTAGTTATTTTACAACAGTTAATATTTTAATGTTGGGGAACGGACCCATATTATGTGAACCATTTTTTTACAATTTTGTTACTTCCTCCTCGTATTCATTTGTAGGATATGCTAAGACATCTCCCCTGTCTAGCTTTCACGTAGTTTCATTAATATGGTTTGAAATATTTATTTGCAAACAAAAAATAAAAATAAATAAATTTGTAAACAGAAACATAATAAAAGTTAAATAGAGTACAAGCGCGACAGAATTCGTAAAAATAGTTTTAATTCAAGTTAAAAAAATGGTGATGAATAAATTTAGTTGTACTATGTGACGGAGAGTTAATCCACTCTTTCGCCTTTGTGACGAAGCGTATTTGTAAAGACCAATAAATAGGTCACGTAATTTGGGTATGCTCCCTTATGTAATAATAAATGTAAATATTTGTAGAGACGATGTGATGATGTAGTCTAAGTATTAATTTTATGCGCCGAGTATCATGGGTTTGATGGTGGGTCTTTGTGCGATCCATAATTGATTGTCACTGAGTCTGGATGTAAATTTCATTAATTAAATTTATATATGAAAAAATCCGACCTATGGATTATTTTTTTTTCTGTTGGTCTTGTCTTAAAAAAATGTTGTCGTAATTGAAATTAAAAGTATCTTATTTTGTTTAAAATATACATTTGATAAAGTTATTTCTTTTGAAATATAACGTTCAAATCCTATAAAAAAGCTTTTATTATCCTTTTAAAATTTAAAAAATTCACAACGTTTTAGCTAAAATATTTATGCCCATTTTCACCAAAGAATAAAGAAAAATTTAGATAACATTCACGGCAGCACGTAAGGCAATTTAAAATAAAATATTCAACGGAATATAGCGTCAATCAATTACTGATTTAAAAGAAAGAAAGAAAATATGATTTATTGGAAACATATACATTGAAATGCTCATGCGAAGAATAACAAAATAAACAAAGAGAAAACGAAAAAGCGATGGTAAAATAACAGTAAAATATACAATGATAGTTAAAATACATAATGATAATATATAAAAAAAAAACAAACTTTTAATGTATATCTATGAATCACCGCTATATGTACATATATTTTAAATATGTCAGAAACGGCACCAAAGATTTCCATGGAATTTGGTAAGCAGGTTTCGGGAGTAATAAATCAATCTGGCTAGGTTACATTCATAGAAAATATTGTTTCGTCAGTATTTTAGGTTATAATTTTTGCCTATTCCCTCTTATTTACTAATTAATTTTTAGAAATATTCAGTGGCAGAAAGTTAAATATTAGTACTAGGAGGAGAATAGGAATTCTAACAAGTTTCGTAATGAATGCATTCTGAACATATAGTCTTTTAATCACCAAATCTCTAAGTCCCAATGAAATGACAACGACAAAACCGAACATTTAAATATTGATATAATTATTTCTGTTACTTACTGCAATCTCGAAGGTTTTTGTCGGATCGCAGAGTTTGTCGACGCATCCATAGTGATTAACACCGGCGTCCACACAACAGGTACGAACATCGGGCAGCTTAGGAGCAGCTGCCACTTCAGTTGACTTCATCTTACCGGGTGTCAAGGTTAGAGATCTTGGGATAAAATAATTTTAGGTATCAGTAAATTAGCCTTCTTTTTCCTAATCTTTTACATATCTCACCATTGGGCGCAATATTATTTCACAATAAGAGGCTAATCAGCCTTAGTTATCAAAAGAATTAAAAAATATAGACAAAGAGGTTACAAGCTTTTGAAGATATTAAGAAGGGTATATTCTATCCTTTTCTTACACAACGATTTTTGTAGACGCAGCTTAGTTGACGTCACTTTTTGTGTATTGCTTTCTTTGTCTAATAATTAAAATCGATATGTTTGTAACTAATTCAATATGAAATTAAATGTTCTATTATTTTCAGAAATTAATATAATTTTCAGATTATCTTTACATTGTCTAAAACGAAGTCACTACTCGCGCGTTTGTATGCTTAGATTTTTTAAACATCACAACACAACAACACCCTGGACTAAGGAAATAATCCTTGTATTGCGGGGGATTTTACAAACATATAATTAACGCAGACGATGACATCCTTTTAAACTAATACATACTACTATTACATAATTTTACAAAACTCAAAAAAAATTAATGTTTTTTTTTTAATAGACAAAGTGATTCAAGATGAAGAAAGTTTATGTGTAATATGTATTTTCTAGTATAGAAAAGCTGAGAATTTATAAAATTTGTAATGAATTTGAATTTGTAAAAAATAAATATTAACGTGCGCTTATATTGCAAATGCTGGCTAAAACTAATACAAGAAAGATCAAGATAAACTAGTAGATTATAAATATTGGTTATTTAAATATAACTGCAAAAAAAAACTCGCAATGGTATATATCTTCTAAGAATAACCGCAACTAATCATGTTTATCTTTTACATAATACTTAAAAATAGTTAGTTATTTACGAAGCTATTTTAAACAATAGCTTTTGCCTGCGGCGTCGCCCGCGTAAAAGGTTACTTTCCTAAAGTTTTTCATCCTCTATTTTTATTTTACCCTTTAAGGCTATATTTTTTACAAAATTTTAATGTCATATTAATTTACATCTAATCAATAGCCTAAAAATAAGATTCAATCTTCTGGCTTTAAAAATGATGATACTTCCTTACAAATTTTCATCCCCAATTACAACCCTTTTTTGCATTAAAAAGGAGCCTATGTCCTTTATCAGATTCGAGACTATCTGTGTACTAAATTTCATTTAGATTCGTTTAGTAGTTTTGACGTGAAAGAGCGACAGACATACAGACAGAGTTACTTTCGCATTTATAATATTAGTAAGGATCATTAACATGAATATTTTAGAAGTTATTAGTAATTTAAAATGCGCGGTCAGAACGACCGAAAATAAATCGCAGTGAGGATCGTTCGCTAGTAATATATGTATTGCCATATTTTTATTCTGTAAAATATCAACTTTTTACCCATATTTATATTTAAAACTATACGCATTCGATTATATATTTATTTATTCCTGTTGGTAGGTCTATCTTTAATAGTGGATGTCGTAGATTAATGGGTGGGGGAAAGGAAAGAATATAATTGACCAATATAAGATGAAATTTACCTGATCGCGTAGCTAGGCAAACTTGAACCATGTATATTATACGAAGTCACAGTTATTTCGTACATAGTGAACGCCAACAAATCATTGAGTACGAGGTATGTCCTATTGGCTGGTACTTTGTATGTTGTGGTGGTTATCAATCTTGTTGTATTATTGTTATTCTTCATGGAGCTCTCTGATGGGTCTATCAAATGAGCGTCAAAGGACCGCAGTGTGGTGACATTTACGACATATTGTATCACTGAATCCGTGTTCTCTACTGGTGGACTCCAGCTTACGTTTAGCTGCTTCTCATTCAAAGGCTCAACTTCCACTTCCTCTGGAGGGCTTGGGAGGAGTTCTATGAAAAAAAATATAAAAAGTAATTTTGTAATAGCAAAGAATAAATACCCGATTACGAAACGAAAAATGATGTCACAAGCGGGGTTCGAACCCGCACCTATTGGGAGTCCGGCCCAATCGTGCTGCCACTTATACCACCGTGAACTACTGTAGGACACGCAAATCTCGCTTCGTATCATATTTACGTCTTCAAGGTGACGTGTGCCATCTACCGGACAATGTTTACACATTGTATAGGCTTAATACTTCAAACTTTACAGCTAGAATTGTATTAATCGACGAACAAAATGAAAAATTATGTCACAAGCGGGGTTCGAAACCTACAGTGTTCACGGTGGTGTAGGTGGCAGCACGATTGGGCCGGACTCCCAATAGGTGCGGGTTCGAACCCCGCTTGTGACATCATTTTTCGTTTGTAATCGGGTATTTATAAATAATTAAGCATATTAAATGCAAAAAATTTCAATAATTTGAGCAAAGGATAATATTATTGGTGTAGTGACTAAAATACAATTTTCTACTACTCTATTATATCTCGTAGTTGTTGCTGTATAGTAGTGGCTACGAATACTACCAAACCTTACTTTATACGTGAATGTCTTAAATGACGAATAAGAGCTTTATATCGACCTGGGCCAACTGTATCTGATGTCATCTGGTTACCAGGTACATTCCCAAGAAGGGTTGACGTCAAACAGGCGGCTGGTCATAAAACTATTACCAATAACTTTTATAATATGTACCACTACATAGGAGTATATATTGCGTCGACTATAAGTAATTCTCATTTTTAATTTGATTCATAATTGCCCGATGTTTCGAGCACTTTTTAGTATTCATAGTCACGGGTGAACTATATTATTTTTTGTCAGTTATTATTAAAAATTAAATGTATATTAATTTATTAATTTCAAATGAATTTAATATGTTACCATCGGATCGGTATGCAGCCACAGTGAGAAAGAGCCGACAAGAAAACTCAGTGGGCATAATACTATTTATTGACAAAAAGCTTACTTTACCTAACTAAATATTGAATAAAATAATCTTTAACAATTATTGTAGGTTAAAATTAGACAATAAATGCTCAAAACTGTTTTGCATATATAACGCGGTGTGGTAGCGGCTACGAATACTACCAACCCTTACTCTGCTCGTGGATGTCATAGAAATAGTAGAAAATCGTAAAAATAGTTTTATTTTGAAATAATTATTACGTATTCAAAGGCAAGTAACCGTGATGAATATACATACCAATGCCTTCTACGATACAAGCTAGCGTCTTCTCCATGTACGAAGCGCATGAGTAATGTGTCTTGATATTGTCAGTGACAGGGGTGAATTCACCACGGCATACGTCTTGACAAATATCTGGTACTCGTTCTTGGACGCAGCACGGTACATGATTTCTGCCGTCTGCCATACATCTGATAGAAAAAAAAACAAATTAAAAAACTAACCAATTTAAATTATAATGACACAGTAGGAATAGAGTAATAACATTTTTTTTTATGGATTGAGTGATGTAAGCAGTTAGCGTTATAGCAATAGAAAGAATACTCGAAATAAAACTTTAAGCCAATCCGTCTGATCTGTTGGAAACTCCTACAAGAAGACGGAAATTGACATATTATACTTAATAGTGGCAGGACCACGCTGTTGATAGTTCTCTGTCTACAGCCGCGGGCCGGTCCGTCCGGGGTAGTACCACACTCTCGCAGAAGATCGACATCTGAGTAATGGTAATATGCTATTGCGATTCGTTCGGTGAGCGAGAGAGCCGGCAGACCAGCTGGGTGGGTTTGGGGATTGTAATGGTAGGCAGCGGCGTAGATATACCCTTGGTATAGCAAAGGCCCATGGGCAGCAGTGACACTTACCATCAGGGGCGATGTTTGCTCGTTTGCCACCATAAGCAATAAAAAAGAAAAAAAACACCCACGCTGGTCAGAAGTGTTGGTTTCGAGTGCCCCTTCTCTTGCATAAATGTTATATTGATATTATATCCCTTAGGACACCCATGGATAAGTTAGGTAGTGGTGAATTATATTCTTATTCCGTCATTCCACGGTATATTGTAAAATATATAATGCTCAGGTATTGGTCTCATTTTTTATATCATCATCATCATCATTTTAGCTGATATATATCCCACTCCTGAGTGATGATGTATTCTTTCTCTGTTACCACACGGAAAATGATTTTCTACATACATACATATCATCACGCCGTATCCCTTGCAGCGTAGGCAGAGAGAACAGAGTGCCAGAGAACTCTATCCTTGCATACTTCACTCGCTTCTACAACATTCACAATTCTCTTCATACACGCTCGCCGGTTTCGCAGACTCCTGGCTCCACCTTCCTTCAGTACGTGATCAATCTGGTCTCGATAGGTTTGTCTCGGTTTCTCCCGGTACCTACATCCTTCCACTTTCGCATTGTATATCTTCTTAACCAGTTCGTTCGGCATTTTTTCCACATGTCCGAACCATCGGAGTATTCCCTTTCGCATCTTTACACCAATACTCTCTTTCATACAAGAGTTTTTGTATGGTTTTCTATATACTTAAATATTCCGAAATAATTACCTACATAATGTTACCAAACCCAAATCCTAGAAATTGGTACTGATAACATCGTATTAATGGGTTTGTCTAGTTTTCGAATATCCTAAACCCTATTTCAAAATGGAACAACTCGTATAATATTCTATACGAATTTGTTATCAATTCAGTATATCCTTTGTAGTACTAAAATCGATAGACTTAATTAAAGTTAGAAGTCCTGGTAACAATTTTCGAACAAGTCATAACAATAGACTTTAGACTAGTAGCTTTGTCTGGCGATTATATTAGGAACATTTATTTTTAAACGAAAATTGGTAATCTTTATTGTATATTGTTATATGTTTTTGATGACGAAAATGAAGTATACATGTTAACTTTTTAAATAAGTATATAAATAGATATAAGATCATTTTATGTATAAAGCTATACAATGTTGAAAGGTTGAAATGCGAATAGAATGTTAAGAAGTCGAAAAAAGGCGCGAATAATGCGCGCGAACTGAGATTTCGCGCTGATGATGCTCGAGCACTGTGATTGGTCGCCGAAGCATCATATTCGATGTGATATTCTTTTTTTTTGTATTGGCAATCAGCTACTAATACGAGCTATTGTTGCCAGTGTCGATTTATAATTTTATTCACGTCTTTTCTTCATATTAATTATTTTTCGTCAGTAAGTCACATCTGGCCATCAACAGTTCTATGGCCTAACTGTTAATGGTTCTAGGAATTTTAGTGAAAAAACGAAAATGTTGTAAATAACTTTTATATTATTTCACTACATCCCAGCGATTCCATTGCATCATATTATATAAAATGCTTATATGTATATGTTACAACATTAAGATATTGACTTAAGATGCCCCCCAAAAGTCCGATGTTATATTCGTATTTTTATACATTGCGCCATCTAGCTGCGAGTCATGAAATATGTTACGTTTCGAGTTTGCCTTCTCTCGCATAGATGTTATATGCGTTTTGTATCCCTTAGTCGTCTCGTACGATCACCCACGAGTAAGATAGGGGGGTGGTGAATTGTATTCTCACTCAGTCACCGCACGGAATCAGAACACATAATTACGAAAATTATATTATTCAATTTGAACCAAGAGCTAATTATTAAGGCTTTGCACCTCGCAGTTTAAATTTCCATTTGATTAAAATAAAATATTAATAAAAAAAAACTGGAGTACTAAGAACTAGGTGTAAAATGATTAGTTCAGTAACTAGGCAATTGAGCTTTATAATAATAAATATAAGTCGCATATAATAATTAATTTGCATAACTATTTTAATTTAGATAACAAATTACGAAATCATTTAAAAGTTCTCTATGTATGAAGACTCATTTGAAGTTAATCGTATTAGGAGCGGTAGATACATTTATTACTCCAAAGTAATTAATTTATCCGCCACTTTCAAATAGTTTTACCGCATTTGTTATATGGTTTTACAACTTTGTTTCAACTAAAAGTTAACGAATTATATTACAACGTAAGCTTTTAAACTATTATGTATTACAATGTTAAATTATTTTCAATAAATTTACGTATGATATAAAAAGTGTCAAATTTAATTAAGATCTAGTTTTCTGATGTTTACGGGGATATTGTACATTTGAAATAAAACTATTTCTAGGACTTTTGGCGGGAATCTAAAACGTTAACTATTGCTCTTGTATTATATTCGATATCTCAGTGTTTTAACGTGTTATATTAGATAATTTTGATGGCATTTTATGTAATGTGATGCGACAGAAGTACTGGGATGTAGTGAATATCATATAAAAGTGCTTTACAACGTTTTCGTTTTCCATCAAACTTCCCACAAGATACCATTAACGGTGTGGCCATAGCACTGTTGAAGGTGACCATTTGACTTAGACAATGACTAACCTGAGAAGACTGTAAACGTGATAATAATTATAACTGGACACTGGCACCAATAGCTTGTATAAGTAGAGCTGATTGCCAATACACAAAGAGAAGAAGAAGAAAACTATTTCTATGCATTCTATTGGGTTTGTATTAAATTTTTAATATCCCGACGCCGACGTTTTGAAAGGAAAGATATTTAAAAAAGCAAAAAGAATATACAGATATTGAAGAACAATTTAAAAAAAATATTGCTTTCTAATGTTTAGGCGAGTATTACACATTTGAAATAAAACTATTTTACAGGTTCTATCATGCTTGTATTTAATTTTGAATTTCTCGACGTTTCGAACACTTTACAGCGTTCATGGTCACGGGGGGTCCATGAACGCTGATCATGAACATTAGTGTTCGAAATGTCAGGAAATTAAAAATCAAATACAAATGTGATAGAATGTGTAAAAATAATTTATTTCACATAAGGTTTTATTCATTATAAATTATTTATCTGTATTCTTTATTTTCCGTGTGGTGACGGAGAAAGAATACAGTTCACCTCTTCCTTCCTTGCACATTAGTGTCGTAAAAGACAATTAAGGAATAAAATATGAAGATATCCTATAGAGGTTATGTTGATAAGAGAAGAAAACCTCGTAATAAAACTTTATACCAACTCGTTTGACCAGCATGTTATAATAGGTCAATTTCTTCTATTGTGGAGGAGGGTCGACGTACATGAGCTGAGATGATGATAATGAGGTTACAGCTTAAAAATACAGTGAATCATTACCCTTTACGTTCCTGTGAAGGTTATTAAAACCTGCGGATGGATTACCAAAAGAATTGACAGCAGCAACGTGATCAGAATACAATTGCTGTCATCCCTTATTTTCTCAAGGAAGTCGTACATATCGGCTAAGGTTTCACTAGGAGAGCAGGTTGTAACCCACTTACTCTTTACTGGAACATGTATAGCTCTTCACTGCAATCTCCTACCCGCCTGTCTTATCCCCGTATCCCCTAATATAAGTAGTGTGAGGGAAGCCTGTGTCCAGGAGTGGAGGGCAAATGACTGAATGATCATAATGCCCTTAATTTGGTGAAAGTATACGCATATACTACAATTTAGATACTAAAAAATCTTATTGTGTATGATAGTTTATTCATTGGGAAAGGTTTTAGGAAATAATTAAAAATGCTCCTATGAATAGGAAAAGCTCATAGAAATGGATCATTGTCTTATAACTGTTAGCAATATAAGTAAAATTTGGTAACAATGGACAATCGGGCAATAAACATTTTGTGACGTAGTTGTTTTGACATGACAACTGCTGAGAAAACAAATATGGATGTTATTAATTTTTATTATTACAGTGATGTAATAAACTGCTACCGGTCCAATAAACATTTTTTACATGAACAAGCAATTCCATACAGATTTTTAAAAGATTCACCTTTAAAACTAATTAAAAAAGTTTTAAAAGTTGATAAAATATTATATTTTATAACGATGTTAATGAAAGCCTTTTCGCGATATTAATTTACAGTTAAACTTTGTAATTGGTAGAAAAGTATAATTCAAATTGTAAATAAATTTACGACAACTTTAATAAACAATATATATTTCGTGAAACAGATGTACAAAATTTAAGATATTGAAAAGTTTAGTTTAATAAATCTAGATTAAATAAATGGCTAAGTTTTTTTATTTCATGAAATAGAGAACAAAATTTAAGATATTAAAAAGTTTTGGTTTAAGAACTCGGAATGAATAAACGTTTAAATTTTTTATTTATCTTCTCAAATTATAAACGTATCACTAGGTCTTATATGTAAGGAACCTTATTTAGATAGTAATTTTGTCTGCTGTACAAAACTGGTCAGATGGTTGGTATATGATTTTATTTTGAAGCTTCCTTTTCTTGGCAGATTATATTCCTACTACGTCATTACAAGAACTTATAATTATCTAATAATAACTTTATGGTAATTTTTATAATGATTTCTAACGTTTACTATACATTAGTGTGTGTATTATACATTTGAAATAAAACTACTTTTACGGATTCTATCGCGTTTGTATTTGATTTATAATTTCCCGACGTTTCGAACACTTTACAGTGATCATGGTCACGGGAGGATTAAGGTATCTTACGTTCAATATGTCATTGTTATTACAAACATTATATCTATCCTATAAAATATGAAATTTTGACCCACATTTTTAATACAAATTAATACAAATTCATTGCCAGTACAAAAAGAAAATGATTCTATACATAATTTTTTTATATTGTTTATGATCTATTATTATTAAAGCATTTAATTTAATGTTAATAGTTATGATAATGTCAGAATACTTTAATAAAAAAAAAATTGACTTGATAACGTTTTGTAAATCGATGAATGCCGCCTGTACGAACGAAAAAGTTTCACGTTCCGCTTGAGCCCAGCGTGAAAGTAAGAACGCGGCACCAGCGATAGAGTGAGAAAGAAAACAGTGCCTTGTTTATAAATTGAAGTGAAAAGTTAATGTGGTTTCCATTCTTTACGTTTCTTCAATTCATAAAAATAAAATATGCATGATACATGGTTAAACTCACTTGACAATCGCTGGGAAATCTGGTTGACAGCTCTCAGGATCCTGACCGGTTCCTTCTAAAATAGTTTGAATACTGCAAAAACCGAGGCAGCTCTTTGTAACATTGGTGGCTATACAGCAATCCGTGTAATTGTGAGAGAGAGCTAGAGTAGACAGCGTTGGGTTGTGGGCTGAATAACTGTCTGTTACGTTTTGATTCTCTGGTGGGGTGAGACCTGGTGAAATAACTGAAATAAAAAATAATTATAAGTAGGTATATTCGACGTATGGTAATGGGTTAAAAGCCAATGGATTAAGAATCTTAAATTTCTCGTGGGAAATGTAAAAATTGACTCATGGGTGCATGACGGCAGCAGGCAGCTGGTGTAAGGAACTTATAAACAATGACTGCGTTCACCAACCCGCTGGTGAAATGTGGTAATTACGTTGCCTATTTCATGGGGAAGGAACCAACAGCTTTTTTCTTTTTTTTTAAGCCTGATATCCTGCAATAAGGAAAAAACCCTTGTATTGCGGGGCCTTTACAAGCATATGATTAACGGAGACAAATTACACCGAGACTCGAAACAATTTGTGAATCGCACTTGCGTGGGAATCAAACCCATGACACGTACCACAGTTGATCGATATTTTAACCTCTTAGCTATCTGTGCAGTCGACGTCAATAGGCTAAGCTATAAGACCAAAAAATGCAAATATAGCTTTATAAGCTATATTTCCATTCACTCAAGAGCTTATTAATAGCTATGCTCATCAACTCATATAGGTACGTTCCACTGCTGGGCTATAGCCTTCTCCATAATAGGAGGAAAATTGACCTTCTACACCACGCTGGTCTCACAAGTTGGTATAGAGTTTTATTTTTATATCCTCTTGTATAAACGTTATCTGTATATTATATCCCTAAGTCGTCTTTTACGATACCCACAGAAAAGCTAAGGGGGTAATGAATTGTATTCTTACTCTGTCACCATACGGAAAAACCAAACAAAAACTTGTCAAAAAGAGAGATTTTGTTGCTTTTGCATCAGGCCGTGAGTTTCAAATTTAAGTGTTGTGTCAATTGATTATAAGTTATCGCTACTTATGGAAACATAATCAAAATAATCATCAATATCATCCTAATCTTATCTTAATTATTGATGATCGATAAAATATGTACTCCATTTCCATAGTACATATTGAAAAAGTTATTGGCAATAGTTTTATGACCGGCCGCCTGCCTGACGTCCACTCTCCTTAGGAATGTAATTGTTGAACAAACGGCATGAGATGGAGTTGGCCCAGGTCATTATAAGGCTCTTAGTCGTCTTTTACGACATCCACGAGCAAGGTAAGGGATGGTAGTATTCGTAGCCGTTGCCACACAGCAAACGTTGACAGGCTGATGTTGATGGTAAAATGGTTGGCACATTCAAGTAATTTGTGATACCTGGATTCCATCGCCACTTATCTTTATATTCAAAGTTTTATTTTTAGATTTGTTCAGGATAACGACAGCTGGGACATGTAATAAATAAAACAAAAATAATGTAAACATTTTCAAAAAACAGATCTCTGTTTTCTCAGGGAGAGTTCATCTCCTTGAGAATTTAATTGTGGACCAAACTATGTTTGCCGAGTTAATCCAGGTCTATGTAAAGCTCTTAGTAGTATTTTATCACACCCACGAGCAGAGTAAGGTTTGCCTGTATTCGTAGCCGTCACCATACAGCACCTAAATGTTCAAAATAAAATAATCCACGTAGTAGAGTCATTAGTTATATAGATGATGAATTTTACCTGTAAGTCTATGGAAGCTTCGGACAGGTGGTTCAGAATTGAGTTCACACATATAAAGACCAGCGTCTGATGCCTTCACGGATTTGATGACTAATGCCCATACGTCTCCACCCTTTGCTATACCAGGACCTGGTAGAGGTTCTTCCGCTGTAAAATAAAAGCCATATTAGAACTATGCTATGAACTATGCTATGAATATAGGCGACGTGTGCCATCTACCCGATATTATTTATACATTGTACAGATACGCGTTTCCTTAAAGACGAAAATATAATACGATGCGAGAATTGAATGTCCTACAATAGTTCACGGTGGTGTAAGTGGCAGCACGATTGGAACGGATTGCCAATAGGTGTGGGTTCGAATCCCACTTGTGACAATCATTTTTCGTGCGTTTTTATAAATAGTCAAGCATATTAAATGCTATATATCAGTAATTTGAATAACAGAATTACACGATATATATTGCATAACAGTTAATGCAACAAAAAAAAAAGTATATAAAACCTTTTTGAATCAGTCAGCTTATCGATGTCTACTGTTAATTATAAGCAATCCGAATCATGAGAGTATCGCCAAAATCGCAATTGTATTTGGTAAGAGTGGGCATTTTCCGTGTGGTGACGGAGTAAGAATACTATTCACCACCCCATATCTTATCAGTGGGTGATTGTACGAGACGACTAAGGGATATAAAACGCATATAACATCTATGCAAGAAAAGGAAAACCCGAAACAAAACCCTATACCAATACGTCTGACCAGCGCGGTATGGTAGGTTAATTTCCCTCCCATTACGGAGGAGGCCTGAGTCCAACAGTGGGACGTTTATGGGCTGTGATGATGATGATGATGATTTGGTAAGAGGGAGTGTTGCTAGTGAAATTTCTGGTGAATCGTTAACCAGTCTCTATGACTTCTACGAGAAAGTAAGATAGAGTATTTTTCTTTTTTTAAAGAACAATAGATACTTTACACTAAGGTAATAAATAATCTAATCTATATACGAGGGACTATACAAACATATAATCAACAGATACAAATTACACCAACACTCTGTAACTATTACTGTAGCGGGTAGATACAAATTTTTGTAATAACGATGACTTATTGGACGTGAGACACCTTGGTCACGGGAGGCGTGACCATAATCACTGTAACACTACAGAATCCGTTTAAAAACGTAAAACTACTTTTATTTCAGATGTGTAATACTAGCGTAAATAAATAAATAAAAAACCTTTTATTTCATTGCAAAATACAAAATAGTATTTTATTTATAATATTTAATTTTCTACAAAAACCCTTCTACAGGTAAAGGTCTCTTTCAACGTCCTCTTTAGATTGGGCTCCATTATCCTTCTCTTAGATTCCATCCTCTTAGTTTGAGCAGCCTAATTTTTTTTTACCGTGGGCTATGGATGCGTCTCGCCCCGCCAAATCGATCCGGGGTGACGGAAAAGGCGGCGCGTGACCTCATAGACCCACCATGCAACTTCCTCTTTTCGCCGTGCGAGCGGGCCACCGCCACCCGATCTTTGTCTTCGGTGGCCCGCCCGGCGGTTTACCCTCTCGGGTTCCTCTCGAGTTGACGCCCCGACAGCTATCGCCGTCGGGGCGTTGTCCTCATACGGTGGCCTCACGTCGGGTGACTGGACTAATCCCCGGTCCGATCACCCGAGGCCTCGGTTAGGGCGGCATCAGATGCAGGTATTTGCGCCTGCGTCACCCGAGTCCGCATGGAGAGAATCCTCCCGGGCTCATTCCGCCGCCTCCTTCTGAGAGATGACTGCCTCGCAGAAGGCGGTGACCGCGTCCCAGTTCCTGACACCGTCGACCATCGCTTTCGCGACAGCCGGCAGCGTCAGTCAGCACCGATGACAGCGACGAGTTCACAGTGCTGCTGAGCCCAGATCATGCAGACCTCGAGCGTATGCTGCACCGTGTCCTCGTCACTGCCGCACTGGTGGCAGGACGGAGTCAACTCCCTCCTTGCGACCGTGTGCAGGTACTTGCCGAAGTAACCATGCTCCGACAAAACCTGCACCAGCGGGAAAGAGAGGACTCCGTGCCGCCGCTCCATCCATTCCGTCAATACGGGCCGGAGGGCCTCAACGGTAACAACACCGTGCCTAGGCCTCTCCAGCCGCGTAACACAACGGGCGATGAGCGGACGTCCTCGCGCCAGGTGGCTATCTCGTTAAACGATGGTGAGCCACCCTCATCGCGCACTGAGGTAACCCGTTGGTAGAGGTCGGTGAACATCTCCGCCTCTAGGTCCCACGGGGGTGTCCCGGCCAATACGCATGCTGCCTCGGTCGATACCGTGCGGTATCCGCGGATGGCTCTGACCGCCATGGCTCTCTGTAGACGCCACAAGAAAGCCCTGAGTTGGATGGTCAGAGACCTCGCCCACACGGGTGCGCCGTACATGGCCATTGAGCTGATCATCCTCGCATACAGCCGTCGGCCCTCGAAGCTGGGTCCGCCCATATTCGGCATGAGCCGTGATAGGGTAGACGCCGCGCCGATCAGCCGGGGAGCAATTCGGCCGAAATGCTCCCGGAACCACCATCGCCCGTCGAGCACTAGTCCCAAGTACTTCATATGGGCCTGGATACTGATCTGGATGGAGTTGACGAGCCTTACGTGGGGCCCATGGAATAAAAGGGCCTCCGTCTTATTTAGAGCCACCCTGAGCCCCAGCGCCTCGATTCGCCTGACCATCTCCTCGGTGCCGAGAGTGGCCAGGCTCGCCGCCTCTTCAAGAGTCCTGCCCAGGGCTGTAATGAGCGTAGATTGGGCGGCCTGGGATCCATTTGGATCTAGCCGTTTCTTTGAGCTCATCCCATCTAGCTACAATACTTGCATAAACATCAGAAATCATGAAACTACTTAATTTCAATGATGACTATCTTTGAAATTAAGTCATATTGAAATTAAAGAATAAATTTTTAATTCCAGAGATTACCACAGAGGTTAATTACATATTGATATAAAATTATATTATATATCCGCTTA
Organism: Lymantria monacha; assembly: GCA_905163515.2. Taxonomy (NCBI): domain Eukaryota; kingdom Metazoa; phylum Arthropoda; class Insecta; order Lepidoptera; family Erebidae; genus Lymantria; species Lymantria monacha. The sequence continues at coordinate 2,681,239 of LR991099.1, forward strand.
TCAGGGGCATTGAATGATATTTGCATCAAAGTGATTTAAATGGAATCCATTAGTGTCGGTTGGTACTTGTGATTCAATATTAAATCCATTATCATTCAAAGTGAACTATAAGTAGTAGCTTGTTCAAGTGACGCTGTCCAAGTTTTAATTAAAACCAACGAGTGTGCTTTAGTGAAAATTAATTGTCTATAATAAATTTTGAAATGTTAATTATTTAATTGAGTTGAATATAAATCTATATATCCATAGATCGATCAATTTTCTATAGCTTTTTAATAAGGTAAGATGATGACGAATTATATGTGTAATACAAGGATTTATTCTTTAGTTCAGAATATTGTCTTAAGCCATGAAGCACCAGCTTTCAAATAAAAAAAATACGTGTGGCATTCGGGGACTGCCACGGTAAAGCTATTGCGTAGCATTTTTTATCAACTTATGCAATTATAATTATTTATTTATTTTTTATTTATGCAGTTTTTTTATATTAATTCAAGCTAATAATAATTATCATTTCTTGTATTATTGAAGAATACTATTTATTAAAACTAGAAATTTATTAAAACATTTAAAGTACACGTTTTTAAACTGTTTTATTTATATTATTATTAAATTATAATAAATAAGTTTTGCAAAAATAAATTTCAAAAAGAGTTTGACGGCTGTGAGATTCGAACCCATGCCTACGGTGCCTAAAGCCAGCGTCTTAGACCACCCGGTCACGCTGCCCGCATATAGTCAGTGCAAAATTAACTGCTGCTTTTCAATCATACAATCTTAGGTTTTATTTTCGTTACGGAATTTCTTGATTCGGTCGCCGCGCTCAAAGCCCACGATAAAAGCTATGCAATAGCTTAAAAAAAGTAATCATTAAAATCGGTTCACCAAGAAAATAGTTCTGACTTAAAATAAAAAAAACTGAAATGAGATTCTGATGTTTACGCGAGTATTACATATTTGAAATAAAACTATTTTGACGGATGCTATCATGTTTGTATTTGATTTTGAATTACTTGAAGTTTCGAACACTAAAATGTTCGAAATATTTATGGTTACGGAAGTTCTTCCGTAACGCTGTAAAGTGTTCGAAACTTCGGGAAATTAAAAACAAAATACAAACGCGATAGAAGACGTAAATATCATTTTTTTTAATTCGAAATGTAAACTTTTTTAAATTTCTATTAAAAAGAATCAAAATTTGTCTCACTACCAAGACATCTGGATTAATAATAAATGAAAAAAATAAAAATACTTACTATCATCATGTAAGACGTCAACTCTATCATCTCTGACGACTCTAACTCCTCCTGCCGTTAGAAGTTTATTATCTCTAGTTCTCTTCCATAACACCGGTCTTCCTTTAGCACCAAGCACCACGCAAGTGAGAAGGGCATCTTCTCCACTTCTAACTGCAACTCCTGCCACACCTGGTCTTCTCATATATGCTTTTGGTTCATTATCTTCTTGGGAACTCCCTGTTGAAGTGACGGCACTACTACTATCCCCCGAGTCGTTTCTAACGAATTCTGTAGGAGAAGAAAAAAATATTTATGAGATATTAAGAAGAAATAAATTAAATAAGAAGACTTCTTTTTGGCAGGTTTTTTTTTTTTTTTTTAATGGCCTTTACAAGATTTCGCCAATAACTAGTTATAAATATCTTCAGTCTTTCAGGTTAGTCATAGTCTAAGTCAAATTGTCGCCATCAACAGTGCTATGGCCACACTGTTAATGGTATCTTGTTGGAATTTTGATGGAAAATGAAAACGTTGTAAAACACTTTTATATGATATTCACGACATCCCAGTAGTTCCGCGCATCACATTACATAAAATGCTATCAAAATTATCTAATATAACACGTTAAAACACTAAAATATTGAATATAATACAAGAGCACCACATGACGTTTTCAAATTCCCGTCAAAAGTCCAATTTTTTTGTTCTCTAATCTTGTCTGTTCTTTGGCAGGTTATGGTCTGGACACACGCCGTCCGTTCCATCATAGGTGACGAAAGGGCGGCACGTGGTCTCAATCCACCGTATTCCCTCCCCATCGCTTTTGGATCGGCCACTAGTACCGAATCCTAGACGTCCGTGGCAAGTTCTTGTTTGCGCCGTGGAAATATGCACTCTTCTGCTTGGTGGTGACCAGTTGGTCAGCCTCACCAATACATAAATATCTTTTCCCTTATTTGCGCTTCTATTTATTTGATTAAAATGGTAGGTAAATACTATATTAAAATAACCCGATACCGACCACGAATCGGACGACGCAGCGTAGGAAGATCATTTACTAGGTGGACTTAGAATATTATGAGGATCGCAGGAAACCGTTGGATACAGGTGGCATAAGACCATTTTCAGTGGCAGACTCATTTGAAGGCCTATTTCCAACAGTGGACGTTTACTAGCTTATGGATGGATGGATATTAAAGTACTTCCAAAACCAAAACTTTTTTTTTTAATGCTTGTGGTGGCAAACGAGCAAGCAGCACACCTGATGGTAAGTGTCACTGCTGCCCATGGACCTTTGTAATACCAAGGGCATTGCTCAGGCCGCTGCCTACCAATAAAATCCTCTGCCTACCAAACTGCCTACCAAACAAATTTATAAAACAAAAATAGTACAAAAAAGATATAAAAAAAAATAACGAAGAAACTAATAGTTACTTGATCCACTATTCGTATTTACAAGAACAAACATGTATATGTTTTTGTAACCTTCTTTGATGGGCTTATCATCAAAGAGGTTTTGAATAAACGGACCACGCTAAGTATTGAACTACACTGTCATACTTCAAAAGCCCTTTGACGGATTTAAAAGGCAATCCTGACCGGGTACTTCGATAAAAAAGGTCATCCTTACGTTGGTTCGGCGGCTATGCGAATATAAATGTTAAGTTATTGGGCTTTGGTGGTACGAAAACCGATTAGCGGTTTAATTTTTTTTTATTGCTTATGGTGGCAAACGAGCAAGCAGCACACCTGATGGTAAGTGTCACTGCCGCCCATGTTCCTTTGCAATACCAAGGGTATAGCTTAGGCCGCTGCCTATCATTAAAATCCCCAAAACCCACCCCGTTGGGCTTCCGGCTCTCTCGCTCACCGAACGAAGCGCAATAATACTTTGCCATTACTCAGAAGTTGATCTTCTGCGAGAATGTGATGCTACTCCGGACGGTCCGGCCTGCGACTGTAGACAGAAAACTGTCAACAGCGTGGTCCTACCATTATTAAAAAAATAGTGGTGAATATCGAATTAATATAATATGTTCTTTTTCCGTGTGGTGCCGGAGTAGGTGTAGAATTCACCACCCTCTATCTTGGCTTTGACAACTAAGGGATATGAAACGGATATAACATATATGCTACAGAAAGTAAACTTGAAACAAATCTCTATACCAACACATCTGAACGGCGTGGCATATTAGGTTAAATTTTCTCTTATAATGGAGGAGGCTCGAGCTCAACAGTGGTACATATATGAGCTAAGGTGACATGGTAATGATGATGGAGTTAATATAATAAAAAAAAAGAAAACTCGATTAAAACCAATACGCAGATGTATCATTACAGGATCTGACTGGTAAGAACCAGGATGGTATAGTTGGTCAATTTCCCTCCTATTGTGGAGGCTGGAGCCTATGATTTAAATGATTTAAAATGATCCAATTACAAACATTTTGTATGTTATTTATTATATTTCGGACTTTACGGCACCCATTTGAATAATATATGATAGAAAGTATGTATGTGTCTTTAAGTTTGAATTAACAAAAGCGACGATGAGAGACCATTGCACGATGCAACGGGATACATTCAATACGAAATTGTCATATTAGATATAGTATAACAGTTCAGGTCAGTAAAGAAAAGTGTTTAGGAATTTTGTAGACGGGTTAAGAGTTGAACGTAATAATGCTAGAAAAATTGCTATACGAGTACATATGGTATAATAAATACATATATATGTTATCAGTTGATTGTGTGGTAGTGGCTTTAAATACTGCCAACCCTTGCTTTGCTCGTGGATGTCGTAAAAGACGACTAAGAGCCTTATCACGACCTAGGCCAACTCCATCTGATGCCGTTTGGTCAACAATTACATTCCCAAGGAGGCTTGACGTCTGGCAGGCGGCCAGTCATATAATATTGTAAATGTGTTCATTAAGTGCCCATGTGGTAACGATTAATCTGATGCAAATGGTTTTCATTTTCACACGCTATCAGTGAGACCGAAGCCTACCATCTCATTTGGATTCACCGTGTGCAGGTCACGTCTGCGACGGGGCCCGGATAAAGAAATCAACGCAAATTGCCCGTGCGGGCTTCAATTTACCACATATTTTGGAAACGAAACAATCTATATGATAACTTGCTTCGAGTAGGTTAAGTGAAGAAATTGGTTTGTATAAAGGTCTTGAAGGGCATCGCACATTGAAATTGAAAATAGGAGTAACGTCAACTATTTATTTTTTAACAACTATTTTGGAGTTTATGACTTGGTTACTAAGACCTTTAAGCCAAATCTTAGCTTATAAATTATTACGTAAGTTAAAACGTCGCCTTCAACAGTGCCATGGCCACACTGTTAGGTATCTCTTGGGAATTTTGGTAAAACACACAAACGTATGTAAGGCACTTCTATATCAAATTCACTTCACATTAGTACTTCCTGCGCAACATATTATATAAAATGCCATCAAAATTACTTAATACAACCCGTTAAAATACTAAGATATTGATTAAAATAATACAAGATCACTACATGAAATTTTTCCTTTCCCGCTAAAACCTCAACGTAATTTGTATTACAATATTGCAAAGATAGTGCAATGTATTGCATTCGAGTATAGACAGTTCGATTTGCATGCACGAAAAATTCTTCGTGTAATACACAAGTGGTAAGATAATTTTTTAGGGAAGGCAAATGTGAAGATCCAATAGTTGGTTATAAATTTATTCAAATTATAACCGAATTTCCTTCTCTTCTTAGAACATTTCTTTCTCACCCATAGGTACCGTAAGGATCGTGAAGACGAGACGGACGAGAGAAACCCGTGAGGGTAAACCGAGCGGGCCACCGAAGGCTAAGATCAGGTACTGGTGGCCCGCTCGCTCGGCGAAGAGAGATATTCTTGCAAGGTGGGTCTATGGGGTTGCGCGCCTCCTCTGGCGTCGCCCCGGACCGATTTGGCGGAGCGCAACCACCTCCGTTGCCCACCGCAAGAAAAAAAAAGTACCGTAAGGATTGATTAATGACTAACTCTCACTCTCTTTTCTCTATGGTGACGGAGTAAGATTACAATTCATCATTATCTTGTGCGTGGCTATCATAACAAACGAGTTAGGAATTAACTATGCATATAAAAACTGTACAAGAGAAGGAAATCTTGAAATTTATTTCCGAGATTACCTTCTCTTGCACAGAATTGTATAGGGTTTTAATCTTTTACCATTCTGTGCCTACTGATTATACCGACTGATTAGCGTAGTATAATCGTTTGTGTATCTGCGCTCACTTTCTATCTATCCATGTCAGACACACAATCCATTCACTTTGCATCGGTCTTGCCTTGCCACTAATCTCATAGACATTTGTATTTATAATTTTCTCTGAAGAGAACTCGCCTTATGTGACTAGCTTTTGCCTGCGACCTCGTCCGCGTAGACATTATATGTAACATTCCCGTTAAAAATTATTTTAATCATCTATGTTGTAGTGTGAAAAATATCAAAGCAAATTTTTCCTTTTATTGCACACCTCTGAGTGAAAGAGTCTCAACTTCACAAAAGTAACACGTTGTGGAGTAATTAATTGTATTAATTTTTAATTTTAATAAATAATCATCAATAAAAAGTGTCATTGCAAAATTAAATTTATTGCACCCTATTTTATACACTCAGAGGGTGAATATTAACAAATGGCGAAATATGTGTTTATTAATTTTAACTGAAGATTATTTGTATTTATTTTGAAAACAATGTTTAATTCTTGTCCTGTTACAAAATTTATCACCGCTTTTCAACCCCTTTGAGATTAAATTTCTTTAAATCCTTTCATAATAAATCTCTAATTATAAAAAGTAACCACTTTTAAAATTTAATGTTTCTAATTTCAGTAGTTTTGGCTCGATACCGATTAGTCAGTCAACTAACTTTTTATATACATAGGAACCGGGGCATGAAGTATAAGTCTTAAAAGGAAAAATAAGTAAATCGTAAACAAACATTACTTCGCATATACGAGAGTTTCTCCCATATTATTATTTACACAACGTCGAATTTTTTTTGTGTTTCAAGTGACAAGGAATGAGTTGACGCCGTGAAAGTTAAGTAGGCGTTTGGGACGTGAAGGGTAAAAGTAAGGGAATAATGCTATGTGGTTGTTGAACTGACAGCAGCAAAATTGTTTATTCACCATGAGTGGTTACGATTCATTCACTCGCTTCGATTCATACATTCAATACAGTTAACAGTTTTTTTTAGAAAACGATTATTTATATTTATTTATTTATGAGATTGCTAAGTAATCTATTGTGAAGTTTATTCGGAGGTCTCGGACTATTACTATTTTATCCATAGTAAAAGATTTTCCGTCTGGTGACGGAGTAAGAATACTATTCACCACCCCATATCTTACCCGTGGGTGATCTTACGAGACGACTAAGAGATATAAAACGCATATAACATCTGTGCGAGAGCAGGCAAACTCGAAACAAAACCCTATACCAACACGTCTGACCAGCGCAATATAGTAGGTTAATTTCCCTCCCATTACGGAGGAGGCCCGAGCCTTACAGTGGGACGTTTATAGGCTGTGCTGCTGATGATGACGATGAAAAGAATTAAAATTCACATAAAATTCATTATATGTATAAAGACTGATATCGATTATAAAAACACTAGTATAGTATTATTTTTAATAAATATTTTTCCCCTCCATTCATATACAGTAAAATAAATATAAAAAAATAAAACTAATAAAACATTTCATCCATATCATACAATAAAACATGTCGCGACTTTTGGCGGGAATATGAATGCGTTATGTGGTGGTCTTGTATTATATTCAATATCTTACTATTGTAATGTTATATTAAATAATTTTACATACATATCATCACGCCATATCCCTTGTAGGGTAGGCAGAGAGAACAGAGTGCCAGAGAACTCTATCCTTGCATACTTCATTCGCTTCCTCAACATTCATAATTCTCTTCATACACGCTCGCCGGTTTCGGAGACTCTTGACTCCACCTTCTTTCAGCACGAGACCAATCTGGTCTAGGTAGGTGAGTCTCGGTCTCCCCCAGTACCTACATCCTTCCACTTTCGCATTGTATATCTTCTTAATCAGACGTTCATTCGGCATTCTTTCCACATGTCCGAACCATCGGAGCATTCCCTTTCGCATCTTTACACCGATACTCTCTTTCATACCTACTCGCTCTCTAAATAATTTTACTACTTAAATAATTTTAATGTCATTTTATGTAATGTGATGCGAAGAAACTGCTGTGATGTAGTGAAAATGTTATAAAAGTGCCTTACAATGTTTTTCACTAAAATTCCTAGAACTATTTAACAATGCGGCCATAGCACTATTGAAAACGACGATTTGAAAACGCAAAGAAAATTATAACTCAATACTGCCAACAATGACCAGGACAATTAACTGATTGCAAATTAAAAAAAAAAGAAGAAAGCATATAAACTAACAAATAATGAAAATATACAATGGAAATGGAGTACATATTGCATCGACCCCAAGTAATTGGGATAAGAGCAGGATAACGATGATAGTTTAAGAATATCTTTTTTTATCGCTTATGGTGGCAAACGAGCAAGCAGCACCCCTGATGCCCATGAACTTTTGCTATACTAAGGGTATAGCTAGGCCACTGCCTACCATTACAATCCTCAAACCCACCCAATTGGGCTGCCGGCTTTCTCACTCACGTAAGGAAGCGCAATAGCACATTGCCATTACTCAGACGTCGATCTTCTGCGAGAGTGTGGTACTACCCCGGACGGATTGGCCCATGGCTGTAGACAGAGAACTGTCAACAGCGTGGTCCTACCACCATTAAATGTGTGTGTCATCATTTGCCTGCCCTCATCCCACGCTAAGTGGGGTCGGCACAACACGTTCTTGCCTTCCACAATCTTCTATCAGCCGTCATATCTGCACTCACAACTTTCATACACATCCTCGTTTACACAATCCATCCACCATCCACAAGCATATTGGTAACCCTCCTTGTTACATGCCTTTCATCCCTCCTCATCACATATCCATACCATGACAATCTCGCGCTCCTAAACTTCTCTATCACTGGTGTTACTTTTAAACTTCCCCTAATATACTAATTTCGTATCTTATCTAGTCTTGTCACCCCACACATCCATCTTAACATACGCATCTCAGTAGCATGCAATCGTCTCTCATCCGTCTTTTTCAATGCCCAACATTCAGATCCATACATAACGACAGGTCTAATGACACTCTTGTAAATTTTCCCCTTAAGTTTAAAGGGGCATCCGTGCGTCACATTTGTGTGTATATATAATAATATGTTATCACGTGTTTTCCTGCTTGCGTTATTATGTCGATCAACATAATTTTATTTTATTTATTTATTTATTTTATTTATTTATTCATACTAGTACATCAAGTGCATAAAATCTATTAAAAGGTGTAGCCAAAAACCAGTTTAGGTTTATCTGTACACCTAGGAGACGGTCGACAATATTAATTACAAATCACTTATATATAATGTGTGTATGCAGCGCGCCCGCACTGCATCTTTATAGATATACCCTCAAGTTAATAATGTGACACAGATACAGCATGTTTCCATTTCTATTTATTTAATATACATTGATTAGTGAGTGTTATTTCTTCTATGTAATGATTTTTTTAATTTGTGAGTTAGTACATATTGCAAAATTTATTGGCAAGTTTTATGGCCACCTACCTGACCACAACCCTCTGAGAATATTATTGTTGACAAGACGGTATCAAATGAAGTTGGCCGATATAAAGCTCTTAGTCGTCATTTTCGACATCCACGAGCAAAATAAGGGTTTGTAGTATTATAACTGCTACCACTTAATGAGAATAGTAGCTCAAATACCTTCCAATTATATATAAATATAATAGCTAGTAAGATTTTTAGGGAAAAGATGCTGTCCCGTAAAATTCCTTAGCACTTTGTTATTGTTGAAAAGGATATACCTGAAATAATTACTGTGGAGGTCGGTGAGCGAAAGAAATCGGTACTACTGGCCTGTTTAAAAGCCAAAGAAGCATATCAACATGATATGGGCAGTAACAGTCTGACAAGAGCCCTTAAGCGTAATTGCTAATAATTATATCTACTAGTACAATGTTGTTTCTAAGCAGCACTTGTAATCAATTCAAACTTGAAGTATTAATAACAAGGTTTTTGTTTTGTACCAATTAATTATTAATTAATTGCCACATAACAAAGTTGTTACTATAGTAAATATTAATAAAAAAAGCAGAAAAACCCGTTGGTTATTATTTTCTGTTAATTTTCCATTTGGCCTCCAATTCCTGTATCATCAAGGGCGTCAGCGTGTTTTTAAACAGCCTTGGTTATGGCAATTTACGCTGATCTGCAGCCGCTCGAAGACTAAGTATGGTGAAGCCGCAATATAGCCAAAACAAATTGACTGTACAGATGCCGTAATGGTTAAAATACCGACCTTCCGTGCTAGTGCCGTGGGTTCGATTCCCACATGCAACAATACCTCGTGCGATCTACAGAGGATTGTTCTGGGTGTAATTTGTCTGCGTTAATTGCATGTTTGTAAAGTCCCCCGCAATACAAGGATTATTCTTCTCTTCAAGGATTCCTTAGTGCAAGTCCTTTTTAACAAAAAAAAAAACAATAAATAACCTTGTCATATTATTCATCTTTGTCTACTAAGTTAGTCAACGGAGCCGATTCCTTACGGTGATAATATTAAAGAGTGTCTTTCGTCTTAATCTTGAATTTACTATTTCGATCTTTTGAATATCTGAAGTTTATCATGACCAAAATATAATATTCATAGAGCTTTTTCATCTATTCACGAATAAAGTTAAAATTCGTATAAATAAATTTATTTCAAAATAGAATATATATTTTTTACACAATGTTTAATTTTCTCGATCTATAATGACTATAATTGATGATAAATTTATTTTGAAAGTGATTTTAAATGTACAAAACGGAAAGCGGAGCTTAGAGTCTTCTTTAAATAAACGAGACCGTTAATTGTTATTTCGTTCGTAACTTATTAGCCTTGTAAAGTATTTGCTTGTAATTTAAGAGAGAATAATTAACAAACTTTCATTCGCGCCAATACCTACCGCAAGGTCTTTGTTAAGTTTTAACACTTTCCAAAAGGTCTTTCAAATAATTTAATTAGTATTATGAGATTTTTACATATAGAATCATTTTATTTTTGTACTGTCAATGAATTTGTATTAAAATGTGGGTAATACTTGTAATAACTGATACTGTAGTGGGTACATGTAAATTTCTGTAATAACGATAACTTTTGAACGTAAGACACCTTAGTGCTCCCGTGACCATGATCACTGTAAAGTGTTCGAAACGTCGGGAAATTAAAAATCAAATACAAACGCGATAGAATCTGTAAAAGTAGTTTTGTTTCAAATAGTGTTATGAGATTATAATTTCTTATCGTAATTGAGCCTGTAATGTAATGGTCACAAAAGGTAAAGAGGCCTAATACGCTGATGAATTGAAATATAGTTTTCTTTCGAGTATTCTTGTTCTAGCAATGTCGGATTGTATGGTGAACAAAATGAATGAATTCGTTCTCTGATAGAATTGTTATTTGGTGATTAGGTACTCAATTACCTAGGTCTCTTTTACGATACCTGTATAAAGGACGAAAGAACAATGATATTCTTACGCCATTATCAAATAGAAAAAATATAATAAATAAATTGTATCATATAACTTATTAATTTCATATTATTTTTATTTTAGCACCTACATTTTTGCGTACCTCAGCAGCGCTATTTAAAAATGGAAAGAGAATATCGCCAGAATGGAAATATAAATGGTAGTATAAAAATAAACTAGAGAAAAGAATACAACTGCTTTTGAAAGCTCTTTCAATAAGTACATGATTATATGAGCTAAGAAATTGCACGTACAATGCAGGCGCCAAGTCGAGTGTCATACAAAGAAGACACGGGAAACACTTTTGTAGAATGAAAGAGTATAAGTGTAAACATACGGTTGGAATGAATAATCAACAAACATATTGTTTTTTTTAATATTATATCTGAATATATTAAAATTTCACCTCTTGATTATTCAAAAATTATTGTAAAGAATTATATCCACATATTGTCTGGAATATAGAAAAGGATACAAGTTGGCTGTCAAATAACAAAATATATTGTTTTTAACACATCTTCTCAGCTCATATATGTCCCACAATAGGGCTCCAGTCTTCTCCGTAATGACAGGGAAATTGAGCTGCTATACCGCGTTGGTCAGACGTGTTGGTATAGAGTTTTGTTTCGAGTTTTCTTTTTCTTGCATAGATGTTATATGCGTTATAATTATATCCTTTAGTCGTCTCGTACGATCACCCACGGGTAAGATAGAGGGTGGTGAATAGTATTCTTACTCCGTCACTACACGGATAACACGGTTCTTAACGCATAGAAAAATAATATTTATATCGCCATAACAGGCTAGTAGCTGTGTGGTAGCGACTACGAATACTACCAACCCTTACTTTGCTCGTGGATGTCGTAAAAGACGAATAAGAGCCTTATAACAACTTGGGCCAACTCCATCTGATGCCGTTTGGTCAACAATTACATTCCAGAGCGTTGACGTCTGGCAGGCGGTCGGTCATAAAACTATTACCAATAACTTTTACAATATGTACAATGAAAGAAGAGTATATATTGTGTCGACCCCAAGTAATTGAGATAAGAGTAGGAGAATGATGACCGCCATAACAGGCTAGAAAAGCTAGGTGAATAGTAATTTATGAATTTACTTCTTCATCCAAAATGTTACTATAGTAGTGTAATTCTATTTTTTTTTCCTACTCTGACTAAACGTTATTCATTAAAAGATTGGAAGAGATGTGGCAAAGATAGGACGACAAATATAGTTTAGTTCGAAGTAATAAGTATAATACGCTTATTGCTTGCCTTCAATTACTAGGTATAATTTTAAATTTATATAGCTTACTATTGAAAGTTTCCGTTGGACTAATACAATAGCATATTTTGTTTTATACGGAATGACAATCTGAGAACTCACTGACCTCACGATTGACGATTTTTTGCTCGTATTAAAGAACATGTACTGCAGTATTAAATAAATTTTACGTCTGACTGCCTCTTTTTTTTTGCGGTGGGCTATGGATGCGTCTCGCCCCGCCAAATCGGTCCGGGGCGACGGAAGAGGCGGGGCGTGACACCATAGACCCACCGTGCAACTCCTCTCTTCCCCGTGCGAGCTGGTCACCGGTACCCGATCTTTGTCATCGGTGGCCATGTCGACTGCCCTGGGCATGGATTTCTTAAGAATATTATTAACTAAGGTATACTAAGCTTATTGTAGGATTTTATAACAAATTCAATATATTTGTAGGATAAATTTTCATGTTGATGCTGTCTTAGGCGAGGTCGCGGGTAGCCGGATTGGGGATTAGTCCGTTAGAGGCTAACCATGTGCCGGCAACGCCACAACATTTTGAAAATGGTAATAGAGGTTATGTGTACATCAGTTTATAGGATTGCACACCGTCTGTTCCCCAGTCAGAGCCAGCCAGATAGGTTTGGGTGAGGTGTGACCGGAATTTAATTTTTAACCGACTTCTAAAAGGAGTAAGTTCTCAACTCCATTGGTATTTCTTTATGAATGTACACTGATTACACTGACTTTATAATTCGGTACTGAGATTTGTAATCCGGTTTACGTGATTCATTTTTAATTTGATGCGGAATAGCTACCATTTGGTACTATAGAAATTTTAGTCGGTGCCGGTGTCGGTATCTTTAGTGTAGGAATTTCATTACAGTAAGTAAACTGTTTATAATTTTGATTAGGGTTTGGCATCGACTTCATACATATCAATAGATAGCACATATAAATGATAGTATTAAAAGTTATTTTATACTTTTTAGTTTTTTAAGTCGGTTTTTGTAAAAGTATTTTTATTTAATTTTTTTTTAATTGTCAGATGTTCAGCTGTCTAACCACTATGGCCGTATGTCCCATTTGATGTACCATTATATTGTATGATACAGTGTAGCTCTCATCAGGATGAGACCCGTCTCAACATAGGTTTAAATCCTTTTTATTTCGTCCAATTTTCTCTAGTAGAAAGCAGTTCTAGTTTCCATGTTATTATTAAGTTTATCATCATCATCATCATCATCACAGCCCATAAATGTCCTACTGTTGGGCTCAGGCCTCCTCCGTAATGGGAAGGAAATTAACCTACTATACCGCGCTGGTCAGACGTGTTGATATAGGGTTTTGTTTCAAGTTTTCCTTCTCTCGCATAGATACTATATGCGTTTTATATCCCGTAGTCGTCTCGTGCGATCACCCACGGGTAAGATGTGACGGGTGGTGAATAGTATTGTTACTCCGTCACCACACGGAAAATTACAGAGCACACTACAGTAATTTATAACTGCAAAATAATTTCTATGTCCAAACGACACGGTTATGGCGTTACAGAAGGAAGATTCTTTAGGGAGGCTTATGCCCAATAAACGATGATGATAGGCTATTCGATGGATCAGTAAACCGTGACTATATATATATATCATCTTCATCGTCACCTCAGCTCATATGTGTAGGGTTTTGTTTCGAGTTTTCCTTCTCTTGCATAGATGTTATATGCGTTTTAAATCCTTTAGTCGTCTCGTACGATCACTCACAGGTAAGATACGGGGTGGTGAATTGTATTCTTACTCCGTCCCCACACGGAATATATATATATTCCGTATATATATATATATATATATATATATATATATATATATATATATATATATATATATATATATATACATATACATTCGTAACGACGACGTAAGAGAGCGAGTAGGTATGAAAGAGAGTATTGGTGTAAACATGCGAAAGGGAATGCTTCGATGGTTCGGACATGCGAGCGTGTATATATCTATATATATATAAGAGATTTCCACCTATGTATTGACTCATCACGATATCTCTGGAACCATAAGGCCTACAAACCTCAAATTTGGTAGGAATATTTCTTTCGCCGAGTAGAGGTCAGCTAAGAACGGATTTTACGAAATTATATCCCTAAAGGGGTGAAAAAGCAGGGCAAAGTTTGTATGGGATAACGTGATTCCTTGGTCCAATCTATTTCAAATTTTGCATAAACATTCTTTAACAGAATTGATGAAAGATGTGATTCATATTTTATTGAGATTTATCTCCTAACTGGGTTAAAAAGGGGTGGAAAGTTATTTTAGGGTTGATTTGCTTTAAAGTTGATATCAATACTTCTTAGTGATTTTGATTTAAAAGACATTTTATTTTGACACATGTTTGAAAACTCAATTCGATTATATTCAAAAAACCGGCGACTCGGAGTCGCGCACGAAGGGTTCCGTACCATTATCTAAAAATGGCAAAATAATCATGTTTGTTGTATGGGAGCTTAAATTATCTATTTGTTTTATTTTAATTTAATTATTTATTTCTAAAGGGAATATATTACTAAATATTCTGTGAATATTTCAAACGTCTACCTATTTTTGTTATCAATATGGAGCAAAAAGATTACCTTTGTTGTGTGGGAGCCCTCTTAAATATTTATTTTATTGTTTTTTAGTATTTGTTTGTCGTTTTAGCGGCAAAAGAAATTCATCATCTGTGAAAATTTCAACTGTCTAACTATCACGGTCCATGAGAACAACCTGGTGACAGACAGGCGAAGCAACTGATGGACAACAGAGTCTTAGTAATAGGGTCCTGTTTTATCTTTTGGGTATGGAACTCTAAAAAGGTTGATGTCACATAAACGTTCTTCTTGTTCTCTTTGTGTATTGGCAATCAGCTACTTATACGTGCTATTGGTGCCAGTGTCCAGTTATAATTATTTTTACGTTTTTAGTATTTCAGGTTAGTCAATGTCTAAGTCAAAATATGACCATCAACAGTGCTATGGCTACACTGTTAATGGTATCTTGTGGGAATTTTGATGGAAAACGAAAATGTTGTAAAGCACTTTTATATGTATTCACTACATCCCAGTAGTTCCGCCGCATCATCATCACAGCCCATATATCATCCATGCACTCTTAAAGTACTAAACCGATTTTAATCAAATTTGCGTAATATGTGTAGTTTGATCCACTACACATATTACGCAAATGTGATTAAAATCTTATTTTATTGCAAATTATTTGTCTGTTATTTGACAGTCACAATTATCTATTATCTCCAAACGATTCTAACAGATGGTGGTATCAGTTGACTGGATTGAGTAAGTATTTAATAGATGGCGCTGTGTTAAACGTACAAACGTTTCGTATAAGCTACAATTTATTAGCATAACCACCACGTGTTACTGAGACTACCTTTGCCACAGCAATGCGTGGCCGGGTCTGCTAGTATATATATATATATATATATATATATATATATATATATATATATATATACATATATATATAAATCCGACCACAACTTTTCAAATTAGACCGGATCCCATCACATTTTACATAATAATTTATAGCTTAACCTATTCATGAAATCTTGATGAGGTCGGAAACGAAACTCGAAACGGAAGAAAAAAAAAAACGATACGGGACCGAATAAAAATTGACTTTCCACCGAGAATTGTAAAGTATAATACTGTTTGCTGTAAGTTTTACCCCGAGTTGGAGATTGTAAATATTTATATGAGGTTTTTTTGGTACGTCGTTTCGGCTTGGAATCCAGTTTAATGGAATCCAGAGAGGGATAGGCGGGATTCGATCCAAAAACAGGGTACTCATGAATAGTTATGGACAAATCGGTCGGATATACGTGGAATGCGAACAGCCTGTAAATTACATGGCCCTGATATGTATAGTGTAATACCGCTGAATGTTTCAATAAGTTTTATTTGCTGTTTATTGAATTGTGCCCTCAATTTAACATTGTGGCATTTTCATTGATTTATTTACGTTAGTTGTTTTATTTTGTTGGAACTACTTAAGTTTTGAGATGAAAGATTTTAAACTATCATAGGCATTACACGCACGAAATTATAGTGAGCTGGATTTATATCACATATTACCGATAGTAATTTGATTAAAACTCACGATTTTGAAATAAGTTTAAAACCTAACGATTTTTCGTTGCGAATATCTCATCATCATCGTCATCGTCACAGCCCATATATGTCCCACTGTTGGGATCGGGCCTCCTCCGTAATGGAAGGGCAGTTAAACTACTATACCGCGCTGGTCAGACGTGTTGGTATAGGGTTTTGTTTCGAGTTTTCCTTCTCTTGCATAGATGGTATATGCATTTGATATCCCTTAGTCGTCTCTTACGATCACCCACGGGTAAGATAGGGAGTGGTGAATTGTATTCTTACTCCGTCACCACACGGATAAATAATATGCGAATATCTAATATTTTTAAAAGAGCCTTTTTTACATATATATATTTCTATATATTCAGATTCTCAGCAACGCTACTAGCCAGCAACTTAATATGAAGGCGGTTTCAAGGCTGATAAATCGATCTAGTTAGGTTTCATTATATAAAATATAATTTTTTCAGTGTTTTTAGTTAACGAAAATATATATTTTTTGAAAACTATTCCTAAAAGTTATTAGAAAACTATTAATTAGTATATGAAAACAAATTTGGTTACTGTCATTAAACAATTGACATAGCTCAGTTGGATAATCGAGCGTAAGACGAGTTGGTATACGGCTTTATTTTGAGTTTTCCTTCTCTTAAACAAATATTATATGCATATTATATTCCTTAGGCGTCTTTAGCAACCCTCACGGGGAATATAGGCTGTAAATTGTACTTTTACTCTGCTACACACGGAAAGATGGACGGATAAACTAAAAGATGGAACTAATAGATATATTTTAGGCGAAGTATAAGAATGAAATCAACCCATGCTCAGATAATACTGCTTATCTCAATAAGAAAAGGAAGTTGAGGAAAAAATCTACGGGGGTTTGAAAATATGAAAGAATCTTAGTTCTGTGTATTTTATAATTAACGTCTTGGGTTTGCAATTTCGCTTTTAAAATATTGAATATTAATTTAAATCTTTGTCGAATAAATATTTCGCTTTTATACTTTTAAACTTCAGACTACTTTGGTAACGAGTATGGCCAAAAAGTATTTGTCTTTGTGGAGTTCGAATTTACGTCGGTAAGTGAGTTCTTTTGCAACAGGAAGACCAATAGATTTTTAATCACTTTAACAACCAATAATAATACAGTAAAAGCTCTTTATTCGCGGGTTATGTGTTCCATAAATATGCTGCGAATACAGAAATTGTGAATATGGAACGGTAATTTATATGGAATTATAGGGGATCTACGTTCCTAGGTGACAATATAAAAAACAAAAATATATGATAAATCAATTTAATAGATTTCTAAACATTTCGATTATAATTATCTTAAGGCTTCTTAAGCCTTAAGATAATTAATCAAAATGTTTAAAAACCATTGCCTAAACGATTTGAAGAATTTTGTAATTTTTTCTTGCTTGAGTTTTTAAAAGCTCCTTCAATTCAGACTGATACGCAGCAGTCGCATTAGCAATTTGCCTATTAAAAATAAAACTTCGTAGGCAAAATTATAATAAGATCTATTTTACTTTTTTATTAGTCCATTTGACAGCATTTACAAAGGATATTGGATTGGATACCTATTAGTATCCTTTTATTTTTATGTATGTACTTATTAGATCCGCGAATAAAGAAATTTTAGCCGCGAATATAGGTATTGAGTCGCATTTTTTTAATCCGCGAATAGTGAAAACGCGAATGAAGGAAGCGCGAATAAGGAGCTTTTACTGTATGTCTAAAGTAAGGGTATGTAATTATATATAATATATCAATAAAATATACATATATAATCTCATGCCTATTACCCAGAGTGGTAGGCAGAGACTACAGGTAATTAAACACCACAATCCCGGCATACCTATTATCAATAACGCTTCAACAAATAGGAAAAATTCAAACTGAGCAAAATTTGGTAGCAATATGATATCGCTCATCAAAGGTTCTGTGGAATCACTGCTGGCATGTCAACTGCTGACATAAGAAAAATCGTCATTATTATTAATGCTACGGAACTACGTGACACTATAATATTAAATACTGTACATGACATAGAGGTTGAGGTACCAACCTACTGTGCCAGAATTGTAGCTTCGATTCCTACGTAGGATATACAACAACAATTGTTGTTGTATTATATCTGAGTGTAATTTGCGTCCGTTAAATTGAATTTTGTAAAGTCCACTGCAATACAAGGATTATTTCCTTCGTCGCGGGTGTTGTCTCTTTAACAAAAAAGAAATAGGTACTGAATCTGCACAACCGAAGCTACTGGCACAACTAGTCTTATAAATATCGCTTATAACTTACAAAATAATATTTTGTCAAAGTTTCAGTAAATACTAATAAGAAGAAATATGATAATTAATCGTCTAGACGCCATTTTTATTCTGCTCAACTCATACAAACCAACAATTAATACAGTCACCTTTCCCCAAAAGCTCTCAAGGGCGCAAATAACACCCCAACCACCCCCAATTATAAACCACATCCAAACATATTAGTCGAGGAGTCGGCGAACGAAGTTTTTCATATATAATTCAAAAGTCTTTGCTTCGGTTGCATGAATTAAGCAACTTCTTCATCCACAGGTTATGGTTTCCAACAGAATCATTCGAGGAAAAAAGAAAGAACTCTATAATTAGTCGTATTATACGTGATCTTTATCATTTGAGCGGACCACCGGTATTAACATCTTGTATTTAGCGGCTTTGAATTAAATACCAAGGTATTTAAGGCTATTATTTTGTTTGTACTCTTACAACGTCTCTATACTATTAACCCATAATCTATCAATAGTAATTTTTTGTCATCTCAGTAGTTGCAATGACAACAGTAATTACAGAGAACGCGTTTTCCCATTATTACCAAATCTGTCTCGACAAACCAACATTTATAAATACTTCTGCCCTTCTATTTATGTCCTATATGAACCGTTCTCACTAATATGCTGTCTTATATAATAAAAAATACATGTTTAAGGATCTGAGATTAACGCATTCAAACTATTATATAAATTTATCATCCTTATAATAGATCTATTTGAGCAAAAAAGCGTTGTTTTGTACAAATCTATAAAAAAAATGAATTCCTTGAAATCACAACGCCACTAAACCATTCTTAAATCCACTTGAACACATAAAAATAAACAACAAAATCGATTTTGGCCTTTATGAGTTCTATAATATACAAACGGAGAGAGATATTGCATATAAAGATAAACGATAATGAATTTGCTGTTAGCTCCTCGCCTATTTTCAATAGCGTTGCTGACATAGAAACTGTACGATCTGCTTTATATGTATAGACTAGACAGATTGTAAATTAAGGCGGGGTTTGTTTACACAGAGTGTTATAGTGGTATTAATATTGGATTTAAGGGGATTATTGTTACTCGGAATATTACATGAAGTACTAGGCCTTTTATCCATCGTTCTTGATATATACTTCAGCTATATTCCATTCAATATTTATAACTCATTTTGTTTCTTAATATCAACGAACTAAAGTTTATAATTAAAAATTTGTAAGAATATTTGACGTTTTGACCTTGTATAAAAGTTCGATATCAATTATTAACGTCTTAATAGATTTTTTTTGACCGCAATCCTATTTTTTTATCTACAATAAAATTTTAATTGTTTTTACAGTTCTGTACCCAACGGGTAAAACTGGATTACTAAGACGCCACTGTCCATCCGTCTGTCTGTCACCAGGCTGTATCTCATGAACCGTGATAATTAGACAGTTGAAATTTTCACAGTTGATGTATTTCTGTGGCAGCTATAACAACAGAGACTGAATAAATATTGAAAGGGGCTTCCATACAACAAACAGCTGGCTTTTTGCCGTTTTTATAGATTATGGAACGGAACTCTTCGTGCGCAAGTCCGACTTGCACTTGGTTTAATTTTTTCCAACTTTAGTTATCTGGCAGTAAAAGTCCTATTAAAATCAACCCAGCCGTTACAAAGATAAACCGAAAGAAACAAACAGACAGACAAATATTTGTATAATTTGTTTGATAATAACTTTAAAGAAAAAATAACTTTTTTATATTTACTTTTTAAACATACATTTTAGACTTAATATACATATATTATATAGATTATAACACAATTTACAATCCTTCTTTTGCCACTGATATTGTATTTAAAATATAAAAATAAGTAACGTGCGAATACGAATGTGGAAGGATGTAGGTACCGGGGGAGACCGAGACTAACCTACCGAGACCAGATTGATCAAGTACTGAAGGAAGGTGGAGTCAAGAGTCTCCGAAACCGGCGAGCGTGTATGAAGAGAATTATGAATGTTGAGGAAGCGAGTGAGGTATACAAGGATAGAGTTCTCTGGCACTCTGTTCTCTCTGCCTACCTTGCAAGGGATATGGCATGATGATATGTATGTATGTAAAATAAGGAACACTCAAAAACAAAAGTTTATACTTAATCGTAATATTTAGACGTATTTTACCAGAAGATGAAGTAGAAGTTTTGCCATCCAAATTTAATCAGTTTGTTTATTGTATTATTATTTTTCATTTAAAGCTCTGTGTTCATCTATAATTGGACCTGAGTATCGATCGTTTACTCCTAGAATCATCTCAGCCCACTGCTCTCATTGCTGGGCTCGAGCGTTCACTACAATCGTGGAAAAATTGAGCTACTATTCTATGCTAATCAGACTAGTTAAAAGCTGTGTGGTAGCGGCTACGAATACTACCAACCCTTACTTTGTTCGTGGATGTCGTAAGAGACGACTAAGAGCCTTATAACGACCTAGACCAACTCCATCTGATGCCGTTTCGTCAACAATTATCTTCCCAAGGAGGGTTGACGTCTGGCAGGCGGTCGGTCATAAAACTATTGCCAATAACTTTTACAATATGTACTATGAAAGAAGAGTACATATTGTATCGACCCCAAGTAATTGGGATAAGAGCAAGAGAATGATGAATCAGACTGATTAATATAGGATTTCATTTCGCATTTTCCTTTTTTTGTGTAGATATGATCTGTATATCACTTACTCGTCTATTACCACATCCATTACTTCATCACCACACGGAAATATTAGAATATAATTCTAGAATATTCTTTAGAAAATATTAAACAGTTTATATTAAAGTTTTAATGTAATAAAACCAGCTCTGGTTCTACGGCTTATGCATTAAAGAGATACCGACGAGACTTTACGTGTGTACGAGTTAAATAATGTTTAGTGAATTACGTTTAGTCGGGCGTACCTTTCACGTTGTAACGTCAAACTTGATGAATAACATTTTATATGTTAGAATAACGAGGTACTAACTAGTCTATGGAGGGTAGACTTTAGTATATAATCAATTTACTTAATCCAGAGTATAATCGTTTATATTATTATTGTTGCATCATCTTAGTGATATTTTTCTACTTTTTTATTGCTCATGGTGGCAAATGAGCAAGTAGCACAACAGATGTTAAATGTTACTGTCCCCATGGATCTTTGCAATATCAGGAGTATAGGTAGGCAGTGGCCTACCGATGAAAATTCGAGAAAAGCCGGAAAGTTAGGCTGTCAGCTCTCTCGCTCGAACGAAGCACAGTAGCACATTGCTACTATTTAGAGGTCGATTTTCTGCGAGAGTGTGGTACTTCCTTGGACGGACCGGCCAGCTGCTGTAGACATAAAACTATCAACAGTTTGGTTCTATCACTATAAGATTATATAATACTATGTTATATATATTTGTAACGACTATTATTCTTATATCTTGCAAAGCCCTTTATTAGCACATCTGTCATGGATTAGACATTAATTTGATATAAGTGACGTCATCGGAGGATCTGTCAGAATAACAGCGCTTTGGCAACCGTGTTGCCTCAGCATATAGCTGAGACAGATACCATATTTTGGCCTCACGCATATGCATGTTAGTTATCATAAATTTATATTTAGCTTAAGCAAAATGTGAGGTTACAAATAAAATAGTTTTCTTTCTTTCTTTATTGTACCAAATATCTTTTTCTTCTATACTGATAAATGAAGAGCTGATTTTTGTTCGGTTATACTGTGAAAACTATTAAAACGATCGGAATAATACTTATACCATAAGATGTAGGGTGTTTTAGAGATGGATTTAGTATATGTTATACTGGTGATTATTTATCTGGAAAGGAGGGGAGCGGGTGAAGGCCAGCTATCTAGTAATAAATAATAATGAGTTTTGAATGTTGATTACCCGTGTGACGACGCGATCAAAATACAATTATCTTCACCCCTTGGAGGTCTAGGTACCGGGAGAGACCGAGACTAACCTACCTAGAACAGATTGGTCACGTAATAAAGGAAGATGGAGTCAACAGTCTCCGCAACCAGCGAGCTTGTATGAAGAGAATTATGAATGTTGAGAAAGCGAGTGAAGTATGCAAGGATAGAGTTCTCTGGCACTCTGTTCTCTCTGCTTATCCTACAAGGAATATGGCGTAATGATATGTATGTATATACGTGTTATCCTTTACTTATTTTGTGAGTAATAGACTGAGGATTCACCAGAACATTGAGCTCCTGGGAAATGCATAACATTTCCCTGTCATCGCGAATACACCTACAAAGCACGGTGATTATGGCAGTATCATTCCCTCATATATGATAGGTTTCATTAAAACAAATTCTAAAAGCTATCAGTGTTACTTATTCATTATATATATCATTATAATATAATCCAGGCATGTACAATAGTTATTTTCATAATGAGAATCATTACGTAAGCAATTTAAGTTCCCACGCCTGACAATGACCGTAATATTAATAAAATTTGAAAGCGTTACAACCTGTTCATGTGTCTACAGTAGGTACTGAAGATAATCCAACGTCGTAAATCTTCCACGATAGAGCACATTCCACAATTATTAACTCTACGTCTTTTGTAGAGTTAGTAATGTATACAGGCGCATTTGTGAGTTTAATAAAATCTAATCTACAGTGTGAAAGTGGAAGGATGTAGGTACTAGGATGTAGGTAGGTAGACCAGATCGGTCATGTACTGAAGGAAGGTGGAGTCAAGAGTCTCCGAAACCGGCGAGCGTGTATGCAGAGAATTATGAATGTTGAGGAAGCGAGTGAAGTATGCAAAGATAGAGTTCTCTGGCACTTTGTTCTCTCTGCCTACCCTGCAAGGGACATGGCGTGATGGTATGTATCTGTGTATGTGTGTAATACAATCTAACTCTTCATATAGCGAAGGCATGTTCCTTCAAGTATACATTGGTAGGACCACGCTGTGAACAGTTCTAATCAAATCAAATCATCTATTATGCATAACCATAGGGGCACTTACATATTGCCAATTTTACATCATTGTTTTTTAAATTAAATCTAATTAATCTACCACCGGATCGGAAAGCAGCCACATACTGAGAAGATCCGGCAAGAAACTCAATGGGCTCGTCATTTTTTTTTTTTAATTATATATTTTCACGAAAGAGATACATACATATTTAATTTATGTTAGCTTCAGTGACATGCCCTTCGAGTAAAGAAACATTTTTTTAAATTTTGTATATAATACAAAATTAAACTAAGAATATTTATTAAACAAAAAAGAAACAAAAATGGCTGGACCAGATCCCACAAGCGGCACCCGATCACGAGTTAACTATTAGAGCAGCCATCACGCCCCTCAGCCACATTGGAGGGAAGGGAGAGACCCGCTCCACGTAGCTACCGCAAGCAGAGACCTTTTCAGTGAGCATGACCACACCATAATCTATAAATTTGATTCTCTATCTACAGCCGCGTCCACCCAGGGACCACACTCTCGCAGAAGATCGACGCCTGAGTAATTGCAATGTGCTATTGCGCTTCGTGTGGTGAGCGAGAGAACCGGTAGCCTAATTGGAGTGGATTTGTGGTCTGTATTGATAGGCTTAACTGTAACTTTGATATTGCAAAGGTCTATGGTCGACAGTAACACTTACCAACATATGTGCTGTTTGCTTGTTTTCCACCATAAGCAATAAAAAAAACCACTTTATTACCTCACTTTCTTGACATTGGCAATTGGAAAATAAGTTTAATAGAATCTAACTCTTCAATTAACGAAGGGGTATACTGTATCACCTCACTTTCTTGACCTTGGTTATTGCAAAAGACTAAGACATATAATATGCATATATAGATGTTCTATGCAAGAAAAGGGAAACTGGAGATATAACCCTATATCCTATGGGGTTGCGCGCCGCCTCTTCCGTCACCCCGGACCGATTTGGCGGGGTGCGACGTTCATAGCCCACCGCAAAAAGTAAAAAATATATATATATATATATAGGAGAGCAACTTTTCTTCTATTGCAGAGGAGATTTAGGCAGTAGGCCGTATAGGATGTGTGGTAGCGACTACGAATACTACCAACCCTTACTTTGCTCGTGGATGTCGTAAAAGACGACTAAGAGCCTTATAACGATCTGTGCCAACTCTATTTGATGCTGTTTGGTCAACAATTACATTCCCAAGAAGGGTCGACGTCTGGCAGGCGGCCGGTCATAAAACTATTGTTAACTTTTACAATATGTACTATGAAATAAGAGTACATATTGTATCGACCCCGAGTAATTGGGATAAGAGTAAGAGAATGATGATGATGATGAGTATAGGATCTGAGATGATGGTGAACTATTTACATTCATGTGGTAACAAAGAGCGCTGTTTTCATCACCAATTCCTTTAACTTAATTATAGTAAATATTTCCGTGTTGTGACGGAATTATAATACAATTTAGCAACCCCTATCTTACCCTTAGGTGATCGTAAAAGACGACTAAGGGATAAAATATGTATATTACATGTATGCAAGAGAAGGAAATATCGAAATAAAATCCTATACTACTAAAGGTCAGCGTGGTATTGTAGGTCAATTTATCTCCCATTAACGAAGTGGTCAGAGTCCAACAGGGGGACATATAGGGGCTGAGATGACAATATAAAATCTATAAGACAGAAAGAGAAAAGAAGACAGAAATTAAAGAGATATAGAGTTTCCGTCTTCCTTTGGTTAGCCGTGTAGTAGACCCCTTCCTATTCCTCTCTTTATAGATCAGGAGTACCCAACAGTAAGATCTAAAACACAATTAAAACTACATCGCACATCTATTACTTACTTCGCTCTAAGTTATAAGCGCCGCATGTAAATTATGGAGTGAGCCGCCAGTTTCATTAAATGCTCTAATAAAACTCTTAGGCGCTGGCTATTTTTATACGGCAATTCATGTTTCAAGCAGGAATTTCTAAATGTATAAATTAAGTAGAAAGGATGGTTCATGTTTAACTAGATAAGGAACCCCAATACCGTACATTATGAGGTCTTAGTCAAAAATAAATTTATCAAATCAATTCAATTTGTTTTTTAATTACTCATGGTGGCAAACGAGCAAACAGCACATCTGATGGTAAGTGTTTCTGCCACCTATGGATTTTTGCAATACCAACGGCACAGCTACGCCGCTGCCTACTAATGAAAACTCCAAACTCACCCAGAAAGTTGGACTTTCGGCTCCCTCGTTCATCGAACGAATCATAATAGAACCATTGCTCAGACGTCGAATTTCTGCGAGAGTGTGGTTACTACACCGGAGAGACCGGCCCGCAGCTGTAGATAAAAAACTTTTAATAACTGATACTATAGCAGGTAGATATAAATTTCTGTAATAACGATGACTTTTGGACGTAAGACATCTTAGTCCTCCCGTGACCATGATCACTGTAAAGTGTTCGAAACGTCTGGAAATTAAATATCAAATACAAACGCGATAGAATCCGTAAAAGCAATCAACCTGTGTTATGTATTTTCTTAATATCATGGACGACTTTACAAACATTCGATTTTACGGACACAAATTACACTCAGATTTAGTATAACACGTTGTGGGTAGAACAAAAAATTATCCTACTTAGAAATCGAATCTACGGCACTTTATCTTAACCACTACACCATCTGTGCAATTAGTTTTCATGTCTGGTAGTGGAATATAGGTATGTAGTTTGTGAAGAATATGAAATAGGTTATTATAGAAAATTTTATTAGATATAAACTTGCAAAATATTTATAAAACCCGATTATGACATGAAAAATGATGTCACAAGCGGGATTCGAACCCGCGCCTATTGGGATGCCGGCCCAATCGTGCTACCACTACACCACCGTGACTAATTGTAGGATATGCAAATTTCACTTCGTATCATATTTACGTCTTAAGGTGACGGTATGCTATCTACCCGACAATGTTTACACATTGTTATAGGCTTAATACTTAAAACTTTACAGTTAGAATTGTATTAAACGATGACACAACCTTGTTATTTAAATTACTGAAATTTAGCATTTAATATGCTTAATTATTTATAATACCCGATTATGAAATGAAAAATGATGTCGCAAGAGGGATTCAAACCCGCGCCTATTGGGATTGAAAAATATTATTTTATAAGTAAATCTTTAAAGGAAACATTATTTATTTATTGCTTGTGGTGGCAAACGAGTAAGCAGAACACCTGGTGGTAAATGTTACTACCGCCCATGGACGTTTGTAATACCAGGGATATAGCTAGGCAGCCTATCAATGAAAACCCCTAAACACACCCCGAAAGTAGGGCTTCTGGCTCTCTTGATCACCGAACGAATCGTAAAAGCACATTGCTATTGCTCAGACGCCCTGGTGATGCCCGGATGAGCCCGTGACTGTAGACAGAAAACTGTCGACAGTGTAGCTCTACCTGCTTGTACATCTTCTTTCTAACTATGGAAGTTTATGTTTTAAGAGATATCTATATATCTCTTAATTCTAGTAAAAAAGTAATCCAGACCAACCAGTTATATAGAAACTATCCATATGGTTGCGGACATAACTAACAAGGGCATCCAACTTATTTTCAAAACAAAGCCACGAAGATATCCGCTTTATAACGAAAAAAACTGTCTAAGTTTCCAAGTCACAATTAGCAGCATAATACCGAAGTATAGACAGGGCGCTCTCCGCAAAGATAGTGCGGAATAGAGTGCAGAATAGACGGCATACAAAGAATAGCTCATATCGGTATAGCTTTGATATTTGCGAGTGTACGTCTTCGAGATAAGAAATGAAAGATTTCGTAGACGGGGCTTCCTATGTTCTCTTCATTGTATACACACGGCCGTATAAATTGGCAGACATTGAACATAGCATAAATATTTCATAACTAACTAATGCCTACGACTTCGTCCGCATAATATTCTATATTCTCTTCTATATTTATTTCTGATATCAGATTTTTATTAAACAAAAACAAAATGTTGCTTTGATCTGAGCTTAGTATACTTTTGAAAAGTGTGGCACAATTCGTTCAGTAATTTTAGAAATTAGGGTGTACATACATGGCCACCGAAGTCAAAGATCGGGTACAGGTGGCCCGCTCCCACGGCGAAGAGAGGAGTTTTACGGTGGGTCTATGGGGTCACGCGCCGCAAAAAAAAGGGTATACATACATATACAAAACAAACATACTGACATAAAATTCCAATAAATGTCTTTTGTGTTTTATTGCCTTATTATAATTTTTTTGTGTTTTATTTGACTATAGGTAGGCAGTAGCATATAGTAATTTTTTTAATATATTAATCAATTGCACAGATACACGGTTACTATTTATTTATTGTATGTATAGATATCCATCAGCCTCTTAAAATTCACTATTCAATAAAAGCGTATCCAAGAGATAATTATTGCATTAATCGCCACGTTATGAATATTTTGACAGACCGATGCTACCTATTCTTCTAGGCATCTTCTTTGCCATGTTTTACAATGTATCAATGTTCTGTTCGCAGAAGTTTCTTTAGCTTGGATTACTTTTTTTAGAAGTCAAATCCAAAAAAGAAAGGACTTCACAAATTTGAATATTAATCATACATACATACATACCATCACGCCATGTCCCTTGCAGGGTAAGCAGAGAGCACAGAGTGCCAGAGAACTCTATCCTTGCATACTTCACTCGCTTCCTCAACATTCATAATTCTCTTCATACACGCTCGCCGGTTTCGGAGACTCTTGACTCCACCTTCCTTCAGTACATGACCGATCTGGTCTAGGTAGGATAGTCTCGGTCTCCCCCGGTACCTACATCCTTTCACTTTCGCATTGTATATCTTCTTAACCAGACGTTCGTTCGGCATTATTTCCACATATCCGAACCATCGGAGCATTCCCTTTCGCATCTTTACACCAGTACTCTCTTTCATACCTACTCGCTCTCTTACGTCGTCGTTACGAACGCGATCGGTCAGCCTAACTCCACAGATTTTCAGTAGAGATCGCATTTCGACCGCATTATTAATATTTATCAATAAAAATATTAATTATTAAAATATTAATCAATATAAATTAAACCTCGACTCAGTGCATTTATATACGAAATAATTTTTATTTGTGGGGATTGCATAAATATGGCCATAAGTTATGTAATCTGATGCGCAGGAAGTACTGAGGTATAGTGAATATGATATAACAGTGCCTTACATACGTTTTCGTTTTCCACCAAAATTCCCAAAAAGATACCTTTAACAGTGTGGCCATGGCACTGTTGAAGACGACGATTTGACTTACTGACTGACGATGACTTTAAATGAAGTTAAATAAACAAGGATTTGGCTTAAAAGTCTTAGTAATCCAGCCATAAACACCAAGAAAAAATAATTTGGTTGTAAGTAATGATGACACATTGTATAGAATTAAGAATCCGTTAGGACTTTTGGCGGGAATTTGAAAACGTCATGTGGTGCTCTTGTATTATATTCGATATCTTAGTGTTTTAACGTGTTATATTAGATAATTTTGATGGCATTTTATGTAATATGAAGCGGCGGAACTACTGGGATGCAGTGAATATCATATAAAAGTGCTTTACAACGTTTTCGTTTTCCATCAAAATTCCCACAAGATACCATTAACAGTGTGGCCATTGCAGTGTTAATGGCGACAATTTCACTTAGACAATGACTAACTTGAAAGACTAAAAACGTGAAAATATTTATAACTTGACATTGGCACCAATAGCTCGTATATGTAGCTGATTGCCAATATATAAGAAGAAGAAGAAGAATCCGTTATTACATAAAATATTTTTAAATAAAAAAATCCGGCTTCAAAACATATCTAGGAACTAAAAATAATACGATTTGAAAAAAAAAA
Source organism: Lymantria monacha (assembly GCA_905163515.2). Classification (NCBI taxonomy): domain Eukaryota; kingdom Metazoa; phylum Arthropoda; class Insecta; order Lepidoptera; family Erebidae; genus Lymantria; species Lymantria monacha. The sequence continues at coordinate 2,710,820 of LR991099.1, forward strand.
AAAAAAATCTTTCTTAGGAATAAATTTTTAAAATATCAGCGTTGGTAAAAAATAGCTTCTTATCTATCCGTATGTCAAATGCGAATGGTAGATCCATTAACTTTATTTGTCGACATCCCCCTAACTGAAAGAGGTCAGATATCGGCAGATTGGAATGATGTATTGTAACTAGATTTCATTTGCTAAAACCCCCACCCCTTACTACCACTCATTTGTCTTTCTGAATTTAAGGGATGATAATTTTTCTACCATTGTGCTGCCGATTTACAATCCCTTTTGTCAATTTAAAAGCGTCTTTCGGGATTTTATCGGGGGTTTTATTGCTACAAATGGACTAGATTCTTTTTTTTATTTTCAATTTCAGTCCGTTTTATTTTTCAAGATGACACAGACGTTATGGTGAATTAATAAGAGAGTTTTTATGAACATAAATTATCAATGGATTTAAAATAAATGTCATTCAGAATTAGTATCACTATAATATGTAATATAGACTTTTGACGGGAATCTGAAAACGTCATGTCCCCTGTATTATATTCGATATCTTAGTGTTTTAACGTGTTATATTAGATAATTTTGATGGCATTTTATGTAATGCGAGAATATGTGACAGAAGTACTGGGATGTAGTGAATATCATATAAAAGTGCTTTACAATGTTTTCGTTTTCCATCAAAATTCCCAAAAGATACCATTAACAGTGTGGCCATTGCACTGTTGAAGGTGACGATTTGACTTAGACAATGACTAACTTGAAAAGACTATAAACGTAATAATAATTATAACTTGACACTGTTACCAATAGCTCGTATAAGTAGCTGATTGCCAATACACAAACAGAAGAAGAAGAATATGAAATATAAAAATAATTGTCTTATTTAAAAGATAATATATTAGGCACGAAAAACATGATGATATGATAGTTTGAAATTATTAAATTTTGTAATTTAATATGAGATGTAGCTAACATCTCATATTAAATTACAAAATTTAATAATTTCAAACTATCATAGTCACACACACGCTGTGTGGTAGCGGCTACGAATACTACCAACTCTTGCTTTGCTCGTGGATGTCGTAAAAGACGACTAAGAGCTTCATGGACCTGGGCCAACTCCAGCTGATGCCGTCAGGTCAACAATTACATTCCCAAGAAGGTTGACGTTAGACAGACGGCCAGTTATAAAACTATTGCCAGTAACTCTTGCAATATGTATGATGGAAGCAGAGTACATATCGTGTCGATCCCAAGTAATTGGGAAAAGAGCAGTATGATGATAATTAATCACACACACATTCACGCTCTCGAAATTATGGTAAACGGTATTTATGCTTTCGTTTATCGAATATTTAGGCACTATTGCAAGTGTCTTGTCTCCTATTTCCGTGTGGTAACGGAGTAAGAATACAATTCACTACCCCATATTTTACCTGTGGGTAAAATATGGGGTGTACGAGACGACTAAGGGATATAAAACGCATATAACATCTATGCTAGAGAAGGAAAACTCGAAACAAAACCCTATACCAACACGTCTGACCAGCATGATATAGTATGTCAATTTCCCTCCTATTATGGAGGAGGCTTGAGCCCAAAGTGGGACATATATGAGCTGAGATGATTGCAAGTGTCATGATGAGTTAGAAATGTTTTTATTATTGGGTACAAAATTAGAATTAGCAGATGCTGTGGCTAGTTAATAATTAGACAAAGTCTTTGAAAAGTTTTAGAAATAAATTGTTCAAAGATATATTAGGAAATAATGTAACGATAATTCATCATCCCAGCTCATATAAATGCCAAACTGGATTCAAGCCTCTTGCACAATAGGAGGGAATTGATTTGAAATTAACGTACACACTACCCCGTTCAGACAGGTTGGTACAGGGTTTTATTTCTAGCTTTCATTCTATTGCATAGATTTTACATACATACATATCATCACGCCATATCCCTTGCAGAGTAGGCAGAGAGAACAGAGTGCCAGAGAACTATATCCTTGCATACTTCACTCGCTTCCTCAACATTCATAATTCTCTTCATACACGCTCGCCGGTTTCGGAGACTCTTGACTCCACCTTCCTTCAGTACATGACCAATCTGATCTAGGTAGGTGAGTCTCGGTCTCCCCCGGTACCTACATCCTTCCACTTTTGCATTGTATAACTTCTTAACCAGACGTTCGTTCGGCATTCTTTCCACATGTCCGAACCATCTGACCATTCCCTTTCGCATCTTTACACCAATACCTACTCGCTCTCTTACGTCGTCGTTGCGAATGCGGTCGGTCAGCCTAACTCCACAGATAGATAGATAGATGCATAGATTTTACATGCATATATTATATATCCTTATACCCAATCTTATCCGTGGTTATCGTAAAAGTTAACTACTTTTACGATAACCACGGATAAGATTGGGTGTGGTGGTTTGTATCCTTATTGGGTCAATATAGTGATTACATTTCTGTACACAAATGAACAATTAATTAATATAATATATTTTTAAAACATAATTAGGCACTACCAAAATCGCTACAGGGCTGTCACCTGCATTAACAGCTTGATTTTATCTTAATTAATTGGGGTCGATGCAATATATATTATATTCCATTTTCATCGTACAAATTATAAAAGTTTTTTTTGGCATAAGTTTTATGACCGACCGCCTATTTGACGTCAACTCTCCTTGTGATGCTCTCCGACCTCTACCGGCGGGTAACCTCAGTGCGCGACGAGGGTGGGGAGCCCCCATCGTCTAACGAGATAGCCACCTGGCGCGAGGACGCCCGCCGAGACGTCATCGCCCGTTGGATTACGCGGCTGGAGAGGCCTAGACACGGTGTCGTTACCGTTGAAGCCCTCCGGCCCGTACTGATGGAGTGCGGCGGCACGGAGTCCACTCCTTTCGGCTGGTGCAGGTATTGTCGGAGCACGGTTGCTTCGGCTTATACCTGCACACGGTCGTGTATAGAGAGTGGATTCCGTCCTGCCACCATTGCAGTAGTGAGGACATGGCGCAACATACGCTCGAGGTATGTACGAGCTGGGACGGGCAGCGCCGTGACCTCGTCGCTGTTATCGGTGCCGACCTGACGCTGCCGGCTGTCGCGAAAGCGATGGTCGACAGCGTCAGGAACTGGGACGCGGTCGCCGCCGGCGGCAGAACGAGTCCGGGAGGATTCCCGTGACCCGGGCCACCGTCAGCGGCCGGGGCGGCGCAGGCGCGAATATCTGCGCCTGATGCCACCCTAACCGAGGCTTCGGGTGATCGGACCGGGGAATTGTCCGGTCACCCAACGTGAGGTCACCGCGTGAGGGCGACGCCCCGACGGTGAAAGCTATCGGGGCGTCTACACGAGAAGAACCCGTAAGAGTAAACCGCCGGGCGGGCCACCGAAGACAAAGATCGGGTACCGGTGGCCCGCTCGCACGGCGAGGAAAGGTGTTTGCAGGGTGGGTCCATGGGGTGGCGCGCCGCCTCTTTTGTTGCCCCGGATCGATTTGTCGGGGCGCGACCACATCCACGGTCCACCCTGAGGAGAAAAAAAAAAAAGAATTGGTGATATTTGTAGCAGGTGCCATACAGCATTGAGCTAATACTTGCACATATAATAACGGATACAAATTACGCTCAGACTCCACCAGAACCCACGATATTTGGCACTGTAGCTTAGTATCTTAACCGCTATGCTATCTATGCAGTCGGATTTATGGCGATTATAAATTAAAGTTATTTTTCCCAGCTAGGTCCTAACTAGGTCCTTCATTGGCTATAAAAAGGAAACTTCAAGAAACTAAAAGCCAAAGATACACGCGGTAAATATGAAATTTTAGTGATACTTATTCTAAAACTAAGATAAATCATCATTCTCCTACTCCTATCCCAATTGCTTGGGGTCGATACAATATGTACTCTTCTTTAATAGTGCATATTGTAAAAGTTATTGGCAATAGTTTTATGACCGGCCATCTGCCAGACGCCAACCCTCCTTGGGAATGTAATTGTTGATCAAACGGTATCAGATAGAGCTGGCCTAGGTCGTTATAAGGCTCTTAGTCGTCTTTTACGACATCCACGAGCAAAGTAAGGGTTGGTAGTATTTATCGCCGCTACCACACAGCTATAAAACTAAGATAAATAACAACAAAAATATTTTTTTAAATTAGTGTTTATATTGAGATAGCGGACGGAAATAGCACAGTTATTTTTCTTTTTAAGAACTCAACGCTAACAAGTTTGTCGGCTTCTTAATTATCGTTTCACTCAGCTACTGAATTAAGCTCTCGAGTTCACCTACGACAAATTTCATCATTAATTAATCTCTTTTTGGTTTATTGTGTCGATAAACCAAATTAGTTCCCTTTTATTTTCCCCTCGCTTTTGTCAAATAAGTCTGTATTGACTTTTGTATAAGAAAATTAATACTTTTATTGTAGATATATTTAAGATAATACACAGTTAATAGGTAGAATTGTACAACAATTTAAGAATATGAATTATCAATATCGCATCATTTAAGGGTTTATACGAGGCATGCCTTTTAAGGTTCGTCGCTTGAAGAAAAAAACACAACTGGAACCTTATACTACATTTTATTGTTTTTCAAAGTATTCACCACGTAGCTTAATACACTTTTCCATTCGCTCAAACCAGTTATTATAACATTTATTCCACTCTAAACTGGGGGTGTTCAAAATAGCTGACTTGAAAACGTCGTCTGCTTCTTCACCGAATTCTTTATTTACAATGAATCTTGTACTTTCAACTGTTCTGAGATTCAAAATTTAAACACATTCGAATATAGAATAGTTCCAAATTCAAAATTGCTAGGAAATACGGAAACGACAGAACTTAAAAGGCATGCCTAGTATGTTCCAATGCTGGGCTGGTATTAATTACTTGCGGTCTTCTTGTTCTTTTTATGTATTGGCAATCAGCTACTTATACGAGCTATTGTGGAGTTTTGGCGCGAATGTGGAAATGTCATGTCACGCTCTTGTATTATATTCATTTCTTTAGTGTTTTGTGGTGTTATATTGAATAATTTTGCTGGTATTTTATGCAATATGGTACAGTTAAAGTGCTGAAGTGTAGTGAATATGGTATAATAGTGGTTTACGTGTATTTTCATACTTGCCCAAAATTCCCAAAGAAAATCATTGATTAGGTTATCAGCGCCCGATTAATGGTAACGACTTGACTTACTGACAGACAATGACTATTAAGGCTACATATTATGAAGAAATGATGAACAATATATGAAAAATAATTAAATAAGACTTGGCTGTATGGGCTTTGATCCCTTTGCCTGTCCGAATGGACGAACAGAACCAAAAAAAAAAAAAAACGTGCTATTGTTGTTAGTATCAAGTTATAATTATCTTTAAGTTTTTAGTGTCTTCAGATTAGTTATTGTCCGTCAGTAAGTCAAATTGTCGCCATCAACAATGTTATGGCCACACTGTTAATGGTTATCTTGTGGGATTTTTGATGGAAAACAAAAACATTGTAAAGCACTTTTATATGACATTCACTACATCCCAGCACTACCGTCGCATCACATTACATAAAATGCCATCAAAATTATGTAATATAACACGTTAAAACACTAAGATATCGAAGATAATACAAGAGCACCACATGATGTTTAAGATTCCCGCCAAAAATTCTCCTTGCGGTCTTTAGTCGTCTTTTATGATTATCTATGGCAAAGCAGGTGGCGGTGAAATTCTGCATTATTACTCTGTGACCACAGAATTATTTTATATTCGTAAGTAATCATCATCATCATTATCATCTCAGTTCATATATCATCTCACTCCTGGGTATGAACCTCCTCTACAATAGGACAAAAAATGACCAACTATTTCACAATATTTAGATTGGATTAGTATAATGGTTTTATTTCGAGTTTTAGTTCACTTGTATATGAATATTATATTTCCTACACGCTGAGCGTGAGTAACGACTCACACGCAAAGGTATAATATGGGGTTTGAATTGTATTCTTACGCCATTAAATAGTAGAATAATTGTTAATAAGCATCAACAAAATAATTAATAAGTAAATTTACATGAAACAAAACCTTGCAACATACATCGCAATATTATCTAACATGTCATTATGACAATTAACCGCATCGCAAACAATTAAGTTTTCCCTCTTGATAAGTAAACAAAAGTGCCTTTGTTCTGAATAACTAACTAGTTTCAGCGTTAAGCCTTTATCTGCCGACAAACACGCCCCCTGGCGGACGACTTTAATGTTTACGCTTCGACGTAAAGTGAGGATATTGAGTTTAAAGTTAAGTTAGGGATTGTTTTGATATGTATTTAACGTCGTTTAAGAGCGTTTAGATTGTTACTATGATCCCCGATCTAGTGATGGGATAATACAATGTCTCGCCACCTTTTATTTTCCCACCAGAGTCAAAATAATCGGCTGTTGGATCACCAGAAGTCCTGTATTCAATAGTTGAGGTCGATAGGTTAATGAACGAACAATCAGATGTGTATTTTTGCCAAAGAAGATGCGTGTAATTAAATTATATTATTAATAACATATGAGGCTTGCGAGGGCATTTAGTTTGTGACCGCTTGCCATTCTGGTGGTAGATTAAATATATTTAAAAAAATATGTAAAATTGACAATATGTAAGTGCCATTATGGAGCTTATGCATAATAAATTATTTGATTTAATTCAAATCATATTCAAATCACATTTAATTCAAATCAATATGTAAATACATTTTTGATTTTGTCTATGTTTTAATATTTTTTATATCTTAACATTAATGTTTTGTTTCGGACTTTTGGCGGGTATATGAAAGTTCCATGTGGTGGTCTTATATTCAATAAATTAGTGCTTTAATGTGTTATATTAAATAATTTTGCAGGAATTTTATGTAATGTAATGCGAAGTCACTGCTGGAATGTAGTGAATATCATATAAAAGTGCAATATTTTCGTTTTTTACCAAAATTCTTAAAAGCCATGGTGTATTCAGCCAATAGTGTTGCAATGCCATAATGAAGAATATTTTACAATAAAGAACTTGAAACGAAATAGCCACTGTATACATACATACATATCATCACGCCATATCCCTTGCAGGGTAGGCAGAGAAAACAGAGTGAAATAGCCACTTTGTTTTCTTTTATGCGATACTAGCAAACTGAACCCGTTGGTTTGTTTGTGTCCTATACCAATGTCATTGTAATAATGATGACTTATTTCGACGTGAGACATCTCAGTCTTCCCGTGAACATGAACTCTGTAAAGCGTTCGAAGCGTTGGGAAATTAAAAATTAAATATAAACGCGATAAAATCCGTAAAAATAGTTTTATTTCAAATGTGTAATACTTGCGAAACATAAGAAACCATCATATCAATTTTCATAATGATCGATCAAATAGTTTCTGACTTTAGCGATCACATATATACAAATATCCTCTTACATAGATTAGATAAAAAACTAGGTTTAAAAAAACCGACTTCAAAAACTAAAAAGTACAAAATAAATTAAAATACTATCATTTGTATGTGCTATCTATTGATAGGTTTGAAATCGGTGCCAAGCCCTAAACTAAATTATAAACAGCTTACTCACTGTATTGAAATTCCTACACTCAAGACACCGGCACCGCCTTCAAACTTTTCAATAGCACACACAAATGATAATATTTTAATTTATTTTGTACTTTTTAGTTTTTGAAGTCGGTTTTTTTAAACGTAGTTTTTTTATTTTTTACTTTTTAGTGTTACAGACACACATAGGTTGTTCTATTAGTAGCGGGGCTTGAGTTACTCGTTCATTTGTCGCACATACCTAATGCTAATTGTAGATTTAAATGGTTTTCTCATAGGTGCCATTTTCAGAACTAAACCAAATTAAAATGGGACCAAACGGGAAGCACCAGCTTTCAAATAAAAAAAGAATCATTAAAATCGCTTAGCCCAGTCGAAAGTTATGAGGTAACAAACATAAAAAAAAACATACAGGCGAATTGAGAACCTCCTCCTTTTTTGAAGTCGGTTAAAAATACGTACAAAACAGCAACAATCTTAATTAAGTAACGTACATAAACCAATTATATAATTACATTGAGTGATATTTTAACAAACATTTTTAGTTTATTATACTGTATAAAACCCAAGAGAGGTTTTATCTGTGCCGTTCCAGATGCAACTTACTGAGGCGTCGAGCAAAAAGTTAATTAATATGGACGCACGCCTGTAGTTTGTCCACTTATATGAATGAAAAACGAATTAAAAATCTACGCACGAATCTACCGCAGTGTGGAGATAAGTGTGACAGAAAATTAATGGGTTTTTCGAAGAGGAATATGACTTTTAATTTTTGGTAAATTCTAAAAGATAGGATCTATTTCGTATGAATTATATATTATCGTGAATTTATATAGATAATTGTATCTAAAATATAAGTCTATAACACTTTTAAATAATCTTACTGATATGCTACAAAACTTGTTTCAGTCGAATGGAAATAATGCAAATACGGTTTTAGATAACTAGAGTAATGTATATTCGTATAATATATTCGTGTGGTGATTGTGGAAGAATGCAATTTACCATACGCGCGGGTGGACACCCGCGAGTAAGGCAAGGGATAAAAGACGACTAAGAACTACCAACTCTGAGGCCGCCAAGACAACAATTACATTCTCAAGCAGAGTTGACGTCAGAACTATTTTATTTTTGAAAACATAATGCATAAGGTTAGACTAGATCTTATAAGACTGCCTTCTATTCATATATCTATATTTCTAAATACGAATCAATCAATATTAACAAACATTCAAAGCAATCAGGCTTTTCGGAGTTGTTTTTTTACGTTTGATTGGACGTATATCCAACCGGCCGTAATTTAACGTCTGACCGATATTATGGTCAGTTGGTTATTTTCTTGCTATTTGACCCGTATATTATACTTATTCGAGTTAATAATCCTGCTGGTCAATCAAATAATATTGTACAATATGCTGGCATAGGCCCAAGAAAGAAATAGTATTATTTTTATTTAAAAGAAAAATATTTGGTGGTAATATTTGACCAGATGTCGACTAAATAGATGGTTTATATTGACGCTCACTGTTAATTCAGAAAGTCTGTAATTCATCACACTGTTCTGATCAGAATTGCTTGAGGTCGATGCAATATGACCTCCTTTTACATTTAACCTTATTTAGATGTCATCTTTACGTTTACTCCCTGTGTCTATGTCGTATTTTATGTAACCTATAGTTTTTTCTTCAGTTTTCTTTTAGATTTAAAGCCTTAGATATTTGTACTTATAATTTTCTTCATAACATTAGTTTATTTATTTGGTTTGCTAACAAATGTAACAGTAATACATCCACTTATTTCTAGTTTTACAGATTTATAAAAGGTTACATTATATAACAAGCAAACACCACATGCATATATCTATCTATAGTATTTTAAGAGAGAAAGTAAACAAGAGTAATTCTAGACAATTAAAAAAAACAAAGCCATATTATATTTACAATAAAATCAACGTTTGTACAATTTTGCGAAAGCGACTGAGAGAATCTGAAAATACATCTATAGAGTCACAATACTGATTCAAAAGCTTACTCAAACGAGGAATTGGAGAAGTGGAGCCTAATACGGTTCTTCTTAGTGGTGGATAGAGAGGAGTGATTTGTCCTCGAGGGAATCTATGCGGCACTCTAAAATTAAGCCTTGCCAGCAACCAGTTTAATTTCGTCTAGTTCTATTCGTATTCGTAGTTTTCGTTAGATGAAAAGATTTCATATCATTTCAAACGAAATATAGAAAGATCATTATAGTTTGTTAAATTTGGCACTAACCTTCGTTAGACTGAGCTAGCGTAGTCACATAGAGCGCTGATAGCGCTAAACACCATGAAACACCTTTCATCTGAAACAATAGAATTATATAAATAAACCATGTTCTTGCAATAGCTTGGCAAAGTTTTTAAAAGGTATGTTTTAAACAAATTTAAATGGAAGCTGTTGTTTAGTAGTGTTGTCTTGTTTAGTAGTGATAGAACCACGCTATTGACAGTTCTCTGTCTACCACACTCTCGAAGAAGATCGTGTAACGTTATACGTTACGGAACTGTGAAATAATAACTAAAATCTAAAATTGTTTACATTCTTTAATTAAATATACCAATAATCAATCAACACGCAAGTATAAATAAATGAGCGTTATTTTAGATGCACCGGCGCACCGCGCGCCATCACCGTCTGAACTACAGACAGCCGAGCGCTCTCAAGGCGAATGTATGTCAGTACGATCCTTATAAAACTAAATTATATTTTATTGTACATGATTGCCGTCAGTTATACCAGTGACGTAATTGCACTTTTATACGAACTTAAAGTTATTTAATTTAGTGCATATTCAACCCCAGCATTGGGTAAGTGGCTTATAATTTTATTATTGTATTATAGATTCACCTTATAGTATATTTCATTTCACTTTCGCTATTATTTTATAAAATGTTTCGTAGTGTACCTACTCATTGTAATTAGCTACTTATTATTTCACCGCTTAGTCTTGTCATCTCCTATCTGATCATGAACAACCACGGCAACACAGCTGTGCTTTCCCTCGCGCTGTTGCCGTGGGCTATTCATACTTCTGGATTTGGCCTTAACGTCAGCTTCATGTACGTTCCAGGGTCCAAGGTCTACGCTAGTCGCTTATACCCGTTACAGTGGGTCATTGCCGATTGGATCACAAGCTGCAGGCCTCGAAGCTCATCTGTGCCATTACGACGGCTGCTACGGTGGACAGCCCGAGGAGAGTACGGTACTGGAGGGATTGGTGGAATTGGTGTCGGCTCCGAACCCACGACCAATGTACCCTACCAACTGGTTGGCCGTTTGTGTTCAAATATAATTAAACCATATTAATAAATAGTTGTACTCGAACCTGCTTCTTTTTCTGTCTCTTTTATAGGAACCCTTAAGTAGGAAATTCGGTACAATTGACGTATGAGTAATGGCAATGTGCTATTGCGCTTCGTTCGGTGAGCGAGAGAGCCGGCAGCCCAACTAACTACCAGCCAAGAAAAAAGTTGGGATAGCTTCCCTCGTCTTTCAAATTGATCAAAAAAAAATTTAATTTAAAAAATTTCATGAAAATCAATATTGGTATTTATGGGGATTTTCGTGGACAATACATAAATGTTTTACCTGCCTGGAAAACTATTCCATAGTAACTAAAAATATCCTCTTCATTCTATTACTTCCTCTCTACTTCTATGAAATATAAAAGAAAATAGGTCACTTATGTTTGTAAATAAATATATTTATATTTTTGTTAATATTTAAACATTGCATCATGCAGAAAGATTTGCTTGAATTTGACATGACGAAGCAGATATTAGATGCAGTTTTATGTCTCTCCGAGGCACAAATTACAAATAATAATTTACGAATAGATTTTCGAAAGGCACATTTTTTTTATTGCTTACGAGCAGACAGCGCACTTGGTGGTAAGTGTCACTATCGATCTTTGCAATACCAAGGGCATAGCTAGGCCGCTGCCTACCAACACCAACCCTAAACCCACCCCCATTGGACTTATATTTACTAAAGGTGGTGCATAATTTGGATTGCATCTGTCTGAGCTGAGACTGTGATTTAAAATTGGTTAACTGTATATAGGTGTGGACTTAAATCGATCGCCTTAGCTAGGTTTATGGGTCCGGACTAAATCCACATGCCAACTGAGAGCGTGAACATGAGCGTGAATGAAGCGATGGAGGTATGTCAGGATCGTGGTTTGTGGCAATCCGTAGTCTCTGCCTACATCTTTGTGAAACAGGCGTGAGTATATACTATGTATGTATTTATGATAAGGTAAGTTCCTAACAATTATAAAATAAATAAAATCTAAAAATAATATTGTTAATCCTTTCAAATTTCGCTAATAGAGGGATAAACCAGTAATTTAATCTATAATAAATAGAATTTGTAATATAAATACATATTTCGTTTTTTTAAAGACATTTATATTATACTAATTTGAATTGTATAAAAAAGGAGTATAAATGAGGGTGGGCTTTGTATACAGTTTTTTATTTGGAATAAAGTAAATGGTAGGTAGATATTGTACTGTTCTTTTTTAAAATATTTTTAAAAGATGAACACTTAATGGGGTTTTATTCAGCGACTGTATTATTACGTTAAAAACGACAAGCCATTTTGAACAATCAATGTTATTATTAGAAAGATTTTTAATTAAGTTTTCTGTATGGTAATAGAGTTGACGGACCAGCCACGGACCTATAGGATTTGTTACCAGTGGCCGGCCCAATGGTAATAGGGAAGGAACACAGTTGGTTATAAGGCCACACACCACTCTTTCGCCACCCCGGATGAAACGAACGGCATGTGTCACCATAGCTTGGCAAAAATGGGGCGAGAATACAATTAATTTATAAAAACTTGATTACGAGCGAAAAATGAATGTCACACATGGGACTCGAACCCATACCTATTGGAAATCCATTCCAATTGTGCTACCACTTTCACTAGCGCGAGCTATCATATGGCATTCAATTCTCGGCTCGTATTATATTTTCGCTATTAAAGGAGACGTATGCCATCTACTTAACAATGTTTAAAATTTTTCGCTCGTAATCAAGATTTTATAAATAATCAAACGTGTTAAATGCTAAATTTCATCTTGCTGTAGGTGTAATAAAAGATAACTATGGAATATAATATGCATATCATCATCATCATCATTATCACAGCCCATAAATGCCTCCCGTTGGGCTCGGGCCTCCTCCGTAACGGGAGGGAAATTAACCTACTATACCGCGCTAGTCAGACGTGTTGGTATAGGGTTTTGTTTCGAGTTTTCCTTCTCTTGCATAGATATTATATGCGTTTTGTATTCCTTAGTCGTCTCGTACGATCACCCACGGGTAAGATATGGGGTGGTGAATAGTATTCTTACTCCGTCACCACACGGAATATGTATATAATATGAAAATAACACATTTATACATTATATAATGCATTTACTTTCATCTCACATTATCTATATATTATACTCATCAATATTCCGGTGACATAAATAAGTGTTGAAAGGATGGTTTCGTATGCCCTCATATTCACTTCGAATTAACTCACACATAAACGTATTAAGGACAAGGTTTTATTGACCCTGTAATCTTATATTTAACTAAAAAATGAGCTGGTGGCAATAAGGTTGTCTGTTTTTAAGCGAATTCAAAAAATGCGGGAGTTCTTAATTTGAATGTATTTTTTTTATTATGTGTGTTACCTCAGATTTTTTTTCTAAGTGAACTGATTTTAGTGATTATTTTTTGAGTTGAAACTTCTTTATCAACGTATGGGAGAAAAAAATTGTAACGTATTTCTGTTACGCGCCATCTTTATTTCTAAGTTACATTTTTTCGTTACGCGCCATATTTATTTTGAAGTAAAACTTCTTTGCGCGCATGAGGGTAAAATTTTTACACGAGCAACGTGGCACGAAAGAGAGAGAGAGTAGTTTGCCAAAGTTTCACTACTGATATGTGTACATTGTACGCACGCATAATTTTTTTAATTTAAAAGCTGGCTGTTGTAACCATATGGTCCCGTTTGAATTTGATCAATATCTGACCAGTAGTTTTTGAGTAATGCCCAATAATGCGTGGACATGAACTAAATTGTTTTAAAGTCGGTTTATATTATTGTTAAAATTTTAAATTACTTATGCCTCTAATTCTGCCTCTAATACTCTACTGACATACTAATTAGACGTGTTCGTATAGTGTTTTATTTCGAGTTTTCATCTCCGATGGCGATGTTTTATGTATTATATTGCTCAATAATATTTTACGACACCCATAGACAAGAAAGTTGTCGTACTGAATTATATTCCCATTCCATGACGGCACACAAGAATATTTTTTTTTTAAATTGTAAAACAAAAGTAAATTCACAATTAACCACCCCCTATTTTACCCGTGGGTGATCATAAGAGACGGCTAAGGGACATATAATGCATATAACATCTATGCAAGAAAAGGAAAACTCGATACAAAACCCTTTACCAACACGTCTGACCAGCGCGGTATTGTAGGTTAATTTCCCTCCCATTGTGGAGGAGGCTCGAGCCCAGCAGTGGGATGTATATGAGCTGAAATGATGATGATGAAAACAAAAGTAAATTAAATATTTTTCTTTCTTTCTTTTTCTTTACATACGTTTTGCTTTTGCGAGTAATCCAAACAAATATTTCAAGCAAAACTAATGCAAATAAAAATCCATCATTGCATTTTATTCGGAATATTTCACTCGACAATACTTCAGAACCAAATCATCCGATAAATCTTACTTATGTACGGTTCGCGAAGAATTTTCCAGAAACGTAATAAGCCAATAATTCGCAACCCTTTGGTAGTATGGAAGAGAAATTTTCTTTATCCAATAACACACTTTATAACTTGTAGTAAAAGAGTTTTGGGTCGAAGTCTTAAAGGATATATAATATTTGAATTATATTATAATTGCCTTAATGGTTAAGTGGTATAACTATGCCATTTTAAGTGCCTGAATTCCATTTTTGGTTAGACAAAATAGAGTTCTGTTGGCGTTTGCAGATGGAAAATTTGTCGCAACATTTTTAAGTCACTATTTGAAACCGTTACAGGATAATTTTAATGTGTCACTGTTGACCATAAATCTGATCCATAATGCAAGATAAATTGCTTGTTAGATTGTTCAGATCATCATTATCATTACCCTGCTCTTATCCCAATTACTTGGGGTCGACGCAATATGTCCTTTTCTTCCACTCAATCCTATCCGATGTCATCTCTGCGTTCACTCCCTTTAGATAGCCATATCATGCTTCACGCAATCCATCCATCTTTTCTTCGGTCTTACCTTACCCCTAAAGTATTCAACATTCATACTTAAAACTCTTCTCCCAACATTACATTCATCCCGTCTCATCACATATCCATACCAAGTCAGACGTTCACTTTTCAACTTTTCCGTCACTGGCGCCACTTTCAAACTTACTCTTATATACTCATTTCTTACCTTATCCATTCTCGTCAGGCCACACATCCATCTTAACATTCGCATCTCTGCTACATGCAGCCGTCTCTCATCCGTCGCTTTTGTAGTCCAACATGCTGACCTATACAACACGGCAGGCCTTATTAAGGTTTTGTATATTTTACTTTTCAATTTTAAGGGTACTTGAGAGTCACATATGGTACCTGTGACCTGCCGCCATCTCATCATTGTTCAGATGAGTTGATAAAAATACACGCACTAAAAAAAAGGATGGTGAATGGTATTCATAGTCTCTAATTGAAATATAATTTTCGATGTGTTTTTATTAATTAAAAAAAAAACAGTAAAGTATTTGTTTTAACCACAAGCATTACCATTTAAACAGCAAGCTCCCAGTCTATTAAGTGCTACAAGCATTTTATTCGAACCCTCGTAGTGCTTGCTACGCGACCGCTACGAGAGTGTAATTGCTACGCGGCTACGGCTACGGCATGATTGCGAGCCGGCCCGCTTTCAGTGGCAAACCGTCACTTTTATATTAATTGACTTTGTTTTATTTTACATGGAACACTAACTTTTAAGTGCAGTCGGTTAAATTTTGATGACGCAATTCAATCTGTGGTTTTATTGGAGCTATTTAAAAGTTTGTGGCGTCGATCAAGGGGGGAATGTAATTATGGGTATCGACGTTAAATCGGAATATACAGCTATATTCATAATGATTTCACTCAGATAAATAAATAAGGCTTGATGAAAAGCTTGAAAGTGTGATTAACTGCACAGATGGTGTAGTCGTTAAGATGTCAGTATTGCAAGGTGTCACAGGTTTAATTCCCACGCAGGACGATACTTTGTCTGTTCCAAAAATTGTTGTTCTGAGCTTGAGTGCAATTTTTAATCATTAATTATACGATTGTAAAGTCCTTTGTAATAAAAGGAATATTTCCTTAGTTCAGGATGTGGATTTTAACAAAAATCTGGCATTTATTCAAAAAAGGTTGCAATATCATCATATTCATTTTTCTCACTCTATCCACCTATCAACGTCCACTATTGGACATATCATTCCATCGTCCATTATTGCTCCGAGTATGGTTGTAATTTATGTCTCTTCATAGTATTAATAACTTCACCAATGTTATAGTGGTTTAAGTAATCTTCCCAGCCGAATATCGTGGGTTGATTCATATAAATTGAAAGAGAGTATTGGTGTAAAGAAGCGAAAGGGAATGCTCCGATGGTTCGGACATGTGGAAAGAATGCCGAACGAACGTCTGGTTAAGAAGATATACAATGCGAAAGTGGAAGGATGTAGGTACCGAGGGAGACCGAGACTAACCTACCTAGACCAGATCGGTCAGGTACTGAAGGAAGGTGGAGTCAAGAGTCTCCGAAACCGGCGAGCGTGTATGAAGAGAATTATGAATGTTGAGGAAGCGAGTGAAGTATGCAGAGATAGAGTTCTCTGGCACTCTGTTCTCTCTGCCTATCCTGCAAGGGATATGGCGTGATGATATGTATGTATGTATGATTCATATACCATACAGTTTTTTGTACGACATATAAAAATAGTTTCTGAAACGCATGTAAGCTGCTGCCCCTTCTTCCGTCGCCCTAAACGGATTAGCGGGGTGTGATCAGATCATAGCCCACCATAAAAGAAAAGGGGTTCGTGACATTATTTACAGTGATATTTAAAAATGAGCGCCAGGGATTTGTAACGTTACACATGCTAAAATGGACATCTGATTGAAACATTTTAAAAATATTCTTTTTTTTACATCTTTTTTTAAACATATCCTCTGATTGATACATTTAAAGCATATTTTGTTCTTTTTTAAAGAAATGTATCAATAAATTATTATTTCTTTCTTCCTATATATTTGTAAAGTATCCCACGATACAAGAATTTATACCTAAGTATAAAGGTTTCGTCATTTCAGTTTATTTTAAACCTACTGTAAGGCTCAAGCTTCCTGCATTATACGAGAAAAATTTACTTACCCTACCATACTACCCATTCGCTCGGAGAAGAGAGGTACATGTAAGGCGGGTCTACGGGGTCGCACGCCGCTTCTTCTGTCGCCTCGGACGGATTTAGTGGTGTGCGACCACTCCATAACCCGCCGCCAAAAAAAAACCTTACCATACTATTTAGACGGGTTGGTATAGAGATTTATTTCCACTCTACCTTCTCTTATATAAATGCCATCTGAATATCATATACGTTAATCATTTTTAGGATACCCATTGGTAAGAAAGGTGTTTGTGAATTGTATTCTTACTCTCTCGCAAAGTTTTAGTTAAAGAAAAATGAAACCATACTGCTAATAGCTACTATTATATATTAATCTTATTAATACCACACAATACGTTGTTATATAAACAGTATGATTACATAAGCCAAACTCAATGTTTACACATGAATAATTAGCGGGTATATATTGCATTGATTCTGAGTTGAACAATCAAATTTATGTTCTAATGATGTTCCATTGAAGCTTTGATGGCGGGCGTTGTCTGCTGTGATAATAATATTTTTTATGATATCATTATTGGATAAAAAGGCAGTTAGTGTATTCTAATTTAGTTATATGAAGATGGGTTAAGAATATATTACGTTATCATCCCTTATTTACCCCTAAAAGTTGTAAAAAATCGACTGAGTAATCGCCAGGAGAATGGGCATATGTGTTGTCTTGAAAAAGTTATAATATTCGCAGTTATGCCAAAATTTCTCCTGAGGTAGATTTACGTTCAACAGTGGACATATTAAAGATCATCATCATTCATCATTTCAGCTTATTGTCATCTACTGCTGGATGTCTCCCTTATATTTCCCACAACTTGCGGTACTATGCCGCCTGCATCCTACGACTCCCAGCAACCTTCAAGTCATCGTTCCACTTGGCAGGAGGGGCAACCAATACTGTTAGCTCAAATTATAGATAATAACATATAAGATAATAGATGCCTTATATTATTATAAGGTATCATGTCTTATTATTCATTGCTATAATTATACTTCTACGATGGTGAGGACATAGATTAAAATTTTTGCTCATATATAAAAATATTGTTGGAATTTCCTATATACATACATATCATCACGCCATATCCCTTGCAAGGTAGGCAGAGAGAACAGAGTACCAGAGACTCTATCCTTGCATACTTCACTCGCTTCCTCAACATTCATAATTCTCTTCATACACGCTCGCCGGTTTCGGAGACTCTTGACTCCACCTTCCTTCAGTATGTCACCAATCTGGTCTAGGTAGGTGAGTCTCGGTCTCCCCCGGTACCTACATCCTTCCACTTTCGCATTGTATATCTTCTCAACCAGCCGTTCGTTCGGGATTCTTTCCACATGTCCGAACCATCGGAGCGTTCCCTTTCGCATTGCCTATATATTTTCTATATTTATGAGAAGACCAACATCGCTACACCTCACCAAATACTTTTGTTATTAAAAGAAAATACTTCTACTCAACAAATAATTCCTAATCGTTATCATAATTACGGTCCCTAACTATACTCAGACTCATAATAATCATTTGTGGATCGTACATAAAATTGTCCTATGTGGGAATCAAACACACAACTCTCGGTAAGACAGATCGACACCAAAATCATTGCGCACATTTTTACCCCGACACTATACGGAAAATTTAACATAAAATTCTCTTTCTACTCTTTTTTATAATCTTGCTATATTAAACGCTCTTTCAGTCGCTTGGAATATGCATTTTTATCGTTCCGCAAGGGAACCCAATTTCATTGGAATAAAATAGCTAATATATTATGCCACAATATATGTTATTTTCATGGAAAAATTTAGTGAAATCCATTATTATAATGGGTCTAGAGCACACACATAACTTTTGTTTCACCTAAACTTGTTCAATGGACTACATACTGTCAATTCAATTGTCATCCGACAAAAAAAAATCATTAAAACAAATATTTATATCATCCATGTTGTGACGGAGTAAGAATACAATTCACCACCCCCTATCTTATCCGTGGGTAATCGTACGAGACGACTAAGGGATATAAAATGCATATAACATATATCAAAGAGAAGGAAAACTAGAAACAAAACTACAACAACCAACACGCCTGTCCAGAATGGTAGGTCCAGTAGGGTAACTTCCCTCCCGTTATGGAAGAGGCTCAAGCCTAATAATCGGACATATATGAGCTGAGATGATTGAATATTTAATTTTAAAGAATTATTGTTTTAAACGCTCAATAAGGTCTGCTGTACTCTATGGATTAGCATGAATTTTGAATGTTGAAGGAAGACTAAAAGATAGATGGATTGCGTAAAGCATCATATGGATGGACAAGAAGTGACCACAAAGATGGTAGGACTATATGGAAGAAGAAGACAAATTACGCCAACCCCTAGTAATTGGGATAAGAGCAAGAGTGTTTTTAGTAAAATTGAAAACAGAAGAAATTCTTTTAAATGTTATTCGGTTCAGTTTTAATTATAGTTAATGCTATTTCTATTTCAAAATTAAATCTAAATGAAAAAATGTTGTGTATTTACAAAGGTGAAGAAAAATATCGTGCGAAAATCCATATATCTAAGACTTTTATCAAAAAAAAAAAACTCGTGATAGTACAGGGCTTGAGCCACGGAGGACAGGCCAAGCCTTTAATACCGGCTATTATGAATATTTATGACAGTGGTTAACAGGAGTTAGTATCTTCAAATATTCCGAAATTTAGTTTAATCGTGGCATATCATTATCTCTATCCGATTCGGTGGTAGCTTAACAGATTTGTTATTTTTTAACTACTAGTAAATTGCCACAATACAATAATTATCATAAATTAGTGTTTAATAATAACTGATCATAAACAATATCAATTTTTATATAAAGATTCATTTTATTTTTGTACTGGCAATAAATTTGTATTAAAAAATGTGTGCGAATTTTAATAACTGATATTGTAGCGGGTAGATATAAATCTCTTTAATAATAAATGACTTATTGGACGTGAGCCACCTTAGTCCTCCCGTGATCAGGAACGCTGTAAAGTATTCGAAACTTCGGGCAATTAAAAATCAAATACAAACGTGATAGAATTAGTAAAAATATTTTTATTTCGGAAGGCTGATATATGGATGATCACGCGATCTTCAAAAAAAGTATAAAGTCAGTTATACTAAGGCTCCAAAGTTGAAGTTCTAGTCGAGTCACGCGTGTGCCATTAATCAGGCCCACCGTTTTGGGTCCGCGATAGTTACTTCGGTGTTATGTAAATTGTAAACAGTAGGTACGGTTCAGGTTATCGATTCAAAGGTTTTGAGTCCCAAAGGGTTGCTTGTTTCACCTACGCAAATATGGTTTATATACATATCAATACTATTATAGTACAAGGTAGTAAAATTTGAATAAATCTTTGCCTTAGAATAATATTAAATCTAATATTAAAACTAGTGATAAGCAGTGGCGTAAAGTGGCCTCGCGAAGCCTCTTCAGCAAAGAAAACAAAGGGCAATAAAACAAAAGGGGCCTCGCTGATGCGACTTTGTCCACGTCTATATTAGATCACGCTACGCCACTGGTGATAAGTATTGATATTAAAGTTATCATTCTTTCTATCTATATTAAAATATAAATCGAATGGGTTGGGGATTAGCCCGCCATCGGTAGAGGCTGCTCACGCGAAGGCGACGTCCTGGTAACAAAAAATGTTGCTGAGAATAGAAAATGCTTGAAAAGGTGATCCGCTGAGCAAATATGGACTCGTTACTGATTACCTGCCCTAATGGTGATAGAGAGATATGTGTGTGACATCGCACGTGGGATGTAACTGGAACATAGCTTGCTCCAAAAAAGAATGAGAGAAAATGTCTTCATCGCAATGTTTAATTGAGTTGGAGAATGCAGCTAAGGTTTTAGATGCGTAGAAATGCGCTGCTACCAAAAGCGTTAGTAACCTTTTAGTCGGTTTTACTTTTTTTACATTGGAAATCGTCTACTAATACGAGTCCACTATTGCCAGTATCAAGTTACACATTTCTTAACAAATTATATCAGATTCTTCATTTCTTAAGTTTCTTCAAATTAGTAATTGTGAGTCGGTTGAATTGGTCGGTTGAGTGGAGTGAGATCGGTCACGTACTGAAGGAAGGTAGCGTCAAGAGTCTTTGAAACCGGCGAGCGTGTATGAAGAGAATTATGAATGCTGAGGAAGCGAGTGAAGTATGCAAGGATAGAGTTCTCTGGCACTCTGTTCATTCTGCCTACCCTGCAAGGGATATGGTGTGATGATATGTATATATGTAGTAATTGTGAGTCAGTAAGTCAATTCGCCACCTTTGACAGCATTATGGTCACACTGGTAATGGTATCTTCTGGGAATATTAGTAGAAAATATAAAAAAAATGCAAAGTACTTTTATATCTATACGCTACACATCAACAGTGCCTTCGTATCACATGACATAAAATACCATATTATTCTTAATATAACTTGTAAAAACTCTAAGATATTGAGTAATAATACAAGACATGATGACACTTTTACATTCCCGTTAAAAGTCTTATCAGGTGATTTTTACGGCCCCCATGGTAAATTATCTAATGATAACAGAATGACCTGTCAATGCACATGAACAATTATTACTCGTAAAATAAAAATAAGTAAAATAAATTATCTTAAGTTGTTTTTTTTTTACTAAAAAAAAAGGTTAATGATTTCTAATGTTTAAAGGAGTATTACACATATGAAATAAAAACATATTGCACGCCTCATAAGCGAAGCGTGGAGATCTTGCTCTACTTTCGATATATGAAAATCAAGGACTTTTCAAACCTAATGATTGTACTATTCTCACATTGCACTTGTAGGATAATAATATATTATCATACATATGTCAGGAAAAACATTCCTTTAAACGTATTTGATATTTTCAAAAGCAGTTATTTTGTTTAAAGTAAGAAAATAGTTGATTCAAAAAATATTCGACGTCCGGATAATTATTCTGGATCTGCCACGATTACGACCGTAAAAATTAATGTATCAAAATATTTCTTTTTTTAAAAGCTTCATCATCGCAACTCGTTGTTTCCTTTCGAAAATGGCTTGGTAATTCTTTGTCGTTTAATTGCAATTAATAAAAAACTAAACTGCTTAGTCATTAGTGTATGTATGGTATAATACCTTATGAAAATTGGGTTCTTTTACATCTTTTTGTTCGTCCATTATAGAAAAAGGACAGGTAAAGGAAATAAATCCCATATAGCCTATTGTAAACGAACAGCTATGTTTAGCACTACGTCGAGAATGGCACGAAATTTCAAAGTATTTTTTTTTTCATTTTCATTTATAGCATTTACTATAAATGATAAATAATATAAAAATTATAAGGCGTGCACTTTTAGATTTTCCAAATTATTTAAGAATTAATTATTAAAGTATTTCATTTGCCGTAACTTTCGAATACTTATCAGAGTTCATGCTAACGCAATAAAATCTATCAAATTGTTTTATCATACATTCTTATTGAAAAATTATATTTGATGCTTACCTTTAATTGATTATGAATAGAAGATGAATGATATTTAAGAACATATTGTCTTAAATATCACACAGAAACGACAAGTAGATATTATCACTGTAGAAAAAGAATTTTCTAAATGAAAATTTCTATCAGTCTGGCCAGCGTGGTATAGCAAGTTAATTAAAAGCTTTTCTACTGTCATTATTTCAACTCACATACGGACTCTGCTGGCCTCAAGTCTCTTTTAAGATGAAAGAAAAAATTAACCTATATACTACCTTAATTTGACGGATTGGTTATGGTTTTATTTGGAATATTTCTTCTCTTAGTTTTTACGATCAGCCAACGGTGAAAAAAAGGCTTCTCCCTTTTTGGGCGGCGCGAATTCGTATTTATACTTATCACAACAGCTCGTATTTATTAATTTTGATATAAATAGATTGAAAAGAAGAAAATCGATCAGTTAGAGGTGTCAACATCAATTCAATTCTATATCATAGTACCTACTTGGCCTTTCTATTGCTTTTATGTCATGACACCATGAAAATTTATTTCTATTTCCTTTATAAAAGTAAAAAGTAAGTATAAAAGTAAAAGACGACTAAAAGCTTACAAAACTCCATTTGATGTCGTTTGGTCAGTAATTACATTCAAAAGGATGGATTACATTGACGTCAGGTAAGTGGCCGGTCATAAAACTATTGCCAAAAAGAATTGCAATATATATGAGTACATATTAAGTCGATCTTTAATTAATATAAGAATAAATCGATGATATTTCTATCATAATTAAAATCCAGACCCAGTCGATAGTGATCGTATACAAAGTACGGTATAGTTTAGCTTATGTACTTTGTACACAAGCTAAACTTATGTAGCTTACATAAACTATATAAATTGTAAATTGCCACAATAATATCATCATTCTCCTACTCTTATCCCAACCTGCCGCCTGCCAGACGTCGTTCTTAGGAATGTAATTGTTGAACAAACGGCGTCACATGGAGTTGACCCAGATCGTTATAAGGCTCTTAGTCGTCTTTTACGACATCCACGAGCAAAGTAAGGGTTGGTAGTATTCGTAGCCGCTACCACACAGCGGAAAAATAAATAATTATTAAATTGCCACAGTAATAATTATCATAAATTAAATGTTTTATTAATAACAAATCATAAACAACGTAAAATTTTATATACAGAATCATTTTCTTTTTGTACTGGCAATTAATTTGTATTAAAAATGTGGGTTATAATTTAAATTTAATATCTTATAGGGTAGATAAAAAAAATCTGTAATAATAATGACATATTGGACGTAAGACACCTTAGTCCTCCCGTGACCATGATCACTGTAAAGTGTTCGAAACGTCGGGAAATTAAAAATCAAATACAAACACGATAGAATCCGTAAAAGTAGTTTTATTTCAAATATATCCCGCATTTTACGCATTCTATGGTATTTGTATTTAATTTTTAATTTGCCGACGTTTGGAACAATTTACAGCGTTCATGGTCACGGGAGGACTAATGTGGCTTACGTCCAATAGAGAAGTATATATTGTGTCAATGCTAAGGTTGGGATAAGAGCAGCATGATGATGATGATGAAGAATCTTTATAGATATAAATGGATAGAAAAAGGAAACTACGACTTGCGGCACAATTGTTTGTAGATCGCACAAAAACTTTTCAACTCGGCAATTGAATACGTACGTCATTCATTATTTCAGCTCATATATGTCCCACTGTTGGGTTCAGGCCTCCTCCATAATGGGAGGGAAATTGACCACATACCACGCTGGTTAGACGCGTTGGTATAGGGTTAAGTTTCAAGTTTTCCTTATCTTACATAGATATTATATGTATTTGATATCACTTAGTCGTCTCTTATGATTTGCGCCGCTTCTATATCGCCCCGGATGGATTAGCGGAGCGTGACGTAACGTAGCCCGCCGCCAAAAAAAAAGACGATCACCCACGGGTAAGATAGGTAGGTAAGATAGATGATGAATTGTATTATTACTCCGTCACCACAAGAAAAGCACGTTAATAGCGCAGTAATATTAAAATATACATATTAATTAAACCGTGGCCCAAATTCTGTTTAAATTAATCAACTTTATAAGATTTTAATTTGTATATGAAATTCCCATCATAACCAATATGTTGGTGTATCATAATTGTGTTTACGTTTTAAATGTAGTACGTAGAAATTATTATTTAATGACCTTTTTTTTGACAGCAATATGGCGGCAAAAGAGATATTTTTTTTTATATTATTTATTTATGACTATGGATACAAAGTCCTCCAGCCGAATATGTTAGTAGGTTAATAATCTAACCAAATCTTTTTTTTAATTGCTTATTGTGACAAACGAGCAAGCAGCACACCTGATGGTAAGTTTCACTGCCGCCCATGGACCTTTGCTATAACCAAGACTATAGCTAAGCCGCTGCCTACCATTACAAACCCCAAACCCACCCCACTTGGGCTTCCAGTTCTCTCGCTCATCGAACGAAACGTAATAGCACATTGCCATTACTCAGACGTCGATCTTCTGCGAGAGTGTGGTACTACCCCGGACGGACCGGCCCGCGGCTGTAGACAAAGAACTGTCAATAGCGTGGTCCTACCACTAACAAAATAAATCTATGTAATATATACGCAGATAAAATAAGCAAGAATGAAGGAAAGCTCAAATAAAAATCTTATATTATCCTGTTTGACCAGTGTAGTACTGTGGTCAATTGCCCGCCTATCCTAGAGCGATTTCAGCTGTGGAAACTATAAGATAGATGATCATCATTCTGCTGCTCTTATTCCAATTACTTGTGGTCGACACATGTCATTATCATCATCTCAGCTCATATATTTCCCGCTGTTGGGCTCGAGCCACCTCCATAATGGGAGGGAAATTGACCTATTTATACCACGCTGGTCAGGCGTGTTGATATAGGGTTTTGTTTCGAGTTTTCCTTCTCTTGCATAGATGTTATATGCATTTTATATCCCTTAGTCGTCTCTTACGATCACCCACGGGTAAGACGGGTAAGGGGGTGGTAAATGGTATTCTTACTCCATCACCTCACGGAAAATGTACTCGTAAACGCAGACGCAATATGTACTTGTACATACTACAAAAGTTATTGGTACACACATACACACATATCACGCCATATCCCTTGCAGGGTAAGCAGAGAGAACAGAGTGCCAGAGCTCGCTTCCTCAACATTCATAATTCTCTTCATACACGCTCGCCGGTTTCGGAGACTCTTGACTCCTGTCTCTTTGTATTTGGAGTTTTCTATGGCAGAAAGCGGCCTATTTGTATCTCTGGTATTGTAAAGATCCATGGGCGGCAGTAACTCGTTAGTATTAAGGGTGCTGATTACTCGTTTCCCACCATAAGCAATAAAAAACAGGATAAATACAAATGTATGAAGATTTCGCAGGGGATTATGTTAAGAATTTGTTTGCTCATAACGTATACGGACCCATTTTGTAAGTTACACCATAGGATATCGTTATATAAGTATAATACTGTCAAACAAAGTTACCCAACCGTCTACAAGTTTATTTGTACGTCGGGTTACCCCTTCACAATCGTCATTAGCCGAGGTTAACAAAAGTTACAGTATACAAAAGTGGACTAATTTGATAGAATTGAATAGAATAAAATCTATATAATGTTATAGCATTATAAATAAACTAGCTTCTGCCCGCGGCTTCGCCCGCGTAAAAGGTTACTTTCCTAAAGTTTTTGATCCTCTATTTTTATTTTTGACCGTCGGTAATACAGTGCAACGGTATTACAATACTCAGGGTTGGAACTTCATTATTGGACTGCTAGATGGCGTTGAAGAAGCTAGATTTTGAGATTTTTTGACAAACAATTTTTAACAGAATGCCAGAGTTCTCTGGCATTCTGTTCTTTCTGCCTACCCTGCAAGGGATATGGCGTGGTGATATGTATGTAAAACTCCAAATTCACACAGAAAGTCGAGCAGCCGCCTCTCTAGATTATCGAATGAAGCGCAACATTACATTGCTACTGTTAAGACGTCGATTTTCTGCGAGAACTTGGTACTATCGTGGACGAACTGGCCTGTGGTTATAGACAGAAAACTATCAACAGTGTGATCATAAATAAACATATTAATTTAGCATATCGAAAATATCATAGCAGTGTAGGTTAATTATTTTATTTATTACTATTTACATCTAACTTTAGAAGTGAATATTATTAATATGGAGCAGTGGTTTAAGTGTCGTAGATTCGAGTATCATCATTCATTCTCCTACTCTTATCCCAATGGCTTGGGGATTGATACAATATGTACTCTTCTTTCATAGTACATATTGTAAAAGTTATTGGCAATAGTTTTATTAGCGGCCGTCTGTCAGACGTCAACCTGGGAATGTAATTGTTGATCGAACGGCATCAGATTGAGTTGGTCCAGGTCATTACAAGCCTTTTAGTCGTCTTTTACGATATCTAGAAGCAAAGTCAGGGTTGGTAGTATTCGTAGCAGCTACCACACAGCTTAAATTTGAGTCTCGTATAGGATATTTTTTTTTATGCGATCCTAAAATGATTGTTCTGATTCTGGGTTTTGATTTCTATCCATTAACTAAATTATTGGGATTTTTTTTTAGATTTATTGCTTAGTCCAGACAATACTCTATTGTCTTAAAAGAAAATAAATCTAAAGTGATAGTGTATTTATTTTAAACTGATTTATAAGTGCTTATTTTATCATCATTCCACTCACAAAACATCACAAGGTGTATCCTAAACACCCACATCCAACGACCATTCAATGAATCGCTTTATAACTATCCTTAATTTGTGCACGTGGTAGCGGACGGGCACACACTGCGTCATTCGATGTGTGGTCAGGCTCTAGAATCTTCTTTAGCGGTTATTGGTTTGTCGAAACGATGTAGATTGACCATTGTCGCTTTACCCTACTAATACTTCGTACTATTTCAGTGAAATCATCATCATCATCATCAGCCCATATATGTGTCATTGCTGGGCTTGTGCCTCCTCCACAATGGGTGTGAAAATGTCCTACTATACCACGCTGATCAGACGTGTTGGTATAGGGGCTTTTTTTTTTCAAGTTTTCCTTCTCTTGCATAAATGTTATATGCGTTTTATATCCCTTAATCGTCTCTTACGATCACCCACGGGTAAGATAGGGGGTGTATTCTTACTCCGTCCAGTTCTTATCCAGTGTAACTGTATTCTTACTCCGTCACCACACAGAGATTTCAGTGAATTGAATATGAATATTTCACCACATTTTATTTTATTTATTTTAAAATAAACTTTTAAAATTTCTTTAATATTTAATTATAAATACGACAAAAGCTTATGTTAGGTTATACATGTATATGATTCGTCTTAGCAATTTAAATTACCTTATACAACAATAAATAAAATTAAGATAAGGGTGAAAATAATAAGATAAAGATGAAAGACATAAAAACGTGGTCGCGCCCCGACAAATCGGTCTGGGGCGACAGAAGAGGCGGCGCGCAACCCCATGGACCCACCCTGCAAACACCTCTCTTCGCCGTGCGAGCGGGCCACCGGTACCCGATCTTTGTCTTGGGTGGCCATACTAAAGAAGACCTGAGTTTTAGCGGGAAAGGACAAGTGTCATGTGGTGCTTTTGTATATTATTCAATATCTTAGTGTGTTCAGATAAACCATCCAAAAAGGTTGTGTAAGATTTATTTATTTAAGATTTATATTATTTAAATATTGACATAACGTTTTGATTTATAAAATTCGAATTATTTGTACATTTCATTTGTTAATTATATGTGCCAATGGCTCCATAGATGGCGATGATAAATCGCACTATGGTTTCGTTGTAAGTCTTAGTATAAATATGTTCAGAATTGTTTCTTTTGTGTGGCGACCGGGTTGAGAGCCCTCAGCGCTCACCCATAGTCCGGGTTAAGCTGTAACAGCCATCTGCGGCTAACAGCTAAAAGACAGACACAAAAAAAAAAAAAAAAACAAAAAAATTTCTTTTGTGTGAATCGTTTGTGGAATACAGAATATATACAAGTATACGTTATACCTGTGTCTTATTTCACGCTTCGGACCTAGAACGTCGTGCATGGTACTTCGAGCCGGTTTACCGGAAGTGTTCGCGGTAGTTGGTGTCCGTCCGTCCATTTAATGTGTTATTTTAAGTACTTTGCCTTTTATGTAATTTGATGCGCAGGGGTTACTGAGGTGTACTGAATATGATATAAGAGTGCCTTACAGACATTTTCGTTTTCCACTAAAATGCCAAAACGATACCTTTAACAGTGTGGCTATGGCAGCTTTGAAGGCGACGATTTGACTTACTGATGGACGATGATTTTAATTGAAGTAAATAAACTAAGATTTGGCCTAAAGGTCTTAGTAACCAAGCCATAAACTCATAAAAAAATAAAACAGATATCTGAATACAATCTTACCTAATATAATTCTCTTGAATAGTGAATTATTATATTGTGCGATTGTATTATTCTAAGAAAATAAATAAATTATCTATGAATAAAACCAAATTGAATGGATTTGTTTTCATTATATATTGATATATTTTTCTAATATATATTTATAAATCTCCATCAATATAAGGGTAAACGTAAGTAAATATGAGAATTGGAACAGTACAATATCAGATATCGAGCGTAAACTCAATCAGTATCGGTAAACATCAGAAAATGATGGCTGTTTTCAATTATATTGCTTTTGTTATACAATATTATTCAATCTTTTATTATTTGTTATATTTTGTTCAAACAGTTGCGGTATCAACATATCTAAACAAATGCTTAAGAGGTTTCCATTACATGCGTGCTTATATCTGTTACAAATAATAATAGAAAGCTTTTAGCACTGGAATTTTCAAATCAATATTTCACACAATTGTATTTAAATTACGTTTGGTTTTTACGATAATGTATGATTACAGGGCCGCCATTTTTAACTCAATATGGCGGATGCTGCAAAATGGCTGCTTGTCACTTCGAATGTCAATTCAAAATGAATGAGTCATTTTATACATACATATATGCTGTCAAATGACCCATTCATTTTGAGCGGAACGTAAGAAATAGAGTGATGAAAATTTAAATCCAACATGGCGTCTTAAAATAACCATTAAAGATCTCCATAGTAAACCCTATGATACGGTTATCAATTAAAAGGGATTGATGAGAGAAATACAATCAGTAAAGTAACGTTATTCTTAATCCAATTAATATCCAAGTAATAGATAACTTTTAACTTGTTAGTTTTTTTTATAAGAAAATAGAACTCTATTTTCAAAAATGTTTACATATATGGCGGTACTTCCGTTTATCGTATGTGCTAAGCGGAAACATGTTAACAAAGTATTCAGTAATCGCGCCACCTAGCACAAACTTGTTTAAGAGACGAATAAAACTAAACGAGCGACCTCTGTTCCGCAGTCTGAGCCCGCGAGTGGCACGGTGCACTGGTCGCATATCGTATACTCATTTACGTTAGCTTTGTGGGCCTCTTTCATGTTGTCACTTGTGAGAGAGTGGTGTCATGGTTGCTGCGCTTGGCAGGTGGGCTGGTGGTAGTGGTGGCTGTTGGACGTTTCCCGGGGAAGAGCTGTTGCTCGTTCTCTTGGTGTACCCTTTGGCGTTTTGGCTAATGAATCCACGGGAGTATCGTCATATACTTTTTGTTAATTTACTACACGTCCCACCGGACGTTATTCTGAACAAATTTAAAAAGAAAACTTTAAATATAAAGATAAGCAGCCGGGCGGGCCACCGAAGTCAAAGATCGGGTACCGGTGGCCCGCTCGCACGGCGAAGAGAGGTGTTTGCAGGGTGGGTCCATGGGGTTGCGTGCCGCCTCTTCTGTCGCCCCGGGCGTTTTGTCAGGGCGCGACCACATTCATGGTCCACCTCGCGGGGAAAAAAAATATAAAGATAAGCTGCGATAGAACTCAGGTATCACAAACCATTTGCCTGTTTCAATCATTTTATCTTCAGCATCAGCCTGTCAATTTATTCTTGGCCTCCCTATGGAAAATACTCGTAGAATGAATGGATGACCCCAATTAAAACAAGACTTATATAACAATTTGTTCAATATAAAATGAGAACAAGTATATCTAATCAATATTCAGTCTGCAAATGGAAATCATTATTGATCTCAATAGAAAACAACCTGCAAATCATGACTATCAGAATCATAAATCCTAAAGCATTTTGATCTATAAAATCTATAGTACTCAATGTAACCCACAGCTCAATATAGATTGGCCAACGAACAGCAGTAAAAATGTAGCTTATTAAGTATTCTGATCGCATTTCGAGTGAATTAACCAAGTTAGGGACGTGTATGTAAGTACAGGTGCTTAGCGGTATCGATTTAGGTGGATAAATAGATTGCTTAGCTTGTCTTTTTCTTTCCTTTATATTTTATTTCAGATCTCTCTCTCTCTTTCAATAAGAGTATCATTGAAATATATAGATGGCGGAGCTGCTTATGTATCTATTACAAGTGTCTTAGGTTCGATCCCCACCTAGAATCGTACTTCGCCTTTTGCTGTCTACATATTTTAAATTGTAATTATGTAAGTTTTAATTAACATTTTTAAGTTCACCTTCCATTAAATCTAGCTTAAGTAAGTGAGTGTTTGATCAACTGGAAGATACCGTTCGATCTATGGTGCACCATTAGTGTAAATAAGATTTGTTTAGCCACTATTTTTTTTTAGTAAGCTATGGTTTGGTTATGTAGTAGCGACTGTGAATACTAGCGTGTCGTAAAAGACGACTACGAGCTTTAACTCGACCTGGGTCAAAGAAATAAAAAGAGAAAAGACATACACACAGACAGACAAAATGGAGTTACCTATCCTACATATCTGATGTCTTTTGCTTCAAGAAATATATACCTTCTTTTTGGTTTTTTTTTCTTTTAATGGGATTGGGTTAAACGTAACCCTATCTCATTAAGCACACTCCTCGCACCATTCCGTCCGGGGTGACAGAGGGTCGTAAGCATGCAAACGCGGAACTTACCCGTTTCACGTCGCCTTCGTTGTTGGGCCGACCACCGGAGCAGGGTGACTTGACGTCAGTAGTCGGCCCGGCGGGATACCCCCTGAGGAGTACCCTCTCCTCGACCGACGTCCCCTCCATGGGGATGGCGTCGGTCTTGCCTCACGCGGTCGTCCTCTCGGCGGGTGACGGACTAATTCCCCGATTCAGTCACCAGCGACCTCAAGAAATATATAACTAAGAAAATTGACGTTAGTTAACCGGCCGGTCATAATACTACTGCTAAAATTTTTGCGATATATACGATAGAAAAAAATATCAATAGTGTTACTATATTTAATATTTTTTTCCCTGTCTACATTTATAATGTTTTTAATGATCCAGATATGGTGGGGCATTAAGAAATATATTCTTGTGGAGCAAGAGCCTTAAGAAATGTAAAATTAATAGAAAAAAATATCCAAACTCAGAGTAATTATTTGTGAAGCGGGTTTCACAACTATTTATGGTGCGCATAAATTTTGTCCGGAAATTGTATCCATGCCATTTGACACGTGAGGTGGCTACTTAGATTATGGCGCCATCTGTACACCTGATTTTTACTTAAGAAAATACAATTCACTATTATAAAATCCTCTATATTTTCTATGATCTATTTTTGTATTTAAAACTTTCAAATATATTTAAAAAAGTAACAGCAGTCCTTCTTTGACCATAAACGCTGTAAAGTGTTCGATAACGTCAATAAATTAAATTATCAAATACAAACGTAATAAATCATATAGTTTTATTTCAAATTAGTAATAAGATATCATTAAATAATAGCAAAATAATCAATTATATGATTTACAAAATAGAAGATAAAAGGCGGGGAATCAGGCATCAAAAAACTGTACCTATATATATTGAGCCTATTAGGCTGGTGGTATTACCACGTTAAATGGCAATGCTAACTTTTTTGTGGAAGTATGCATGAGTAGGATGCATATGCTTATATTACGTATTTATACATATTTTGTACTTATATTAATGTAGGACAAAAATGCGGTGTTTTTAAACAATCGGTCGTCGTGTGCACTTAGGTAATCTTCTTTATTTTATTCTTCTTTTTTACCTCGGGCAAACCACCGTATGTCAAAAATATAATACAATTAAGTTCGTTTGTATTTTTAGTATTATTTGTATTTTGTTGTTATTTATTAACAAAATAGTCGCGGCGTCGTATGACCAGTCCGTCTACCCTTCGACTCTCTCGCTCATCCGTTCATTCTATCTCACTCACTCAATGCTTGCGTTTCGTTTCACCGTACTAACCCACAATGATATATAAGTGCACATAAGTAATTGAATACCTAAATATATATTGCGGAAAAAATATTTCATATAAATGTGAGGTTATCAACATTTAGCAAATAATCCTTTATGTATGGAATTATGTGGATTAGAGATGTTAAAAGCCTGTATCAGACCTCGCTCGAGGCCTATCGTTTTATACTGATTGATTAAAAAATATATATTAATACAGAAAAAGGAAAAATCGTTAAAATTCAATTCTTTTTAATGCAAATAAAAAGAATAATTGTTCAATATATACGCTAGTAGAACGTATTCGTGATTTAAATCCTACAAATACATAATTATGTGTTTACATTTGTAGCAGTATGGCTACGCTGTTGAAAGTTTTCTATCTACAGCCGCGGGCCGGTCCGTCTGGGGTAGAGTACCATACTCTCGCAGAAAATTGACGTCTGAGCAGCGGAAATATGCTGTTGTGCTTCGTTTGATGAACGAGAGAGCCGGCAATCCAGTTTCTGGGTGGTTTTTTTTAGGTAGGCAGCGGGCTAGCTGTACCACTGGTATTGTAAAGGTCCATGGGTGGCAGTAACATTTACCATCAGGTGTGCTGCTTGCTCATTTGCTACCAACCGAAAAAAAATAATGATATTATTCACAGATGTCCTATTAGTTAAAAAACTGACCTATTTTACAGTGCCGTGGTTTCGATTTTCATGCAGGACAATACTTGATGAGAAAGTTTAAAAGTTGCACCAGTGACGGATAAGCTAAGGAGTGAACGCTTCACGTAGTATGGACATATGATGAGACGGGATGAAAGTAATGTTGTTAGGAAAGTTTTAATTATGAATGTAAGGCTTTAGGGGTAAAGGTAGACCGAAAAAAAGATGGATGGACTGCAGGAAGACTGACATGGATACATAAGGGGTGATCACAAATATGACGTCTGATAGGGCTCTATGGAAGGAGAGGACATATTGCATCGACTTCAAATAAATTGGGATAAAAACAGGATCGTAATGATGATTCAGAACATTACTTAGCGCGATACATAAATTGTTGTTCCGATTCAGGGTGTAATTTGTGTCCATTAATTAAGTTTGCAAAGTCCCCCGCAATGCAAGGATAATTTCCTTATTGCAGGGTGTTTTGAAAAAGTTTTTATGTCTTTATCTCTCTTTTTTGTCTTTGATATGTAATATCTTTTAAAATAAAACTACTACTTTTACGGATTCTATCGCATTTGTATTTGATTTTTAACTTCCCGACGTTTCGAACACTTTAGATTGTTCATGGTCACGGGAGGCTAAGGTGTTTCACGTCCAAAAAGTCATCGTTATAACAGAGATTTATATCTACCCACTACAGTAAATAATCAGTTATTAAATTATTTTTTTTTTTTTTTATTTATTTACACTTTATTGTACACCATATTATATACAAAGTAGAGAATTATTATGACTTAAGTAAGTACAATGGGCGGCCTTATCGCTAACAGCGATCTCTTCCAGGCAACCTTTGTATGGAAAAAAAAAAACTAGCATACAGAGAGAAAGTGGTAGATTATGGTGTAATAATAATAACATGCATTTATATATACATATACATACACATACATAATATATATAATCACAGAGGTACATATATTTAAACAGTAGTACAAACATAACTCTAAATATAACAATATAAACTAATATATAAATAAGTAACATGAGAAATGCGTAAATTATAATTTCATATACAAAAAGTCCTACATTTTTGAATAATGCGTTTTTAGTAACAGCTTAAATGCAGACAAAGTTTTAGCCTGACGTATTTCCAGCGGCAGTACGTTCCACAAACGTACTGCTGTGACAGTGAAAGAGTTGGCATAAAAAGTTATGGAATGCAGAGGTATTTTTAGTTTTAAATTTTCTGATGATCTCAAACATCTTTCATGGGTTTCGTGTAGATACACGAAACGTTCTTTGAGATACGAAGGAGCTGAAGGATTGAACAAGATATTGTAAAGTATGGACAGAATGTGAGTATTCCGGCGAAGGCGTATTGGTAACCACTTGAGTTCAGATCGAAATTCTGAGACATGATCATATTTGTGAAGACCAAATATGAATCTTATACAGACATTTTGAAGGCGCTCAAGTTTATCTAATTGGTTTTCGGTGAGATCTAGATAGCTGACATCGGCGTAATCAAGGATAGGAAGGAGTAAAGAACTAGCAAGCGTAATCTTAGTGGCAGTAGGTAGAAAATTGCGCAATCTTCTAAGAGATCCTACAGAAGCAAACAGTTTTCGACTCACTTCATGTAGTTGCGAATCCCAGCTGAGATTTGAGTCAATAACCAATCCTAAGTTTTTTACATTTCGGCTTATGGGAATAATGGTACCGTCGAAAAGAATCGGAGGCAAATTCGACCAGTCAACTTTCGAAAGCAGTCTACTACTACCCACAAGACATATCTGTGTTTTTGTAGGATTAACAATAAGTCCATAATCTTTGCTCCAGGAGTTTATTTTTTCTAGGTCATTGTTGACTTCAGCGAACGCATCCGATAATTGTGACAAATGAGCCTGCGCGTAAATTTGTAGATCATCTGCATAAAGGTGAAAGGTAGAAGTAAGATTATTGGAAATGGAAGTAATAAAGATTGAGAAGAGCAGAGGGGATAAAACGCCACCCTGAGGCACACCGACAGTTGTATTACACCAAGAGGAGTAGTTATTTTCCATCTGAATACGTTGTCGGCGGCCACACAAGTAACTACGAAGCCAATTTGATACAGTCTGCGATAGATTAAGTGAGCAGAGTAAAGTTACCAGGATATCGAAATCCACAGTATTGAAGGCATTGCTAAAATCTAATAAGGCTAAAACCGTTAATTTTCCACACTCCATGCCAGATCTGATGTCATCCGTAATTTTGACGAGGGCTGTGGTGGTGCTGTGACCAGGACGGAAACCGGATTGGAGAGGATTGAAAAGGTTGTTTCTCACTAGAAAATCACTAATCTGAGTGTGTACGAGACGCTCAAGGACCTTGGAGAGGAAAGGCAATATGGATATTGGGCGGTAATCGGTAAATAATGTTGGATTTGGTTTTTTAGGCAGAGGAGTTATTAGGGCATCTTTCCACGCAGAAGGAAAGGTGCCACTGGTTAAGGAAAAATTAAGAATGTAACAAATAATGGGAAAGATTTCATCAAGGATAGGAAGGATCATTTTACGGCTGACACAATCAGTACCAATTGCATTGGATGTAATTGACATTATGATTTTTTTAACATCACAAGCGGTACATAAATTAAAAACAAATTGTGAGTAACTAGGTGTTGGAAGAGATGAAAGATATTTTATAGTATTAGCCTTAGTTGATGTTGGAAAGTTAGAAGAAGCAGAGAAATGAAAATTAAGGAGGTCAAGATTTATGTCTTTAGGATTCGTTTCTTGACGTATTTTACCAATTCCCAATGTTCTAAGAAATTGCCAGATTTTAGCAGAGCTTCTATTTTGGACAGCATTATGTATATGCTGACGCTGTGCGTCTCGGCACACCTTATTACAGTGATTTCGGATTGAGACGTATCTTTTCAGATTGAATTCATTTGGCTTAATTTTGTACTTAAATTTTGCCGAAGCTTTTTGAGATATTAAAGCTTTAATATTGTTTGTAAGCCACGGTGCAGGCGGATGTTTAACTTTTACAGCTCTAACAGGCGCATATTTGTCATAAAGCCGAATAATGTTAGATGTAAGAATATCAATTTGAACATCAGTGGACTCAGAACTAGTTAATGGGGTCCAGTCGATACTGCCAGCATCTGCACGCAGATTGTCTAGATCCATGCCAAGAAAATTACGCTGCATCATGATTTTAGGTTTGTGTTTAGGAGATCGAAGTTTATATGATAGAAACAGTAAATCATGATAAGAAAATAAATCAGCTGGGCATTGACCATACTTAGCAACATATTCGTTTGAAGAAACCATAATAAGATCGAGAAGAGAAGGAGTACAATTAGGAAAATTGTGAGTGGCACCAAGAGGTAAAATAGACAGATTACAAGAGTTAGATACAGCGCGAAGAGATTTGGAACGGTGGTCATTTTTTAAGAGGCATGTATTAAAATCGCCCATTATTACAGTATGACTGTAAGGCAGCATCAGATTAATCAACAAATTTTCAAAAGAGGAAAAAAAGTCTAGGCGTAAAGAAGGACAATAATATACACCAAGGAGAAGCTTTGTATGGTTGAGTTCAACCTCCAAGAATAGACACTCACCACAGTTTGAGGGTGGAGGCTGGGAAGATGTGTGCAAAATTTTAAAATTAACGTAGGTGCGGAGATAAATGGCGACACCACCTCCACCGCCGACAGTGCGATCATTTCTAATCAAATTGAATCCAGGAAGAGAGTATGAAGTAGAGGGAAGACAAGGTTTCAACCAAGACTCCGAGATAAGGATAGCATGTAAGTTTTTACAGTCAAAGTTAGTCAGCATATCTGGGAAATGAGCTGGAATACTCTGGGCATTGATATGAATAACATTGAAATTCTTAGAAACATCAGAAAAGGTGGATTTAATGTTATCGTCTAACGCTGGAAAATTTAAGAAACTGTCGTGAGAGTTATTGCTACATGCAGAATAAAAACTTCCACTGTCGCTGACACTGTCGTCAGAAATCATACCTAAGATAATACCTATTAAAAATAATAATTATAATAATAAATAAATGAATAATAGCAATACTGATATTAATTAATATATACCTATAAATAAACATATACATATACAAACATTATCCTAAACTTATAAAAATGAGGGTACGTACGTTCTATAGTAGCAGCAAAGAGTAAAGTTATTAAATTGAAAAAGAGTGGCAACTCGATGATAAAATATGCATGTATGGAAAGTGCTGCCACCCAGAGTTTAGGCGGTGAACTAAAGTTGAAGTAATATATATACATATCTACATGTGTAATTACATAGAATTTTCTTTTACTATGAAAGCTACCCTGAAATATAAAAAAAAACATATCAGCTGATAATTAAACAATAATAATATCAGCCTAACATTGAAACTTGAGATAATTTTCAGAAAAATATCAATAACCGAAAATAGATCGATGACAATAAGTACCTACGCTAGGAACAAAAAATAACAATTCTTAGTTGTCAAACGTTTGACAGGCAGGACAAAATGGCAGCAGTTAAGTTTGTACAACCAATCTGTAGGCGGCGCGACGGTCAGTAAAAATAAGTAATGTTTTAAGTGTGCCCCCCCAGAGTAGCAGGTAGTAACCTGCCAGTTGTAATAAATCACATTGTTTAAGAAGTAACAGAAAACAACTAATCATTAGATTATACAAATATTTAACCAAGTCCGAGGCGTAAACAGTTACAAAAATATCTTATAATTATTCAAAGATGTAAAAAATAATAATATTAAACTTACTAACTAAAATGAGTAAACCAAATAATAGAAAAAGAAAATACTGATAAATAAAAGTAAATAAGTCACAAAGGCACTTACTCCATGTACAATTTTAGTGTGACATATATTGTATTAATATGACTATGACAGCTGCTTGGAAGATTGACATTGACATTGTTGTTTGCCGGTATTAAATAAATATATAATTAAAACAAGTAATTGAAAGAGTTACCGACATAGTGAAATTATAGTATTAAAAAATATTACCTACATTCATAGTGATATAAAAATAGCTGGTACGATGGAGGCCGTACTAATAAATACACACGTTTATAAGCATGATTACTACTCGGATTGGCAATTTCCATCATATTACAATATTACTTTTTCTGGGCAATACCTTTCTTGGACTTCGATGCTGGCTTGGTAGTGACAGTGGGTTTTTCTTCCTCCCGTTGTTCTATGTTATGCAGTTCACCGAGACTGGTAACGCGATGTTTTGTACCGTCCGAGCCGATGATATATATAATACCTTCCTGAGTCCAGCAGTGAGACATGCCATACTTAAGTCGCGCTTCCATAAAGATTTGATGACGCTGCTTCGTTAAAAACTCTGATATGGTTATACCAGACCCTTTAAATTTAGTTTTTGTAAACCACAAGCTATCCCGTGTTGCAGTTGAGTTGAATTTAATGACTATTGGCCTCGGCTTATGTGTCGACGAAGGTCGTCCCATTCTGTGGCAGCGTCTAATGTCTTCAGCTGTAAAGTTAGATAGTTCAGTACGCTTCTTTATTACTTCTACTATCACTCCAGATAAATCTTGCTTCTTTTCTTCGGGCACACCATGAAGCAATAACATCTTTCTTCGGCCTCTCATCTCCATGGTATCTACAGTGCGCACAAGCAGATCCAATTGTTGTTGGAATTGGCTTAAGACTTCTATAACAAAAGTTTTAAAAGAAGCATATTCGGCAGCCAGGCTGGCCATAGAGGGTGTACCTTGAACTTTTGGTAGTTCTGCCTCAAAACTTGCCATGCGTTTTTGGAATAATTCACTCATGCTACTCAGTGAGTTCTGCAAGGATTCCATGTCTTCTGGTGAATTTATTGTGCAATGTTTTATGCAAGTTATAGTTGTATGTGGCTGTAGATAACAGTGAACTGGCAGGTACTAGTGCTTATATATTTAATTAAAACATTAGATCAATCCAAAATTATTATTTTATATTTTATTTACACTTTTAATTGTAGAGAAAATTTTACACTTGTTGACACCACAACTACCCACGTTATTATTTTGTTATATATATTTTGTTATATATTATACGTTATTATTTAATTATATATAATATTTTTATTAAATTATAATAATTTTAATACAAATTCATTGCCAGTACAAAAAAAAAGATTCTATACCTACATAAAATTTTATATTGTTTATGATCAGTTATTATTAAACATTTAATTTACGATAATTATTATATTTTAGGAATTTAATAGTTTAAAAAACTAACACATCTATTCAGATACCACCGGATCGGAACGCGGCCATCCAACTTTTTTAGTATTGTTTATTATTTACTAGCTGACTCGGCACACTTCGTTCTGCCTTGTTAACTGTTGTTAATGAATGAGCAGATTAAAAAAAATAACTTAATAATTTTGAATTGATCGACAATTCAAAATTATCAAGTTATTTTTTTTATTATGATAATAAATATAAATAATATTAAAAATAAAAATCAAGTATTTTAATAACGTGCCAGCAAGACGAAGAAGTACCTTGTGTTATACGATATTTTTCTTCATGCGTATTGAAAATTATCTATTTGTTGATCTCTGAGATTTGTTCGACAATTTCGCATTGTCAACCGAGCCGTTTCACAGGCTGCCTCGCTTTGCTCTTGTGATTGAGAAGCACGAAGTTGGACCATATTAACGCGGTGGTCTTCTCCTGCAATAGGTTGTTCTTCTGCCGTGGTTACATTCGTAATGTTTCGAATTCAAATTGCATTACGGCTTTGTCAGGAAAGATTTATTCTTATTGGTCGCAGCATTGTTGATGACAATATAGACACAATATGATTTATTATAACAATATTCGTAAAAATTCGTAACACTTGCACAAAACGAACACTGACTGGTCAAATTTAATTTCAATGTTTCACGGTATTTTCCAAACAAATTATTACGTGAGTTGTCAGTTGCGTTTTGTTACATCAACAAATGAGCGTTTAGAACTGATGACTGATTAATGCTTTTTTTGTTATTAATGTCATAAATTAATATCCCATATCCTATTCCCGACGACAACAAACTCAAAAACATAAATATCATAAAAATTGTTCCAGCCGTTCTCGAGTTATAAGTGTTGTAACTAACACAACTTTCTTTTATATATATAGAGTTATAAATATATATTAATTCATTCATATTTTCTTTCTTTGACGTATTATTTAATTTTCCTTATCGCGAAGCCATAAATAAATCAAAGGTGAGCTCAAAAAATAATAATTGTAACTGAATGTAATCTGATAATCTTCTTACAAATTAAATTACCAATTGGATAAATAAATTGTGGCCATTTCGTTCTATGATCGGTTTAAGTTATTAAGTTTGGATTTATAATTGGCTAAGACTCGGTGGGGATAAATGAAAATTTAGATAATTATTAATTAAGATAATATATTATAACAGCTTTGTGGTAGCGGTGGATGTCGTAAAAGACGATTAAGAGACAAATAACGACATGGGCCAACACCATCTGATTCCGTTTGGTCAACAATTACATTCCCAAACAGGGTTGACATCTGGCAGGTGGCCGGTCGTAAAACTATTGCCAATAACTTTTACAATATTTACTATGAAAGAAGAGTACATATTGTATCTCAACAATTGGGATAAGAGTAGGAGAATGATGATGATGATGATTAATTAAGATAATATAAGATGATATATAAGTAATTACTGCATTTAGTAGGCCGATTGGCGCTCACAGTTTCTTAGGATAGAGTTGCGGTCCATTATTCCGGTGTTCTCGGGAATAGTTTTTATGAATTCCATAGAAGAGTAAGGGATAGTAACACTGTATTCTTAACACATCACTATAAGTTTGGGTTATATGTAATTATTAATATTTTGATGAAAGTGACGCGTCTTACTGTGATACTGGAGCGTTTGCAGGAGATGATATTGAAGAGGGTAACCTATGGGGAGACCACGAATGTCAAGGAATCGATAAATCAAGGTCTTTAAATGCGAGGTAATGCTGTGGGTTATAGGGTCACATGCCGATGTTCCGTCGTCCCGAATGTCACTGGCAGGGTGTGTTCTGACCAAAGTCTCCAACACGTGCTGTTATTATTCTTGTGGTTGTGATCATAACAACTTCTAGGAATATCGAATTAATAGCTTTATTGTATTTAGTGTAATGTATCTAAATCGTTTTCTATTTTTAAAGAGTGTTTATAATAATGGAAGCAGAAGTAATTAGGATAAAGGCAGGTTAATAATGATTAAATTCCTTGAGTTAGATAATCTAAGAACTTTAATTTCGATAAAATGTCCTACATATTTTTTTTTTATTGCTTATGGTGGCAAACGAGCAAGCAGCGCACCTGACAGTAAGTGTCACTGCCACCCATGGACCTTTGCTATAACCAAGGCTATAGCTAGGCCGCTGACTACCATTATAATCCCTAAACCCACCCACTTGGGCTGCCGGCTCTCTCGCTCACCGAACGAAGCGCAATAGCACATTGCCATTACTCAGACGTCGATATTCTGCGAGGGTGTGGTACTACCCCGGACGGACCGGCCCGCGGCTGTAGACAGAGAACTGTCAACAGCGTGGTCCTACCACTATTAAGTATTAATTTTCATACATTATTTAAAATTCCCCAGTACAAGGGAGTACCCCTATATATTTATTTATGATACTAGAAACAAACCAATCTTTATTACATATGGAGTATTGGTATTTATATTAAATGATTATTTTTAACATTTATTGAATTTTAATGTAAAATTTGTATCAAATTAAAATTATCTTAATTTCTTTTTTTTTGGGGCTAATCCTACCATATACTCCCATCACTAACTTCTGTAAACTATGATCTACAGTATTTCTCACGATGTCCCGGAATATACTTTTAATTGTCTTGGAACCTGGAATAAATTTAATTTAAAAAAAAGCAGGAGGAGTTGAAAAATTCCTCTTCTCTTCAATGTAAAAAGGCAGACTTGTCGTAAAATTTACAAATGGGCTAATAAATAAGAGAATGTATTGATACGAGAAGCGTAGTAGTACAGCACCACCGATACAAGAGAGCTTCATGATATCTATACTCTAGAATTAAGATTTATTACAATAGCAGGTAGCGCAGAATGCAGATTTATTGGTTTAGGGTTATATTTACTCCTCTTCCATCCTATGTATCCTGTAAGTTATTGGTAATAGTTTTACAGCCGGCCACTTGTCTGACGTTATCCCTCCTTAGGAATGTAGCTGTTGACAAAATGGCATCATGTGCAATTGTTATAAGTCAATAAAACTTGTAGTCGTTTTTTTACGAAATCCATGAGCAAAGAAAGAGATGGCAGAATTCAGTGTCTACTATACAGCATTGGAAAGTATTCAAGAACGTCAATTATTATAATACAGAAAAATATAATTTTACAGAAAACACTATTATAAGTGTTATATTTAAAGTAATTCTAAATAAATTATTTACTCTATATGCAATAATTCACGTTAAAGATTTTCATCAAAGCCATGAATAATAAAATACTCTTGAACTCTCCAATACATTAGCTTCAGTGCTCAGTTTACAAAATGAATGGCCAACCGACCTTTGAGATAACTAAATAAATATATTTTACGCTACCACTCTCCTTTTTCTTTATATATATTTAGAAAGAGACAGTGCGAGTGATAGAAATATATATTTCTATCATGATATACATAATTCACGAGTGGGGGTTACAGTGAAATATCGTAACCACAATTTAGGGGTGAATAAATAGAATTCCTTTCACAGATTTTTTTTTGCCTATACATCTTATGGGTGAATTTCTATTTTTTTTTTCTTTTCCTTCGTCACATTGTGATGGATTTATTGCGAACTCTGTCTACGCGTTTGCTTTGGATAATATTTATTTGTTTTCGTGTAAATCTTTTTGAAATGTTTACCGCCATTTTAACCGAATTTTATTGTATTTGCGAGAAATGATGAGAAATACTTAAGAGTAATCGTTTTGTATCTAGAAAAATATTAAATATATATTATTCTTTTTATTTATCATATATTTTTTTTATTGCTTATGGTGGCAAACGAGCAAGCAGCACACC
The DNA here is from genome assembly GCA_905163515.2 of Lymantria monacha. Classification (NCBI taxonomy): domain Eukaryota; kingdom Metazoa; phylum Arthropoda; class Insecta; order Lepidoptera; family Erebidae; genus Lymantria; species Lymantria monacha. The sequence goes on from LR991099.1 coordinate 2,754,556, forward strand.
TAAGGGTAAGTGTTACTGCCGCTCATGGATCTTTGCAATACCAAGGGTACAACTAGACCCCAAACCCACCCATAAAATTGAGCATCCCGCTTTCTCACTCACCAAACAAAGCACAGCAGCACATTGCTACTGCTCAGACGTGGCTTTTCTGCGAGTGTGGCACTATCTCGGTATTGTATATATTTTTGACAACATTGTGGCTATATATAAAGATATAATTGCTTTTTAAAAATATCAAATACGTTTAGACGAATATTTTTCGTGACATATGTATAATAATATTATCCTATAAGTGCAATGTGAGAAAAATACAATCAATTTTAGGTTTGAAAAGTGCTTGATTTTCATATGTCGAGAGTAGAGCAAGACCTCAACGCTTCGCTTATGAGGCGTGCAATATAAGAATTCCATCAGAGTATTTACCTTCAGATGTAGGGTAACGAAACCCCTGGTTACGTTCCAGCTAGCTTGCTGATTGCATACGAAACTCTGAAACAATAACAGATAAAAATTAAGTTTGTAGCTAAAAATAATTTAATAGTCAATCTTCTCAGTCAAATTACGACTCACTGATAAACAAAAAAAATATCTATAAATAGTAAAGAAATTAGATATTACAAATTTAATAATGGCGTTCATTGTTCAGTTTAGTTTCTTTTTTCAAGACCATATGCACTAAGGAAATGATCCTTGTATTAGGGAAACTTAGTAATTACTTAGTAACTTAGTAAAAATTTAAGTTACCACAATTTTTATACGTCTAAAGATTATGTGTCATCTTTTTATATGCTGAAGAAAAACAATAAAGCAGTTTTATTTCCCGAGCGTTAGAAATGTCCTTCTTAAAATGAGGTTTAAGAAGAACACTTTCTTCACGGTAGGCAGCGGTCTAGCTATATCTTGTTATTGCAAGGTCCATGATGGACGATTAAGGGATATAATATGCATATGGCATCTGTGCAATAGAAGGAAAACGCGACAAAAAAAAAATCTTTACCAACACGTCTGACCAGCGTGGTATAATAGGTTAATTTCCCTCCTATTGTGGAGGAGGTCCGAGGCCAACAGTGGGACATATGTGGATAATAATAATGATTGGGTTTGCTGCTTGCTCGTTTGCCACTATAGGCAATAAAAATAACGAGGTTTAAAACATCTTTTATCACATTTTTCTTTAGCACTGAGTGATTTAAGTACACAATTATCTAAATAGTCCATAGTCCACAATGATATTTTTCTTTTTTTCTTTTTTTGCTGTGGACTATGGACGTGGTCGCGCCCCGGCAAATCGGTCGGGGCGACGGAAGAGGCGGCGCGCAATCCCATAGACCCACCCTGCAAACACCTCTCTTCGCAGTGCGAGCGGGCCACCGGTACACGATCTTCGTCATCGGTGGCCATGATCATTTAAATAGTAGTAATGGTAGCTGGCTACATATATAAGTTAGCATTTATGTATATGATAAAATAGAATTTAAATACGACGTTATTTGCAAAATATCTGGGCAAACAAACAAACGTCATTGTTTAGACCAAGAGTTGCGTGAAAATATAACGAGATTGTGGGCCGACTAAAGCGAAATTTTACGTACCTACTTTTTGATAAAAAAAAAATATTTTTTATTTTTTATAACTTTTTAAAGGCAAAACACTCTAACTAAGGAAATAATAATTATATTATGGGAGCAAATTATAATTCATAGACACAAATGAAGCTCAGTTTTTGAAAAAGGTTTTTCTCATTTCTATCATGTGTTTTTAAACAAACATCAGTTTTTGTTCTTCTTTCAGATATGTAGGCAGAGACATATAGGCATATGCAAGATGAGAATATTATAAATTCTTTATTGAGTTTAGTCTCTCAAATATTGACATGAAAAATTGATAATCTAATTCAAAATATGAAACTATATCTCGACTACGACAATATTTAAAAAAAAAAACCAAATCAAATTCTTTTCTAATGCTTATCACTAAAAAGTATTAAATATTAAACTGAAGAATAATTTCTCATTTTTTTTAACGAAACTAACTAATCTAATAGTGGTGGTGGTAGACCACGCCGTTGACAGTTTCTTGTCTACAGCCGTTGGACGGTTCATCCGGGGTAGTACCACATTCTCACAGAACATCGACGTCTGAGTAATGGCAAAGTTGCTTTTGAGCTTCGTTCGGTGAGCGAGAGAGCCGGAAGCCCAACTGGGGGTGTGTATGGGGTTTGTATTGGTAGGCAACGGCCTAGCTATAGCCTTGGTATTTCAAAAGTCCATGGGCGGCAGTGAAACTTACCATCAGGTGTGCTGTCTGTTCGTTTGCCACTTTAAGCAATAAAAAAAATAACTGACTTTGTGAAAGACCAAAATATTTAACAAAAACACCCGCAAGCTATATAAAATAGCACAATATAATTAAAAAAAAAATACTAGAACGTATAATTAACTGAAAAGAAACTACGTAAGAGGAATTTTCATCAGTTCTTTAACAAAAAAAAAAAGCATGAAACTTTCTTAAGTTGTTAACTAAGTCTGAAAAAAAAGTGGACGAACTTTCTAGGAGAGGCTGTGAGCGATCGCCTGTCAAATATTTAGCCTTTGGGAGTACGCTGTCAACTGCCGGTCGGGGAAACTTTGGGTCATGTACAGAATACTAAACTATAGCCGGTGGATAAACTTAAAAGTATTGACGTTGGGTTTTATTAATAGTTTATGTAGGAAAACGGTTTATATTATAATTAAATTATAAACTCATTTGCAAAAAAAACGGGCGGTTTTGATTTTCATTCACATTTAAAAAGATACAATACCAAAAAGGTTTCAATCGTTTGTACACGTTACTGGCCGGTTTTAAAAATGCTGTGGTATTTAAAAAAGTACGTTCTAAATTCAATTTTTCATTTGATGTTCATTTTTACAGAAAACCCCTTTTTATCCTACATTTTTGGCGCGAAGTTCCAGAAGTTAACATCGACTTTCATAACTTTTATTCAATTTTTATCGATTAATTTCATATCCTTGACTGTCAAAGCTTTATTTAATGCTGTTTGGCTGTATCAAAAATGGTAGATAAAGTGGTAAAAGCTACCAAAATTATCGCGCTGCTTGAAGAGGGTTGCAGCCAATGTTTCGTGGCTAGGAGGCTAAATGTTAGTCGCTCGACAGTCCAAAGGACCTGGCAGCGATATCAGGAGACTGGTTCCGTCGAGAGAAGGCCTGGTTCTGGAAGAAAACCATGTACCCAACCACGGGATGATCGTTTTCTTGTGAGTCGCGCATTGAGAAATCGCAAATCTTCGTATGTGGATCTTAAGAACAACCTCCAAGAAGTAAGAAATGTGCATATTAGTCTATGGACGGTCAGGAGGAGGCTTCTCGCTGCCAATATACGCAGTCACCGCCCGGCCCGCGGCCCCAAATTACTCCGTGAGCACAGAGTTCACAGGATTAGGTTCGCTAGAAATTGTGAATCATGGACTCAAGACGATTGGAATAGGGTTTTGTTCTCTGATGAAGCCAGGATATCTCTGTTCGGTGAAGATCGACGTCGGCGAGTGCTAAGAAGACAAGGAGAACGCTTTGCAGAGGCATGTTTCGAAGAAATCACACCTTATGGTGGGGGCTCTGTTATGTTTTGGGCAGGAATAAATTCAATGGATCGTACAGAGTTAGTCTTCATTGAAAACGGCTCACTGACTGGGCATCGATACATAACGGAAGTTCTAATTTCTCATGCACAACCCGCATTGGCCGCTCTAGGTGAAGACTCGATTTTTATGGACGACAATGCTCGCGCCCACCGATCCCGCGATGTTAATGCGTATGTGCAAGAGGTCGGCATTCGTCGTTTGGATTGGCCAGCTCGAAGTCCCGACCTCAATCCCATAGAGCATGTCTGGGACGTTCTGAAACGGCGTGTGAGATCAGTACACCCGGCTCCGCAGACCATCAGAGAGCTGAAGAATGTGATTACTGCGGAGTGGGAACGTATTCCGCAAGCAAGTATCCGGGATATACTCGCTAGCATGCCCAGACGAATTCAAGCTGTGATTTTAGCTAGAGGGGGTCACACTCGATACTAAACATTTATCTGCTTTTACTTTATTAAAGAAAAACAAACAAAAAAACTTTTTTATTTTTACTTCATGAGCATATGCACTACTAGCGAATATACACTACTAGCGAGGTTTAGCATTATTTCCCATAAATTGTATCTAAATTTTATGAAATACTGATGAAAACGATTATTTTCATATTAATTTACCAAATTGTGTGGATAAAACTACCTATAATTATCAAACAAAGAAATATTAACATTTGAAATGGTTCATTGCTTAGGTGCCCGTTTTTTTTGCAAATGAGTGTATAATACTATTATAACTTAGTCATAAAAGACGACTAAGAACCTTATAACGATTTGGGTCAACTCTATCTGATGCCGTTTGGTCTACAATTACATTTCCAAGGAGGTTTGACGTCTGGCAGGCGGCTGGTCATAAAACTATTGCCAATAACTTCTACAATATGTATTATGAAAGTAGAGTACATATTGTATCAACCCTAAGTAATTGGGATAAGAGTAGGAGAATGATGAATCATATTATAATCGCGAAGTAAGAGAAATATGAAAAATACATGGAACATAACTTTATTAATGGTAGAACCATATTGTTGAGTTCTCTGTCTACAGCCGCGACTCGGTCCGTCCGGGATAGTACCACACTCTCGCAGAAGATCGACGTCTGAGTAATAACAATTTGCTGTTGCGCTTCATTCGGTGAGCGAGAGAGCCGAAAGCCCAACTGTGTGGGTTTGGGGTTTGTATTGGTAGGCAGTGGCTTAGCTATGCCTCTGGTATTGCAAAGGTCCATGGGCGACAGTAACACTTGCCATCAGGTGTGCTGCTTGCCACCAGAAGTAATAAAAAAAACATAATTAAAGACGTTTTATGAGCTAAATACTATTATTGAAATGCCAACAAATTTGGTAAATGTTAATAACTTTCCGAAGGCTTTTCTTAACTAAATTAATAAGTAATTAGTTGGTGATACTGTTGTAAACAAAATACTAAGTAGTTTAACTTGTGTGAACAAGAGTTAAAACAACAAGTAAACTTATGTAACCAACCTCAACACTCTATATCCATTATGCCTACAAACACTTATGAAGTACTTAGCATTGTGTTAGATTTCTTCTCCGTTTTTTTTGTATTGGCAATCAGCTATTTATAAGAGCCATTGTTGCCAGTGTTGAGTTATAATTTTCTTCGCCTTTAGCCCCTTCATGTTAGTCATTGTCCGCCAGTAAGTCAAATCATCGCTATCAACAGTGCTATGGCCACGCTGTTAATGGTAACTTCTGGGAATTTTGTTCGAAAACGAAAACGTTGTAAAGTACTTTTATATCACATTCACTATATCCCAGCAGTTCCTTTGCATCACATTACATATAATGGCATCAAAATTATTTAATATAACACGTTAAAACACTAAGGTATTAAATATAATACGAGACTACTATATGACGTCTTTAGATTCCCGCCAAAAGTCGTCTTAGATTTTAAATCACATTGTGCACCGGGTTGGGATGTAGACGAAAATTAGACGTTTTGCGTAGTAGAGAAAAGTCTTTCAGAGAAAAAAACATGTGATTGCAAAAATTAAACTATTACTTATATTTTCTATTTTTTATTCAACATGTTATTTTAACTCCAGCTAAAATTAAGTCAATTCGCTAAAGAATAAATAAGAATTAATTGTAAATTGGGTCCGGTTATATTGTAAAGAAAATATGTTTTCCTACAAACAAGAATCGGACTAAAATTGTATATTTATTTATACGATACGATACGATATACGAAACGCAATGAAATATACAATGTATTATTATTTCTGTATCGGGACAATACAATTTCAAATATGGTGTGACATTCAAGTTTCGTCGAAGTTATTTTCTTGCCGCCATCTTTGTTCCATAATCGGGTTTTGTCTCATATAAAATATGATATTCTAAAATGTTGCTTGTCGTTTTTTTTTTTGGTAGTCTTTTGCATATTGCTGAAGTTATTCCTATATTCTGAATGTAGATATGAAGTTATGGTTATAAAAATCAGTCTTCATTAATAATAGGTTTTGTTCATGAAGGTTATTGTTATAATAATATTTATACTATAAATTTGTAGGAATGTGTTGTAATGTTTAAAATATAGCGTTTCCACACTCGTTATTTTACCCTGTATGGACATTGGACAGGAAGATATTGCTGTGTGACATCGACTACGAATATTACCAGCTTTGCTTGTGATGTCCTAAAAACGACTCAGAGATAAATTTCATGTAATGCCATTTGGTCAACATTTACATTAAGGGTTGGCGGTAAGCAGGCGGCCAGTTATAAAACTGACGCTAATAACTTTTTCATTATGTAAGATTGAAATCGAGTATATATCGTATCGACCTCAGGTAGTTGGTAGAAGAGCAGGACGATAATGATGGGTAACAGCTTTTAATTGGGTAACCTATGACATCATCAACTTTGAAAAATTGATAAAATATGGAAGATAAATACTAATAGATAATAAAATTTCAGCTTTCTTTGTTTTTATCTTGTATATATTAATTTCTATAATACTATTAAAGATTTATTTTTTAAATCGTAGAATCCATAAAAGAAGTAATAATAAAGTAATCGGGTTTTATAAATAATTAAGCATATTAAATGATAAATTTTAGTAATTTAAATAACAAGGTTGTGTCATCGTTTAATACAATTCTAACTGCAAAGTTTGAAGTATTAAGCCTATAACAATGTGTAAACATTGTCGGGTAGATAGCATACCGTCACCTTAAGACGTAAATATGATGCAAGTGAAATTTGCATGTCCTACAATAAGTCACGGTGGTGTAGTGGCAGCACGATTGGGCCGGCATCCCAATAGGCGCGGGTTCGAATCCCGCTTGTGACATCATTTTTCGCTTCGTAATCGGGTTTTATAAATCCATAAAAGAGTTACAAATTTTCTGGCGCTGAACTGAATGTCTCACTCGCTGAATGTCGCACTGTTGGGCTCGGGCCTCCTTCACAATGGGAGCGCAATTAACCTACTATACCCTGGTTAGACGTGTTGGTATAGGTTTTTGTTTCGAGTTTTCCTTCTCTCGCATAGATGTTACATGCGTTTTATGTCCCTTAGTCGTCTCGTACGATCACCCACGGGTAAGATATGGGGTGGTGAATAGTATTCTTACTCCGTCACCACACGGAAATATATAAAACACAAGATATAAAACAAAAATAAAATATTTCTATGTCCATTGTAGACTTAGAAACTATGTGCCTGAATGATGTGCTCAAAATCGGTTTCAATAGAAAAGTAAATAAATGCAATGATCGCTTTAGATCACAACTCGCACTCTTAGCGGGCATATCATATGAAAGTGTCATGTGGTGGTCATATTCTCAATATATTAGTGTTTTAAAGTGTTATATTAAATAATTTTAATGGATTTTTTATTTAATATGAACTGCTGGGATGTAATGAATATGATATAAAAGTGCTTTACAATGTTTTCGTTTTCCATAAAAATTCCCAGGCTGACGGACTAACACGAAGAGACTAAAAGATCTAAAGAAAAACACACTAGCAATAATAGCTGGTATAAGTAGCTGATTGCTCAAATAAAAAAAGAAAAATAGAACCTTGTAAGTAACCGTATGGTATTTTTTTTTTATGGTCGGTTTATGGTCGGCGCTCTTCTCGCACCACTCCGTCCGGGGCGACTGAGGGGCGTACGCACGCATACCCGTAACCCACCCATGAACCTCGCCTACGTCGTTGGACCAGCCACTGGAGCAGCGTGAACTTGTCGTCAGTGGCCGGCCCGACGGAATACCTCCTGAAGGGTACCCTCTCCTTGAGCGACGTCCCCAGGGCGGACGTCGGTCCCTCCTCGCGCGGTCAGCCTCTCGGCGGGTGACGGACTAATTCCCCCCGGTCCAGTCACCCGCGGCCTCGGCTAGGGAATCGTATGGTTAGCGTGGTGTCCACAGGCATTTTTTTTAATAGTGAACTATGCAATATTGAACCAAAGTACTGAAAAACGAAATATAATCATCATTTTTTTTTATAATGAATTATATGTTTAATAATCGCGTGAACGTAGGAAATCATTATCTCATTTTTAATTGACCTTAAAAACAAGAATGTATGTTTCACCAGAACCTTTTTCTAGGTGGGCAAATTTTAATGATTCTTTTTTTATTAGAAAGCTGGCACTTCCTATAATGTCCCATTTCAATTTGATCTATATATGATCAGTAGTTTTTGAGTTATCCTCAATAACGCGTATTTGGTGGACCTCCCCTACATTGTTTTGAAGTCGGTCTTTTTTTCATTCACTTTAAAAACAAGGGATAATGAAAAGTATAACGAAAAACTTGCTTGTCAGTTTTAATAATTCTCTGAAGAAACTTACAGACGTTATATCTGTACTGAGTTGTATTGTGAACTTTTGCGTTGTTACCAAACTTTTTTTTTCTTCTGTTCAAAACTTGAAACACTTTTATAATACGGATGCATTATGAGAATGAAATGGAATATATTAAAAATATATATTTCGTTGTTTTTTTAAACAACGCTCTCTGCTAAGGAATAAACTTTTGTCATCATTGTCATTCAGTCTTTCGTCGTTCTCTATTGGATGTAAACTTTTAAAATAGAATGCAACATAGCGTAGTTAGTTTTTGGAAATGTTTTTTAGAGAGTTGCCGTACATAGTAAAGACATGTATTATACGATTTCTAGAAGAACTCTAAAATGATCATTCTACTATTGATGTTTCAGCTGATTTTGCGACTCTTAAGTTTTTGACAGACATTTTTCTTTGACATATAGTGGTCTCGATGTAAATCTATACTGTCTGGAGCGACAGAAGAGCAGTGTGCCGTCCCATAAGCTACCGTGTATAAAGTGGCCGTGTATAAAGCCACTTCAAGAAAATTACTTTTGTAAACAAATCACCATAAAAATTAAATTAAACATAAAAAGAGCACCGACAAAAAGTCTGTGGAATAAGTTCAAATATATAAAAAAAAAGCTAACCATGTTCCTCATCATTATTGATCGAAGCATTGGTACCTTTATGGTATTCCTTGCCATTCGTGACGGACCCTATAGGTTAATCTTTCAAGTACCATTCTTATCAATGCCCCTGCAATAAACAAATGCTTTGCCGGGGAGAAAACTTTATATCTTGAAGGATTTTTTAAACACTCAACGATCAATAATCACATATATATTTTTTTTAATATCATTTGTAATTGTGGGTAGCTGCAATTTTCTTGTCTAAAATTAAACCGATTCCTTCTCATGCACTGATATTACCTACTTGCGTCCTTTAGACGTCTTTTACGATCTTCCTCAGGTAAGAAAGAAAGTGATAAATTTTCTCAATCCATTATCGTATGGAAATTTTATTTCAAATCAATATATCACTTGTACATATTAGATTGAATTAAAAATGCTGTGAGTTTGTGTGTGCGTCTATTAAATTTTTGCGTCTATAAAATTTTTGCATCAATTAAATTTATGCGTCTATAAAATTTTTGCGTCTATTAAATTTTTGCGTCTATTACATTTTTTAGTCATCATCATTATTTGAGCTCGCATATTTCCGTGCTTTAGTTACCTGAATTACGAGAGAGAAAATGACCATATCAATCTACTCAGACTTAATGCCACAAGGGTGTTATCTCATTTTCTCTTCATTTAAAATGTTTAGTGGTAGACCATATTCCTGACAATAATCCTACAGCCATATACAGTTGGATCGTTTATCATAGTATCATACTCTCGCAGCAAGTCGAATTTGGACTAGCTTCGTTCGTCGAGCGAGAGATATTGATACTGCAGAGGTCCAATAGCAACAGTCATCACTTACCATCAAATCAGCTGCCCGCTCGTATACCACGAATGACATATTTTCAGTACCACATTAAATTCTTGGTAACGTGTAAACCGTGACAGTTACATATATAACCCAAATCAAAAGTAATATCTACCAAAACGGACATCATTGACACCCGTCACACATTCGGATTGAGGTCTAAAAATAACAAAACTAAACATAGCAATTTATGAATGTATTATAATAAAACTATTTATACACATTTTATGGAATTCAATTTTATTTTGGACATCAAAAATCCAACTGACGCCATGCATCCCGTAACATGTTCAAGCATCGAGAAATGCAAATGTACACGATAAAAAAGTACCTATAACTATTTTTTATTCGTGTAGTAATGGAACAAGAATACCATGGTCACTATAACCTTTAGTTTTTTGGGTGTGTCACAAAAATATTTCTGTAATAACCCCTATATTGGGTAACCTCTACTTTCTGAGTCGTTTTGTGTGTTTTCATTGATAGGCTGCCTAGTTGTACCTCTGGTATTGCAAAGATTTTAGGCGGCAGTAATACTTACCACCGTTGCTTGCTCAGCTGGCCAAAGATATGGCCGACTTGCGGAGCCAATTCGCGCTTTTGACGCCGACAACGCCGTCGACAAGGTCCGACTCTGTCGCCGCCTCAATTGCGCCGGCTCGAGCTGCGAGGCGCGCCCCGATAGCCCAGCCAGTAGCGGCAGTACCGCTGCCCGCGCTGCCTGTGGTGGACGGTGTGCCGGAGGCAACCATGCGCGCCATCATGGAGTCTGTTGGCGTCATGGTCAATGCGCGCATGGAGGTTCTTGAGGCAAGATTGCCTCCGGAGCCACGTCTCCGGCCGCCACTCGCTGCGGACGGAAGCAAGACCACGCGGCCGACTATAGCGTCGAGACCCACCCCGCTACCCTGCCAGGGTGGCCGCGTGAGCTTCGCCGCAGCTGTGACTGGGCCCAAGGCTGGGTCCAAGGGGCTCGCTTCGGCTAAGAAGCCGAGATCGGCGCCGGCTCCTGCTAAGGCCACGCCGCAACCGGTGCCCACACCTGCGTCGCTGGTACCGGTTAGCGCGCCCACGACTGCGCCTGCTGCGCTCAGTGCTGCTGCCATGCTCGAACAGGGCTGGCAGGTGGCTGAGCGAAGCAGGAAAAGTCCCGGCCAAAGACGGAGGGCGGCGGTCAAAAGCGCCGCTGAGGCCACCGCTCCCCAAGCAGGAGCCGAAAAGAGGGGGAAGAGGTCGCGCAGGAAGCTCCGGTCGCCAAAGTCAGCAGCAGTGGTTATCACTGTGCTGCCTGAGGCGGCTGAGAAGGGCCTCAACTATGAGGCCGTCTTACGTCGCGCCCGGCGGGAGCTAGACGTCTCTGACATCGGAGGCGTCGAAGCTAGGACCCGCAAGGCCCGGACAGGGGCTCGAATCCTCGAGTTTCCTGGGGCCGAGGGTGCTAAGGCGGCCGATAGTGTGGCCACGAAGCTGCGGGGGCTGTTTGGCCAGGAGGATGGCGTTCGAATTGCCAGACCTGTCAAGTGCGCAGAGATGCGCATTGCGGGTCTGGACGATTCCGTGACGGTGGAGGACATCAGGGAGGCTATTGTCTCGAAAACCGGATGCGCCTCGGACACTGTCCGGATTGGCGCCATTCGCCCTGGACCGGGCGGCGTCGGTGCTGCCTGGGTGCAGTGTCCGGTAGAGTCGGTCAAGAAATTGGCTGACTCAGGCAGGATCCTCGTAGGCTGGAGTTCGGCGCGGGTAACCCTGCTGGAGTCCCGGCCTGCGAGGTGTTTTAGGTGCATGGCGGTCGGGCATACCCGGCCAACGTGTACCAACTGCTTTGACTGCAGCGGACTATGTTTCCGCTGCGGTCAAACCGGGCACATGGCGGCATCGTGTGCTGCCGCACCCCACTGTCCCGCGTGTGCGGCGGGCAATAAGCCCTCCAAACATCGCATGGGGGGTGGACAGTGCAGACCCCCGGCTTCGGCTCCAAAGGGGCGGAGCGGCCCGGCGACCCCGGCCGCTTCCGCTCCTTGCGCGACCCAATCGCCCGCCGGCGCGGAGGAGGTGATGGACACGGCCCACTAATGGCTACCGAGTCCATCCACCTCTTGCAAGCCAACCTCAACCACTCCGCCGGTGCGCAGGACCTTTTCCTGCAAGCTATGGCGGAGTGGTTGGTAGGTGTAGCCGTAGCCGCGGAGCCGTATTGCGTGCCCGACCGATCTAATTGGTTGAGTAGCAGTGACGGCTCTGTGGCAATCGTCGCCTCAACGTCGTGGCCTTCCCCGCCTCTGTCTCTAAAGGACAGGGGTGATGGATACGTCGCGGCGGACTGGGGAGAGGTAACGCTTTACGGCGTGTACTTCTCCCCTAACAGGAGTGTGGCAGATTTCGGGGCCTCCCTCACCAACTTGGAGGCCTCGATACGGCGACTGGCACCGCGCCAGCTCTTCGTAATGGGGGACTTCAACGCCAAGTCTATGGCGTGGGGGTCCCCCAGGACGAACGATCGCGGGCGGGCGGTTGTAGAGTGGGCGGCGTCACTGGGCCTCTGTTTGCTGAACAGGGGTTCAGTGCATACGTGCGTGCGGCAGCGGGGTGGGTCGATAGTGGACTTGTCGTTCGCTAGCCCCGATGTCGCACCACGTGTGAGGAGCTGGTATGTCCAGGAGGAGGTTGAGACCCTATCCGACCATAGATACATTCGGATAGAGGTCTCCCGGACCCTCCGCCAGCCCAGCAGGGGTCACACGGCAGACGGAGCTCCCGCTTTTCCGCGGTGGGCTGTGGGTCGACTTGATCGGGACCTACTGGTGGAGGCAGCCATTGTGCATTCGTGGCTGCCGTCACCGCCCTCGGTGGACGGGGTGGACGCCGAGGCTGGCCGCATTCGCTGTGCGTTAACGCAGATTTGCGATGCGGCTATGCCCCGTGTGCGGTGTCTTCCCCCGAAGAGGGCGGTTCCCTGGTGGTCCCGGGAGTTGGCAGAGCTCCGAGCTGCGTGCATACGTGCTCGGAGATCTTATACCCGCAGTCGGCGGCGTCACCGCGACGCTGAGCGGGAGGGCCAGCTGTACGAGGCTTACCGCAGTGCGCGGTCTGCCTTCAGGCTGGCCATCCGTCAAGCCAAGGACGTTAGTCGGCAGGAGATGCTGGACAGTCTCGAGCGTGACCCCTGGGGTCGCCCCTATCGTGCGGCGCTGAGTAAGCTCCGCGCGCGGGGCCCCCCCCTCACCGAGACTCTCCAGCCCAGCCTCCTCACCAGAGTTGTCGAGGAACTATTCCCACGTCGGACGGAACACACGCCCCCGGTCATGGCACTGCCGAATAGTGACCGGGAGGCCGACTACGAAAGTGTTCCGCCCGTTACGGAGACGGAAATGGGGGCGGCGGTGGTGCGAATGCGTGCCAAGACCACCGCTCCTGGGCCAGACGGGGTACCCGACCGGGTGCTGGCCCTGGTCCTCGAGCATCTGGGTCCACGCCTCGGGGGACTGTACAACGCGTGTTTATCGTCTGGGCAGTTCCCTGGGTGTTGGAAGGAGGGGAGGCTGGTACTCCTGCCGAAGCCGGGACGGTCTCCGGACTCGGCCTCGGCCTATAGGCCGATCGTGCTGCTGGACGATACGGGTAAGCTGTTGGAGAGGATCCTGGCTGCCCGTATCGGCCAGCACCTTAGCGAGGTTGGCCCCGATCTGTCGGACGCCCAATTTGGTTTCCGAAAGGGGCGTTCGACGATCGCAGCCTTGCTGCGCCTGAGGGCCGTAGTCGCGGAGGCTGTCACTGGCGGTGGGGTGCTGTTGGCGGTGTCTCTAGACATCGCCAACGCATTCAATAGTCTGCCATTCAGCTGCATCAGGGAGGCACTCCGGTATCACGGGGTGCCTGTATACCTGAGGCGGCTGGTGGCAGACTATTTGGAGGGGCGCAGCGTCCTCTATAAGAACCGAGTAGGGGATGTTGTGCGAACGCCCATGTCGTGCGGTGTTCCGCAGGGGTCGGTCTTGGGGCCGACTTTGTGGAGCATCGGCTACGACTGGGCGTTGAGAGGGAGCCTCCCGCCCGGGCTGGGCGTAATCTGTTACGCCGACGATACACTCGTCACAGCCCGGGGTGGGACGCTGGAGGAGGCGGCACGCCTGGCAACTCTTGGCACCGAGGAGATTGTCAGGCGGATCGAGGCGCTGGGGCTAAGGGTGGCCCTGGATAAGACGGAGGCCTTATTATTCCATGGGCCCCGCACCAGTCCACCCACCGACGCCTCGATCACCGTCAATTCGGTTCCCATCAGCATCCGGGCCCATATGAGGTACTTGGGCCTGGTGCTCGACGGGCGATGGTGGTTCCGGGAGCATTTCCGTCGGCTTGCTCCACGGCTTGTCGGCGCGGCGTCCGCCCTATCCTGGCTTATGCCGAATGTAGGCGGACCCAGCGCTACGTGCCGACTGCTGTACGCGGGGGTGGTCCGGTCGATGGCCCTGTACGGCGCACCCGTGTGGGCGGGGTCCCTGACCGTCCGACTTAGGGCTCTACTATGGCGACCACAGCGGGCCATGGCGGTCAGGGCCATACGCGGATACCGCACGGTGGCGACGGAGGCAGCATGCCTGTTGGCCGGAACACCTCCGTGGGACTTGGAGGCGGAGATGCTCGCCGGACTGTACCGGCGGGTGTCAGCGACGCGGGCAGGGGGCGGCACCGTCTCGCTTAGTGAGATGGCCGCTTGGCGGGGCGACGCCCGCCGTGACGTTATTGCTCGTTGGGCAATCCGGCTGGAAAGGCCTCGGTTCGGTGTTCGGACCATCGAGGCCTTCCGGCCAGTGCTGATGGAGTGGTTGGGTCGACAGCACGGGGTCCTTTCCTTCCGACTGGTGCAGGTCTTGACGGGGCATGGTTGCTTCGGCAAGTACCTGCACACGGTCGTGAGGAGGGAGAGTACACCGTCCTGCCACCACTGCGATTGCGACGAGGACACGGCGCAGCACACGCTCGAGGTCTGTGTGGCCTGGGCAGAGCAGCGCCGTGAACTCGTCGCGATCATCGGTGCCGACCTGGCGCTGCCGACCATCGCTAAGGCGATGCTCGACAGCGTCAGGAACTGGGACGCGGTCGCCGCCTTCTGCGAGACAGTTGTCTCGCGGAAGGAGGCGGCGGGGCGACTCCGAGAGGAAATCCTCTTCGGTGAGACGCTCCGTCGCCGGCGCCTGGGGCGGCGGAGGCGCGAGTATCTGCGCCTAATGCCGCCCTAGCCGAGGCCGCGGGTGACTGGACCGGGGAATAGTCCTTCACCCGCAGAGAGGCTGACCGCGTGAGGGCGACGCCCCGGCAGTTAGCTGGGGCGTTGACGGGGGATGGTACCCGAAAGGGTAACCCGCCGGGCTGGCCACGGAAGGCAAGGAAGCGGTACCAGTGGCCGGCCCAATGGCGATGGGGAGGGAATACGGTGGGTTATGGGGTCACGCGCTGCCCTTCCGTCGCCCCGATCCGTCGCCCGACGGTACGGGCGACGTGTGACCGGGCCATAGCCTACCAAAAAAAAAAAAAAAAAAAAAAAAAAAAAAAAAAAAAAAAAAAAAAAAAAAAAAAAAACCGTTGCTTGCTCGTTTGCCACTATGAGTATTAAAAAAGAAATAAAACGCAAAGAGTAGATATTAATTTTAATAAATAAATTGTTTGTCAATACATTAGCGCTTTGTTGGATATTTTATTCGACAGATTTATAATATATTCTGTACCTTCCAATGAGGGTGGCATTATTTATTCAGATAAAGCACTCCTCTTTGTCACAATTCTAATCCCACTCCTACTAATATTATAAATGTAAAAGTTTGTGATGATGTTTGGATGTTTGTTACTCAATCACTAGTAAACCGTTGGGCAGATTTAAATAAAAATTGGCAGTTAGATATGTCTATTTTGTCCATTAATACATAGGATTTTATCCCGATAATGTGTTTTCTTGGGTTAATGATTCAACATAGGGAAAGTTACTTTTTATGCGGGCGAAGCCACTAGCTGATGCTTGTAATGAATAAACTATAGCCACAGCTCAGAAAAAAAATTACCATGCGCATAACACCGGGGCATGCATCTAAATTAATGCTTTCTTGGAATTGTGACAGATTAAGTGGTTAACAAATAACATATATTAGAATTTAAAAACGATATATTGATAATAAAACAGTAGACTAATATATAGATTTATTAATTAAGTATGCTTCCATATGCAGCTTACCAAGGAGACTCTCGTATATGATTTACAAAAATCCGTACAATCGTCTCTCAACAGTATGTACTTGACTGCTGGTTATTGCTTAAATGTTATTTCTGCCCATAAGTCCAAATATTCAGTTACCCCTTAATCGCGCCTAAAGATATTATTATAATTTAAAAATCAATAACTAATTTCAGTTAATCTGTTGTCGACGTCGAGTGTTTATTAAAATAAAACAAACGTAATTGACTAATATAGCTTAGAGACTTCAACAATCAAACCCTGGCCAAAAAGTATAAAAACTTTTAAACCAATTTTAACCCTATATACACAGAATTGAGAGCGGCGGGAAAATGTAACAATTGGGTTTAAAACGTCCTTAGGGACAGAGTGACCGGTGCGAAGGGTTAGATACGGTACCGATTTATTTCTATTACCATTTGACCGCAGACAGTAAAGTTGTAGGTGTACTGAGAGCAACAAAATTTAGCAAAAATCTTCTTCTTCAATTATTAGACACGAAATCTGTCATATAAGGAAAATTAGCCTACTATACCAGACTGGACAGAAGGTTCAACCTAAGGGTTTATTTTAGATTTTCTTTCTCTTGCATGGTGCTATCTGCGTGCGCCATTTAATATTATATTACGCTAACCTACAGAAAAGGAAGGGGTGGTGATTATTGTATAATTTTTCATCATAATATAAATTTATATTACGCAGCTTTTTTAAAATGTGTCTATGCTAATTTTCTCGTCACTAAAATCGATGACGTGTTTCTAAAGGTTAATTTCCGCGCATTGCGATCGACCGCGTCCGCGCGCGTTTAAACGCTTACGACTATCGCGTGCGGCTCATGCGACAATAGCCAATGTATGAAAATGTATGGCGCAGCTTACGTCATTCGTCGCTTACGACTATCGCGAACCTCGGCAACGTCGCCATATATTTTCATACATTGGCTATATTCGCATGAAGCGCTTGCGACAGTCGTAAGCGTTTAAATGGGTGCGGCCGCGATTGGCTGCGATGCAGGAAAATGAACCTTAAGAACAGATCTTTGTATGCCTTCAAACTTGCCCATACTGACTGATATAAAAGAGCCACTTATTATAATAGATTGGTAAACAATAAAGAAAAAAAATACAATCGTTCTCAGTGTATCTCACACCTTATACTATCTGTAAAATAACTTGCGGACTGAAGATGTACCGATTGGGTTTTTCTCGGATTAAATTTGAGGCACTCGGATCTTTCGGAGTGGAAGGGTTAGCTCGGCCGACGTATTTATAGTTGGAACGTTGACAATTATTATTGCATCGATTCTTTTTACCAAATCCTATTCAACCTTTTGTTCGAAATATGACCTTAGTACCCTTGTAATTTATTAGTGGAATAATTTTAGTTAAGGGCTAGTTGTGCTCGTTGCTTTTGTTTGTTTTGATTTTATTGCTAGTTTGAATTTTATTGTTATTTTTTTATTCTAGATGACATCATGTTTTTAGTTAGAACTATTGAAATATATAGTTGAAAACTGCGTTCAATTCTAAACAGTAGTTTTTGTGTAGTATATGTACAAACATTCAGACAAACAGATAAAAATTAAATATTGTTTTCGTTTTCAGCTGCATGATAAATAATTATATAATGGGTATATATTTTCTTCTTTTTTTGTATTAAAAATCAGCTACTTATACGAGCCTATTGTTGCCAGTGATGAATTACAATTTGTTTGTATTAGTTTCTTCATATTTTACTTGGCATTAGTCATTACCCCTCAGAAAGTAAATCGCTTTCAACAGTGTTATAGCCATACTGTTAATAATACTTTCTGGGAATGTTGATGGAAACCTAAAATATTTATAAAGAACTTTTATATCATATTCACTGTACACTAGCAGTTCCTCTGCAATACATTACATAAAATGTCATCTTTTTTTAAATTAACATGTTAAAGGACTAAGATATTGAATATAATACAAGATCACCACATGATGCTTACATGTGACCGCTAAAAGTCCAAGGGGTATAACATTTTTTCTTTTATATCATCAATAATTTATATTTTGTTACGTGTACAGGCTGTATTATTTATTTTTAAAATAGTCTATTTGTCCTCAATACACAAATTCCATTTTAAACACACATACAAATAAATATTATTTATTACAAGAATATTATTACGAACAATAAATGATACTACATAAACTTTCAAATATAGAGGCCTCGATTATACTGTTTTAATTTAAAAAAAGAATATAAAATATCATAGACATTTCAATTTAAATCATTGTTTGTGCTATTTTTAAACTGCAACAGATTAATTAAAAAAAGCAGAGAATTCTAAACGATACAGAGATAAAACCATTTCAAATTGAATATCGAACAAACATTGTTCGTAATCGGATTAAATTTGGATGTTCTGATGCATTGCTTGCATAACAGCCATTAATAACCTTTGTTTATGATGATTTTTTTGATGACAATTTTTTTTTGTATTGATATGTTGTATTAATTTGTAGTGATGTATTGTAGTGTGTGGGGATGGATTAAGAACTTTTCACTACTCCTTACTGTCCCGTGGGAGTCATAAAATTAATTTCCGTGATCATTATCTAAGCGTTCATGATTATAGTATTTATTGAGGCCTATATCGATAAGGGCTATGTCCTTGTTCAGCAATAGACGTTCATAGTATAATGAATAGATGGATATATTTTTCATCGAGTGTAATTATTATGGTAAATTTACTTAGTAATTTGTTAGTATATTACTTTAGTATTTTGTTGTGCAGTAATTATTGGTATTGTCTAACATTATATACTCGTATATTCTGTTTTAAAGAATGAATACAGTATTCCTCTACATTTTTTTTTATATAAGACTTACTGGTTGGCAAACTTTACTGGTTTTTTTCATAGCCCTCACTTTAATCACTCATTACAACTAAGTCATATAGTCGCATGATAATATTACAATTCAAACTTGATACAATATATTCTAAGAACGAAAGATTTTATATTAATAACTTCTACATAATTAAATGCGCAATCTGCGTGAAGTCATAATACGGAGCAAAAAAAAAAACTATAAAATTAAGCTATGATTAGCTGTCAGTGAAGTCAACTTTATGAAAATAACAGCAAAAAGTTTGTCATTTAGAAACCGCATAATGTGTGTTGTTTAAACGGTATATACAAAATCTGAATAAACTTCATTTGTAGTTGGGGCTCGAGTTGACGAGGGTGCTGTCAGATGCAGATTCTCGCGGTGCCAACTGATGGTTTGATCGATATAAGTTCAGGAAGGATTACAATGTTTTAATAATACATTTTGGATAGTGTTGTACTGTACTATACACTGTACTTTTAAATTTTAGTTTAAAAAAAATAACAAAATAGGCACTGGTAATATATAAGAGAACTTATTTGTTTTTATAATGTTTAAAGCAGCAAGTGGATGAATTTGTATATCTTGGATGTGGATTTAGCCGAGATGGAAGTTACACCACTGATATAGAGCGAAGAGTGAATGCGGGCAATAGAGTGAACGGAGCGTTGGGGCAACTTCTCGGTAGCCACCACCTCGGCCAGAAGGCACGTGTAGCAATACATAACGCAGTGCTTGTCCCAACATTACTGTATGGAAGCGAGAGTTGGGTATGCAGAAAAGAGTATGAAAGTAAAATTAATGTGGTCGAAATGCGATCTCTACGGAAAATCTGTGGAGTAAGGCTGATCGATCGCATTCGTAACGACGACGTAAGAGAGCGAGTAGGTATGAAAGAGAGTATTGGTGTAAAGATGTGAAAGGGAACGCTCCGATGGTTCGGACATGTGGAAAGAATGCCGAACGAACGTCTGGTTAAGAAGATATACAATGCGAAAGTGGAAGGATGTAGGTACCGGGGGAGACCGAGACTAACCTACCTAGACCGGATTGGTCATGTACTGAAGGAAGGTGGAGTCAGGAGTCTCCGAAACCAGCGAGCGTGTATGAAAAGAATTATGAATGTTGAGGAAGCGAGTGAAGCATGCAAGGATAGAGTTCTCTGGCATTCTGTTCGCTCTGCCTACCCTGCAAGGGATATGGCGTCTGCTCTCCGACCTCTACCGGCGGGTTACCTCAGTGCGCGACGAAGGTGGCTCCCCATCGTTGAGCGAGATAGCCACCTGGCGCGAGGACGCCCGCCGAGACGTCATCGCCCGTTGGGTTACGCGGCTGGAGAGGCCAAGACACGGTGTCGTTACCGTCGAGGCCCTCCGGCCCGTACTGATGGAATGGATGGAGCGGCGGCACGGAGTCCTCTCCTTTCGGCTGGTGCAGGTATTGTCGGGGCACGGGTGTTTCGGTTTGTACCTGCACACGGTCGCGTATAGGGAGTGGACTCCGGCCTGCCACCATTGCAGCAGTGACGAGGACACGGCGAGACACACACTTGAGGTGTGTCCGAGTTGGGACGGGCAGCGCCGTGACCTCGTCGCTGTTATCGGTGCCGACCTGACGCTGCCGGCTGTCGCGAGGGCGATGGTCGACAGCGTCAGGAACTGGGACGCGGTCGCCGCCTTCTGCGAGGCTGTCATCTCGCAGAAGGAGACAGCAAAACGAGTCCGGGAGGATTCCCGTGACCCGGGCCGCCGTCAGCGGCCGGGGCGGCGCAGGCGCGAATACCTGCGCCTGATGCCGCCCTAACCGAGGCTTCGGGTGATCGGACCGGGGAATTGTCCGGTCACCCGACGTGAGGCCACCGCGTGAGGACGACGCCTTAACGGCGAAAGCTGTCGACAGGAGAGGAGCCCGAGAGGGCATACCGCCGAGCGGGCCACCGAAGACAAAAATCGGGTACCGGTGGCCCGCTCGCACGGCGAAGAAGAGGTGCTTGCAGGGTGGGTCAATGGGGTTGCGCGCCGCCTCTTCCGTCACCCCGGACCGACTTGGCGGGGTGCGACGCCCATGGCCCACCGCAAAAAAAAAAAAAAAAAAAAAAAAAAGGGATATGGCGTCTAGGTAGGTTAGTCTCGGTCTCCCCCGGTACCTACATCCTTTCACTTTCTCATTGTATATCTTCTTAACCAGACGTTCGTTCGGCATTCTTTCCACATGTCCGAACCATTGGAGCATTCCCTTTCGCATCTTTACACCAATACTCTCTTTCATACCTACTCGCTTTGTTACGTCGTCGTTACGAATGCGATTGATCAGCTTAACTCCACAGATTTGCCGTAGAGATCGCATTTCGACCGCATTTCGACCGCATTAATTTTACTTTCATACTCTTTTCTGCATTTCCAACTCTCGCTTCCATATAGTAATGTTGGGACAAGCCCTGTATTATGTATTGCTACACGTGCCTTCTGGCCGAGGTGGTGGCTACCGAGAAGTTGCCCCAACGCTCCGTTCACTCTATTTCCCGCATTCACTCTTCGCTCTATATCAGTGGTGTACCTTCCATCTCGGCTAAATCCACATCCAAGATATACAAATTCATTAAAAAAAAATTTTCTCACCACGCGAGGTCGTTGAACTCTTGAACATATGATCGTGAGTTTTGAATAGATTGCGTCTTTTCTCATCTGAGTAAAGTTAAGTATTTTTTATGTAATTATCGTTACATGTCACTGTCCTAATACGAGGGAATGTGAAAAAAAAATTAAAATTCTTTGTGAAAAAGATAATTTCTTTTCATCCGAACCGATTTTTTTCTAACCTATCATTACAAGTAGGACTAGTAGGGTCACCTGTCTTTGTTTTTGGGAGCGGTCCACTTCCATCCTGTATATATATTGTATGCTTATAAAGTCCCCCGTAATAAAGTATTATTTATTAAGTACTAGTTATCTTTAAAAAAAATTAGACATAACGCTAAAGAAGGTAAATTTTATAATCACTACATTTGGAGGGTACCTACCCGAGAGTGTCTGCTCGCAGTTGTATGTTATAAATTTTCCAAAAGAACGATATCTAATGCAAATTCTACTCTAGTAAGCCCTCAACTGGTTATCTTGTACTTCCAATGGCAAATGTAGACTGTTAGCTAAATTTTCGTTAACGTTAAAATCTTTTCTACACTTCAGCAAAAAATGACCAGTTATTTTTGATCGTAGAACATTCTAGTATAATATTTTATATTTCAATTTTCCACAACAGTGC
Organism: Lymantria monacha; assembly: GCA_905163515.2. Taxonomy (NCBI): domain Eukaryota; kingdom Metazoa; phylum Arthropoda; class Insecta; order Lepidoptera; family Erebidae; genus Lymantria; species Lymantria monacha. The sequence goes on from LR991099.1 coordinate 2,776,848, forward strand.
ATCAATGTGAAAATAGAATGCGTGACCGCTCTTGTGTTATGCCAGTTTTATGATTCTCAATTTGCGAGCATTCAAAGCTATAGCTGGCGTTGGTCAAATGACCTGACAGCCATTTGAGTGCTTGAATAAAATGAAATACATTGATTTTGAAAAATAAAAGGATTGAACCGAAAAATATGCTTTTGTATTCAAATTTACTGAAATTTTTAGCATTTTAATATGCTTAATTATTTATAAATACCCGATACGAAACGAAAAATGATGACCCCGCTTGTGACATCATTTTTCGTTTCGTATCGGGTATTTATAAATGCTTTTGTATATTGAAATTATAGTGAAAATCCGTTTAATATTTATTCTTTTAATACATTTTTTCAAACCTATCTCTCTATTTTTAGCCCTTCACTATTAAATAATAATAAAGCTTTATTTATTTCCATGCAAAAAAGATAAGAAATACAATCTTATAACCTAAAAACATGCATTTACGGATCCAAAAACAGAAAATAATATATTCTTTACGGATAAAAGCCGCCTCCAAGGAACGCCATATGTCTTTATCATTTGCAATATTTAGCCAGTTTCGTCCTGCCGTTTTTAGTATATCACTATTAAATCATCATTCTCCTACTCTTATCACAATTACTTAGGGTCGATACAATATGTACTCTTCTTTCATAGTACATATTGTAAAAGTTATTGGCAATAGTTTTATGACCGGCCGCCTACCAAACGTTAACTCTCCTTGAGAATGTAATTGTTGACCAAACGGCATTAGATGGAGTTAGCCCAGCTCTTTATAAGGCTCTTAGTTGTCTTTTACGACATTCAAGAGCAAAGTAAGGGTTGGTAGTATTCGTAGCCGCTACCACACAGCAATCCTGATAATATCACAATCTTAATATATATAAATTACATGCCACGTTGTTTGTCCGCGATGGACTCATAAAGTACTTAACCGATTTTAACCAAATTTGCACAGCAAGTGTAGTTTGATCCAATTTAAAAGATAGGATAGCTTAAATCCCAATTTATAGAAATATTATTTTATTGCAAATTATGTATCTAATATTTGACAGTCAAAATCATATGTTATATCAAAAGGATTTTAAAAGATGGCGGAATCTGTTGACTGGATTCAGTAAGTATTTAATAGATGGCGCTATGTTAAATGTACAAACGCTGCATATAAGCTAAAATTTGTTAGAATAAACAAAAAGTGTTACTGAGGCTAACCTAAGCCAAAGCAACGCGTGGTCTGGTCTGCTAGTTAAATGTAAAAAGAAATTTAAAAAATCAAGTCTAGTTTAATTAAAACATATATTTTTCTCACAGAGAATTAAATTTTATGTTTAATTTAAAGCTATGATTACACCGACTAATTTCTATTTAAAATGTAGTTATTAGCTTAAAAATAATACGTATATATATATGATTATATTTTTTCATTCTAAAACTCTTTACATACATACATATCATCACGCCATATCCCTTGCAGGGTAGGCAGAGAGAACAGAGTGCCAGAGAACTCTCTCTCCGTGCCAGAGAACTCTCTGCATACTTCACTCGCTTCCTCAACATTCATAATTCTCTTCATACACGCTCGCCGGTTTCGGAGACTCTTGACTCCACCTTCCTTCAGTACATGACCGATCTGGTCTAGGTAGGTTAGTCTCGGTCTCCCTCGGTACCTACATCCTTCCACTGTCGCATTGTATATCTTCTTAACCAGACGTTCGTTCGGCATTCTTTCCACATGTCCGAACCATCGGAGCATGCCCTTTCGCATCTTTACACCAATACTCTCTTTCATACCTACCTAAAAAATAAATACCTAAAATTAAATACCTAAATACCCAAAAAATAAATACCTAAAACCATACCTAAAACTCTTTGATGAGTTATTTTCAGTTGCAAAGCAAATGGAATTTTAAATTTAAAAAGTTTCTCTCTCTTCGCAACACTGCATTTGCTAGAATTCAGAAACTGATGCAATTTTTAAGAGTGGTAACATTTTTCTGTAATACATCCACTGTCCTACTTTCATTGAGTTTTAAGCTTTTAACGCAAAATTGGGTTGGTAGTCAAACCCTATATTTTTTAGCGGAAGCTCAAGTTAGTTTAAATTAAAAAGAAAACAATACCCAAGGGACCACGCTTGCGGTAGCCTAAAATAAAAAAAAAATGCAGCGTCGATTGTTATACGCTTAGTCGTGTGTGTAAATATGAATTTTAAATTACATTATAATGAATTTATGGACCTAAATAAACTGAAAAATGCTGACCGCCAATAAAACATATGTATTTAAGCTACGCTTTTATTATTGAATGGTGTTTTTATTACTCATTTGCCTAAAGATATAATTTTGTTATAAAATACTGTCTATGTTTTACGAGTTCTTACATAAAATTATGCAAATAATATCATAATATTCAATAGAATTAATTTCATTTTAGGAAAAATAGCAATCTTTGTTCTGTATAAAATTTATACTTAATGTAAAATATTGGTGTATAAAAGCGATGGATGAGAGACGTCTGCATGTAGCTGAGATGCGAATGTCGAAATGGATGTACGGCGTGACGAGAATGAATAAAATGAGGAATGAACGTATTGAACGTATAAGAAAGTTTGAGAGTTGCATAAGTATGAAATAGTTAAAGAGTGAACGCTTGACGTGTTATGGATATGTGATGACATGGGATTAAAGCTATGTTGTTAGGATTTTTTTAATTTGGATGTAAAAGGCTTTAAAGGCAAGGCATATCTAAGAAAAGAAGATTGAATTGCGTGAAATATACGGATAGAAAGGGAGTGAAAACTGAGATGACATTAGATGGAATAGTGTGGGAAAAAAGATATACGACTCTTTAATATTTGAGAAAAGATCAGGGTGATATGATGTCTTAAATTAAAATATACGACTCTTTAATATTTGAGAAAAGATCAGGGTGATATGATGTCTTAAATTAAAATAATGTTTAAGTATGCTTAGACTTAGGTACGTAGATTTTTATTCCTTTTGTTTCTGATTTTAATATCTCTATGCATCTAGGATGGAGCGGCAATTGCTATACTATGTCAGGCTAACCAGATGGCTTAACGTGGTATTTCGAGTTTTCTTATTTTAATAATAAGGTTACTTGATTAGTGACATCTATTAAAAAAGAAATGGTGTTACGCACAAACATTCATTCCCTCATTAGCTAATCGGCGTTCATTATTAGGCCCCCTAACCCCTTTTAAAGTGGGATAGGGTAGGTTTAGGTCTTTAAAGTTAATATTTTAAGTTTACTAGGAGAGTGCTGTTTTCCATTCTATTGGTTGTCCCTCAGGTTATCATGACTCTCACGCGATAGTGAAGGGCGTTGATAAGTTACTTTCGTTCCCATCATCATAAAAATAAGTTATACAGATTATGAATAAAAATTTAAATACTTTATATAGTAGCAGTCCTTTAGTAAGTCAACAGTGTATTGCTTCGTTATGCAACGCATTATAACGCCTGTCAATTTTGGTGGAACATGAAAACATATAACGCACTATTCATTCACTACGATTTAGCAATTTCTCTGCATTACGTTATATAAGATGTCATAATAATTATTTGATATAACACTTGGCGTTATTATATTAAATACAAAAAAAAAAAATAATATAATATAAGACCACCACATGGCACTTTTCGCACTTCCGCCAAAACTCCAAACAAAAACAATTCAGAACAGTTTCCACAGACCTTTTAAGCGGAACCAAATTCAGTGTCGGAATGCACTCGAAATTTGAAATTCCAAGTGGAACCGAATACTGTCCGATATATAAAAAAAAAAAGAATAGAAAACCATTCAATCGGAAAACAAAAGGATTGAAAGGATTCCTTGCCGCGAATGCCTGTGTATAAAAAATGGGAAACAATGGCGGATTACTGAAAAGGATTTCTGAAATCAGAGCTATAGTGGAAACAATAAAGATTTTTTCGCCATGACGAAGATTCTGAAGGTGAAAATGTTAGTGGCATTCGTTACGCAATATTTGATTATCATCACGTTATTTTCCAAGTTAAAGTGTTATTGTTATTTCGACATTTGCATATTTGTCGTTTTCTTAGTTTGCACACGTTCGCGTGTTTGACCTATATTCAATGCCTTTATTTGTTTAGTTGGAGGTCCTTGCGATTTAACTATTAATAATACAGTAAAAACAAGAAATAATAACTATTTTAATATAGATGACCAATATTTTATGGTTCTGTTCGTTCATTCGTACAGGCAAAGGGATCAAAGCCCATACAGCCAAGTCTTATTTAATTTTTTTTCATATATTATTTATCATTTCTTCATACTGTGTAGCCTTAATAGTCATTGTCCGTTAGTAAGTCAAGTCTACGACTACTACGACTTGACTGGAAATCTATTAATTGGACGCTGATAACCTAATCATTGATATTTTTTGGGAATTCTGGTAAAATATAAAAATACACGTAAACTACTATTATACCATATTCACTACACTTCAGCACTTTAACTGTACCATATTCCATAAAATATCAGTAAAATTATTCAATATAACACTACAAAACACTAAAGAAATGAATATAATACAAGAGCATGACATGACATTTCCATATTCGCGCCAAAACTCTATAGTTGACCAACATTTGAAACACAATAAGGTTTATTTTTTAATATGATTTATTTATGACCTTTCTATCAAATACTTGTTAGCTTAATAATTAGAATCAAACCAAATCTTATAGAAATTCCTTCATAATTTATAGAATAATATTTCAATTCTTCACATTGAGTATCTTATTCATAATAACAGTCACTAAGTCAAGTCGTTATAATAATTGGGCGCTGACAACCAACTTAGTTCCTCTGGGAATTTCGGCTTTATATGAAAATATATAAACTATTGTTTTATCATATCTATTAACCTTAGCACTTTCTATTATTACTTTACATTTTTTTTGGACTCATTTATTAATTTATTCATTCCAGCTCAAATATCCACCACTGTTGGGCTCGAGCCTCCTCCATAATGAGGAAAATTTACTATTTTACCTTTTGATCAAACGTGTTGGTATAGGGTTTTGTTTCAACTTTTCCTTATCTTGCATTAATGTTATATGCATTTTATATCTATTAGTCGTCTCTTACGATCACCCACAGGTAAGATAGGGGATGATGAATTGTATTCTTACTCCGTCACCATACGGATTTTTTTTTTGGTTTTGGATTCATCATCATTGTAGGTAAATATGTCACATAAAATTAATTTTTGGAGTTTAAAAGTTTATTGGTAGCTCTGCATTAGTTACCTGAGTCGTACCTTTCGTAAGGTTATTAATGAATAATACTACACACGTTTGTACGCCACGGAAGATTAAGAAGTTATAACTGCTTTATAGTAATTAGGTTGCTGTACTTATTACATTACACAAAATACCAGCAAAATTATTCAATATAACACTATAAAACAATAAAATATTGAAAATAATTTAAGAACGCCACATGACATTTGCACGTGCCCGCCAAATTATCCACTGTTCCACTGACAGCGGATTATTTTATTATAACCTCCCCTGAATGTTGGCAGTACTGTAAAGTTGAATGATTATCGAGCCGCATGCCACTTTTTTGTTCGAATCATAGCTTGTCAAAAAAAGCTACACAAATGATGAATGAAACTTGAATGAAACTTTTGTATTATAGGAAACAATTATCTATAGACCATTTTGGAATAGCAGAGATTGTGTTATGATTCATTATTTACATAACATTAAAGCGAGAAGCACGTATATTTCATTCTCATCCTATCTCTATTTAAACTTTTACTTTTACTATATTTTCTACCTAAAAGGCAATATAAAAATCTTTGTTTAACCCTACTGTTTAAAACTGTGCGATGAATAAATAAATACGCCAAACAAAAGTCGTTTAAGCTCTTTTTTTCGCTAATTTACGTCACAAAAAACGTTGCAAATTAAAATTTAAAATATTTGTATTTTTTTAAAGACTAAGGCACTAAGGAAATAATCCTTGTATTGCGGCGGATTTCACAAATATGCAATTAACGCAGACAAATAACACCCAATTTCAAAGTCTTCATATAAAAAGTTACATATCAAAAAACTTCTACTTTCTAGCGCAGTTGGATAGTTAAAAACGATGTTATGTTAATGTCCACTCAGTCATAGTCTGATAAGTCGGTAACCAATATTGATTTGTTAAACATAACCGCGGACGTTGCACAATCGCTTAATATTTGTACTGTGACATTCGTGCGCACCCTGGCGGGACATTGTGTAAACTTAACAAGAGCACCTTGCATAATATCCAGTTAATATTTATTGTTAATATTTATTCTTTCCGTGTGCTGTGTGGTAGCGGCTACGAATACTACCAACCCTTACTTTGCTCGTGGATGTCGTAAAAGACGACTAAGAGCCTTATAACGACCTGGGCCAACTCCATCTGATGCCGTTTGGTCAACAATTACATTCCCAAGGGGGCATTCAAGTATAACGTAACGCAATTTTTGAAATTTTTGATACTCCTTGCCCCCATGAAACGTGCCGTAACGTTTCTCTGTACACCCCTTCCTCCTCCCTGAACGTTACGTAACACCCAAGTGACTGTTTTTAAACGTATTTGCGTTAATAATAAATAAAAAAAAGCTTCCAAACTCGCAATACATGTGTATATTGTTTATTCATCATCTAAAAAATAAAATTTCCTTGGCAACTTGGAAAATTTTAATTCCTTAGTTTTTTATTTAAAAAAATAACAATATTACGTAACGCGTTGTTTGAACCTCTCTCACGGCTATGTAACGCATTGTAACATTTTACAAGACCCCCCTCCCCCTGAATTGCGTTATGTAACTTGAACGCCCCCCCAAGGAAGGTTGATGTCTGGCAGGCGGCCGGCCACAAAACTATTGCCAATAACTTTTACAATATGTACTGTGAAAGAAGAGTACATATATTGTATCGACCCTAAGTAATTGGGATAAGAGTAGGAGAATGATGATGATTTATTCTTTCCGTGTGATGACGGAGTAAAAATACAATTTATCACCCTCTATCTTGCGCGTGAGCATTCTAAGAGACGTCCAAAATCATGCAAGACAGAGAAAACTCTAAATAAAACCTACCATTTTGAGCAGCGAATTATAATAGGTTAGTTTTTCTTTTATTGTGGAAGAGTTTAGAGACCAGTGCGACATATAAAGGGACATATATTATAAGCTGAGATGCGATGAATAGGATTAGAACTGTTCTGTAGTAGTGAGATTCTAGTTTGAACAAAATTGGGGCCTTCTATTTTCGATTGAGGCGTTCTCTAGAAGTAAGGCCTTTCTCTAAAAGTAGTCTCTTAGAAGTAAGCTTCGAGATCGGACCACCTATTACGTAGAAATTGAGATTGCGTGCGGAAATAAGGGTGTATTTACATTTCTATTTATTCTTTCGAGGATAAGGATTTTTTTTTGTTATATGTAAAATATTGTTTTAATACTGACAGTATTAAATAAATACTATATTTACATATTTATATACTAATTTGATGTATGATGGCGGCTATGAATACCATCAACTCTTACATTGCTCGTGGGTATAAGAGCTTCAATTGTAACCACTCCTTAATTGCCTGTGGAAGTTGTAAAAATTAGCTAAGAGCTCATCAAGAGAATGATCATCATTCTCCTACTCTTATCCCAATTACTTGGGGTCGATACAATATGTACTCTTGTTTCATAGTACATATTGTAAAAGTTATTGCCAATAGTTTTATGACCGGCCGCCTGCCAGACGTCAACCCTCCTGGGGAATGTAATTGTTGACCAAACGGCATCAGATAGAGTTAGGCCAGGTCGTTATAAGGCTCTTAGTCGACTTTTACGCCAACCACGAGTAAAGTAAGAGTAAGTAGTATTCATAGCCGCTACCACACAGCTACTCATCAAGAGAATGAGTAGTAGGGAAATTTATTGTTGGGCTCATCAACCCACTACTAAGTTTGGCGAGTAAGCAATATAATCCTAAGTGAGGATAACGTCTAATAATGGATGTCAATAGGCTTCTAGATGGATGGATGAAGTTAATAGAAATATCTATATTTATTGAATATTTTTTTAATATAATGATAGTGTAACTTTCCTTGTGGTAACGGAGTAAGAATAGAGTTCACTACCCCCGATCTTACCCGTGGGTGATCGTAAGAGACGGCTAAGGGACATAAAACGCATATAACATAATAAAAGGAGAACTCGAAACAAAACCCTATACCAACACGTCTAACCAGCGTGGTATAGTGGGTCAATTTCCCTCCCATTATGGAGGAGGCTCGAGCCCAACAGTGGGACATATATGAGCTGAGATGAGATGAGATGACATGAGTCCAACTTTCTGGGTGAGTTTGGAATTTTCATTGGCAGGCAGTGGCCTAGTTGAACCCCTGATATTACAAACCTCCATGAGCGGCAATAACACTTACCTACAGATGTGCTGCTTGCTCGTTTGCCACCATAAGTAATAAAAATTAAAAAAACATTGTCTCATACGTTTCAAATACAATATGATTCGTTTTGTCGCATTAGTACAAAGACATTTTCCAGCCTTGGACAATCCAAATTCATAGGCGGACAAAAAAAATATTTATTGAGAACAAACGGACAAACATTTTGTGTCCGTAAGCGATAAGACCTTGTTTCCTAAAAGGGCAAGTGCGTGTTTGTGTGTATAGGGCTGTCCGTAATATATTTTTTTTTATCTCAACTCAAATAGGTCCCACTGCTGGGCTCGATCCTCCTTCATAATAGGAGAAGAATTGGCCCGCTATATCCTACTCCGCCCCAACAAAGAAAAAGTTTTAGCCAATATTTTGTTTTAGTAGTTTTAAATTTTATTAAGAGAAGGACAACTCAACATAATGCCTTATACTAAGCATCTGTCCAGCGTGGAATAGTATGGTCAATTTCCCTCTTATTGTGGAGGAGTCGTTCGTCCAGCAGTAGCAAGTATATGAGCTGATATGATGATGGTGACGATACTAAAATAAATAATAAGTTTTTTATTTTATTTTAATTACACCCCAAGGAGTGATTTTCGGGTCAGGGTCTTTAAAAGCATCCCGCTGGACTGATCACCGAGGTCAAGGAATCGTTACCGGTTGTCAGTCCAATTGGGAAAGGGTTATAGTGTTGTGCGCCATCCTTCCATATATAGTACAAACATAACTTTATACAAAACAAAAACTTTAAAATTATAATATCAACAAAGGCAATATTCGATAAGACTTAAAACAATCATATGTGGATTTTACAAATAATCATTCTACGTAGGAATTGAATCCAGGACCCTCGTTATGGCAGTTTGCTGCCTAGAACTATAAAGCTATTTTTGAAGTGAAACTTCTAATGCGACTGCCAACAAGGTTGCGTTAAACGTTTAACGCAATGGCACTCGAACGCATGCGCGTAGTATACCTGTTACAGTCCAATATTCCAACGCAAGAGGGAGAGAGAAAGAAATATATACAAAGTTAGAAAGTAGGAGAGAGAAAGAGAGTCGGTAGATCTTCAGAACTAGCGCATAGTATTCTTGCTATGCAGCGAAATAAACAGTGTGAGCGTCGTGAAATTAGCTGAAATACATACTTGTTGTTCTATTTTAATTAATAATATTCATTATTTTCATTGGTTTAAGTTTTCACTTCTATCGGTAATCCTCATGACTGCTGTGTTTTTCTTAATCAATGTGGCAACCCTAGTTTTGTTAGTACGTGGCTTCCTTCGTCCCTATAAATTAGTATTCAGCTTGCAAGTATGAAGGTCAACTATATAGCTACGTTTATATTATCTAAGAATTAATTAGTTCATTGTTATTAACATTATGTTGATATATCAAAACATTATAAATATTTACTTGAACTTGATTCAAGTATAAATATACATTCATATATACATACATATCATCACGCCATATCTTTTGCAGGGTAGGCAGAGAGACTACCGAAGACAAAGATCGGGTACCGGTGGTCCGCTCGCACGGCGAAGAGAAAGGATATTACGGTGGGTCTATGGGGTCACGCGCCGGTCTCTCCGTCACCCCGGATCGATTTGGCGGGGCGAGACGCACCCATAGCCCACCAATAAAAAAAAAAAAAAAAAAAAAAGGGTAGGCAGAGAGAACAGAGTACCAGAGAACTCTATCCTTGCATACTTCACTCGCTTCCTCAACATTCATAATTCTCTTCATACACGCTCGCCGGTTTCGGAGACTCTTGACTTCCTTCAGTACATAACCAATCTGGTTATACTTAGTTAATATATAAAATTTGAAATAAAACTATTTTTACGGATTCTATCACATAATTTATAATTTCTCGACGTTTCGAACACCTTACAGCGTTCGTGAAATACAGTCCTTCCCACTGTAAAGAGTTCGAAACGTCGGGAAATTAAAATTCAAATACAAATACAAACGCGATAGAATCCGTAAAAATTGTATTATTTCAAATATTTCATACTCGTGTAAACGTCGGAAAAATAACATATAAAAGTATCCCCTATATAATATATCTCCTATATAGTATGTTTACTATTTATCCAAAAATTTACATGAAAAAAATGCTTAAGGTCAATTATGAAGTTTTTCAACTATCTTCGACGACGCCAAATGTTATACTTATAAAAATTAATTATTTGATCATGGACGTAAATTTAAAACACATGCAATAATAATAATGTAAAGATATATAAACAATTAAAGAAGTTATCAGACAGATATGTTTTCAAATTACTGAAATTTTTAGCATTTAATATGCTTAATTATTTATAAATACCCGATACGAAACGAAAAATGATGTCACAAGCGGGGTTCGAACCCGCACCTATTGGGAATCCGGCCCAACCGTGCTTGGGTTGGGCCGGATTCCCAATAGGTGCGGGTTCGAACCCCGCTTGTGACATCATTTTTCGTTTCGTATCGGGTATTTACAGATATGTTTTGTCCATTTCTCACACAGCGATTTTTGTAAACTCCTACTAGTACGGAGATTTTAATGCTGACGTCACCTTGTTTGTATTTCTCTCTCTCTTTCTATCTAATTATTAAATCAAAAATTCTGGTAATTAGATTCGACAAGAACATACATGTTATAATGTTTTACGAGGGCTTGCGCGTAAGAGACGCGGCTGCGCATTCACTCTGATGATAAGTATCAAATATGCTCGAAACTCGGGTCAACATAATATATTTGTTAAATATATTTGTCTAATATGTGTTCATCATCATCATCACAGCGCATAAATGTCCCACTATTGGGCTCGGGCCTCCTCCATAACAGGCGAGAAATTAACCTACTATACCGCGCTGGTCAGACGTGTTGGTATAGGGTTTTGTTGCGAGTTGTCCTTCTCTCGCATAGATGTTATATGCGTTTCATATCCCTTAGTCGTCTCGTAAGATTACCCACGGTTAAGATATGGGGTGGTGAATAGTATTCTTACTCCGTCACGACACGGATATATAATATGTGTTATATGTATACTCACGATAATTTCAACACAAAAACATCTCAATCATATAAGCATTACAAAACTTGAGATTTAAGAAAAATATTTTTAAATACCTACCAATAAATACCTACCTATTTACAAGTCGGATTCATGCTTGTTAACACTAATCCCCAATGATGCATGTACCTTATATATCCCCATTTATTGCCCGTAATTACTCATTACCTCCATAAAACCAAGGTTTAGAGGTGTTATACAATTATGGAACTAATAAATTATAATTGTTAGGAGTTATTACTGCCGTTGAGCAACGGTCAAGGAGCCATGAGGAGAATACCTGCTGTAATCAAGCGTTGTATGTATAAGGAAAGTAAGTTTAAGTATATATATATATATATATATATATATATATATATATATATATATATATATATATATATATATATATATATATATAAATTACGCGTCACGTTGTTTGTCCGCGATGGACTCCTAAAGTATTTAACCGATTTTAATCAAATTTGCACAGCATGTGTAGTTTGATCCAACTTAAAAGATAGGATAGATTCCATATCAATATATAGCCGCAATATTATTTTATTGCAAATTATTTGTCTATTATTTGAGTCACAATTATCTGTTATCTCCAAACGATTCCAACAGATGGCGTTATCTGTTGACTGGATTGAGTAAGTACTTAATAGATGGCGGTATATTAAACGTTTCATAAATACAAGTTACAATTTATTAGCATAACCATCACGTGTTACTGAGGCTACCTGAGCCACAGCAACGCGTGGCCGGGTCTGCGAGTATATATATATATATATATATATATATATATATATATATATATATATATATATATATATATATATATATATATATATATATATATATATATATATATATCTCCTAATTTTGGGCTCGATCCTCCTTCACATTAAGAGGACAAATTGACTTACTCCACCAAGTTGGTCAGACGGGTTAATTTAGAATTTATTTAAAAAAAAATACAATTTTTACGGATTAATCATGTTTGTTTGTTTTCCGTGTGGTGACAGAGTAAGAATACAATTCACCAACCCCTACCTTACCCATGGGTATCGTAAAAGACGATTAAGGGATATAATATGCATATGGCATCTGTGCAAGAGAATGAAAACTAGAAATAAAACCCTATACCAACACGTCTGACCAGCGTAGTGTAGTAGGTTAATTTCCTTCCCATTGTGGAGGAGGCCCGAGCCCAACTATGGGACACAAGTGGGCTGAGATAATGATGATGATGAATCACGTTTGTATTTGATTTTTAAATTCCCGACGTTTCGAACAATTTACAGCGTTCATAGTCACGGTGAACGCTGTAAAGTGTTCGAAACGTCGAGAAATTTATAAAAACGAATACAAACGCGATAAAATCCGTAAAAATAGTTTTATTTCAAATATATATTAATCGCGTAAACATCAGTTATGGAGTATTATTTCGAGTTTTCCTTTTCTTGTATAGATGTTATTTTCATTATCTGTATAATATCCCTTCATCATCATCTTAGCTCATGTATATTATGTCCCACTGTTGGGCCTGAGCCTTCTTCGTAATGGGAAGGTAATTGACTTACTGTACTACGCTGGTAAGACGTGTTGGTATAGGGTTTTGTTACGAGTTTTCCTTCTCTCGCATAGATGTTATATGTGTTTTATATCCCTTAGTCGTCTCGTAGGATCACTCATAGGTAAGATAAGCGGTGCTGAATTGTATTCTTACTCCATTACGACACGGAAGACGCTTAGTCGCCTTGTATGACATCCACGGGTAGGAGGACAGGTTATGAGTTATATACTTACACCGTCACAGAAAACGTACGTGTCTCATAGGTATCCATGTAGTTAAAAATAAACTAAAAAAGTCAAAAAACCGTTCAGTTGTCATGTTCTATTATTAGAATATACTTTATTTTCTTTAATAGTAGGTATTCATTCAATAATATATTATAGAATTCTAGACCACCAGACATCTAAGTGCTTGTTTTTTTCTTTTCAGTTTATTTACTGTGTACGTAATTTGGTTCACTTTTTACGCAGTCAGGATTTTTGATGTTTTTAATTATTTTTATTTATTTTATACTTTTTAGTTATGAGTATCTAGCTAGTCTTTAGTTATTTTATTTATTAATGAGTATGTATCTATCTATATATAGTTTTTCGACTTAAGTTGAGTACTAAATCGTTTGAAGTTCGAGATGGGCGACCGTGTCAGACATTAGATACTTTAGGTAGTCAAATCCAAAATAGTAGGTCACATGAACGGTCATACGAAGTTTTGTCTTTTCATCGTAAATTTCTACTGTCTAAAGACCTATATGTGAGAATGGTTGTTACGCAAATTTAAATCAATATAGATCCTAAACGGTCAGTCGAATTTAAAAATGTTATGAGAAAACTAATAATGATTTTTAAATACCTATTCAACGATACCTCACTCGACATAGTTTGTTGACTTTAATTTTTATCATTTTCACAAAATGGCGTCCAGTGGTCGCCATATTAAATTTTCACTAACGTCATGTCTTTAGTGACACTCGCCGGATTAAGAGGAATCGATTGATGTATTTATCATAATAATCCGTCCAGGCGTTTGGTCTATATAGTGCTTCAAAGGAACATACAAAGATACAAACATACATACATACATAAACTGTTAAACACAATACCACTCCTTTGCGTCACGCAGTCGGGTAAAAAGTAATAATATCTAACTACATCATTAAAATCTTATTCGTTTTAAATATACAGAGCACCTATACTTTGTGTTAAGTTTAAATTTAGTTGTGTTTGTATAATGTTTAATATTTTAATTTGAAACTCTAGAGGCCACGTTTCGGGGTAGTTGTTGAGCCAACGGGGAAGTTCTTTAAAGTAAAATTAATGCTTATTGTTTTATTTTTAGACTCGTATATAAAAATGGATATACCGGGTGTGACAGAGAATGGAGCAGCTGGTCAGAAAGGTGGTTGGTAATGATCGTAGGAACCCTTAAAAAATATTCTAAGGGAAAATGTAAAGGGGTCATTGAGTCATTAGCTGTCTGTAAAGGCAACGTTTGTCATACTGTGGCAAACTTAATCATTGATTTATTTAGGTGCCAATGAATATTATGTGTGTTTATCATTTACTAATAAAATAAATGTACCAACATTTCATTCAGTTTCAAAGAAAAAGCGATGACAAAATTGAAAACTTTAAATGCTTCTATTCTAATTCATTAACGAATCGACATCCCTTCAAATTTTTGTTATGGATTCCTACCATCATTACCAACCACCTTTCTGACTTCATGAATTGAATTGAATTCTCCATGTGATGAAGAAGTAAGAATACAACTCATAACTCTCTATATTTCCTGTGGGTGTCCAAAAAGGGGCCCAAGGTATTCGAAATGAAACTCTATAGCAATCCGGCTGACGAGCATGGTATTGTAGATCAATTTCCCTCTAATTCTGGAGGAAACGCGAGCTCAGTAGTGGGATTTATTTGACTGCACAGATGGCGTAGTGGTAAAGATACCGACCTTCCGTACCAGTGTCATGGGTTCGATTCCCACGCAGGACAATATTTTGTGCGATCCACGAGTGTTGTTCTCAGTTTGGGTTTAATTAGTCTGCGTTATTTGCATGTTTGTAAAGTCGCCCGCGATTCAAGGATTATTTCTTTAGTGCAGGGTATAACCTGAGAGTAGACCCTAGAGTCCCCTAGAGAGAGTACCCTAGAGTCTTTTATAACCAAAACAAGAAAAATATGCTGAGATGATGATAGAAAAATATTAAATTTTTGTATCGCGAGAACTTTTACAAATATATAATAATCAACGAATAAATAATAAGCATATTTATAATAATAATTCGTGGAACGCGTAAGAAATAGCAACAAGCAGGAGCTTGAGGATCGGACTCGCAGTACTCATCCTCTTTCGTGTGAGGTTATTGCTTAGGATATTATTTTTGCAGTCTATCTATCTCCTGAGCGACGTCACCAGATATTCCGTTTGTGATTCCGAGCATTCCGATTTCGAGAATATTCCGGATGACAGAATTTCTCTCGTATGTCCATTTACGATTACGATTTCTTATCTATACTAATATTATAAAGAGGAAAGGTTTGTATGTAAGTATGTTTGTAACGAATTGGCTCAAAAAGTACTGGACCGATTTTAAAAATTCTTTTACCATTTGAATGCTACATTATCATTGATTATTATAGGCTATTTTTATTGCATTAAAAAAATAAGGATCCCTACTAAAACTACAATAAAGTTACCCAAGGGCAAAAATTGCCTATAAAATATCTTTCATCGCATGTGCTGCGAAAACTATTGATGGTAGAACAAAAAAATGTTCCACAATGTTAAAGAACATATCAATATCTACAAAAAAATATGCAATAGCATGTGTCTAATTATTGTAATTATGTCACTATAAATACTTCAATATATAAATAGTTTTCAATCATCAAGTCACGTACGCAAAAGGAGCCCGCGATACGCTATTGCTAAATACCTTATTATTTAGGTATGTCCTGCATTTACTGTACGTTTATGCCAAAATGTTTAAAAAATAAATGTCCAGCCGTGCGAAGCCGGGACGGGCCGCTAGTAATAAAATATTATAAAAACCGCTTCCTTATAACATCATAATAATAATAAACATTAAATAATATCTATGCCGGTCATAAAACTATTGCCAATAATAAGAGGAGTACATACCACGTCTACCCCCAGGAATTGGGACAAGAGCAGGATGACAATTAATAGTGTTTCTCATCATGTTATATGCGTTTTATATCCCTTAGTCATCTCGTACGATCACCTACAGGTAAAACAGGGGGTGGTGAATTGTATTCTTACGCCGTCACCACACGGAAAGCGTAACGAAAGTAATAGCGTTTACCAGACTGATATTCTCCTAAATAACTGGGCTGATTTTAATAATAATTTTGCATTTTGCGTGATGATATGTATGTATGTATGTATACATACATATCATCACGCCATATCCCTTGCAGGGTAAGCAGAAAGAACAGAGTGCCAGAGAACTCTATCCTTGCATACTTCACTCGCTTCTTCAACATTCATAATTCTCTTCATACACGCTCGCCGGTTTCGGAGACTCTTGACTCCTTGACCTTCTTTCAGCACGTGACCAATCTGGTCTAGGCAGGGTCTCGGTCTCCCCCGGTACCTACATCCTTTCACTTTCGCATTGTATATCTTCTTAACCAAACGTTCGTTCGGCATTCTTTCCACATGTCCGAACCATCAGAGCATTCCCTTTCGCATCTTTACATCAATACTCTCTTTCATTTTGCATGTCTTCAGTTGAATTCAGAATTGTTTTATATTAATAATTGGACATATTAAATGACGCTATGATTATATTCAATTTTATATTTAGATAGATTTGTATAAAATAGGCGCTCTATTGGATTAACTAGTTATACAATAAAACTAGTTCCATAACAACAACACACTAAATATAAAGTTTAATATTGTATATAAAGTCATTCGCGAACATAAGTTCAATGTGCCCGTAATATTTATTTGCTTTTAAAATGCCATCTTTATTATCGAAGAACGAACAAGTTCCACTAATGTGGCAACTTAGCTCTACGTTTTGCATATTTATTAATAAAAAAAAAAATAACAGTTCTGTCTAGATATTAAATAAATATATATCTTGTTTTTTTGTTTTGAACAGCTACCAATAAGTGTTTATTTTTGCTAGAGTAGAATAAGGTTTTATTTATTTGCTTGAATTAAGATTGAATATCTTAAAATGTACATATTCCCTTGGACTTAGGAAACATCGTGTATCTGTGTCATATTATTAATATATAATAACTTGAGGGTATATCTATAAAGACGCGGTGCGGGCGCGCTGCATGCACACATTATATATAAGTGATTCTTGTAAATATTGTCGACGTCTCCTAGGTGTATAGATAAACCTAAACTGGTTTTTGGCTACACCTTTTAATAGAATTTAAGCACTTGATGTACTAGTATGAATAAATAAATAAATAACTAACTTACCAAAGGAATATGTAATTTTTTTGTGTAATGACGGAGATATATACTATTTTGGATGATATTTACTATTTTCTCTTGATTTTGGATATCGTAAAAGATATGCGGATAATATCCAAGCTAAAGATGGGAAATACGATGTAGAATCTTTTTTCAATGCATTTAAATATGTACTATGGTATAGTTGATCAAATTTCTTGTCATAATGAATGGGGCCCAATTGCTGCGCGGTGACAATTACGAATACTACCGAACTTTGCTCGTGGATGTCTTAAAAGATGACTACGAAGCTTTATATATATCTGGACTAACAACAACTAACAACTGATGCTGTATCGTGAATATTTATATTTTCAAAGAGGGTTGAGATCAAACAAGCAGCTAGTCATACAATTAATGCTAATAATTTTTGCAATTTATAGAATAGAAGAATACGTCGACCTCAAATAATTAGGATAAGAGCAAGAGAACAATGATGATGGCCAAAGTAATGCTTCTAACTTTTAAATAATAGCTTCAAAAAAGCTTTTTAAGAGACTAACATAATATATAATATATGCCGACATAGTCACTGAATAATAAAACCTCTTCACAAAAATATAGAGTTTACGTAAAAAAATCAAATTCCATAACTTTTAAGATATCTTTGGAAAATTAATTTTTCACCCCTTGTCAAAACTCCGTGACGTAAAAAGAGATTGAACGCGTTTATGACGTCACACCTATCAAACATCTAAAGATAATGGATATAAACGACCCCACATCGGAAGCACGTACTCATGTAAAAGTTTTAAACGATAATAAACCTTATGCTAAAAGAAATAAAGTCAATGTAGTACACGCTAACTGTAATGGTCAGCGAGTTATGAAAACCAATTTATCGTTAAAGGAAATTGGACTATATTTATAGAGATATAAAATTGATATTGATTTGCCATTAACGCGGAAGGTATATTCGACAATTAAGTGTGCTATTTTATTCATGCATAGAATTTTGTTTGTAATTTTTTAGTTAATTACGAGTTATATTAATTACACGCACGTCTTAATTTGTTTCCTAAGTCCTAATCAAAATACTTTCCGTATACTGATGGGTTAACTTCATCAACAGCACAGGGTAAGTAAATAGCAGCGCTTTTCTGGTAAAATTATAACACCAATTTCGATCGCCCACCCGCTGCCAAGTGGGGCGCTATAATAGTACCGTATAGAAGCCTAAGT
Source organism: Lymantria monacha (assembly GCA_905163515.2). Classification (NCBI taxonomy): domain Eukaryota; kingdom Metazoa; phylum Arthropoda; class Insecta; order Lepidoptera; family Erebidae; genus Lymantria; species Lymantria monacha. The sequence continues at coordinate 2,795,675 of LR991099.1, forward strand.
ATAATGGTAAGGCCTAAGTTTCTGAATAGGAGGATAGTGATGTATTAAGGATAAAATAATTAATATACTGTTTATATATTCAACCCTTTTTACATTAGTATCACAAGAAACAACCAAGAAATACAAGAGAAAGAAAAAACTTAAAAAAAAAGACATTACGAGTTAAAATACTCATCATTCACCTACTCTTATCTCAATTATTTGGGATTGATACAATATATACTGTTCTTTCATAGTACATATTGTAAAAGTTATTGGCAATAATTTTATGACCGGGCCCCTGCCAGACGTCAACCCTCCTTGGGAATGTAATTGTTGACCAAACGGCTTCAGAGGAAGTTGGCCCAGGTGGATTTAAGGCTCTTAGTCGTCTTTTACGACATCCACGAGCAAAATAAGGGTTGGTAGTATTCGTAGACGCTACCACACAGCATTACGAGTTAAAATACTATTACTACCTAATCTAACCAAAGTTTTGCAGATGGTCAATTTGCGTTCTAAAAAGAAGATACAATGAAAGCATAAAAAAAGTTGACGAACTAGCCAAACGAATTCTGTTAAAAGTTAAAATCAAAGGTATTCGCTATGTCATTTTTATTTTTAAAAAAAGCACCTCATTTTACTAAAGAAATAATCCTTTACATGCAATTAACACAGACAAATTACACCCAGACTCAGAATAACACTATGAGGATCACATTAAGTATTGTCCTGCGTAATAATCAGCCACGGCAATCGCATTGTGTATGTTATCATAACCACTACGCCATATGTGCAGTCAAAAACTTTCTTGTCATTAAGTTTCAACGTCGACTATTGGACTTTTAAGAATTAAGATTACGTTTAAGATGTATATATGTACTAAGTAAATAGTCTTTATATTGCGAGTAATTTTACAAACACATAATAAACAATCAAAGCTTACAGCCAGACTTCAAATAACAATTTGTGGAACACACAAACTATTGTTCTGCGTAGGAATTGAAATCTATTCTCTGTCATGGTAGATCAATATCTTAACTACGTCATCTATTTAGTTCATTTCATCTCATCTATGTCCCACTGTTGGGCTCGAGCCTCCTTCGTAATGGGAGGAAAGTTGACCTACGCTGACCACGTTGACCACGTCAGACGTGTTGGTACAGGGTTTTGTTTCGAGTTTTACTTCTCCTGCATTAGTTATATACGTATTTTAACCCTTAGTTATCTCTTACGGTCACCCACGGGTAAGATAGGGGTGGATTGTATTCTTACTTCGTCACCACACAAAATATCTATGTAGTTAAATCTGCCTATTCTTCTGAACCATCTAACTTAAGAAGAAGATTTATTAAGAAGATATTCAATGTGAAAGTGGAAGGATGTAGGTACCGGGAGAGACCGAGACTAAGCGTGTATGAAGAGAATTATGAATGTTGAGGAAGCGAGTGAAGTATGCAAAGATAGAGTTCTCTGGCACTCTGTTCTCTCTGCCTACCCTGCAAGGGATATGGCGTGATGATATGTATGTATGTATGCATCTAACTTAAAATAAATTTGTCGCTAATAAATTAAATAAATCATAAAATCGTTACATCTATTTTACATAAGGTCGTAAACACGTATATATTCTATATGTCATGGACAATTAAATGCATCGCTAATCAATGTTTACTTTACACGAGGATAATAGCAATGGAACCACGAACTAACAGCCTATAAGGAAGTATGGTATTCGCTTTGTATAATTATAAATGTATAAACGCATGGGAGATTGTCAGCGCAAGGTTATAATATTAAACATGAGTTGAAGTGTTTTAAATAAATATCAACTGTCTATACAGTTGTGTCTTTATTATCTCAGCTCATGATCTCTTACTCATCAACCCTTACTTTGCTCGTGGATGTCGTAAAAGACGACTAAGAGCTTTACATCGACCTGGGCCAACTCCATCTGATGGTAATTTGGTCAACAATTAAATTCCCAAAGAGATGGTCAATCGTGAAACTATTGCCAATAACTTTTTTAATAGGTACGAGAATACATAATACATTGACCTCAAGTAATTGGGATAAGAGTATGAAAATTATGGTGAGACCTCTTACTCAAGTTTTGCTTAGAATGGAAAAGAAATTTACCTATGATCAGACATAGATTAGAGATCAAGTATAGGCAGAGTTATTTACACGGTACAATTCTTTATGCAATTTACCTACTGCTATTCTCAGTCTTAGACTTATGAATTATTGAATTAGTTCTATATTTTAGTAGATTTTATTAAATAAAATAATTTTGAACTTTATTTTTTGGCAAAATTTTACTTCATATTGACTACTTGTGTAATTTTACCTGCCTAATTTAAAATAGACTTAATAAATAATGGTCATTTTAAGTAAAATAGATGTTTCTGAATAATACACCTATTATTATCGTTGATTTGATGAATCTAAACAAATAATAATATAAATTATAATCAAAGTTTTTTGCACACAGGTCGAACTATATTTAATTTTTTTTTCTAATTATTGTCGACTGGCACACGAAGGCCTTCAGGTCGATGAATCAATCATAGTTTTACTTCCTTGTATTTCATTATTAATACACGAACCTTCCACAACCTGTGAAGTCCGCACATCCAATCGTTGAATGTATTATTTATACGGAAATAAAAAGAATTATTTCAAAACGTTTTCGTTCGTAAATGTTGTACAAATTAAAATTGACATTATTTACTTTGTGTTAAAGTTGAAATTATTTCGACAGTTCAAGATTAATGAGAATTTTTAAATACGTTTCGAATCGTGTTTTGTTCTCGTTTAATTAAATTTTTAGTTAGGATTTTTTTTACAAGATTTTAAGGCAAAGGGATTATATGTTTGAATACCGGCCATAATATCAAAGATGTAGTAATTATTTTTAGTCAAATTTAAATCGTCATTATTTTTTTTACTATTTAACTTGCGTTTATAGTTATTTTATAAATCAACTGTAATCTTAAATTAATAATAATTATTATAACTTTAAAGGAACAGTCAATTTTACCTTAAAGTTTGTATGCTGTTATGTAGATATAAAAACAACTAATCCATTTACCAGTTATCAATAGCAGTTAGATATATAAATAAATGTAAGATCATTTAATAAAATAATAAAATATTATTACAGGTACTTACATCTTTATTCGTATTATGACTATGTAAGATTCACTCACACCAACTGACACACACACGCTTTCGGGCAGGAAAGAGGTGACTCTATCCTTGCCAGACAGTATCGTAAAAAGACTAAGGGATACAATATGATACTTACATCTACAAATATAACAGCAAGAAAAGAAAAACTCAATATAACAAATATGCTACACAAATCCACTATTGTATGGAGACTGTTTCTTTTATGCATATCATCGACCTTGGTTTTCTCTTACAAACCTACGGATAAGATAAGGGTCGACGAATTGTATACTTACTCGCTAAACCCTTAAAAATATAAGGATAAGTTCGATATTTCGGCAGAATTGTGAGGGAATATTAAAAAAAAACACAAAAAAATATCAGTGTCAAATCTAGTTTCAATAAAAAGAGATGATACGCCGAATAATGATCTGAGGTCATATCAAAAAGCTATAAAGGTCAATGACATCTCAGAGGTTGTTTAGAAGATCGTGACCTTTGCATTATGATTTTATATAAAAATAACAAGATCATTAACATCATCTTGCCTATTAGATTATTAAACATAAATTATATTTTGCTTTAATATTATTTGTTAAGTGTTTTAGCCAATTAACTACAAAAGGGTTTCATTCATTTTCGATTAATAGAATTTGAAATGCGAATTTGATAGAAATAATATCTGCATTCTTATTATGTATTTTGTTATATTTACGCGTCTATTACGCTTTTGAAATAAAGCTATTTTTACGGATTTTATTGCGTTTGTGTTTTGATATTTGATTTAATTTCCCAACGTTTCGAAAATTACAGCATTCATGATCGTGGGAGGACTAAATAAAGTATGTTCAAGTGGATTCAAGAATTAAATAAACATTTGGATCTGCTAGGTGGCGCTGCGATCAATTTTAAAGCATTTAATTTTAAAGTAATGTTGTCAGTTTAATAGCAAATTAAATTTGGTGATACACCAACAACAGCGCCACTTATTTGGCTTAATTATTTCACTCACCAGAAGTCCACCAAAATTTTATCCAAATCGGTCCAGCCATTTAGGAGTTAGATGACAAATACGTACGTAAAAATTATATATATTTAGATATATCCAATTCAACCATCGCATGTGAGATTTTTATGTTGTTATTGCAGGTTTTTCACTTTTAAACAACTGGTCGAATTGATTTTATCGGTACAATGATCTCCATGTCCACAATGGCGTAATATTTTGTTTGTTTTTCCATCTCAGTTTTGACAAGATCTCATCTTTATCTCATATCTTCATGCAATGGTACCGTCAATCTATCTATCACAACGTTAGACTTGTTGGCTACAACAGTCTTATCAGCAATGATAGCTCAGTCTCCGTACAATGTGAGAGTGTCATTTTCGAGAGCCGACTCTAAAATAAACCTGTGAGATACCTCCACGCTCACAAGCTTCTACAGCTAAACAAGTTACTGATAGATGATCCTGGTTACTTTCTTGTCATAATGATATCTGGTATTTACGCGAGCAATATATATTTGAAATAAAACCAGTTTTACGGATTATATCGCGTTTGTATTTGATTATTACTATCAAAGTTTCGAACACTTTAAAGCGTTCATGATCACGGCAGGACTAACATTTTATTTCAAATACTTTCTTGTCCTTATTATTATTTTTACCCATAACCAGAGGTTGTTGTGTGGTAGCATAAGTTTAAGACTTTGCTCGTGGATAACATAAAAAACGACCAAATGCTTTATGCCTTCCGCGTGGTGATGAAATAAGAATACAGTTCACCACCCCCTATCTTACCAGTGGGTGATCATGCGAGACGACGAATAGGGGATATAAAATGCATATAACATCTATGCAAGAGAAGGAAAACTCGAAACAAATAACAACAACACGTCTGACCAGCGTGGTATAGTAGGTCAATTACCTTCCCAATATGGAGAAGGCCCGACCCCAACAGTGGGACATATATGGGCTGAGATGATGATGATGATGAAATGCTTTATATCGAACTGGGCAACTCCATCTGATACCGTTAGGTCAACAATTACATTCGCGACGAAAGTTAACGTCAGGCCAGCGGCCGGTCATAAAACTATTGCCAATAACTTTTGCAATATATGTATATATATGAGTACATATTGTGTTGAACTCAAGCAATTAGGAGACGAGTAGTCATACTGATGATGTGCCAGCAATCGTATTAATTATATATCTATATAATTCATAGTGTGACCATTCAATTAGACAATACGTGACCTCATACGATGGCATTGACTATTCACGTATATAATACAACACATTTAAAATAAGACCTTGCAATATTGTTGTGCTAAAAACATATTTACATAATATTTACCGCGATTGTATTGTAATGTGTAAATAATATGAAAATATCCGTAATTTTGTTTCTTTTGTTATAATAAAATGTAAAAAATAAAATGTTGGAATTGTTTCTTCTCTTCGTATGTTGAATGGAGTAGGAATACAATTACCTATATTTATCTTATCCATGGATATTTCGAGTACGACTAAAGAATATAATATGTATAAAATGTTTACAAAATATCGATCAAGATTTACAAAATATATGATATTTTATGTTTAAATAGGAATTCAAAAATCATAATGAGTTTATGTTATATGTGTATAACCTTTTAATATTAAGGGCTGAAACTTTGATTTTTTTTTTCGTCATTTGAGACGGTATTAACATGGTAATTTAAAAACATTTTTTTTTTGGCCCACCCTAATTATTATAAATTGTTCTAATGATATATTCATCTTTCTTCTGCTCTTATCTCAATTACTTGTGATCGACGCAATATGTAATCCTCTTCCTTTGTAGATATTGCAAAAGTTATTTGCAATAGTTTTATGACTGGCCATCTGCCTGACATCAAACCTCCTTGGGAACGTGATTGTTGATCAAATGGTAGTATTTGTAGCCACTACCACACGGCCTGTTTCTACTCAAATTATATATTATTTATAGTTAAATATACTATAGTTTCTAAATAATCAGAATCATCTCGCAACAATGATCTGAGTATTTCAAACATTGTGTGGTTTCTTTTTCTTTTGTTTATTAGACAACAACGGTTATTTGGGTCCTTGTATTGCGGGGGACTTTACAGACATACAATTAACGGCCAAAAATTATATTCAGACACAAAACAATAATTAGTAGATCACGCAAAGTATTGTTCTGCGTGGTAAATATGAGACGTTAGGTTCGTATTTTAAGTCACATCTTAAAATTAAAACGTAGAAAAATTTGTAAAATATTGTTTTATTTCAATTGTAAATTAGTTGGCGAAGGGCATGTCTGTTAGTATACACATAGAAATAATTATATATGTAAATTTAATTACGCTCCTATGATACCTAATTGTGTTAAGGTCAACAGCTCATCTTCATGCGGTTGACCGTCGCCTATAATGCATTTGATTAACTTATTAGGCATCGATGTTAAATAAATATAATAAGGCCTAGGTTTTCCTGTCATAAGGAAATCCGTTGTGCTAAATTCTTGATGATTTTTTTATTTTATCTCATCTATATTAATAACGACATAGTAAGACATATAGTAACGACGACGTAAGAGAGCGAGTAGGTATGAAAGAGAGTATTGGTGTAAAGATACAAAAGGGCATGCTCCGATGGTTCGGACATGTGGAAAGAATGCCGAACGAACGTCTGGTTAAGAAGATATACGATACGAAAGTGGAAGGATGTAGGTACCGAGGGAGACCGAGACTAACCTACCTAGACCAGATCGGTCATGTACTGAAGGAAGGTGGAGTCAAGAGTCTCCGAAACCGGCGAGCGTGTATGAAGAGAATTATGAATGTTGAGGAAGCGAGTGAAGTATGCAGAGATAGAGTTCTCTGGCACTCTGTTCTCTCTGCCTACCCTGCAAGGGATATGGCGTGATGATATGTATGTATGTATATTAATACTAACTAACGTTCGAGAATATTTAAATTTTATGCTTAGTTTTAAAAAATGATATTGATATTTTTATATACCTGATATCACTCTTTATGGGAGGGAAATTAGTCTACGTACTAGTAGTTGTAGGACCATGCTGTGGACAATTCTCTGTCTACAGGGGCCGGTCCATCTGGGGTATAGTACCACTCATAGAAATTCGACGTCTGAATAATAGCAATATGTTATTGCGCTTCGTTCGGTGATTGTCGGAAGCCCAAATGGGGTTGGTTTGTATTGGTAAGCAGCGGCATAGCCATGTATGGCAAAAGTCTATGGGCGGCAGTAATACTTGCCATCAGGTGTGCTGCTTGCTTGTTTACCACCATGAGTAATGAAAAAAACTTTTGTCTCAATGTTTTTTAAGTGTTTTTACGGAAACGGAATAAAGCGAGTGAAGTATGCAAGGATAGAGTTCTCTGGCATTCTGTTCTCCCTGCCTACCCTGCAAGGGATATGGCGTGATAATATGTATGTAAGTATGTATGTATACACTACGGCCATACTTTAATATTTATATTATATACTTAAATTTTACATAATATCTTAAAGTTATCAAATAATTGATTATCTGAGCGGATTGTGGCCTTGCAAATTTGATATGACATACAATTTATCAAGCCTTCCTTTCTCACGGGGGTCGTAAAACACGAGCAAGGGACGTAAGATGCTTCGAATCTCGTCACAATAGAAGGGCAACTCAAAATAAATCTCTATATCAATCTATCTGACCGGTTTGATTTATTAAATAAATTTAATTCTCCGAAGATGCCGTGTCTAATATTAGGAAGTCTATGTTTTCAAAATAGTGTTATAAGAATCTTTCTTTATAATTGCTTTTGTTTAATCTAGTATCTAAACTAGCGACATCACACACGGCAGATGTTTTCTGCAATGTTTTTAACACCACACACTGCGATATAAATCTTTACACCGCGAGGGACTTTACAAATATACAACTCATCTCATCTTATCTCATATATATCTCACCGTTGAGCTCGAGCCTACTCGGAAATCGGAGGAAAATAAGGTTTTATTTTGAATTTTCCTTCTCTTGCATGGATATTATATGCACATTATATCCATCCATTAAACGTTTTTTACGACATCCGCGGGTAAGATAGCTGGTAAATTGTAGTTTTACTCCGTCACCACGAAACATTAAAAGTGACATGGGTATTTGGGCTCGAAAATCCTCTTGACGTGATTGCATTAAAACACATAACACTTCAAATAGTTCTCGATGACAAAATTACATTTTGATGTACCATCTCTAGATGGCCACAGAACTAATTCTGTCGAAGGCTGCAATATGTCTTTGTAAAATGGATTACAATAATTTGTCAGATTATGACTTGAATTTTGCAAAAAAATAATATTTACTGAAAAAAATATTTGAAACAATTAATTTTAGTGAAGTTTTTAGGTTTAATGACCAATGACTATGTCGCCTAAAACAGAAAGGCGAAAAATAGTTAATTTAAAATAAAATTAATATTACCAAAATATAATATTACCAAAATATAATACTGAAGGAAGGTGGAGTCAAGAGTCTCCGAAACCGACGAGCGTGTATGAAGAGAATTATGAATGTTGAGGAAGCGAGTGAAGTATGCAGAGATAGAGTTCTCTGGCACTCTGTTCTCTCTGCCTACCCTGCAAGGGATATGGCGTGATGATATGTATGTATGTACCAAAATATAATCGCTTAAATATTATAATATACATAATAAAATTAATAATAAATATACAAATATGAAATGAATAAATAAGTTTCATATTAAAAATATTAAAAGAGATATACAATTTAAAACTTTGTTTTAATGTTTCTCAAAACTCGTTTTATTATATTGCATTGTTGCTTTCAGTAGTTCAGTTATGCAATCTAGTGTGCAGTATTCAAACAATAGTTATATAAAAGGAATTATATTACAATCCATTCTCTATGTTTCGTGATATTATCCAGAGGAAGAAGCTTAAAACTAGATTTTATATTCCCACCTCGCTAAACCGATGCTGTTTAAAATTTATACTAGCCGAGAGTTAGAATTAACAGCTTCAGTGGTATGTACTATACCAACATATTTTTATTTATGTAGTGTTAAAATTTCATTTATATACTATTTTACAATTAAATATTTTTTTTTATTGTTTTTGGTGGCAAAAGAGCAAGCAGCACACCTGATGGTAAGTGTTGTTGCCGCCCATAGACCTTTGCGATACCAGGGTTATAGCTAGGCCGCTGCCCAAACCCACCCAGTTGGGCTTCCGACTCTCTCACTTACCGAACGAAGTACAATAGCATATTGCCATTGCTCAGACGTCGATCTTCTATGAGAGCGTGGTACTACCCCGGACAGACCGGCCCGCGGCGTGTATAATCATCAATACGTTCGAGTGCATCAAAGTATTCTTGCTGTATATTTACAATTATTTTAATGATTAATCTTCTACTAATGTTACGAAGTATTGTACGGATTCATAGTGGATTTTACCATGCCTTTCCGTGTAGTGACAGAATAGGAATACATGATGTAAAAGTAAAAAGTATTTCTTAAATTGTTTTATTTTAAATACATACATACATACATATCATCACGCCATATCCCTTGCAGAGAGAACAGAGTGCCAGAGAACTCTATCCTTGCATACTTCACTCGCTTCCTCAACATTCATAATTCTCTTTATACACACTCGCCGGTTTCGGAGACTCTTCACTTCACCTTCCTTCAGTACGTGACTAATCTGGTCCAGGTAGGTGAGTCTCGGTCCCCCCCGATACCTACATCCTTCCACTTTCGCATTGTATATGTTCTTAACCAGATATTCATTGAATTGGAAATAATGCCGAACGAACGTCTGGTTTTATTTTAAAAATTATTGATACTTTAATATTATCTTTATCATCTCAATTCACATACGTTCCATTGTTAGGCTCAAGACTCCCCTACATTTAGAGGAAGATTGACCTACTATACGCTGTTTAGACACGTTGGTATAGTATTATTTCCAGTTTTCCTTATCTTGCATAGATACTATATGTATATTATATCTCTAAGTTTTATGAAACCGGTGGGAATGATAGGGTGTGCTGAATTGTATTCTAACTGTGTCATAACATGAATAATATAACCTCATTAAATAAAGGCAACCATTATTGGAATAATCATTTATGAATATTTTCTATTGTATGAATTCATGTGGAATGCAGACTTTACGGTTAAAATATTTCACTAAATACCTATGTATTACCCAGATTATGAGTATAATTACTATCTAAACTGACTTGATATGTCAGGAAAGTTAAGTTAGTGATAAGCCGTCCTATATATTATGTAAGTAATGTAAAAATGAGGGAACAAAATAATGAAAATTTGTAATTTTTTTAGTATAGTAGAAATCCAAACAATAAAAGAAAATAGAATAAAATAATATAGTCTAAAAATTATAATAAAGTTTTTGGATTTGTATAATAACATTACCTAACTTATCCGTGTGGTGACAGAGTAAGAATACAATTCACCACCCCCTATTTTACCCGTAGGTGATCGTAAGAGACGACTAAGGGATATAAAACGCATATAACATCTATGCAAGAGAAGGAAAACTCGAAACAAAACCCTATACCAACACGTCTGACCAGCGCGGTATAGTAAGTTAACTTCCCTCCCATTACGGGAGGCCCGAGGCCAAAAGTGGGACATATATGAGCTGTAATGATGATGATGATTATCTAACAACTTCAACTAAGGTTAAAAACTATTCAAATGATTTTCAAATGTTATAAGTAATGACAATCTGTAATTAAAACTTTATCTAATTCTAAAACTTACAGTATTAAGATCAGCAAATTGTCATTCAGGAAGATCTGCAAAGAAAAAGACAAAAATATAAATTTATTTAATCGAATCTGATATGTAGGTGTATCAATCGTGATAGTCCTTTTTTTTAGGACATGTTACTCTTCGGTAACACCTCCCCAGACTGTTCGAGGTGGGGTATAGACGGTGTGCAACCCCATTACCTGCCGTCCTGTGTTGCCATTAAAGCGGACTATGTAGTACCAAATCCTTGTCATCGGTAGGTGTTGACAGTCTGAGTATGTTACCACTCGTTTTATTCCCTCGGATGTAAGTGATCGTCATAAAAAGTTTTCAGCCAATAGAGGACAACCACCACCACCGTTGAGCATAAGCTTCTCTACAAGAATGCTACTTAGAATGCTCCTGTGCCACTTGCATACAATTGTTCCTTGCGAATTTTAAGATAGCATCTTAAAAGTTTGGATACGACTATTTAATTATTTAAAATATGCTCTTACTCCTTCTCTACAATTCATATGGGCATGAAACTCTTACAGATGAGGGAAATTAGTATACTTCTACTCTTAGGAAACAAACTAGACAGACGCGTTGGCATAATGCTTAATTTTCTATTTACTTATATTTTTTACATTTTGTTATTTTTTATTTCTTATTTTTCAAGTTTACAAGCTGCAAAAATGGCGCAGTGGTTAATATACTGATCTAATGTGCCAAGTAGTTCCGATTTTGGTTGTAATTTGTGTTCGTTAATTTCATATTTGTGAAGTCCCCCATAATATAAGGATGATTTACTTAGTAGTTAGTTATGTCATTAAAATGAAATCACTCTTAAAATTATACAATTAACGGATACAAATAACATGTAGATTCTTACCATTTGTTGGTGAATGGCAAATAATAAATATTTATATCAGAGGATATAAATGCACAATTGGCGTAATAGATAAAATAACGACCTACCGTTCCAGTGCCGTGGGCTTACTATTCCTAAGCAGGATAATGCTTTGTGCAAACCACAATTTTTTAATCTAAATTTAGGTGAAATTTGTGACAGTTAATTTTATATTTGTAAAATACTCTGAACTACAACGATTTCTTTAGTGTCATTGTCTTTCGATGCCTAGACGGCGAAAGCTGTCGTGGCACCGACTCGAGAGGAACTCGTGAGGGTGAACCGCCGGGCGGGCCATCGAAGACAAAGATCGGGTTCCGGTGGCCCGCTCACTCGGCGAAGAGAGGCGCATTGCCTCTTTTGTTGCCCCAGACGGGTCTGGCGAGGTGTAACCAGACCATAGCCCACGGCAAAAAAAAATTGTCATTGTCTTTAGAAAAAAACTTAGATTTAACAGACACAAATAAAACCTTGATAACTCGCAAATAATTGTTAAAAGTGTCTGCGTAAAGATTTCATTAATAATACACGGTATAGCAAATCTCTACTTAGACCATCTGTGCAATTGTTCTAACATAGAAAATAACTCGGTATCAATAAAACTGTCACAAATTGTTTACTTAGTCTCGTTAGAGCGTCGTTTTCGTCCAAATTGGCAGCTACAGTACTAAATAAGATGTTATTGCCATCATAAAATATATTTCGGCACATTTAATGGCGTAAAAGTGACCCGTGTTCTATCTTTTAGCGTAACAGAAAAAAAAATGTAATAAATTTGTTAAAAGAGACGTTTTTTTATTGTGGCTACGAGAAATTGAATTTAATGAAGAGAGAATATTGCGTTTCAATTTTGATGATAAATTAAAACAAAATAGAGATGTTTTTTTTAACTTTTGTTGTTGTTATTTTTATGTAGATGATAAGTTGTTTATGAGTAATCGTGAATATTATTAAAGTGAATAATCCTTTAAGACTGCACAGATCCAGCCGTTCTCGAGTTATGAGTGTTGTAACTAACACAACTTTCTTTTATATATATAGATATTTCGAGTTCCCTGGCTCTTACGAGTTTGCATACTGAGTTGCAGGAACCAGTGTCCTCCCCTATTTGATGACAGGTTATCAACTAGATAGTAGAGGTTAAAAGATAAAAAAAATAAAATAATGGCGCAATGGTTAAGATATCGACCTACCACGTCAGATATTACAGGTTTGATTTCCCCTCAGGAATATACTTTGTACGTTAATTATTTTTTTGTAAAGTCCTCCACAATACAAATATTACATTCTTAGTGCAGAACGTTATTAACAAAAAAAAATTCTGACGAAGCAAGAAAAATGATCACCATCGTTTCTATTGCCGTATCGTAAAAAAATAATTAAGATAAAGCTGTTTAAGTGGTCAACATATTAGACACGAAGGAATACTCGAATTAATTAAATGACAATTTATCAACGCGTTAAAATAGGTTGTCCTCTCATTTAAAGGAAGTTTGTTCCCAAAAGTGAGAATCATAGAGGCTGAGAATATATTCGCGGGTGTTGTAAAGATTGATAGAGATTTTTTTTTTATTCATAATTCTTCTGCTCTTATCTCAATTACTTGTGGTCGTAATATACTCGTACATATTGTAAAAGTTATTGGCAATAGTTTTATAATCGGCCGCCTGCCAGACGTCAACCCTCCTTGGAAATATAATTAAAAAATACTTTCAGAAAAAGATTTTAGTTAACCTTCATTTTCATTTTAGTTTAAAAACAAATATTAATAAAATGTAAATAATCGCTCATCTGAATAGCTGTAATAAATTAAGTGACGGATTTAATTTGATCTTAGATCCGAAATAACTTCACCCATCTGTTTATTGGATGAAAGTCATATTTTATGTAAATAAAATACGTTTCTGAACAATATATCAATAGTGTTGCCGCAAAAAAAATATTTTCATGACTTTTATGGCTATAATATACGGCAATCCGGAATTTATTCACAAAAATATTTTATATATTATCATAAAATATATTTTGTATCATAAAATGCTAGCTCATCATCATTATCTTGCTCTTATCCTAATTACTTGTGGTCGAAGTAATATGTACTCATCTTCCATCGTACATATTGCAAAAGTTATTGACAGTGGTTTTATGACTAGCTTTTGACGATATGAGTTCATGGAATAGCAGAACCACTGTGACTGAGGCCAGTTTGTAAATAAGTCAATAATCATTACGTACGCCAGGCGGATTGGCAATTGTAATAGGTTTTATAAGATCCCAGGAGATAACTTCTGCCCATACTCCTGAATCTTAGATTTTAAAATTACTATGAGTAAATAAGGGACCACAATAATTCTATGGTTTTTCTATCGCCACACGGCGAAGCATGAAGCATGTTGGTAATAAAAAAGCTTAGCAACATATATAATATATCAAGTGGAAGGGTAACCTTATAACATGACCTTAGCCGTTGCATGGCAGTGTGTAATATTCTTACAATATTATACGAGTACCTACCATAAAACACGACAAAGAATCTTACAATAAAATATTACTAAATCTTTTGTGTGGTACAAGATGTGAATTCCAAGAGATTATTAGATTGGTTATTTATTTATTTTTTTGGTTTACTAACAAATTTAACAGTACTACAACCACTTAATTCTAGTTCTGTAAAGCAGAAAAGGTTGCATTCAATAATATGAAAACACCACATTCATAAATTCATTTATACATAGTTTTAAAAAAAGAAACTAGCAAAGAGTTATATATTCTACATAAAAGTAAAACTATAGTATACTTACAAAAAATCTGAGTTTTTTTTTTGCTGAGAATAATGAGTAGTTCACTTAGATCAGGTATAATTTATGTCCGTAAATGGCGGACTCTCAATGTCTCTGACTCTGAGACATCGTGTGATGATGAAATAGAAATATAATTGCTACTCGCTTAATTTTCTGTGGGTAAATGCATTTATATAAGAGAAGGAAAACTCAAAAACAAGAGAAGGAAAAGATATACAATGCGAAAGTGGAAGGATGTAGGTACCGAGGGAGACCGAGACTAACCTACCTAGACCAGATCGGTCAGGTACTGAAGGAAGGTGGAGTCAAGAGTCTCCGAAACCGGCGAGCGTGTATGAAGAGAATTATGAATGTTGAGGAAGCGAGTGAAGTATGCAGAGATAGAGTTCTCTGGCACTCTGTTCTCTCTGCCTACCCTGCAAGGGATATGGCGTGATGATATGTATGTATGTATGTATGTAAGGAAAACTCAAAATTAAACCTTACCTCAACTCTAACCAGCGTGACAGATCAATTTCTCACTTATAGTGGAGGAGTCTTAAACCCAGTGGTGGAACATATATGACTTGAGATGATAATGAATCTCTGACTACATGAATTTTAGAATGGTTAAGCAACCTCGTAAATCGAGTGTTATACATTCGATTCTCATGTAGTAATTTTTTTACTGCGATATACAAATGAGCCCGACCGTCCGAGCCTAAGTTTATTTGGTATCTTTTAATAGTATGTTCATGGAGTATTGCGACACAAGGATTTTATTTTCCAAAATAAAAAGAAAATAATTTAATAATAAAATGTTTTTTTTTTTTGTGAGAGAGATGAATATATTTCTATTTAATTAAAATTCTATAATTACAATATTTGTAGTTTAAAAAGGCCGTCTCGCGTAAGCTATTTTTAAAAAATTAGACCAGACCCTCAAAAATGGTATAACACCGCAACAGCATCTCCGAGCTAACACCACTTGGCATTGGCCTGGCATTGAGTAACTGGCACGTTGCCAGACCGACTGCCAATATCATAATTGTTTTGTTCACCTAACAACAATGTCATATTTATGACGGTAAACATTTAAAATTGTTATTCAAAAGAAATAAAGGCACGAGTCAACGAGGAATCTACATATATTTTAAACTAGCCACAAATTAAAACTGTATTTTATAAATAGATGTAGGTGGGAGGTAAACTAGGATCATTCCGTCCGTAGTGATCAGTACGTCCCCTGCAGCAGTGAGGCCGATCTCGTTGGAGCGATTTCTTACCCTTAACTTAAAAGGAAAAGGCGTACCACCATAAATATCTCAATTTTTATATTTTTTTATAAAGCATACCACAAACGAAAATTTTTGGGTTGTGGGAGACTTTACAAATATATACAATTAACAGACTCAAATAATACCTAAAATAAATACAATCGTTTTTGGATCTCACAAAAAATGGTGCGCTGTAATCGAAACCACAACGTTCACTGCATAGATAGCAGTCAAGTAAATAAATAAATTAATATCATAATCCTTGGATATTACTAAATCATTTTTTTAAAGAACACCCTGCATTATTTATAATCTTTGTATTGCGAAGGATTTTACAAACACAACTTAACGAAAACAAATTACACCCACACTCGGCAAGAATATTTGGTGGATCGCACAAAATATTGTGCTACATGGGAACCAAACCCATAACACTGGCACTATGGGACGCTACTTTAACTACAACAGCATCTGTGCTATGATTTATTACGTGTAAACCCCGCGAGACCACTTATATTTTGAAAATTTGTCATTTTATCTGAAGTTAATCTAATAATCCACTACCGGATTAGAGCCCGTAAGCTCAGAAAATCTGTCAAGAAACTCAGTAGGCTCGTCAATTTTCAAGTTACATCTTTTAAATATTTTTTTTAAGAAGTACTTGCTTCTGCCTGTTGTATCACTCGCGTAAAAAGTGACTTGGACCATATAAAATCATCATCATCATCATCCTCCTACTCTTATCCCAATTACTTGGGTTCGATACAATATAATACTCTTATTTTATAATACATATTGTAAAAGTTATTGGCAATAGTTTTATGACCGGCTGCCTGCCAGACGTGAACCCTTCTTGGGAATGTAATTGTTGACCAAACGACATCAGATGGAATTGGCCCAGGTTGATATAAAGCTCTTGGTCGTCTTTTAAGACAAAACGAGTAAAGTAAGGGTCGGTAGTATTCGTAGCCGCTACCACACGGCTTTTTGAGCATATAAAATATCTGTCTAAAATTCCAATGGAACCTATAATGGCTAAGAAGAAAAAGAGAAGAATGTATTATTCTAAATCATACTAGACTTTTGACTTAAAAAGTGAAAGCTGACGTTCCTCTTAAGTATTGTCATTAAACAACGATCAACATTGATTCAATTTCAGATTAACATTTAAGATTATCCAAACTAACTAAATACAGATAGATACGTTTGCTTTTAGTGTAACATAGAATTTGTTTTAACGGTTTAAGAAGAGCCTTTACGGCCCGTCGCTCTTGTCAAACCTTCGTCAGCGGTAAATCTGAGCTCGGGTTATTAATCTACCTGAAAACTTACGGATTACACGCGATCGGTAATTACTTGCCGAAGAAATTTGCGTTACAATCGTTCATGAATAAAATTACAATAAGTTTTGGAGATACGATGAGGTGACGTCAATTTTAGGCACTTTTTTTTTTCATGACAATAGAAAAGTAATAAAAGTTTTTAGAATATCATCGTGAATTAAGTTTTGGTAATACGAAATTAAATATTAATTAAAATCTGATTATACGGATGGCGCATTGGTTAAAATGTTGATCTACCACGGCAAATGGGGACCGATATCTACACAGGACAATAATTTATGTGGTTCTCAATGTCTTGTGATCATCCTGATCAATAATAATTTTCAATTTCATTATCACTGATTTATTTGTTTGTTTTATATTATTCTCCAAAATTTCTCAAGGGTAATTAAAATAGAGGTGACATATTCGTTTTAAAATTAATCATCATAAAAAAATTATGGTGACGGAGTAAGAATATAATAATCATTTTATTATGTAATTTTAAAAGATGGCTATAAAACGCAAGCAGGTAATATCATTGAAAAAAGAAGGAAGGAAAATTTTACGAATATACTACGCTAGTGATGAGGATTGGCTGCATCACTAGCGTGGTATATTCGTAAAATTTTCTGCCCACCGAAGAGTAGGGTCAAGCCTTTTTTTTTTTTATTATTGGTGGGCTATGGATGCGTCTCGCCCCGCCGAATCGGTCCGGGGTGACGGAAAGGCGGCGCGTGACCCCATAGACCCACCGTAAAACTTTCTGTCTTCGCCGTGCGAGCGGGCCACCGGTACCCGATTTTGACTTCGGTGGCCCAAGAGTAGGGTCAAGCCTAGCAGGACATATATGAGCTGAGATGATGATGAGATAGATTTTTCACCTATACATCCATCACCCTATGTACAGGCTATATTGGATATTGGCCTCCCTAATGGTAAATAATGCCATAATCACCATGCTTGATAAGCATATTAGTGATCGCATTTTATATTATTTCCCTAAAAACAATACCACTTTTCATTCCCTTCCTAAAAATTCTAGTTTGGAAGACTCTCATGGGAATTTAAGGATTGATACATGGTATTCTTAGCCAGCCACTTTACAGGGTAGATAAGCATTAATAATCTCATGATATTTCATTCCCTTTATTGTTTGTAAATTCCCAGAGTAGTTGCCAAGTTTTCCCCTGTTCACGAACTGTGAATACTAATGATATTGTTTGGAAAACAATATCTATGCTAATTTTTTGACATAAAACATAGGGAAATCCTTTATTTCTGCGGTTTTATTGAATCGTCAACTATTAATGACACTGAGTTTCTTGTTTATGATCAAAATATGTTTCTTTTTATATATTTATTGGCTGTTCTTTCGTTTTTGGCTCATTAAGTCCTTTAGTTAGCACCGATATTTCAGTGATATTCATATCCCCTTACTACTTTATATTTTTTATTCTTCTTTATATTAACATCCCTGTTTGTGTCCTGTGTTCTATTTGAAGCCGAATCGTTCTAAGGTTACTTTGTTCAGAAACATAACACGTGTTGAATCAATATTCTAAGTTGTATTTCTGGAGGCTACTCATTACATAGGTAGAAGAAATTATTTAATAATAAATGTGGAAACTAATATTAATATTTATAACTAGTGATCTTGCATCATCAGTGATGGTGGTATAATCTTACTCCATGTAAGATCATAATTCATACATACATACATACATATCATCACGCCATATCCCTTGCAGGGTAGGCAGAGAGAACAGAGCGCCAGAGAACTCTATCCTTGCATACTTCACTCGCTTCCTCAACATTCATATTTCTCTTCATACACGCTCGCTGGCTTCGGAGACTCTTGACCCCACCTTCCTTCAGTACATGACCGATCTGGTCTAGGTAAGAAAGTCTCGGTCTCCCCCGGTACCTACAGTCTTCCACTTTCGCATTGTATATCTTCTTAACCAGACGTTCGTTCGGCATTCTTTCCACATGTCCGAACCATCGGAGCATTCCTTTTCGCATCTTTACACCAATAATCTCTTTCCTACCTACTCACTCTCTTACGTCGTCGTTACGAATGCGGTCGGTCAACCTAACTCCACAGATTTTCCGCAGAGATCGCATTTCGACCGCATTAATTTTACTTTCATACTCTTTTCTGCATACCCAACTCTCGCTTCCATACAGTAATAGTCTTTTAGAAACTTTAAAAATTCATATATGAAAATAAAGAAAGGAAAAATTACAAAGGTATCAAGAGCCGTATAATATTCACGTAAAAGCCAAAACTCGTTTGTTAATTTCAGCTTTCAAATTTTTGGTTGTACATAATTTGAAATTCTCGTTCACCTTGAACTTTTCAAGTATTAAACTTAGATTAACTTTCGTTATAATAATGGCTATATGTTTAATAATATTTTAATGAAAGTAATCATGAATATGATTACTAAAAATATCATATCTCAAATCAAGCAAATATCTGATAAAAATGATCAGTGGCTGAAATTGTGCTTATTATCCCAATCGTCGTGCTACGAAATGGCCGACTTCCGGTCCGCGCTATTGTTCCTCTGATGAGCACTTCCGGCCGCCATCATGTGATCACACTTAATGTCAAGGACTTATGATTAATAAATAGATACAATTTTTTTTTATGTAGTGGCAATGAAAAAATATGATTGCCGATAGAATATTCATTTATACTTTCAAAGTTATTTTACTAAGTTCCTTTATACTTTTGATGAACATGATAATTATAAGTAAATAGCAAATATGTAATTCTTTTTTATTATGCTGTGTGGTAGCGGCTACGAATACTACAAACCCTTACTTTGTTCGTGGATGTCGTAAAATTTCAATTTCAATTGTCTAACTATTATGGTTTATGACGGACGGACGGACAGCGGAGTCTTAATAATAGGATCCCGTTTTACTCTTTAGTGTGGAACACTAAAAAGAGTAAATAGAATTTCAATAACAACATTGCAGAATAAAAAATATGCCGGAACTTATCGGTGCGGTTTGCCGGTAGCATCCGTTTGTTCCTGAGTTCTTTGCCAACTATAAGTTCACGGTTAACTCTGAATACGAATGAGGTCTTGTTAAGGTTAAATATGTTAGGAATCTTTGATTAATAAGAATAAAGAAGATATACAATGCGAAACTGGAAGGATGTAGGTACCGAGGGAGACCGAGACTCACCTACCTAGACCAGATTGGTCACGTATTGAAGGAAGGTGGAGTCAAGAGTCTCCGAAACCGGTGAGCGTGTATGAGCGTGTGTAGTATGCAAGGATAGAGTTCTCTGGCACTCTGTTCTCTCTGCCTACCCTGCAAGGCATATGGCGTGATGATGTGTATGTATGTATGTATCTTTGATTAAGAAAAATATATCACAATAAATTGTATTTTTGCATCATTAAAAAGAAGTTATTTTTTTAAATAATTCATCCGTGTGTTGAAGTAGGATATTACGTCATCTTCCTTATGAATAAACGGGTAAATATTTATATTATATAATTAATAATTACTAATGAGCTTTTAAATATTTTTTTATTGCTTTTGGTGGCAAACTAGCGGACCGCCTAATAGTAAGTGTTACTACCGCCCATGGACCTTTGCAATATTCCAGGGTTACGGCTAGGTAGATATAGAGAGATAGTAGAGGTCAGGCGAATCGAGGCGCTGGGTCTCAGGGTGGCCCTAAATAAGTCGGAGGCCCTTCTATTCCATGGGCCCCGCGTAAGGCTGCCTATCGGCGCCTCGTTAGTCGTTAACTCCATCCACATCAGTATCCAGGCCCATATGAAGTATTTGGGTCTGGTGCTCGACGGGCCTTGGTGGTTCCGGGAGCATTTCCGCAGGATTGCTCCCCGGCTAGTCGGCGCGGCGTCCGCTCTATCACGCCTCATGCCGAATGTGGGCGGACCCAGTTTCGAGGGCCGACGGCTGTATGCGGGGGTGATCCGTTCAATGGCCATGTACGGCGTACACGTGTGGGTGAGGGCTCTGAACGCCCAGCTTAGGGCTGTTCTGTGGAGGCCACAGAGGGTCATGGCGGTCAGAGCAATTCGTGGGTACCGCATGGTGTCAACCAAGGCTGCATGCCTATTGGTCGGGACACCCCCCTGGGACCTAGAGGCGGAGATGCTCTCCGACCTCTACCAGCGGGTAACCTCAGTGCGCGACGAGTGTGGCTCCCCATCGTCTAACGAGATACACACACACACACACATATATATATATATATATAATATCTGGATGACCGAGCCTTGCTCGGTATTTTCTTGTTAGTATGTTTTGGAAGATATAGTTAAATATAATAAAAAATAAATTAAAAATTCAAAAAGTAAAAATAGAAATTAAAAATATATCGAGCAAAAAGTAGCGAAAATCACGTTTGTTGTATGGGAGCTCCCCATAAGTATTTATTTTATTTTGTATTTTAGTATTAGTAGTTATAGCGGCAACAGAAATAAATCATCCGTGAAAATTTTTGTCTGGCTGCTGTCTAACTATTATGGTTCATGAGATACAGCCTGGTGATAGACAGATGAACGGCCGGACGGACGGACAGCGAAGTCTTAGTTATAGGGTCCCGTTTTACGCTTAGGGTACGGAACCCTGAAAAGGTTGAACTCACATAAAAGCTTGGTACAATGGAAATACTCTTTAAAATTGGAATGTCTCGAAACTCGCTATACTGTATTAATATGGCATTTGAAAGTTTCTAAGTTATAAAAAGGTCATACACTTTTAAGACACGGCGTCATAGGAACGTAGAGTTTGAAATTTTAAATTGTTGGAGAGCACTTTTCTATGCCAAATATTGTAATTGAGAGCCATGATAACACATTGCACCTAATAACTGAAATCCATCGCTCATAAGATATATTACCCATTTTTATATTACCGCATAATGATTAGGAAAGAGAGATAGTTATTTGCTATATTTTTGTTTGCTGTTTAGCCAGCGTTTAATCAACATATGTGTAAAAATCGAGACGGAAGGGCTGAGTCATATTAGGTACAATCAGTAAGATACGATAAGGAGACAGTATGTTAATGCTGATCAGATTGGTCGCAAGACGCCATGACTTACCTATGTGCGCTACCACAGTCGTTTCGATTTCTTTATACCATTCATCATCATAGCCAATTAAGCCCATAATATGTCCCACTGTTGGGCTCGAGCCTCCTCCGTTACGGGAGGGAAATTGATCTACTATACCATGCGGGTCAGACGTGTATAGGGTTTTGTTTCGAGTTTTCCTTCTTTTGCATATTATTAATTTATAATATTTACTTGCAAATATTTTAAATCATTTGAAGGGGTCGAATATCAAAATAAATCCTTCAAATAAGTGATAAACTCCGAGTCCAACAACCGCTCAAGCTCCTGAATACTCTGAAGGCTCCCGGTCTCCCAACTTACATCTTAAAATTTAAAGCTGGCGCGCCAAAATTGTACAATACCACCAGTTTGCAAGAAAAAGCATTGCATTGCAATGTAATCGGGTCAACTGTACTGACAGGTTGTTTTCAAGCAGAGTCTGTATTTATTCCTAGGATTCTCGGCATACCTACCATCATATTACTCCTTTGAATTTCAGAGAGTGCAGTTTGCCATTAAAGTCTGTTTCGCAATAACCATAAACAAAGCTCGTGGTCAAATTATTAAGGAATGGATCTCGGAAACGGCTGGATTTCGGAAAGGGCTCCAACGATTCTCTTGAAATTTAGCATACAAGGGGTTCCAGGGGGCCATTAATCGATCTAGCTAGGTTTCATTTATAGAAAATATTGTTTTGTCAGTATTTTTCAGCAACAAAAAATATAATTTTTCGTTGTATTGAAACTATTAGAATATGAAGGTTTTCAAATTTTGACGCTGTCATTAAGAATATACATTAAGCTCTGTTGGAAAATTGAGTAGTCTAATTCAAACAAACCGGAGCTCGGTTCGGATTTTTACTTTTTTTTATTTACTTTTTGGCCTTTTTTTATTATTTTATTAATTATTATCATTTGTCCGCATCTTTGTCTGCGTAGAAGTCGAAAATGGTTCTAATTGGATTTTTTTATGTTTTTTACGTTATTAATTTTATTACTATTTATAAATTAGTATGTATAAATGTTTGTATACTTATATAGTATAACAATATTATCCATGTGGTGACAGAGTAAGAATAAAATTCACCACCCCCTATCTTAACCGTGGGTGATTGTAAGAGACGACTATAAAATGCATATACTATCTATGCAAGAGAAGGAAAACACGAAACAAAACCCTATACCAAGACGTCTGACCAGCGCGGTATAGTAGGTTAACTTCCCTCCCATTATGAAGGAGGCCCGAGCCCAACAGTGGGACGTATATGGGCTGTGATGATGACGATGATGATGATGATAACATCTTTATTACAGTGTAGGGAAGATTTTATAAACATGAAAATAATAATAAAAGAAATTTGGTTATATATTATGGACACGAGGCTTTTTTCTTAGCAGGCCATGTTTTGAATACACCGCGCTCACTCCGACCAAGGCGACGGAAGGGTAATGTGCGGTCCCATAGCCCACCGTCTTTACCATTGAAATTAGGCCGACCACTGGTACCGCTCCTTTGACATCCACCCGCGATACTACACCTATTACAGTATTTCTTTGTAAACAATATCTTTTGTTTTTCTTTTCGGATGCTAGAATTACCAGACTACTCTGTGAGCTTACTCTGAAGCATGTCACATACAACTGCCCATGGGCATGGCATGCAGCTTTCTCTCAAGTCTACTCCCGCTATCTTAAGAATTTGACCTCGAGCTTTGTTTATGGTTATTGTGAAGTAGACTTTAATAGCAAACTGCGCTCTCTGAAATTCGAAGGAGTAATTTGATGGTATTTGGAGAATCCTAGGAATAAATACACACTCTGCTCGAGAACAATCGGTCAGTATAGTTGACCTGATTATATCGCAATGCAATGTTTTTTGATGGCATTGTATAATTTTGGCGCGCCAGCTCTCAATTTTAAGATGTGAGTTGGGTTACCGGGAGCCTTCAGAGTATTCAGGAACTCGACCGGTTGTCGGACTCAGGGTATATCACTTATTCGAAGGATTTATTTTAATATTCGATTCCTTCGAATGATTTAAAATATTTGCAAGTAAATGGTATAAAGAAATCGAAACGACTGTAGAAGCGCACATAGGTAGGTCATGGCGTCTTACGACTAATCTGATCAGCATTAACATCCTGTCTTCCTATCTTATCTTACTGATTGTTCCTAACATAACTCAGCCTTTTCATCTTGATTTTTATCAATATGTTGATTAGACGCTGGCTAAACAGCGATCAAAAGTTTAGCAAATGACTATCTCTCTTTCCTAATCATTATGCGGTAAAATACCCTCGCCAGAGTAAAATTAAAACAGGTAATACATCTTATGAGCGATGGATTTCAGTAATTCGGTGCAATGTATTATCATGGCTCTCAATTACAATATTCGGCTCAGAAAATTGCTGTCCAACAATTTAAAATTTCAAACTCTACATACCTATGACGCCGTGTCCTAAAGGTGTAGAACTTATTTATAACTTAGAAACGTATTGTGACTTTCGAGACATTCCAATTTTAAAAAGTATTTCCATTGTGGCAAGCTTTTATGTGAGTTCAACCTTTTCAGGGTTCCGTACCCAAAGCGTAAAACGGGACCCTATAACTAAGACTTCGCTGTCCGTCCGTCCGTCCATCTATCTATCACCAGGCTGTATCTCATGAACCATGATAGTTAGACAGCAGTCAGACAGAAATTTTTACACATGATGTATTTCTGTTGCCGCTATGACGACAAATACTATAAAATAAAATAAATATTTAAGGGGTGTGCCCCATACAACAAACGTGACTTTGTCTCCTTTTTGCTCGATACATTTTTTAGTTTCTATTTTTACTTTTTGCCTTTTTAATTTATTTTTCATTATTTTTATTATACTTAAATATATTTTCCAAAACACACGGTCATCCAGATATTATATATATATATATATATATAAAAGAATTGCTCGTTTAGAGATATAGTGAGATATATACGTATATATATATATATACATACATACATATCATCACGCCATATCCCTTGCAGGGTAGGCAGAGAGAACAGAGTGCCAGAGAACTCTATCTCTGCATACTTCACTCGCTTCCTCAACATTCATAATTCTCTTCATACACGCTCGCCGGTTTCGGAGACTCTTGACTCCACCTTCCTTCAGTACATGACCGATCTGGTCTAGGTAGGTTAGTCTCGGTCTCCCTCGGTACCTACATCCTTCCACTTTCGCATTGTATATCTTCTTAACCAGGCGTTCGTTCGGCATTCTTTCCACATGTCCGAACCATCGGAGCATTCCCTTTCGCATCTTTACACCAATACTCTCTTTCATACCTACTCGCTCTCTTACGTCGTCGTTACGAATGCGGTCGGTCAGCCTAACTCCACAGATTTTTCGCAGAGATCGCATTTCGACCGCATTAATTTTACTATCATACTCTTTTCTGCATACCCAACTCTCGCTTCCATACAGTAATGTTGGGACAAGCACTGCGTTATGTATTGCTACACGTGCCTTCTGGCTGAGGTGGTGGCTGCCGAAAAGTTGCCCCAACGCTCCGTTCACTCTATTTCCCGCATTCACTCTTCGCTCTATATCAGTGGTGTACCTTCCATCTCGGCTAAATCCACATCCAAGATATACAAATTCATCCACTTGCTCTAGTACATCATTACCTATTGTTACTCTTACATCTGTTCTGGTTTTATCTCTTTCAAAGACCATTATTTTGGTTTTGCTCACATTCACGCGTAGACCCCTTTTCTTACAATCTTCTGTCATTGTGTCGACTAGGGTCTGCAGGTCAGTCGCTGACTGTGCCAGCAGGACTGCATCATCTGCATAAAGCAGAGCATTGACCACTGAGTCGCCCATCTGGACTCCCACATTCATATCGTTCAACCTTTGGAGACATTTATCCAGATATATGATAAACAGCCTGGCTGACAGAACGCACCCCTGCTTAACGCCGATATTGACGTCAAACCAAGGCGACATTCCATCATCCAGCCGCACACAGGCTCTACAGCCCATGTAACTGGACTGCACAGCCTGTAGCAGTTTACCGTTAATACCATACTCCGGTAAAATGTCCCAAAGTTCCTTTCGTACAACCGTGTCAAATGCTCTCTCCAGATCCACAAAACTGCAGAAAACCCTCTGACCTAGAGCCAGATGCTTCTCCACAATGTTGTGCAGAGAGAACACTTGATCCATGCATCCCCTTCCACTCCTGAAACCTCCTTGTGTCTCACACAGTAAACCATCGGACACCATCCTCATTCTCCTTTCAATAATTTTTCCATACACTTTTGCTGCCAAACTGGTCAAGCTTATGGCTCTGTAATTTGCGCAGCCATAACGTGAACCCTTGTTTTTAAACAAAGGCACGATGACTGCGCTATTCCAGTCCCTGGGAACCATTCCCGAGCTCCAACATAAATTGAGGAGCAACAGGAACGCCTCCCAGACACAAGAGCCACCGAGCTTGATCATCTCGGCAGACACCATATCAATGCCCGCTGCCTTACCATTTTTCAAACTTCTTATCGCCCATTCAACTTCATCCATACTGATGCCATCGGAGGACGCCGTTGTCGAATGTTGATCTACTAAACCACATCCAACACCGGCGCCAACCGTAGCATCCGCATACATATCGCCAAAATATTCACTCCATCGGCTTAACACGTCTTGTGTTTGTGTAAGAATGTCTCCACCTTTAGACATTATTTTATTCATTCTGAAGGCTGACCAACCACCCCGAGACTTCTTCACCTCCCTCCAAAAGAGTTTGGTGTTACCCTCGAAGTTTTTAGTCAGCCTATCTTCTGCACTCATACTTGCTCTATCACGTTTCTCTTAAAAAAGAATATATATAAAGATATAAGATAAATATATAAAAAGATATCTATAATATATATATATATATATTATAGATATCTTTATATTATTTATCATTTACTGTTAGTCAATGCCATAAATGAAGGAAACAAATTCCATACAGCCATGGGTTTAAGATGCAGCAAGTTTTGTAAATGAACAGCTATGTTTATAACTACGTCGAGAATGGCACGAAATTTCAAAAGTATTTTGTATTTTCATTTCATCATCATTCTCCTGCTCTTGTCCCAATTACTTGGAGTCGACGCAATATGTACCTACCCCTATTCCTACATATTGCAAAGGTTGAAAGGCAATAGTTTTATGTCCGGCCGCCTGCCAGACGTCAACCCTCCTTGGGAAGATAATTGTTGACGAAACGGCATCAAATGGAGTTGGCCCAGGTCGATATAAAGCTCTTAGTCGTGTTTTACGACATCCACGAGCAAAGTAAGGGTTGGTAGCATTCGTAGCCGCTACCACACAAATAAATTTTAAGCGTTGTTCTAAAGATGGTTTCTCTCTCTCTTTCTGCCTCTCTTTCTGCATCTCTCTCTTTCTCTCTATTCCCTCTCTCTCTCTCTCTCCCTCCCACCTCTCTCTCTCTCCCTCCCACCTCTCGCTCTCTCTCTCTCGCTCTCTCTCTATTCCTTCTCTCTCTCTCCCTCCCCCCCGCTCTCTCTTTACCTCTCTCTATTACTTCTCTCTCTCTCTCTCTATTCCTTCTCTCTCTCTCTCTATTCCTTCTCTCTCTTCCTCCCACCTCTCTCTTTCTCTCGCTCTCTCTCTCTCTCCCGCTTTTCCTCTTTTGTTCTTACTTCATCACCACACGGATAACCCTCATGCGCTTTACACTTCAAAATAAATATGGCGCGTAACAGAAAAATGTTTCAATATAAAATTTATCCCATTCGTCGTTAAAAAAGTTTCACTTCAAAAAGTTAGAGAAACTAAAGCAAAATACAATATTATTATGATACTGAAATTAACAGACATGTGACAATTTTTTATTATTTTATTTATCATTTACTATTAGTCAATCCTACTAAAAGTCCTTTCGCACAAAGATAGATATGGAGAATTACTATTCAGTCTGTCAGTGGAGCACAAAGATAATTAAAATCTTTTCACGAATATAAATAACAACACACATTTCTTTTTCTCTTTGTATATTGGCAATCAGCTACTTATACGAGCTATTGGTGCCAGTGTCAAGTTATAATTATTTTTATGTTTATAGTCTTGTCAGGTTAGTCATTGTCTAAGTCAATTTTTATGTTTATAGTCTTGTCAGGTTAGTCATTAACAGTGCAATGGCCACACTGTATAGGTATCTTGTGAGAATTTTGATGGAAAACGAAAACGTTGTAAAGCACTTTTTTACGATATTCACTACATCCCAGTTGTTCCGCTGCATCGTATTACATAAAATGCCATCAAAATTATCTAACATAACACGTTAAAACACTAAAATATCGAATATAATACAAGAGCATCACATGACGTTTTCAAATTCCCGTCAAAAGTCCACAACACACACTTGTTAAAAGACGCTTGCAGATTTCAAGCAACGTCTTAATCACAGATTAATACATATACTACGTAGCAACAATGACGCCATTTGTAAATTTTGTAATCTTGGCAACGAGGAGTAAGTACAGAGGTGAGGAAGGGAAAATGAAAAACGTCAAGAAATATTTCGCGAATTTGCCATAGGTTAACAAAAAATAGTTTGTACGGTATACAGCCAATGTTCCATCATTTCTCACCGTGGGTCCATGTACTTTTAGGACACGGCCTCATATGAACGTAGACTTTGAAATGATTGGACGGTAATTTTCTAAGCAGAATATTGTAATTCCAAGCTATGGTAATACCTTGCATCGAATAACTGAAATCCATTGCTCAAACGATGTATTACAGTTTATGTGACAATATCCGTTTGTGTCATGCTAGGGTGATGGTCGATACTACTTTCTTTCTGCCCTGTAAAGGTCAGATAAAATAGGATTTTAAGAAATTCTTTCTCCAAGAGGAATTCTATGTAGCGAAAGTAGACGTAACCGAAGCGTAGCGAGGGCGGGTCGCTAGTACCTACATATCCGGCTATCGTTACTAAATATACACAGCTTGATAGCCGTGTATATTTAGTAACGATTGCCGTTAGAGGCGATTAGTCGTTATAGATTTATAATAATATATATTTAAGTCATAATCCTAACATATTTCGTATCAGACTTTAAATATTTTTTCTAAAAGGTAATACATAAAGCGATTTTTGTGAATTTATTCAGTTTACTATAAAATATAACCGTCTTATATGAAACATAGACTGCAAAGAATTTAAATTTAAAAGGAAAAAATCCTGGTATAGAGGAGACATTTACAAACGTACAAAAACGGTTAACACTTAATATTTACAATAAAAAATAAAATTATGTTGAATATTAAATACTTTAAATCTCTCTGACCGTTACGTCGAAGTTACAAAATAATCGAAACATTGATAACAAGGATAAATAATAAAAGGAATGCTAATATATATATATATATATATATGTATATGTATATGTATATGTATATATATATATATACAAAATATTAATGTCATATTTATTTATATCTAATCAATAGCCTAAGAATAAGTTTCAAGCTTCTGGCTTTAAAAATGAACCTTTACAACCCTTTTTTGCATTAAAAAGTAAGCCTATGTCCTTTATCAGGCTCTAGACTATCTGTGTACCAAATTTCATTTAGATCGGTTCAGTAGTTTTGGCGTGAAAGAGCGACAGACAGACAGACAGATTTACTTTCGCATTTATAAAATTAGTAAGGATATATTTTTATTACACGCTGCAGCATCGGCAATTCTTATAAAACGTAAATAATAGTGGCAATAATAAGTACTGCCTTTATTAACTCTATTAGAAACAATGTAGATAAGATATTTTTTTTTTATAACTTTATTCAGATCAAAATATTTCACGGAGTAACACAAATCAATAAATATTATGTCTTTCTTACGCTTATATTATTCACATATGCACATAACTCAGAGATTCAGAATCAATCACGTCTTTTACATGCAAGCTTACTTACGCACTCCATGAGTGGCGATCGACAATCGGTCACAAATATCTATAAATTACTAATAAAACTGTGGACGGAAACAAAATAGTGTTGCGGTATTACGACAACGAAATTCTCCCCAATTTCCTGGGGACCGTCGTAAACTGGCAACACTGAAACCCTGTAAGCAAAATGGGGCAAAACAATTTTATTACTTGTGCACACTATCGGCCTTTATTGCCAGCATTGCCGCACTGTGGGTACTTTTTATTGGTTGCTACACGATTCGCACCGACCTATTGTAGAAATACAAGTTTGTTGTGTTTTGTAGTTGTTATTCAGGATTATAGCTTGTTGGGGATAATAGCTTCATTCCATTGGCAACAATTCCTCGTTTATTTTTCTCAACGATTTGCTTCTTCAAGTGTAATTTATTTAGCTTAAGTTGAAAGAAAGTGAAACGTTTAATAGTAAGTTAAAAATAAATTTTCCGTTTAGTGACGGGATAACAATATAATTCACTACTCCTTATTTTACCCGTGGGTGATCGTAAAAGGCGGCTAAGAGATATAAAATACATATAACATCTATATAAGATAAGGAAAACTCGAAACAAAACCCTTTATCAACATGTCTGATTAGCGTGATATAGTAGGTTAATTTCCCTCTCATTGCGTAGGAGGCTCGAGCCCGGCTGTAGGACATATAATATAATATAATTCATTTATTCGAGTAACCAAGACTCATTGTGTTAGTATACTTAAAACTATGTTACAATACATTACTAATAAAATAAAAGAAAATACATAACTAACAACTAAAATTTTACTCGACATCACCGCAATGGCATCCCATGAGATAAAACACTGCAGTGATTCATATAAATACAATCCATACGACTAGCAATCATATTTAGGATATCGTTGGGGCTGGCCCGCACCCTGGACACCAGAGAACCACACCGCTTGCGTATTGTAGTGTAAAAGCAATTTACCCGTGCATCCGCGAACATTCCCGATGCGCTACAAAAGCGGGGCAGCCCGATCAGCATCCTAAATGCATTATTATATTGAACACGAAGAGCGCTGTACGACTTCTGCGTATATCTGGTCCACAAATTACACGTGTAAAAATTTGTACAGTATGCTCTGAAGAGAGTTATTTTGACTGAAGCGGAGCAACGTGCAAACCTGCGGGCCAGCATATTCGCCCTTACGGACAGCGCCCTTCGCTCCCGTTCAATATCGAGGTCATCATTGAGGTCGGGGGTTAATATATGACCGAGGTATTTAAATTCTACCTCTCTGTTCAGAGGCGACCCACCCAGCGTTACGGTGGGCATACTACACCTACGTTTACATCCTGCTTCAAATACCATTAACTTAGATTTTCTACTATTGTATATTAAACCGTGTATTTGAGCGTAATTTTCACACAGTGTGATTAGCTTTCTAAGGCCACAGACTGACGCACTCAGCAAAACCATGTCATCTGCGTAACTAATATTATTGACGCAGATGCCATCCACGTAGCAACCGACTCTGGTTTTACTAAGCTCACCAATCAATGCATTTACGTATAGGTTGAAGAGCGTTGGCGAGCTCAAACCACCTTGTCTCACCCCGCACTCCAACCTATACGGACTAGAAAAGGCCCCATCCCATCGAACAATGTTGACCTGATTACTATACCAAAACTTAAAGATATTTATTATTTCTTTCGGTACATTTTCCTTTTCTAACTTCTGCCACAATTTATCATAGCTAACCAGGTCAAAGGCCCTCGATAGGTCCAAGAAGCAGGCATAGACTGACGTATCACGCTGAGTATAGTATGAAACAGCATGCTTAAGACACAGAATCGTACTTTCAGTTGATAGCCCAGGACGAAATCCAAATTGGTTATCATGAATTTTTATGAATGTATTCAAATGTACATTAAGCATGCCGTCAAAGACCTTCGCAATCACAGTAGCCAGTGATATGGGCCTATAGTTACTGCTATTCGCGAGATCACCAATTTTATTCTTAGCTATGGGCACCACTATTGTTCTCATCATTTCACTTGGCATATAACTGTGGCTCAAACAGAATGTATACAACATAGAAAGCAAATAAATCAAATGTGGATCAGCATATCGTAGGTGCTCAATGCTAAGACTGTCATGACCGGGCGATTTACCCTTCGACATTGAGTTGATAGTCTTCGCAATAACATTTTTTTCAAATTTTATTCCTAAGAACATGCCGGGTTCAAGATTGATCACCGTCTGTGACGGTCCCAGAGGTGACTTTATATAAAAGTTTCGCATGAAGAGATCAGCAATCTCTTTAGATTCACTTACTCCACTAATACTCACAGGAATACCTGCCCTGGTTCGCAGTCTATTAGTTTGCTTCCAAAAACTTCGGAAGTCATTTTTGGAGTGATGTGAAGCCAGAACATCCATTTTAAGTTGATCTTCATGGTCTTGACACCACTTAAGGCGCGACTTGAAAACTCTTCTGGCTTCACACATCTCCTCATACACTAACCCATTCCTAGGTTTACCATAACCTACCCACATACGAAATGTTTGCTTAGCTTTTCTGTGTGAATCAGTAACGTACTTATTCCAACCTATCACCACTCTATTGGATCGACGATAACTACCATCCCAACTCAACGAAGCCGCCTCTCTTAAAGCTTGCACAATATTCGTATATAGATTATCAATTATAATTTTATGACTGGCCCTATTACACGTACTATTACAACATGCACGAAGATCAGGTGGAAAATCGATTATTTTAAGTCTTTTCTGGCATTCCTGCTGGTAGGTATTGATATGACTTAGACTTCGTTCTCCCCATAAAACCTTATTAGGGATTACATTATTGACAAAACTTTTTGGTACAATTAAATCAAGACTACATTCTATTATCATCGGAAAGTGGTCAGACCACCATACATCATATAAAACATTCACATATATGAGTTGAATGAGATTATAGTCATCAGTCGCTATCTATAAATACCCGATTACGAAACGAAAAATGATGTCACAAGCGGGGTCCGAACCCGCACCTATTGGGAATCCGGCCCAATCGTGCTGCCACTTACACCATCGTGAACTATTTTAGGATATACAAATTTCGCTTCATATTATATCTTAGGTCCTCAAGGTGACGTATGCCATCTATCGGACAATGTTTACACATTGTATAGACTTAATACTTCAAACTTTACAGTCAGAATTGTATTAAACGATGACACAACCTTACGAATTCGTAATCGGGTATTTATAAATAATTAAGCATATTAAATGCTAAAAATTTCAGTAATTTGAATAACAAGGTTGTGTCATCGTTTAATACAATTCTGACTGTAAAGTTTGAAGTATTAAGTCTATACAATGTGTAAACATTGTCCGATAGATGGCATACGTCACCTTGAAGACGTAAGATATAATATGAAGCGAAATTTGCATGTCCTAAAATAGTTCACGATGGTGTAAGTGGCAGCACGATTGGGCCGGATTCCCAATAGGTGCGGGTTTGAACCCCGCTTGTAACATCATTTTTCGTTTCGTAATCGGGTATTTATAAATAATTAAGCATATTAAATGCTAAAAATTTCAGTAATTTGAAGTCGCTATCTAACTAATATTTAGTGCTGAGCAACTAAACATGCCATCAAGCTCCGTATCATCAAAAACAAATGTAAACACTAAATAGTTGACAAAAGTTTCGGTTTTCGTTTCGTTAAAACCACTTTTACACCCATATTCATTTATTAGACAATCAAAAGACCGTCGACGTTACGAACATCTGTTGACCAAGTGGATGCCAAACCTAACTCGCTTTTAGCGAAACGTGTTGCCTACCACATAACTAGTCTAATATCCTCAGAATTTCGTATTAACCACACGTTTATAAATAGTTCATAAGATAATGGACAACTAAGATTATTATAAGATATAAGCATTATTAATAAACCTTTTTAGAAAAAAATAATGAAAGAAAATAATATATTTCTCTACTCATTGAAAGGACATTACAATGAACTTAAATATTAAAAAATATTTGCAATAATATAAGAGTATTAGCTGACCAGCGCGGTGTGGTAGGTTAATTTCCCTCCTATTACGGAGAAGCCCAACTGGGGTGGGTTTAGGGTTTGTATAGGTAGGCAGCGGCCTAGCTATACTCTTGGCATTGCAAAGATCCATGGGTGGCAGTGAAACTTACCATCAGGTATGCTGTCTGCTCGTTTGCCACCATAAGCAATAAAAAAAAAAATATGTGTTGATGATGAGGATGAGGTCGAACTTTATTTGGTCTAGTGCAGTTTTAGTTTGAAATATATAATAATTAATTTAATAATAAAATAATTATTCTGTAAAGGAAATAATAAACTCTCTTTCATTCCTTCTTAATTATCACCAGTTTGTCATGTCATGATTTGAAAATTCTGTTTATATTATTTAGTGACATTCAAATTAATTATAATAAAGTTAACTATTTAACTGAAATTAAATTCTATTTAATTAAGAAATAAAATTTACATTAATTAACTTCCTTGTCTGTGTTGAATTATGATGTGGTTATGCTCCGGTGGCCATTATTGAATTGTAAATTATGAAATACTTGGGAGTATATACACATGTAATGTTTGTAAAGAAAACTACCATCTATAATAGGGTTAACCATCATTCTTCTGCTCTTATCTCAATTACTTGTGATCGATGCAATATCTAAAAGTTACTAGCAATAGTTATCTGACCGTCTACTTGCCTGACGTTAATCCTCCTTGAGAATTTAATTGTTGACTAAATAGTATCCAGTGGAGCTGGCCCAGGTCGATATAAAGCTTTTTGTCGTCTTTTACAATATCCACGAGCAAAGTAAGTGTTGATAGCATTCGTAGCCGCTACCATACAGCAAGTAATGAAATACATTTTTTAAGTATTATTACATAAACATTTAAATAAAAAAAAATCTATATTAAGTAAACAATGCGAAAGTGGAAGGATGTAGGTGCCGGGGGAGACCAAGACTAACCTACCTAGACCAGATCGGTCAGGTTAGAAGGAAGGTGGAGTCAAGAGTATCCGAAACCGGCGAGCGTGTATAAAGAGAATTATGAATGTTGAGGAAGCGAGTGAAGTATGCAAGGATAGAGTTCTCTGGTACATTGTTCTCTTTGCCTACCCTGCAAGGGACATGGCGTGATGGTATGTATATATGTATGTAAACAATATTCATGAAAATTTTTAAATGTTAAAACATGGCAAATGTATTTACAACATCCCAAAAGAATAGAAACATAAGATTTTAGAGTGACCCATTTATTTTAAGGCTCACTTTGTACTCAAAAGCGTGTTATAACAAATGAAGCTTGAAATTTTCTATCATTTTCTAACATTGAAGACCTAATAGTACTATGCAAGGCTGGGATCGACTGTAAAATTCATTTTAACGTTCGTATTTGAACGTGTCGAAGTAGAACATCAAAATAGGCAATCTCCTTGCAATTGTCTAGTCTAAAAGTTTGTGTTATTTGGTTTTAAATAATATAAGAGTACGAATATTGTGATTGTAAACTATCGTACTCAAAACTTGGATCATAAAAAGCGTTGAAGGGTTGTTTAATTGAGGAGGTTAATAAAAGGTTCACACTCTGGTTGGGCTATAGAAGTAAATGTTTCAGTTTTGGTGGTCCGCTCAATTGGTGGTAAGATGAAATATACTGGGCTGTACTTCACGGCAATTAAGGGTTGGTTGTTAACTGTATTTTTATCCCGTTGATAAACCGGGTTCATGATTGATTTTTATTTATACCCTTTCTTTTTTTTTGTGGTGGACTATGAAGGTGGACATGCCCCGCCAAGTCGGTCCGGGGCGATGGAAGAGGTGGCGCGCGACTCCATAGACCCACCTTGCAAAGCGCCTCTCTTCGCCGTGCTCTAAGGAAATAATCCTTGTATTGCGGGGGAGTCACAAACATGCAATGTAAGCAGACAAATTACACACAGATTCAGAATAATACTTTGTGAGTCGCACAAAGTATTGCTCTGTGTGGGAATCGAACCCATGGCACTGGTACTAAAGGTATCTTAACCACTACGCCATCTGTGTAGTCAGATAGTCGCTTATATACGATAATTAACTACGGAAGCATTTAAATACAACGTATTGGTTTTAATAAAACCGGCTTTAATTATTACACATTGAAATACAAAAACAAATAACCAGCGAAGCGTATATTGGACAGTTCATTTGCGGTTACAACCAAATTCTACTGGTAGCTAGGTAAGTTCATATGTATTCAATCATGTATATACAGGGTGGAAGGGGACCGCTCCCGAAAACAAAGACAGGTAACCCTTTTTTTTTTTCTTTTTTTTTTGTTGGACCATGGATGCGCCTCGCGCCGCCAAATTGGTCCGGGGTGACGGAAAGGCGGCGCGTGATCCCATAGACCCACCGTAAAACTCCTCTCTCTTCGCCGTGCGAGCGGGCCACCGGTACCCGATCTTTGACTTCGGTGATGACAGGTAACCCTACTAGTCCTTTTTTTTTTATTGGTGGACTATGGATGCGTCTCGCCCCGCCAAATCGGTCCGGGGTGACGGAAAGGCTCTCTCTTCGCCGTGCGAGCGGACCACCGGTACCCGATCTTTGTCTTCGGTGGTCAACCCTACTAGTCCTACTTGTAATGATAGGCTAGAAAAAAATCGATTCGGATGAAAAAAAAATTTTTCACCACGCGAAGTCCTTGAACTCTTGAACATATGATCGTGAGTTTTAAATGGATTGCGTCTTTTCTCACCTGAGTAGACTAGTAGGGTCACCTGTCTTTGTTTTCGGGAGCGGTCCACTTCCAACCTGTATATGCGTTTGTATATTATTTCCGTGTGGTTAAATAAGAATACAATTGATTCTTTTCTTAGGGAATGATGAATCATTCACTATTAAGTTTGTTGGAAATATAAAAGGTAAATCTTATTATTTCCTTTTAATATTATAACTGTGAAAGTTTGTGAAGATATTTGGATGTTTTTTTACTCAATCAGGCTTAAACTGTTGAACAGATTTGGATAAAAATTGGCATACATATGAATATATAAGATACTTTTTATCCCGGTAATATATTTCTTCCGTGTGGTGACGGAGTAAGGATACAATTCACCACCCTCTATCTTACCCGTGGGTGATCGTAAGAGACGACCAAAGAGTAAAGTTATTAAATTGAAAAAGAGTGGCAACTCGATGATAAAATATGCATGTATGGAAAGTGCTGCCACCCAGAGTTTAAGCGGTGAACTAAAGTTGAAGTAATATATATACTTATCTATATGTGTATGTGTAATTACATAGAATTTTCTTTTACTATGAAAGCTACCCTGAAATATAAAAAAAAAAACATATCAGCTGATAATTAAACAATAATAATATCAGCCTAACATTGAAACTTGAGATAATTTTCAGAAAAATATCAATAACCGAAAAAAGATCGATGACAATAAGTACCTACGCTAGGAACAAAAAATAACAATTCTCAGTTGTCAAACGTTTGACAGGCAGGACAAAATGGCAGCAGTTAAGTTTGTACAAACAATCTGTAGGCGGCGCGACGGTCAGTAAAAATAAGTAATGTTTTAAGTGTGCCCCCCCAGGAGACGACTAAGGGATATAAAATACATATAACATCTATGCGAGAGAAGGAATACTCAAAACAAAACCCTATACCAACACGTCTGACTAGCGCGGTATATTCGGTTAATTGCCCTCCCATTACGAAGGAGGCCCGAGCCCAACAGTGGTACGTAGGTGGGCTGTGATGATGTTGATGATGATGAATATATTTCTTTAGGATAATTTTAATGGTAATTTTTTGTATTGTGAAAGTCACATCTTGCGTAGGCAAAACCGTAGGCAGAAGCTAGTTAATAAAAGATATATTTTTTAAATATCCTTGCAAGTTTGCTGTGTGTTGGCTACTAACTCTTATATTGCTTTTAGATATCGGAAAAGATGATTAATCGTATTCAGTATTTATCTACCACAAACCCCGTCACTTTAATACCTCACTCTCTAAATTATGGTACATTTATCTATGCCTCATTCTCACCCTGACCTCCAAGTTAGACGACTATCTTAACCAAATAAAATGGATTGAATTAGGCGATACATGGCGGCAATCCATCATTATCTTAAAATGGAGGAAAGGAAGGAAGACCCACTACTTTCCCACGGCTACATGCCCCTAAATGCGCGCATTTAAAGCCGAAACGTCCTGAGGATGCCTCGTTTAGAGGCAAAACACGTGTCGAATATTTATTCGAAGTTCTACGGCAAATTGCAAGTTGAAGTTCTGAAGGGCGCTCATCACAGGTGTAAGATTTCCTTATATATTATCCTATTCCACCTTGATCCCATCCCGTATTCCTTCCTTTGTTGAGGTGTACGGTATATTGATTAACCGTGGGAAAGTGGTGGGTCTTCCTTCCTTTCCTCCATTTTAAGACAAATAATAAAAAAATATTTTTAAAGTACATTCTCCTTGAGGCTCATAATAGCATGAAAAAATATGTATACAGATACATAAACTCGTTATATATATATAGTGTGTAATTCATAGACAATGGCTCTCACTTTGTTTTGTTTTTATACATTTTAAAGACTAGGAAGTTGAGCTGTATATAGAGAAGGACTTTGCGAATATATTTTACAGAAACCTCGATTTATGTATGTTGCAAATATACATTTTGTGTGGGCAATAAACTCATTTGATGCCGGAGGTCATTATTTAAACTACTAATATGTTTTTAAATTTATCATATTGATAATTTACACACACATACATACATATCATCACGCCATATCCCTTGCAGGGTAGGCAGAGAGAACAGGGTGCCAGAGAACTCTATCTCTGTATACTTCACTTGATAATTTAGATTTTCAATAATACAAACGCTGTTTATATTTTAAATTATTATTTTTATTTTCTTTATATATTCTTATGGTGGTAAACGAGCAAGCAGCACATGTAATGGTAAGTGTTACTACCGCCGATGGACCTTTGCAATACTTTTTTTTTTTCCGCAAGGTGGACCATGGATGTGGTCGCGCCCCGACAAAACGCCCGGGGCGACAGAAGAGGCGGCACGCAGCCCCATGGGCCCACCTTGCAAACACCTCTCTTCGCCGTGCGAGCGGGCCACCGGTACCCGATCTTTGACTTCGGTGGCCCGGACCTTTGCAATACTAGAGATATAGCTAGGCCGTTACTTACCAACCATAGCCCATCTAAGTTGGACTTACGATGAGCGCCGGATGGACCGACTCGAGGCTGTAGTCAGAATTCGTCCCGCACTGACGGAGTGGATGGAGCGGCACGGAGTCCTCTCTTTCCAGCTGGTGCAGGTGTTTTCGGGGCACGGCTGCTTCGGCAAATACCTTCACATGGTCGTAAAGTCTTCCTTACGTTGGCTCCTTAGTCGACTCCGTCTTGCCACCAGTGCGGTAGTGACAAGGACACGGCGCAGCATACGCTGGAGGTCTGCGTGCCCTGGGCCCAGCAGCGCTGTGACCTCGTCGCTGTCATCGGTACCGACCTGACGCTGCCGGCTGTCGCGAAAGCGATGGTCGACAGCATCAGGAAATGGGACGCGGTCGCCGCCTTCTGCGAGGCTGTCATCTCGCAGAAGGAGACGGCGGAACGAGTCCGAGAAGAGTCCCTCCATGCGGACTCGGGCCGCCGCCAGCGCCTTGGGCGGCGCAGGCGCGAATACCTGTGCCTGATGCCGCCCTAGCCAAGGCCTCGGGTGATCGGACCGGGGAATAGTCCGGTCACCCGACGTGAGGCCACCGCGTGAGGACTATGCTTCGACGGCGAAAGCCGTCGGGGCGTCGACTCGAGAGGAACCCGCGGGTATACCGCCGGGCGGGCCACCGAAGACAAAGATCGGGTACCAGTGGCCCGGTCGCACGGCGCAGAGAGGTGTTTGTAAGGTGGGTCTATGGGGCTGCGCGCCGCCTCTTCCGTCGCCCCGGACCGATTTGGCGAGGCGCGATCACGTCCATAGCCCACCGCAAAAAAAAAACTGTAGTCAGAAAATAGTGTGACTATTAACACTATTAACTGGTTGATTGAATTTTCCCTTTTCGATGTTTCGGGAACTTTAGTCTTCATGGTCAGTCCTTCCATGATCATCCATGTTGAAAAACGACGGGAAGGTAAAAACTAAATACATACATACATATCATCAATAC
Source organism: Lymantria monacha (assembly GCA_905163515.2). NCBI lineage: Eukaryota > Metazoa > Arthropoda > Insecta > Lepidoptera > Erebidae > Lymantria > Lymantria monacha. The sequence goes on from LR991099.1 coordinate 2,836,239, forward strand.
TAATATATACAAAAAATACAAAAGCGATAAAATCCAATTTTTTTTTATATGCGTAATATAATGATAAGAGAATGGAAAACTCGAAACAAAACCCTATACCGACACGTCTGACCAGCGCGGTGTTGTAGGAGGGAAATTATTCCCTCCCATTACGGAGGAGGCCTGAGGCCAACAGCGAGAATTCAGAACCGATTTCTGATGTTTACGCGTATTACACATTTGAAATGAAATTATTTTTATGGATTCTTTCGTGTTTATAGTTGATTTTTAATTTAACGACGTTTTGAACATTTCACGGGAGGATCTCCTTTGAATACTTCACAGCGTGCATGGTCGTGCATGAACATTGTAAAGTGTTCAAAACGTCAGGAAATTAAAAATTGAATACAAACCCGATACAATCCGTAAAATAGTTTGTTTCAAATATGTGTACCTAATATTTGCATAAACTTAAGATTACTGAAATTTTTAGCATTTAATATGCTTAATTATTTATAAATACCCGATACGAAACGAAAAATGATGTCACAAGCAGTGTTCGAACCCGCACCTATTGGGAATCCGGCGCAACCGTGCTGCCACTTACACCATCGTGAACTATTTTAGGACATGCAAATTTCGATTCATATTATATCTTACGTCTTCAAGGTTTTTTTATTCGTTTCGTATCGAGTATTTATAAATAAACTTAAGATTATGGAAATAAATTACAGATTCAGAACAACATTTTGTATTTTTGTGTTGATTCAAACACACGGTATGAATCGAAATTTGCATGTCCTAAAATAGTTCACGATGGTGTAAGTGGCAGCACGGTTGGGCCGGATTCCCAATAGGTGCGGGTTCGAACCCCGCTTGTGACATCATTTTTCGTTTCGTATCGGGTATTTATAAATAAACTTAAGATTATGGAAATAAATTACAGATTCAGAACAACATTTTGTATTCTTGTGTTGATTCAAACACACGGTACTTGGTATAATAGGTCGGTATCATAATCACTACGCCATTTGTGCGACTGCACTAAACTTGTCTAAGTGCAAATTAAAATTTGTCTAATTTATTTATTCATAAGCCGATATTGAAAAGGATAAAATGTTTGATAAATAATCCATAATTCTTACAAAAAAAATAGGTGTTCCCTTTAATAGGAAATAATGAAAAGATTATGAAATATTCAACTACGCTTTTAGCTAATACAAAAAGCCACGGTTTTTATAAACTTTTCGTTTAAAAACCCATCCCTTATATCATATCCCCGTTTAAAGACTTCCGTAAAATTCGTTCTTCATACTTTGTAAAAACATACTGATATTACGCTGACCTAAATATTTTAAATTAAGAATTCTAAACTTGTTACTTTGTAATATTTTCGTTCGAAACTCGTGCTTATATGTATAAATTGTAACAAAAACGTACGTCATGTCAGTTTCATTTTGGAATTTGGAGAATAGCGTTCCTTGTTGAGGTAATGGAAATTATTTCTTGTTATATTTTTTTTGTGGTAAGCTATCACCACACACCTAATCCAAACCGTTCATAGCGACGAAGGGGAGGCGTGCAGCTCCATAATGTATCGCATCCTGTCTTCATAGCTATTGAGCAGAATAACGTACCAATTCTTTAGGGTGTCGGTGGTTCGTCCAGTTTCTTGTCATCTCCAGCCTATAACTATAATTATCTTCATCTTTGCTTGTTTTGTTTTGGCATCATCACATGGACAATATAATAGTACTTTATTACTTAAAATCTGTTTATTAATTTATTAAATAATCACTCAAATATCATTGACTGTTCATACGAATTTTATCCTGTTTATTTTACATTTTTAATTACTTACGTTTTGAACGTTTTTCAAAATGTCGACCTCAGTCCTTCCATGATAATGAACGCGGCAAAGTGATACATATGTCGAGTAAATAAAATAAAAATAAAAACGCAATTAAATCCGTAGAAATAGTTTCATTTTGTATTTGTTATATTCGCTTGATCATTGTAAATTACTAAACTATTGACTGGTAATAAAACTAAAACGATATAGGATAGGTATACAATTTGTTTTAACAGTTTTAAAAGAGTCAGAGATACAGTTTAATCCTAAATTTAATGAGGTCCAGAAAGTAGATATATTATTTTAATAAGATATAAGGGAATACGCAAATTACGGGTTCGGAGCGTGAACTGAGTGAGGAGAAAGATAAAATTTAATGTAAAAAATATCAATAAGTAAAACGTTTGGGTTAATGTAATATGTTTTCAAATTGCTTTGGCTTTTTAGCCTGAAATAAGGTTCTAACCATTTGGTAAAAACTTTATTTCAGGCTAAAAAGTTTATAGATCTAAATTCTATTTATTTTTCATTAAAATTTAATGAATATTATGTAGCTTCAAGGGTGTATAAACATGAATGATTAAAAAGGTTATCTTTTATGAAAATATATTAAATTCATGAGATTATAAGCGTATTTTAAAAACATTTTTACATTAAAGAATATAATGTAAAACGAAAGAAAAAGTAAAATATCCACTTTTTAAAGAAAAATTCAGCGCTCTTATAAAATAAGTGCTTCATAAATTCTTAAATCATCAATCAAACTATCAAAAACCACTGTTGGACAGGCCTCTTAAAGATAAAGCTAAATCACTACGCTTGGCGAATAGACTGGTAATAGTCATTGGTGTTATAGCTTTACTAAGAGAGGGCCGCTTTTAATTCTTCTCTGGATCACTCAGCCGGGTTGGAATCCATGGGAAAGGGGTGGCAATATTATATTTTTAAATCATTATCACATGAAATAAACATCATCTCAGTTGATATAAGTCATCTACTGGGCTCGAACCTTCTTCACAATAAGAAAATGACCTACTACGCCGGTGAGACGAGTTGATACAGGGTCTTATTTCGAGGTTTTCATCTCTAGTATTACATCTATGATGTTTATATGCATATTTAATCCCTTAGTCATCTTTTACGATGCGCACGGGTAAGATAAAGGGGTGGTGAATTGTATTCTTACTTCATCACTACACAGATACATACTCGTATAAATATAATAAATTGCGAGACTAAGTAAATGCTGTGTGGTAGCGGCTACGAATACTACCAACCCTTACTTTCCTCGTGGATGTCGTAAAAGACGACTAAGAGCCTTATAACGACTTAGGCCAATTCCATCTGATGCCGTTTGGTTAACAATTACATTCCCAAGGAGGGTTGACGTCTGGCAGGCAGCCGGTCATAAAACTATTGCCATTAACTTTTACAACATATGCTATGAAAGAATAATACATATTGTATCGACCCCAAGTAATTGGGATAAGAGTAGGTGAATGATGATGACTTAGTGAACTACTATTTCAAAATTAATATACAATTGATTAATATTATAAATTCTTCAATTACTTTATATTTATAATGTTGCATGAAATATATTTATTTTTAGGCATTTTAGAGAGTATTTATTTGATTTTTACTTGCCTGATGTTTCGAATACATTTTAGCTTTTATAAACGGAGGACTAAGTATGTTATATTCAAAAAGTGGTTATTACAGAGATTTTTATCTATTCGCTACATTATTAGTTATTAAATTTTGACCCATATTTTTGATATGAATTCATTGCCAGTAAAAAACGAAAATGAATACATTGTTTTCAGTCATTATGAAAAATTAAAATTATGGCAACTATTATGTTATAAAACAATATTTATTTAAATCTGACAAATGTAATATGCTACCACAGGATCGGAGCGTGGTCACACTGAATAAATATCCCTCAAGAAAACACATATAATATAAGTTATTATCTTTTAGAAGTAGTAAATAAATTTTACCCTACTAAATATTGAATAAAATAATCTTAAATTATTATTTAACTATGTGATAAATTCCATAAAAATATTTTTATTTTGTATGCGTAATACTCGCGTAGATATCAGAAATCATTATGTTGTATGATTAATGTAATTGTTATACCAATGCTGATTATTTAAATAAATATAAATATTTTATATAGCGTATCAAGGAAGTTATACATAGAATCTAGATAGTATTCCAATTAACGTAGTAAGTATTCAGTGCGAACATTGAATACGTAGCGCAAATATGTCTTACGTAAATACGTTAGTCGCGTGTGAGAAGTCGTTATAGCGTAAGTCGATACTACTGATTGAGGTCACGGTATAAACCACAAGAAATAGCGAGTTTCGATTTTTTTATAGTATTTAAAGTCTATAAGAATATTACATATGGACGTAAGAAAGAAAACGTAAAAAGTAACACACATAATGAAAAATTAACGGGATAAATATAAAATAAAATATAAAAAAAACACGCATTCAGCGTGTGGGCGCGCGTGAGAAGTTATACCTCTTTGGCATCATTAAATAACAGTTTTTAATTGTATCTAAATAATTAACTACAATAAAATAATAAAAAGAGTGGAAAAGGATAGCATAATTTTTTCACTAATATTTACGAAAAGTAAATAATATTAATCAAAATATTCAATTTAAATCACTACATACTGAATATAATTTATTAGCACATATATAATTCGCATTTGTATGAAACTAAAATATGTGCTGTGAATGTAGAAACTAGAAAGAGGTTCTATTTCTATTTTGCTGGTATATTTTTTTAGAGACTTAATGAGCAGTTTTGTGGCCAACATCAACCTGTTACTTTTATGTTATAGTGATGCGCGCGTATCTTAAAATTTCACTCTCATATTTTTTTATAACGCGCCTAAATAAGTATAAATTCAAAAATATGAATCCAACATTATCGTTTATTAGATCATATTCAAAAACGATAACGTCATATTCATAAATACCAAAGCAATCATTTTTACATGATTTTTATTAATTTCATCATTATATTTGTATGTATGTTTGTAACTGACTCCTTTGGACTTGATTTTGATCCACTTCAAACAGTCAGATTTCATTTAAACTTAATAGACTTATCAAGAACCGACGACAATACAATAATTTTATTAATAAAAAAATACATACAATGAAACATAGAACCTCCTCCTTTTTGAAGTCGGTTAAAAATGGTTTAGTCTAGGGTACAATTTATTTTGGTACAAATATTTTTTTAAATTTATTTTGTAGGTTAATGCGTCTATGCTTTCTAGCGTCGATATGTAATATAAATAAAACATTTAATGAATTGACCGCATTTTTATTAAAAATTTTATGACAATGTCTATATACTGAAAAGCTTCAAAATATAGAGTAATAAAAATCAAATTGACTTGTAATACAATACAATATCGGTGTGTATCAAAAAGAATTTGGGATTAATTATTTACATATACAATTATGATTTGCATTTAAAATTTTAAGATTCTAAAGAGACTATTTGAATCAAGATTTAAATGTTGAACTGTTTAATAAATTATTTTATTAAAAAATAGTATCGACACGGGCAAATAAAATAGTCATTTCAGCTTATATATATCCCACTGTTGGGCTCGAGCCTACTTCGCAATGGGAGGGTAATTAACCGAGATACTGTGCTGATCATTCCTGTTGGCAAAGAGTTTTGTTTCGAGTTCTTCTTCTTAAGATTGGTGTTATATGCGTTTAATATCCCTTTGTCGTCTCATAGAAAAGAGGATCTCGGGTAAGATGGAGGGTGGTGAATTATATTCTTAATCTTTCACCACACGGAAAGTAAAATAGGAAAAAAATAAAACAGATTTTTTTTATAAGAATATAATATTTTTTTACAAGATATTATGAATACTATCAGTACATCAACAATGAATAAATATATGATTTTATTAAAAAAAAAAATAATTCAAACACAAAACAATATTTAATTAATTGCAGATTACATACATACATACATATCATCACGCCATATCCCTTGCAGGGTAGGCAGAGAGAACAGAGTGCCAGAGAACTCTATCTCTGCATACTTCACTCGCTTCCTCAACATTCATAATTCTCTTCATACACGCTCGCCGGTTCCGGAGACTCTTGACTCCACCTTCCTTCAGTACATGACCGATCTGGTCTAGGTAGGTTAGTCTCGGTCTCCCTCGGTACCTACATCCTTCCACTTTCGCATTGTATATCTCCTTAACCAGACGTTCGTTCGGCATTCTTTCCACATGTCCGAACCATCGGAGCATGCCCTTTCGCATCTTTACGCCAATACTCTCTTTCATACCTACTCGCTCTCTTACGTCGTTGTTACGAATGTGGTCGGTCAGCCTAACTCCACAGATTTTCCGCAGAGATCGCATTTCGACCGCATTAATTTTACTTTCATACTCTTTTCTGCATACACAACTCTCGCTTCCATACAGTAATATTGGGACAAGCACTGCATTATGTATTGCTACACGTGCTTTCTGGCTGAGGTGGTGGCTGCCGATAAGTTGACCCAACGCTCCGTTCACTCTATTTCCCGCATTCACTCTTCGCTCTATTCGCTATATAATTGCAGATTAATTATAGAATGCCAACTAATAATACGATTTTGTATATATTATTTGCTGTAGCTTATTCTTTAAACCATCTAAATGATTACCAGTCCAAAGAAAGTGTTCCAGTCAGTCGCCGTCGCACGTGGTGCTTCCATATTCCGTAGCGGACACGCTACGTGCATTCATAAAATGTTATTACTTTGTGACGTAATATTATAAAATTAAACGACTGTTATAGTTGTCGAGACGTAACCTACATGTACATTATGAGTTTTAAAACGAAACTAGCTACGCATAAATGTTTTCCTTTAATTTAACCAATTAATTTTATTTTACATTAAAAAAAAATATTGATTTAAACTTCGAACTATTTCAAAATTCATATACCTATTCTATTTTAATTATATCATAGCATTGGTCTGTGAGTTTGCGAATTTAGTTCAACTGTAATTTATTTAGTTTTTTTTTCTACTTTAACATTAAATCCTTTTTGATTTTATATGGATTATTTCTGTGTTTTATTGAAATTTTAATTATCTATTTACATCTCTTACCTTGTGCAATAACCACAAAAAAAAAGTAACGAATTATTGATCAAATTAGAAGCAAAATTCCATATTAATTTTAAATAATAACTAAATCATAATAATTCACTCTTTTCTGATGTGTCCATTAGGTATCACTGTCCCAAATCAACCCTTCTGGTTATCTTAGAATAGAAGTTCTATTTTCTATTCACTGTAAAGTAGGATTTTTTTAAAAGAAAATTACTAAACTCTAAGAAGCAAATTTTTGTATGGCGGGGACTCTACAAATATATTATGTACGGAAATACATAACACACAGACATGTATATTGTATAAAAAACTGTCATGTATGGGGACTATCCCACGACAAGAAATCGTTACATAGACTTATGGAGTAAAAATTCACTTTCAATTCATCATCATTCTCCTACTCTTATGCCAATTACTTGGGGCCGATACAATATGTACTCTACTTTCATAGTATATATTGTAAAAGTGTTATTGGCAATAGTTTTATGACCGGCCTCGTAGGCAGACGCCAACCCTCATTGGGAATGTAATTGTTAACCAAACGGCATCAGATAGAGTTGGCCCAGGTCGTTATAAAGTTCTTAGTCGTCTTTTACGATATCCACGAGAAAACTAAGGGTTGGTAGTATTCGTAGCCGCTACCACAAAGCACTAAAATTTCTCTTTCAATTATAAGATATAAATTGGCTGTAAAGAAAAGGCCACGAATCTCCTTTTAGAATCGGAGGAGAACTATAGTCGTATTTAAGATTGAAAATTCAGATGACAGGGATGCATGCAAGGAAAACGTGACATAAATGCCGAAGGTAATCCATTTTGACTAGCATGGTAAAGTAGGTCAATTTCTCTCCCGCTATAAAAGAAGCCTACTAGCGAGACTTATATTGAGAAGAAAAAGAAGAAGTAATGATAAATATAAATGATGAAATACATCATCATCATCATCGTCCTACTGTTGGGCTCCAGCCTACTCCATAATGAGAGAGAAATTGACCTATTATACCACGCTGGTCAGACGTGTTGGTACAGGGTTTTATTTCAAGTTTTCCTTGTTCTTCTTCTCGCATATATGTAATATACGTTTTATATCCCTTAGTCATCTCTTACGATCACCCACGGGTAAGAAATGGGGTGGTGAATTGTATTCTTACTCCGTCACCACACGGATTTGAAATGATGAATACAATTCTCTAGAATGTATTAAGGTTTATTCTAAAAATATTTCTTGTATCGAAATTTATTACTTCCTTTTGTTAGTTCCGAAATGTATTCAACGTTTTAATATTGTTCCGGGTAGGTATAATATTATAAAAGTATTTCATATACGGTTAGATTTATATAATATATAGTATGTAGGCTACGTTTTTTGATGTACTTTAGTTATGTTTTTATTATTAACAGTATTTATATGGTATGAAGAGAGTATTGATGTAAAGATGCGAAAGGGAATGCTCTGATGGTTCGGACATGTGGAAAGAATGCCGAACGAACTGGTTAAGAAGATATACAATGCGAAAGTGGAAGGATGTAGGTACCGGGGGAGACCGAGACTAACCTACCTACATCAGATCAGTCATGTACTGAAGGAAGATGAAGTCAAGAGTCTCCGAAACCGGCGAGCGTGTATGAAGAGAATTATGAATGTTGAGGAACCGAGTGAAGTATGCAAGGATAGAGTTCTCTGGCACTCTGTTCTCTCTGCCTACCCTGCAAGAGACATGGCGTGATGGTATGTATGTATGTTTATCTTAATATATATAAATTACGTGTCACGTTGTTTGTCCACGATGGACTCCTAAAGTACTTAACTGATTTTAATCAAATTTGCACAGCATGTGTACTTTGATCTAACTTAAAAGATAGGATAGCTTTCATCTCAATTTATAGTAATATTATTTTTATGCAAATTATTTGTTTATTATTTGAGAGTCACAATTATCTGTTATCCCAAACGATTCTAACAGATGGCGGTATCTGTTGACTGGATTGAGTAAGTATTTAATAGATGGCGCTATCTTAAACGTACAAATGTTTCACATAAGCTACAATTTATTAGCATAACCACCACATGTTACTGAGGCTACCTTAGCCACAGCAACGCGTGGCCGAGTCTGCTAGTATGTTAATAAAGCTTTGAGACAAAGAATTTTTTTTAATTCATATTTTTTATAGACGAGTTTAAATAGTTACTAGATTATAAAAAAATATTTGCGCGCGAAAATTTATTAATATAAGCGGAATTTTAACCTACATTTATTGGAAATACGTTTCAATTATTAATAATTAGGCTACTGTGGGTAGGTAACGTGTGATATGTGGCAATCAAAACGTCTTGCTTATACACGGTAATGTGAGTCACATTTCCGTTATCATGACGCTGTTGCTCATTTTTCTGATAATACTGAAGCAATTGTAAGGCCACCCTGTTTACATATTTCTGTCTATAACCACGAGCCCCTGCAACTGGGGTGATACTGTGTCTCTCGAAGAAAATCGACGTCTGAATACTGGCAATGTACAATGGCGCTGCGTTCGATGAGTGACAGAGTTGGACGCCGAATTTTTGGATGGATTTTGGTTGGTAGGTAGCGGCCTAGCTGTAACCCTGGTAATGCAAAGGTTCATGAGCGGTTGTAACACTTACCACAAGATGCCACTTGATCGTTTGCCAACAGACGTAATAAAAAAGTAGTTTTACTCTTTTTAGCAATGATAACTCTTTATATATTTAGTAAGTTTTGAAAAATATATTGGCTATTCAAATTACTGTTTAGCATTTCATTTGCTTGATTATTTATAAAAACCAGATTAAGAGCGAAAAATGATTGTCACAAGTGGGATTCGAACCCACACCTATATACATATTATATGTGTAGGTAAACAATGTCGGGTAGATGGCACACGTCTCCTTAAACACGAAAATATAATACGGTGCGAGAATTGAATGTCCTACAATAGTTCACGGTGGTGTAAATGTAAGCACGATTGGAACAAATTTCCAATAGCTGTGGGTTAGAATCCCACTTATGACAATCATTTTTCGCAGTTAATCGGGTTTTTATAAATATATCGGCTAGATGAATTTATAAGCCTTTGATATCCTAAGTACTCGCCGACATTACAAATTATTTACAAATCTTTCTTCTTTGTATCAACTCGCAACATCGTTTAGAGGCTCGTCAACAAAAGCCTGCAATTTCCCGTATCAAAAAGGCTAAATTTTCAAACGTGCCAAATCATGGTGTTGCTTTACAAAAGGCTTTTATGGCGTAAAAGAGGGTTTATTGTGTAGTGTAAACATGAGTTTGATAACTTAAGAGACAGTTTACGTGTGAAGAAAAATCTATGATTTACCTTTAGAGCAGACATATTTTTTCTCTTTATTATATAAAACCCATATGGTCTTGGCTTAAGAACATGTCCATTAAACTATGAATATACATGGTTGAATGAAGTCCTAAAGATGATAAATCTCTAATTATTGTCACTTTTATAAATTATGGCCATTTTCACGTAATTCCTCAGTCGATTTTTAAATACTCCCAAGGAGAATAGAGACGCGAAGTATTCTGTGTTCTGAATTTGTCAGAATATTATGTAACTATTCATGGATCTGGATATGGATTTAAATCATCATTATATCAGCATGCTGTGTGGTAGCGGCTACGAATACTACCAACCCTTACTTTGCTAATGAATGTTGTAAAAGACGACTAAGATAACTGCATCTGATGCCATTTGGTCAACAAGTACATTCCCAAGGAGGGTTGACGTCTGGCAGGCGGCCGGTCATAAAGCTATTACTAACAACTTGTACTATGAAAGAAAAGAAGAGTACATATTGTATCGACCCCAAGTAATTGGTATGAGAATGATGATCATCATTATATCAGCAAAGAATTTATAAGCATATTACATCTCTAAGTCATCTTTTACGACATCCAAGGGCATAATAAGTGCTGAATCGTATTCTTACTGTATCACCAAATCGAATGGCAACAAAAATTAAATCCCTTTTAGTTTATTGCATGTAAGCAATGAATAATAACTCTTTCACTTGTCATAAAAAAAATATCTCTGCATATAATAAACCTTGATCTACAAATGGTTGCATTTGAAATGTCAAAAACCACAATTGTACAGTAATATCTAATGCAATCGAAATAACCTTCGCTACAGAGAGAATAAAGCTTTCTTAGAAATAAGTTTAATGATAATATACACCATTGTAAGTATTTTTTTTACTAATCTTTTGAATGTGTCGTGCTTTTGATTGAATGTCTTTGTATGGATATATCCATCATATATGATGAGAGATGAATGGCATATAACAAGTGGGTTTATTGATATGAATAGATTCAAAAAAACGTGAGAGATGCAAAAAAATATAGATGGATTGTTATGAATGAGGATAGATGTGGGTATGAATGGAGTGAGGACAGATAAGACGGCTGACAGGAGTCTATGGTAGGTGAGAACATGTTGACACCATTTAACATGGTAAGAGGGTAGGCTATACGGTTGATATTTTGAATATTTCATTCTAAAATATTAAATGGAGATAAACTGAGGATTACTCGTGTGGTGACGGAGTAAGAATACAATTTAACCTCTATCTTACTCGTAGGTGATCATAGGAGACAGCTAAGAGATATAAAACGCATATAACATCTATGCAAGAGAAGGGAAACTCGAAACAAAACCCTATACCAACACGTCTGACTAGCACGGTATGGTAGGTCAATTTCCCTCTCAATATAGGGGAGGCTCAAGTCCAACAGTGGGACATATATTAGCTGAAATGATGAAACTTAGGATATTTACAAGTCATAGAGAACCATTATATGCAGGTAGCACAGGACCCTTCTTCTTCTTTTCGGATGAGAGTCGTAAAAAAAAGAAAAATAATAAAAAAAAACAACAACAGTTTCTTCACCATCATCATCTTCCTCTAATTCTAATTATGATTGACGCGATATGTACTAATCTACATTATATATATTGTAGAAGTTTTGGCAATAGCTTCATGAACGGCCGCCTACCACGTCAACTCTCCTTTGGAATGTAATTGTTGACTAGACCGTATCAAATGGAGTTGTCCATAGTGGATATGAAGGTTTTAATCGCCTTTTACTACACCTACAAGTAATGTGAAGGTTTTATAGTAAACGTAGCCAGTACCACACAAGGGATGATAATATACATAGCCAGTACCACACAAGGGTTGATAGTATACGTAGCCAGTACCACACAACAGCAGTATACTCCTGATGAACTTATAATACTAAGCGTAATCACCACTCAAATGTTCAAGGTGGTGATTGTAGCATTATCTTTTTGGTAAGAGACTTATGTCTAACAAATATCGATAGACGTTGATCGATTTTAAAATAAACTAAACAGAAACAAGATTTGTATCAAACAATTTGAAAGTGAAATTTTTATGTCGATTCCATTGATATATAATTGAGGCCTTCGTTAAAGTAACTCACGATGCATGACAGGCTTATTGTACCTCGATTCCATTCCTGATAGTATTGATGATATTTACCTGTAAAGAAATAAAAAAAAAAGATTAATACAGTTAAAATATATCCTTGATCCTTGGTTATATACATCCTACTATTGAGCTCGAATTTCATCATCAATAAGAAGGAAATTTATCTGAATTCTGATGTTTAGGCGAGTATTACATGCATACAAGTCATTATACCATATCCCTTGCAGGGTAGGCAGAGAGAAGAGAGTGCCAGAAAACTCTATCCTTGCATACTTCACTCGCTTCCTCAACATTCATAATTATCTTCTTACACGCTCGCCGGTTTCGGAGACATTTGAATAAAACTATTTATACAGATTCTATAGCGTTTGTATTTGATTTTTAATTGCCCAATGTTTCGAACGCTTTATACAAAATATCGGGAAATTAAAAAAATAAATAAAAAGAAAATCAAATAAAACGCAATAGAATCTGTAAAAATACCTAGTTTTATTTCAAAGAAAATTGACCACTTTGATTAAGCGAGTATTATTTCGAATTTTATTTCGAATTTTATTTCGAATTCTCCTTATTTTGCATAGATGATATATCCGTATTATATCCTTTAGCCGTCTATTACGATACTCATGGCATAGATCAATGAAATCAAATCATTTATTATGCATAAGGCCCCATAGGGGCACTTACATATTGTTAATTTTACATTATTTTTTTTAAATTAATTTTAATTAATCTACCACTGGATCGGAAAGCAACCACATACGGAGAAGATCCGGCAAGACAATCAGTGGGCTCGTCATTTTTTTTTATTATATATTTTCACGAATGTGATTGGTTACATGTTTAATTTATGTTAGCTCTAGTGATATGCCCTTTTCGAGTAAAGATTATTTTTTTAAATTTTGTATATAATACAAAATTAAACTAAGAATATTATTCGCAACAATGACGTAAGAGAGCGAGTAGGTATGAAAGAGAGAATTGGTGTAAAGATGCGAAAGGGAATGCTCCGATGGTTCGGACATGTGGAAAGAATGCCGCACGAACGTCTGGTTAAGAAGATATACAATGCGAAAGTGGAAGGATGTAGGTACCGGGGGAGACCGAGACTCACCTACCTAGACCAGATTGGTCACGTGCTGAAAGAAGGTGGAGTCAAGAGTCTCCGAAACCGGCGAGCGTGTATGAAGAGAATTATGAATGTTGAAGAAGCGAGTGAAGTATGCAAGGATAGAGTTCTCTGGCACTCTGTTCTCTCTGCCTACCCTGCAAGGGATATGACGTGATGATATGTATGTAATATTTATAAAACAGAAAAGAAACGAAAATGGCTGGACCAGATCCTACAAGCGGCATCCGATCACGAGTTAACTATTAGAGCAGCCATCACGTCCCTCAACCACATTGGAGGGAAGGGAGAGATGCTGTACGTATCTACTGCAAGCATATGATGAATATATTTTGATATATAGTACGTATTTTATAGTAGTAAGGCAGTTCTCTGTCTACAATCGCGGGCCGCCGGGTTAGTACCACACTTTAGCAGAAAATCGACGTGAGAGTAGTGGCAAAGCGCTGTTGCTTTGTTTGGTGAGCAGTAAAGCTGGCAATAGTATAGCTGTACCGTTGGTATTGCAAAGATTCATGGTCTACATTAATACTTACCACCATGTCCACACAATAGTGGGTCATATATAAGCTAAAGAAAAAAAAAACAGAGCAATATTAAAAAAAAATATTTTAAGAAAATTTCACTTCTGATTTCTCTACTGATCTTTACGCTATTTTTGTCAGTATAAATACGAAAATATTCCTCCTAATCGTTTTATTTAATATCAATAACTTAGGTAAACATCGGATATTATTAATTAGTGGTAGGACAGTTCTCTGTCTACAGCCGGTCCGTCCGGGGTAGTACCACACTCTCACAGAAAATCGACGTCTGAGTAATGGTAATGCGCTTCGTTCGGTGAGCGAGAGAGCCGGAAGCCCAACTGGGTGGGTATGGGTATTGTAATGATAGCGGCGGCACGGAGTCCTCTCCTTCCGGTTGATGCAGATCTTGTCGGGGCACGGTTGCTTCGGCAGGTACCTGCACACGGTCGCGTGGAGAGGGTGTGAACTCCGTCCTGCCACTATTGCGGTAGTGACGGGGACACGGCGCAACATACGCTCCAGGCACGTCTGAGCTGGGACGGGCAGCGCCGTGACCTCGTCGCTGTCATCGGTGCCGACCTGACGCTGCCGGCTGTCGCAAAAGCGATGGTCGATAGCGTCAGGAATTGGGACGCGGTCGCCGCCTTCTGCGAGGCTGTCATCTCGCAGAAGGAGGCGGCGGAACGAGTCCGGGAGGATTCCCGTGACCCGGGCCGCCTTCAACGGCCGGGGCAGCAAAGGCGCTAATATCTGCGCCTGATGCCGTCCTAACCGAGGCTTCGGGTGATCGGACCGGGGAATTGTCCGGTCACCCGACGTGAGGCCACGCTGTCGGGGCGTCGACACGAGAGGAACCCGCAAGGGTAACGTGCCACCGAAGACAAAGATCGGGTACCGGTGGCCCGCTCGTACGGCGAAGAGAGGTGTTTGCAGGGTGGGTCCATGGGGTGGCGCGCCGCCTCTTCTGTCGCCCCGGACCGATTTGTCGGAGCGCGACCACATCCATGGTCCACCTTGCAAAAAATAAAAATAAAAAAAAGTGTATTGTAATGATAGGCAGCAGCCTAGCTATAGCAGAGGTCAATGGGCGGCAGTGACAGTTACCAATAGGTGTGCTGTTTGCTCGTTTGCCACCATAAGCAATAAAAAAAAAGATATTTTATTTTAATATAATCTAGTATAATCATTATCCTTATGTATTGGAAATCTTTATTTGCAGTTATATTTTAGTTCAACACCCTCTAAATATCATAGACATATATGAGACAAAGACATCGTATGAACAGGTTCAAGATCAATCTTAAGTTCATTAGTTGTTAAACCAGTTCTGCAATTTGTGATTACGATAGTTTCTGGTTTCTTTTTATAAGGTTAATAAACAAATCAATATTAATATGATTAGCTATCTCAGGATTCTAATGACGTAAGTTTTAATTGTTTTTTTCATTTGGTGACGGAGTAAGGATACCATACTGTATCTTAGTCATAAGCGTCGTTAACATTCTTTTTTTATTGCCTATGGTGGTTAAAGAGCACCGAGCGGGCCACCGAAGACAAAAATCGGGTAGCGGTGGCCCGCTCGCACGGCGAAGAAGAGGTGCTTGCAGGGTGGGTCAATGGGGTTGCGCGCCGCCTCTTCCGTCACCCCGGACCGACTTGGCGGGGTGCGACGTCCATGGCCCACCGCAAGAAAAAAAAAAAAATGGTGGTTAAAGAGCAAGCAGCACACCTGATGGTAAGTGATACTGCTGCATATGGACCTTAGCAACACCAGGGGCAGAGCCAAGCCATTGTCTATCTTAAATTCAAACAACATCTATGCAAATTCAAATTCATTTATTATATGCAAACCCTGTGAGGGCTTATCTATTATCAGTTTTAACATTTTAAATTAATACAATAAACTAGCACCGGATCGGAACGTAACCACTACTGAGAAGATCCGACAAGAAACTCAGCAGGTTTGTCTATTAATATTATTTCTTTACTGATTTTTTTTAAATTGAAATACAAACTAAAAGAATATAGGTGAATCAGATCCAGCAAGAGAAAGGAAATTCAAAATAAAACTAAGTTAATCCGTCCGTCCGTGGAGAGTCAAGTGCGACATCCGTAGTGTGACGCATATGAGTTGAGGTGAGGATGATCATGAAGCATTCATTGGCTTATAAAATATAGGTTCTCTTCTTAACTAGGTTGGTATCTTCTAGATAATTGAATTACCTATTGTGAAGTTTGAATTGTCGTAAAAAGATATTTAAGTTTTCTGTTATTTTAGAAGTAATGAAGAATTTTCTCAGGCAATTCAGGCTGGTCCGTCTGGGGTAAGTACCACACTCTTGCAGATTATCACGTCTGAGAAATAGTCATTTGTTATTGCGCTTTGTTGGATGGACGAGGGAGCAGGTAGTCTAACTGTGTGAGTTTGGGGTTTGTATTGGTAGGCAGCTTAGCTATACCCTTGGTATTGCAAAGGTGGTGGGTAACCTGATGGTAAGTGTTGCTGCCGCCCCGCTGATTGTTTAGGTCTATTAAAATAAAAGTCTCACCTTTGAACTATAAATGGAATAAAAATTGAAGCGATTTGAGTGCATACTTTGTATCAGAAGTGACGGCAACATTCAAGAAAAGTCCAAGGTTTGATGGTAGTCTGTTTTTAAACCTTTCTATAAGTACTAATAACCTTTCTATAAAACAAGATAAGTGTATTACACAAATTAATACTCTAGAGATACATATAATACCATTATTTTTTTTATTTTGACTACACAGATAGCGTAGTGGTTAAGACACCGATCTCCCGTGCCAGTGCCGTGGGTTTGATTTCTACGCTGAACAATAACTTTGTGGATCGTCTGGGTGTAATTTATCTGACTTAATTATATATTTGTAAAGTCCCCCGCAATACAAGGAATATTTCCTTAGTGCAGGGTGGTGTCTTATAGAGCCCGAGAGTGCATACCGCCGAGCGGGCAACCGAAGACAAAGATCGGGTACCGGTGGCCCGCTCGCACGTCGAAGAAGAGGTGCTTGCAGGGTGGGTCAATGGGGTTGCGCGCCGCCTATTCCGTCACCCCGGACCGAATTGGCGGGGTGCGACGTTCATAGCCAACCGAAAAAAAAAAAAAAAAAAAAAAAAAGGTGGTGTCTTATAAAAAAAAATATATAAAAAATAATACTCTACTTAACTCTTCCTTTCTTGTCTATGTCTGTTGTTAAAAACGTTCAAGGAATATGTATTATTTTCTTTAATTTTTAAGTAAATTATTAAATTTTGATAATATTAGTAACTTCGACCATACAACAAGGTAGGTATATATCACTATATATATTATATCAATAGCTCATCAGGCTTGCTTTCGTCGTAACATCACAGTATCATTACCGCTATGATATATCACCTTACCTCGTTATTTCAGATGACAGATAACACACGACCCACAGTCACCTTGATCTTAGTGAAGGGCTGTCAACGGGAATTTTGTGAGCACATATCTATTTACATACAATGTATAGTCTAAATAATCTTCATATTATCAAAATTCATTCTAAAATTAATTTAATGATAAATATATTATTATGTATATTACATATACATGACAATTTAAGAAGACAATGAATTGTTGTATTCTTGCCGTGTGGTGACGGAGTAATAATACAATTTACCACCTATGTACCACTTAACTTACCCGTGAGTGATTGTAAAATATGTCTAAGGAATAAAATATACATACATACATATTATCACGCCATATCCCTTGCAGGGTAGGCAGAGAGAACAGAGTGCCAGAGAACTCTATCTCTGCATACTTCACTCGCTTCCTCAACATTCATAATTCTCTTCATACACGCTCGCCGGTTTCGGAGACTCTTGACTCCACCTTCCTTCAGTACCTGACCGATCTGGTCTAGGTAGGTTAGTCTCGGTCTCCCTCGGTACCTACATCCTTCCATTTTCGCATTGTATATCTTCTTAACCAGACATTCGTTCGGCATTCTTTCCACATGTCCGAACCATCGGCGCATTCCCTTTCGCATCTACTCACCAATACATACCAATACACCAATACTCTCTTTCATACCTACTCGCTCTCTTACGTCGTCGTTACGAATGCGGTCGGTCAGCCTAACTCGAATAAAATATACATATAACATTTATGCCAGAGAAGGGAAACTTGAAATTAAACTTTATACTATAGACGTGTTGGTATCAGCGTAGTGTAGTAGGTCAATTTCCTTCCTAGTGTGGAGAAGACTCGAGCCCAGTAGTGGGGCATATACATATAAGCTGAGATAAGATGATGATCATTGTATTTTTATATTGTTATGAGAGTTATTAAAATTGTTTGAAAAGTCTCTAGAAGAATACTTTCCTGGTAAGGTACAAAGTGGAAGGATGTAGGTACCGAGGGAGACCGAGACTAACCTACCTAGACCAGATCGGTCATGTACTGAAGGAAGGTGGAGTCAAGAGTCTCCGAAACCGGCGAGCGTGTATAAAGAGAATTATGAATGTTGAGGAAGCGAGTGAAGTATGCAAAGATAGAGTTCTCTGGCACTCTGTTCTCTCTGCCTACCCTGCAAGGGATATGGCGTGATGATATGTATGTATGTATGTATGTACATCAGTATCTTTACGTTTGGAATAATACACTATACGGAATTTGTAGCAACTCGAGAAAATTACTGTGGCCATTGTCATCAATTTTGAGGCTTACATATAGCCTTTATTAACTTCTATCATATGATGTACTACTGTTATTATCATAGCTGGATATAGTGTTATTTACTGGCTGGAATTTCTTTTGTCAACAATTACATTCCCAAGGAGGGTTGACGTCTGATAGGTGGCCGGTCATAAAATTATTGCCAGTAACTTTTACATTATGTACTATGAAAAAAAGAGTACATATTGTATCGTCCCCAAGTTATTGGGAACCTATTTTCTGGTTATATAGTAACCTAATGAATTTTTCTATGCCTATAGATTAAAAATAAAACATATTGTTATAAATATTTCAATGGTGATCTAAACGAGTAAACTTTTACGCAACATTGATTTATACTATATATTTACGCAACAACGAGAAATACCGCGTAAATTAATGTACATTAATAATTTAGGAAGCACTTTCTACGTGAAGGTTCCGGCTGGTAATAGTAGCGATACACTTATTTTTGTATAAATAAACAATAATAAGATATATATTATGTTTTGTTTTCTCTAAAGTATAAACATTATTAGGTTCAGTTCAAGAGTATCGATGAAGAAATTCCTAATTACTGAGATTTAGCATTTAAATTTCTAAAACAGTACATAATATACCGTGTTTTATGTGGTGACGGAGTAAGAATATTATATTCTTACTCGCCCTCTCCTAACTTACCCGTGGGTGATCGTAAGAGACGACTAAGGGTTCTAAAATACATACATATTTAATAGTGGTAGGACCACGCTGTTGACAGTTCTCTGTCTACAGCCGCGGGCTGGTCCGTCCGGGTTAGTACCACACTCTCGCAAAAGATCGTTCGGTCTTCGGCTTCGTTCGGTCAGCGAGAGAGACGGAAGCCCAACTGGGTGGGTTTGGGGATTTTATTGGTAGGCAGCGACCTAAGCCCTTGGTATTACAGTGACACTTACCATCAGGTGCGCTGCTTGCTCATTCGCCACCATAAGCAATAAAAAAAAACATAACATCTATGCAAGAGAAGAACAACGAAGAACTCGAAACAAAACCCTATACCAACACGTCTGACTAGCACGGTGTAGTAAATTAATTGCCTTCTCATAATGGAGGAGGTTCGAGCCCTTCGTTCGAACAGTAGGACATATATGAGCTGCAATGATGATGATGTACTCGGCAGACTGCGTCCCGCCCGAGAAAGCAGCGCCATATTAGAAATGATATTTTGCAATTTGTTTAATTGTACTGCAAATATGATGACATATCAATATCAGCGCCACCTACTGGCTCCAATTATGTTTTAAAACCATCCACAAAGCCACATTGGCACACAAAGTTTCATCCAAATTGGTCCAACCGTTTAGGACGAATTAGGTCACAAACACTCGTACAGAAGAATTATACGTATTCAAATATATTATTAGCATTGTGTTTATAATATTATTTTTAAAAACACCAACCTGCACTAAGAAAATAATCCTTGTAAAGTTTCCTTTACAAACATGCAATTTATGCAAACAAATTACGCCCCAGACTCTGAACAATATTTTTTGGATCGCATAATTTAATCATCATCATTATAATTACAAATAAATAATTAATATGTACAATTAAAGCTAAGTTTTAAATTAAAATATTTACAGAAAAATAGAAGAAAATAGAATAAGTAATAAAAAATAAAGAAATAAAAAGAGAAACAAAAGCCGCAATCAGGCATCGAAAAATTCCTCCGCATCACTGTCCACTGGTAATGTGCCCAGAAGGCTAGCAGCATTGCCACGCATAATGTATTGTCCGGTGTGGGAATCGAACCCATGGCACTGGTACGGAAGATCATTATCTTAATCACAACGCCATCTGTGCAGCCTTATACAGTGATGTTATCTGTTAACTTCCTTCTTTACCTTTTTCTTTTATACATAGAAAAAGGTATTATTCCTATTCCTACCTATTCCGAATATTATTCCTAGTAGGTTCTTTATTCTTCAAGAAAATTGTTACTAATAGTAGAAATAACTAGTTTAAATATACAAATAGCATGTGAAGATGTAATCTTACAAATTTAGTTGATGATGGCCCGCCTCTGCACTTCTGATTAAACACATCCTCAATTGAATAGAATCGTCTTTGATAACAATGAATGCACAAGTCTTTTGTTGTTTTAATACATACATTTCTTAGAGTTACATACTAGATATATTTTCTTTTTTAAATACAATATTCATTAGGGAATAAATTCTTATTTAGCGATAGTCTTTAGGTGTTTTGTGGTAACGGCTACGAATACTACAAATCCTTACTTTGCTCGTTGATGTCGTAAAAGATACATAAGAGTTTATTTCGATCTGATCCAATTCCATCTGATGCCGTTTTGTCAATAAATACATATCCAAGGAGGGTTAACAGGCATGCTGCGATTTATAAAACTATTGCCAATAACTTTTGCAATATGTACGATGGCAGAGGAGTACAAATTACATCGATCACAAGTAATTGGGATAAATACTGTGTAATTATGTATTATAGCGACCTGAGCCGTTTGGTCAACAATTACATTTCTAAGGAGAGTTAACATTTGGCAGGCGGCCGGTCATAAAACTATTGCCAATAA
This sequence comes from Lymantria monacha, assembly GCA_905163515.2. Classification (NCBI taxonomy): domain Eukaryota; kingdom Metazoa; phylum Arthropoda; class Insecta; order Lepidoptera; family Erebidae; genus Lymantria; species Lymantria monacha. Next base: position 2,857,691 of record LR991099.1, read on the forward strand.
CTTTTACAATATGTAGGTACTATGAGAAAGAGTGCGTATTGTATCGACCCCAAATAATTGCGATAAGATTAAGAGAATAATGATCGTGTAATAATATTGAATAATGAACTATGATCTTTTGAAATACCGGATTCAAATTCACTTAGACTAACATTAGTTTGTAAACAGTAGAAATAATTGTTCTGTGTGAAATTCGAGTCAAGGATACGAGATATTCTCCGTACGGTAATGAAGTTGAACTTGATGTAATAGTTGACTTTCCGATATCCGAAGGACCATCTTTTGACTGCACAGATGGCGTAGTGGTTAAGATACCGACCTTCCGTGCCAGTGGCGTGGGTTCGATTCCCACGCAGGACATTACTTTGTGTGATACACAAAGTGTTGTTCTGAGTCTGGGTGTAATTTGTCTGCGTTAATTGCATGTTTGTAAAGTCCCCCGCAATACAAGGTTTATTGCCTTAGTGCAGGGTGGTGTCTTTTTAAAAAACGGCGAAGAGAGGTGTTTGCAGGGTGGGTCCATGGGGTTGCGCGCCGCCTCTTCCGTTGCCCCGGGCCGATTTGCCGGGTCGCGACCACATCCATGGTTCCACCTTGCGAAAGAAAAAGAAAAAAAAAAAAAAAGGGTGGTGTCTTTTTAAAAAAAAAAAAAAATCTATAATAGTGATACTTAATTCAAAAGAGCTGTCTTAGTTTTTAAAATATAAACTAGAATAATATCGTACTCGGTACTATTTTTTTTTTAAATGCACTGCACTAAGCAAACAATTCTTATATTGCGGTGGCATTCACAAACATATAATTAACAGTTAAAAATTATACCCAGACTGAGGAAAACGATTTATAAATGATACAGGGTATTGTTGCGTGGGAATCGAACTCATAACAATTGGCACCGTAGGTCAGTATATTATCATCATCATCTCATCTCAGCTCATATGTCCCACTGCCGGGTTCGAGCCTGCACCACAATGAGAGGGAAATTGACCTACTATACCACGCTGGTCAGACGGGTTTTGCTTCGAGTTTTCCTTCTCCTGCATAGATGTTATATGCGTTTTATATCCCTTAGTCATCTCTTACAATCACCCACGGGTAAGATAGGGGGTGGTGAATTGCATTCTTACTCCGTCACTACACAGATATATCAGATATAAATAAATAAAATTTATACCACTAAAAGTTACATAACGCTATGGTTCTTCAGGACTTGGAAAACAGATCGATATAACACATATAATATTTACGACGTTGAAACCACGTGTCAAGACATTGACGCCACGTCACTACGATTTTAGGCGACGCGTTACATCTCCCTCCCTTCTATAATAAATGAGGTGAAAGATATAACGTGATTATTATTACGTTAGATATAAAGCGTAAAAGCATATTGTTATAAAAATTAATAATAAAATAATTTCTTACGTTTACGCGAATATTAACACATAAAATTAAACTATTTTTACGAATTTTGTCGCTTTTGTATATGATTTTTAACTTTTGAAATAAAACATATTTTACGGATTTTATCGCGTTTATATTTGATTTTTATTAGTTTTATTTCAAATATGTAATATTCGCGTAAACATCATAAATTATTATGATAATTAACTTACTAAAGATTCGAACACTTTTCAGCAATCGTTATGATCCGTAAAAATAGTTTTATTTAATACAATTCCATATGTTTACGTGCATCACAAATTAGTGTTCAATATTATTTATTATTAGTGAAATATCATTTTTTTATTACTTATGTAGAGAAACATCATCTTCTCAGCAAATATACTTCCTATTTAAGCCTCCTTCACTACAGGATCTGTACGAAACCATGCACCACCACTTATTCAGACACGTTGTTATAGGGTTTTATTTATAAGTTTTCCATTTCTTGCATCGATGTCATCTGAATATTTTTTTTAAACAACACCATGTTCTAAGGAAATAATAATTGTATTGCAGAGGCCTCTATAATCATATCGGGTACCGGTGGCCCGTCCGCACGGCGTAGGCGAGGCGTTTTGCAGGGTGGGTCTGTGGGGGGTCGCGTGCCGTCTCCTCCGTCACCCCGGACCGATTTGGCAAGGCGTGACCACCATCATAGACCACCGCAAAAAAGGGCTGTATAATCATGAAATTAACGCAGACAAATTACACCCAGACTCAGAACAACATTTTGCGGTTCGCATCAAGTATTCGTTTGAATCGAACACGTGGCACTGAAGGTGGTTATCTTAATCACTACGCCATTTGTGCAGTCGTATATATTATATCGTTCAGTCATCTTCTACGACATCAACAGGGAAGAAGGAGTGGCAAAAAATATTCTTACGTAACGCATATAAAAGAAATATCATATTGAATTAAAACATTAACACACATTAACACTAATGTTTACGCTAGTATTATATATTTGAAATAAAACTATTTTTACAGATTTCATTGTGTTTGTATTTTATTTTAAATTTCCCAATGTTTTGAATACGCTATGGTCAAGGAAGACCGTATAAAAATCCGTAAAAAATATGTTTCATACATAAAGGATCATTACGTAATTATTGTAAATTGCATTTACGGTAATCAGATAATTGAATTAACCATAAACAACTGTCATGCAACAATCCAAGTAGAATGTAACAATATCAAGTTATTCGTTTTATGTGAGCTATAAAGCAGTAGACATGAAACTGTTTACACATTTGTTACAATGTCAATTTATGTTCTTACACTAACGGTAATTGATTTTATGTGCGAGAAAAATATTTTTATGGTGCAACATTGTAGTTACAGTAATAAAATTAATTATTTGAAATCGATATCTCACTCATCGCTTTAGCAGCGGATCGTAACATGTTCGAAATTTGAAACCAAAAATCAAACGCAACCAAAATCCGTAAAAATAATTTTGTTTCAAATATGTATAATTCGCGTAAACTGCAGAAATGATTATTAAATTAATTATATTATCCAATGTGAGGGATTATGTAGACACTAGAAAGATTCTCGAATGATTACAATGGATGATGCAGCGTAGGATAACCTCCACTAGGGGGACTAACGACATCTGAAAAGTCGCAGGGAAGCGTTTTATGCAAGTGGTAATAGACCATTCTGACTGTCTGTCTGGCAATTCTGGCAATCTCGTGGAGAGGCCTATGTCCAACAGTGGACGTCAACGGACTAATGAATGGATGGATGGATGAAATGTATGAAGAATACATATCATCACCACTTTCCCACGGATATAAGAAATGAGTAATATATTTATTTAAGCATAAATATATCATTCTTTCCCGGTCCACTATTGGTCTTAAGCCTCTTCAAAAGGAGATTATGCTAGCAAGCTTTGGAAATGAATTGGTGATCATAGATAATGTTATAAGTTGCCAGAGATTAGGGGTGGTGATACATATTCTTAATCTGTACCACTCTGAAGATAACATCACCTCAAGAGAGATATAAGCCTATGTTGTATCTTTTTATTGCTATTATGCAAGGAGTTCGTTGAAAACATTGGTTTGTCACAATAGATATATGAAATGAAAGGAAGAAGTCTTACAGTGCACTACCGGCCATATATATTGTGCAAATTTGCATATTTGCCTTTTAAAGCCCTTTATTGTGACACTCCACTGGAGGGACTTGAAAACATTTTATTTTTCACTCGATGTGTGACGACGGTTGCAAATACTAATTCTTATAGTGCTTGTAGGTATCATTAAAGATGAGGAATACATCGATCTTTATCTGATGGCGTCTGGTAAACAATTATAATCCCAAGGAGGGTTGACGACATGCAGGCAGCCATAAAACTATTGTTCAAACTTTTGCAATATGTACAATGGAAGATGACTACGTATTGCATCGACCCTAAGTAATTGGGATAAGATCAGAACAATAGTGATATTTAAGGGCATAATATCCGTAAAATTTGATTAAGAATTTTATATAACTAGTGATATTTACGCCATCAAGATTTTTTATTAAAATTGCTTCTTAAAATAGTTATAAACGGACATGAAAGTAGGTATTCATACGTACACAGATTAAACATTTTTGGGTTTTAAACGAGTAAAAGGATAATAATTTCTGCTTCTCCTTAATATCAAAAGGTGAATGACCTCACCAACTGTAAATTTCATGCAACCCCCAGTATCGTTCCATCACTAACGTCAACAACAGACAAAGAGTCAACCCTTCCCCAAAATTTTTAATTTAACCATCGACAATTTCTCAACGTGTCACGTAAAATTCTCTACGCAGAAGAATTTAAAAAGTGTACAACGTTTTTAATTAAATAGAAGGAATTTTGAAAGGGTCGTTGTTTTGCTATAGTTATAACAATTGTACCTAACCATAAATCATCGGTACGAGAATTTTTAAGACTGTTATTTAAACGTTGACGTTACGTGACGATATGAAATTAAATATAGCAATTATCGATTATACATTCTTGTTGAAAAAATATATTCAAATTATTTCTATGCTGTAATAATTACTTTTTGTTTTATAACATCTAAATATAATATAATTATTATTTCATAGGTATTATGATTCACAATTTCGTAAGAATGACCAATTGTGTGGTATCGGGGAAAGAATACAATTCTTCACTCACTCGTGGGTGTCGTAAAAGGCGATTAAGGGATATAATATATAAATAATATCTATGCAAAAGATGGAAAATTTGAAATAAAACTATATACCATTTTTATGATTTTTTATCGCTTTTGTATTTGATTTTTACACTTTCAACGTTTCGAACACTTTTTAGCGCGTATAGTGATCCGTAAAAATAGTTTAATTTTTAATATAATTCCAAATATTTGTATATGAACATGATGATGATATGAAATATAAACATATTTAAGGATATTGTTTGTATTTATTTTTATTCAAACAGTTTTCATGATTCCTAGTCATGGGATGATTAAATGCTGGACAATAAAATAAAAAGATAAAACAATATAAATTCATAAAAATAGCTTTATATTATTAGTAAAGGTAGGGCTTTTAACAGTTTTCTGTCTGTTAGAGAGCTAGAAGCCTAACTTGCTGGGTGTGTTTTGGTAGGTGCAGCAGCCTGTGTCGCTTGCTAAAACCCATTAGCAGCAGTAACACTTACCATTGGTTGTGCTGCTTGCTTGTTTACCACCATACTCAATAAAAGAAAAATATCACACTATAAAGGCTTTTTTAAATAATAAATAAATACATATAGACATATCATCACGCCATATCCCTTGCAGGGTAGGCAGAGAGAACAGAGTGCCAGAGAACTCTATCTTTGCACACTTCACTCGCTTCCTCAACAATCATAATTCTCTTCATACACGCTCGCCGGTTTCGGAGACTCTTGACTCCACCTTCCTTCAGTACATGACAGATGAAATAAATAGCTATTTTTTTATTCTAAAGTTTCATTTAAAGACTTTACTAATCCTATTAATATCCCAATATTATTGAGCTAATATCCCCAATTAGTTTATTACGGTCAAAGTTTCATAGAGATTGGATTAGTCAATATTTCAGTACAATATATAGTAACGTTGTGTATAAATAGAGGATTCATGTTTATAAAGGTGTTAATTAAATGCTACATAATAGGTTGGGGAAAAAGTCTTTTTGCATATAGCCTGTATAAACTTTTAATAAAATCTCTTTGGCTGTACCAATTGTATCTGGCTGGTTTTGATATCATTAAAAAGGTTACATTTCAAAAAAAGAAACGATTTAGTAGAATGTTGTTTCCCGCCGTTTTATATTTGTTTCTCTTACTGTCAAAATGAATGAATCGCATTAGAACCAAGAAGCAACGCATTAGAACTCGTAAAAATAGTTTTAATTCAAAAGTGGAATACTCGCGTAAATATTAGAATTTGTACGGCGGGATGGCTTAAGTACTACCTACTCTTATACTTAGCGGCTACGAATCCAATCCTTACTTTTCTTGTGGATATAGTAAAAGACGACTAAGAGCCTTATAATGAACTGGACCAACTCCATCTGATGCCGTTTGTTCAACAATTACATTCCCAAGGAGGGTTGACGCCTGGCAGGCGGCCGGTCATAAAACTATTGCCAATACCTTTTACAATATGTACTATGAAAGAAGAGTACATATTGTATCGACCCCAATCAACTGGGATAAGAGTAGGAAATGCTGATATATTAGGAAAAACATCGATCTTTAATCAAATCTACAGTTTGATGTTGTATTTCAACGAAATATTGTTTCTTAAAATACAGGATTTAAATATATTATTCCTCTTTACCTTTTTTATATAGAAAATGCGAATAGCATAGTCTAGGATATACTTTATATACCTACCTACGCCTAAGTACTACGATCCCTGAAATAAAATAGAAATTTTTAGAACCGCAAACTCTTCCGTAAGAGCAAGCAACGATAACATATGGTTCTATAAGTAGTTATACTTTTTTATTTTGATCAACTCCTATCCAATTTTCTTTTCATATTACCTTTATTCGATAAGGAAAATCGTACGGTAACGTATTGCCAATGTTTTATTTAAAGACTTTGGTCAGATAGATAGAAGGTATGAAGATACATATGTAATACCAACTAAGCCTTCGATTACGCCTGTGATGCCTTTTGTAGATAAATTATATAATGATTTTATATGTAAAATTGGCACTTATTTATTTTAGAGTGATACTTGAAATGGATAGAGAAAAATTTATATTTTGATTACAAGAATGTTGGTTCTCTAGGCTGTATCAATTAGTAATTTTACGAAAGTATGTTTATCAATATCGGTATTTCTCTACGTGATAAAATCCGAAATATGGAAACCCGTATAAGAACGAGTGTAACCGACATAGCCGGAAGAATTAGCATGTTGAAGTTGCAAGGGGCACATCATTTAACGAACCGAAAACCGATGGGGAAAAAAGGTTTTAGAGTGGCGACCACGAATCGGACGACGCAGCGTAGGACGACCCCCTACTAAGTGGACTGGCGACATCAAGAAGATCGCAGGAAACCGTTGGGTGCAGGTGGCATAGGAACGTTATAAAGGGCATTCTCGTGGGGAGGCCTATGTTCAACAGTTTATCAAACTTGATTTCACAAATGGCGCAGTGATTATGATACCAACCTACCATGCCACTTCCGTTAGTTCGATTCCCAAAGAGGACAAAACTTTACGTGATCTACTATTAATCTCAGTCCTACTCTTAATCATATACGTATATTTTTATTTTTATATACCAGTAGTAGACTACATATCTGTGTACCATTTAAAATATTTCAACTTAAATAACATTAGAATAGAAAACTATTCTAGAATATATTTCAATTTTAAATTATCTTTGAACTATCTTATACTGAAATAGTTCTAGTATATTTGTGTTTAAATGTATACATAAAGGTTTAATTAATGTTTACGTATTAAAGCGTTAAATTAACGCTTAATTAAATAGTTGAACTCAAGAATAATTAATTGTTGGTGTAGATTTATTTAAACGTAAACAAAAATAATTTCAAAGTTTTTTTTTTAATAAAATATGGTTTCGCGCCAACTCGCAATAACACGAGGGCGTACAGATTTCTATTTTTTTTTTATGCTCATCGCTCTTTGATAGAGCTACTGAAATAAATTCTTTGATTCTGCTGACTTCGGCTAGTAATTACTTCATCCATGTCTTACTACTAAGCACCGATCTCCTTCAGTTAACTAGCGTATGCTAATTAGCGTATGCTAATTAGCTAAATAGGTATATATATGGGTATATTTTAAGTTTTCACTGCCCCGCCGATATATAATCTGTTTGTATTTGTTAATAAATGTTTATACCCATAGAAAAGGAGGTCTCCTTACTCCCTTTTATTATAGTTTCACTCTGTTACTGTAAAGAACTTCTCTCTATAGTATAGCCAGTTATATTTACGTATAAAAACGGCCTGGTTTTTTATTTTGTGCTGCCTTAAAGTAAGATAAGTATTTAGTATTTACAACAGTCTTACGTTGGTAGACTTACCTTTTCGAATGGCTACTTGTTAAGCATTTGCCCGATAAAGTACAAGTAAAATGTTTTTTAAACAAACTATTTAATTCGTTGGTAAGCCTAGTTTTAGTTAAAAGTTTTAACGTTTTAGTTTTAGTTTGAGTCAAAACTCATCCGAAGTGAGATGATACGAAATCATTTAATTATGCGTCACTTATCGTTAGTTGAGGTACGAACAAAGCTAACTTTGATTGCAAAATTCTATTGTCCTTCTAGACCTTTCAGCTAAGAATTACATTTCATTTTACAAAGACGCTTCAAATATACCGAAAAATTAAATTATAATAAGTTTGTTAGGGCGAGGCTTGACTCGAGCGGACTGAAATGAAGATTTTCATTTTATTTTAAGAGACTTGGTTTTAACTTGTCTGTATATTCAGAAATAAGGCTGACTAAAATTAATATAACCTGCAATATATAAGAAAAATCAGTAGAGCATAATTTATTATTCTTTGGAAAAATGTTAAATGATTTTTTTTTATAGAGCTGTGCTAAAATTCTCAAGCTCAATCGCCAGCTCGCCAGCCAAGTGTTTTTTTTGGCGGCAGGCTATAGAATGGTCACCCCTCACTAATCCATCCGAGGCGATAGAAGAAGCGGCGCGCGACCCCATAGACCCGCCCTACATGTACGTCTTTACGCCGAGCGAGCGTGCCACCGGAACCCGGTCTTTATCTTCAGTGGCCCGCCCGGCGGTTTAACCTCGCGGGTATTTTCTCGAATCGATTCCCCGGCAGGTTTCACCATCGGGGCATTTTCGCAAGCCAAGTGTGGTGATAAGAATACTAAATCTGTTAACTGCCTTCACGCCTATCATTCATCATTTTCCTACTCTTATCCCAATTACTTGGGGTCTATACAATATGTAGGTACTTTTCTTTCTTAGCACATATTGTAAAAGTTATTGGCAATAGTTTATGACCGGCCGTTTGCCAGACGTCAACTGTCCTCAGGAATGTAATTGTTGACCAAACGGCATCAGATAGAGTTAGCCCAGGTCGTTATAAAGCTCTTAGTTGTCTTTTACGACATCCACGAGCAAAGTAAGGGTTAGCAGTATTCGTAGCCGCTACCATACAGCTATATCCAAATACAAATGTACAATAATCCTTACTTATATTATAAATGCGAAAGTAACTCTGTCTGTTTGTCGCTGTTTCACGCCAAAACTACAGAACCGATCTAAATGAAATTTGGTACACAGATAGATTAGAGCCTGATAAAGGACATAGGTTACTTTTTAATGCAAAAAAAGGGTTGTAAAGGGGAATGAAATTTGTAAGGAATTATCGTCATTTTTAAAGCCAGAAACTTGAAACTTATTTTTAGGCTATTGATTAGATATAAATAAACATGACATTAAAATTTCGTAAAAAAATTGTCCTTAAGGAGTAAAATAAAAATAGGTAATGAAAAACTTTATGAAAGTAACCTTTTACGTGGGTGAATCCGCGGCCAGAATCTAGTCTATTATATAATAGAAATATTAAGATATACTCCACTCCGCTCTTTACTGTTCAAAGATCGAGGCCTCACCCTTAGAAATGAGACATAAGCGACAGCCGATTCAGTTACTGACAAACTTTGAAGACTTACTGGAAAATCCTTAAAAGGAAAGTTTTATAAGCTCTTGAACTTTTCGAATAAAACATTATTTCGGCCTATTTTAATAGACATCGAAGTTCGGACGATAATTATTTTGGAACACGAATAATATGAATTCTTTGGTATAGATTAGACTTAATGATTTGTAAAGTTTTTGTTATTAGGAGGCGATTCTATTTACATTACTCTAAACATAATATTAGAGGCGAGGTATTTTTTTTTGTTATGATAATTAAACTGCGGTAACTGCAAAGATGGCGTGATTGAGAAACTGACTTGGTAAGCCAAGTGTTGTGGGTGTAAATTCTATGCAAAAAACTACGTTGTGTGATCCACAAATAGCTTTTCTGGACCGCAAAATTTTCTCTCCTTAAGATATTTAAGACACGATATACTATATTCCGTGTGGTGACAGCGTAAGAATACAATTCACCACCACCTAACTTACCCATGAGTGATCGTAAGAGACGACTAAGGAATATAGAACGCATATAACATCTATGCAAGAGACGGAAAAATTGGCAACACTACCCTATTCCAACACCTCTGACCAGCGTGGTATAATAGGTCAATTTTCCTCCCATTATGGAGGAGACTCGAACCCAAGAATTGGATATATATAAGCTGAGATGATGATTCTGTTTATACAAATGTAATGTAAGAGTTGTTTAATAAAAAATAACAAAAGTTTATAATAAAATGTGTTTGCGAATAAAACTTAAAACTGACTCCTGACAAAGGATTTATGTGACATATAACTATGAAACAGCTCATAAAAGTTTTGTTAAACATTTTGCGTTCGTAAATGTATTTTTGTCAAAGTTTTCCATACTCGGTATGGTATAATACTAAAGTTTATTTTTAATATCTTAGTTATTTGTAGTATTCTCTTCATACACGCTCGCCGGTTTCGGAGACTCTTGACTCCACCTTCCTTCAGTACATGACCGATCTGGTCTAGGTAGGTTAGTCTCGGTCTCCCTCGGTACCTACATCCTTCCACTTTGGCATTCTATATCTTCTTAACCAGGCGTTCGTTCGGCAGTCTTTCCACATGTCCGAACCATCGGAGCATTCCCTTTCGCATCTTTACACCAATACTCTCTTTCATACCTACTCGCTCTCTTACGTCGTCGTTACGAATGCGGTCGGTCAGCCTAACTCCACAGATTTTCCGCAGAGATCGCATTTCGACCGCATTAATTTTACTATCATACTCTTTTCTGCATACCCAACTCTCGCTTCCATACAGTAATGTTGGGACAAGCACTGCGTTATGTATTGCTACACGTGCCTTCTGGCTGAGGTGGTGGCTGCCGAGAAGTTGCCCCAACGCTCCATTCACTCTATTTCCCGCATTCACTCTTCGCTCTATATCAGTGGTGTACCTTCCATCTCGGCTAAATCCACATCCAAGATATACAAATTCATCCACTTGCTCTAGTACATCATTACCTATTGTTACTCTTACATCTGTTCTGGTTTTATCTCTTTCAAAGACCATTATTTTGGTTTTGCTCACATTCACGCGTAGACCCCTTTTCTTACAATGTTCTGTCATTGTGTCGACTAGGGTCTGCAGGTCAGTCGCTGACTGTGCCAACAGGACTGCATCATCTGCATAAAGCAGAGCAGTGACCACTGAGTCGCCCATCTGGACTCCCACATTCATATCATTCAACCTTTGGAGACATCTATCCAGATATATGATAAACAGCCTGGCTGACAGAACGCACCCCTGCTTAACGCCGATATTGACGTCAAACCAAGGCGACATTCCATCATCCAGCCGCACACAGGCTCTACAGCCCATGTAACTGGACTGCACAGCCTGTAGCAGTTTACCGCTAATACCATACTCCGGTAAAATGTCCCAAAGCTCCTTTCGTACTACCGTGTCAAATGCTCTCTCCAGATCCACAAAACTGCAGAAAACCCTCTGACCTAGAGCCAGATACTTCTCCACAATGTTGCGCAGAGAGAACACTTGATCCATGCATCCCCTTCCACTCCTGAAACCTCCTTGTGTCTCACACAGTAAACCATCGGACACCATCCTCATTCTCCTTTCAATAATTTTACCATACATTTTTGCTGCCAAACTGGTCAAGCTTATGGCTCTGTAATTTGCGCAGTCATAACGTGAACCCTTGTTTTTAAACAAAGGCACGATGACTGCGCTATTCCAGTCCCCGGGAACCATTCCCGAGCTCCAACATAAATTGAGGAGCAACAGGAACGCCTCCCAGACACAGGAGCCACCAAGCTTGATCATCTCGGCAGAAACCATATCAATGCCCGCTGCCTTACCATTTTTCAAACTTCTTATCGACCATTCAACTTCATCCATACTGATGCCATCGGAGGACTCCGTCGCCGAATGTTGATCTACTAGACCACATGCGACACCGTCGCCAACCGTAGCATCCGCATACATATCGCCAAAATATTCACTCCATCGGCTTAACACGTCTTGTGTTTGTGTAAGAATGTCTCCACCTTTAGACCTTATTTTATTCATTCTGAAGGCTGACCAACCACCCCGAGACTTCTTCACCTCCCTCCAAAAGAGTTTGGTGTTACCCTCGAAGTTTTTAGTCAGCCTATCTTCTGCACTCATACTTGCTCTATCACGTTTCTCTTTCACTAAGGCCTTGGTGTCATTCTTACATTGCCGATATATTTCTTTCTTCTGTTCAGTCATACTGTCATTCAGATTCAAAGAAGAGACATAGTCCAGCCACGCTTTCTTCTTTTGCTCTACGGAAGCTGCCACTTCCGCATCCCACCATGCATCACCATTTGTTTTTCTTCCCTAACATTGTCCCAAAACTTCTCTAGGTCTGATGCCATCGAGGATCCTACGGGAGCGTATGCTACAACCATGAATACCTTGGTGACACCTAATTTTATACGGACCCAAAGAAGTCTGGGATCATACATTCCGTAATCCTTCACATCTGAGGCCAAGCGAGAGGACAACAGCACTCCTGCCCCCATGCTGGCACGATCGCTCTGTGGTACACCAGACCACAGAGCCATCCCGCCACCAGGAAGATCGCAGGCGTCGCTGCCCCTTCGCTTGGTCTCTGTTACACAGAGCACGTCTAGCTGTTTGTCCGCCATGACGGATATCAGCTCGTGCAACTTACCTTCCACACAACCTCTTACATTCCACGTGCCCACCCGGCACTCTGTTCTCCTCGACTCGCCTGACTGGGCAAGGCGTGATAAGTGGCGGCCCCCATCGCCGCAACTGCCGATGTTCGTACCGACGGGGGCGGGTCGGTACGCGTCGCCTCCGGGGGACGCCCTAACCCGCATTGCGGTACGCATATCGAGCCGGATTAGCAGTCTAATTAGACTGGCAAGGGACGCGAACGAGCACGCTCCGGACTATGCCCCCATGAAGAGAATTATAAATGTTGAGGAAGCGAGTGAAGTATGCAGAGATAGAGTTCTCTGGCACTCTGTTCTCTCTGCCTACCCTGCAAGGGATATGGCGTGATGATATGTATGTATGTATGTATTTGTAGTATTAAAATATAATTATCCTGATTGGCTCTCTCATGGTATTAGAAAGAAAAAAGATTACAACACTGCTTCAGATCTGCCTAACGTCAACCCTCTTTAGGATTGTAATTGTTGACCAACCCAAGTAAATATAAGCATATATATATATATATATATATATATATATATATATATATATATATATTACTTGAGGTCGATACTATATATACTCTTCTTTCAAAGTACATACTGTAAAAGTTATTGGCAATAGTTTTATGACCGGCCCCCTGTTAAACATCAACCTTCTTTGGGAATTTGTTGACCAAACGGCATCAGATGGAGATGGCCCAGGTGGTTATAAGATTCTTAGTCGTCTTTTAAGACAGCCATGAGCAAAGTAAGGGTTGGTAGTATTCGTAGCCGCTACCACACATCATATGTATATATATATATATATATATGTATATATATATATATATATATATATAGTCATTTTCGATTTACATTTTACATGAATTGATCTAGAAAATTAAAAAAAAATATTATAGGTATATAAAAATATTATATTATTAAGCTGTTAATATTAGGACACAATACGTAATCCTTTGTTTAACTAATTCTATTTCTATATGCGTGAAAAGGGATGAAATTGCCTATCGTGTGTTATCGCCTGGAACTCATTACTGTTTCACGCTTGAAAAAGGCAACAAGTTCCATTAAGAAAATGGTAGGAAAATTAAGGGTAGCTATAAATGTGAAGTGGGCCTAATTAGGCGTTAAACCTAAAAGGGCTAGATAACATATGGGGCTAAATATAAATGTTTGCAACGGCGTAATTAAGGCAACGTTTTTCAAACATATTTATTTAATTAAAATATATATTTTTTATGTGGTAGCGGCTACGAATACTACCAACCCTTACTTTCCTCATAGATGTCGTAAAAGACGACTAAGAGCCTTATAACGACCTGGGCCATCTCCATCTGATGCCTTTTAGCCAACAATTACATTCCCAAGAAGGGTTGACGTCTGGCAGGCGGCCGGTCATAAAACTATTGCCAATAAGTTATTGGCAATAACTTTTATAATCTATACATATAATAAAAATGTAACGGATCGCTGTCTGTACATGGAAGATATATGAGAAAAAATATGGGACCTTTATCAACACGAATAGAACCCAAAACAATGATTGTTAAATTTTTTGTCTGTTTATCTGTTTGTCTGTGCGTTTGTGCACGCTAATCTCAGAAACGGCTTATCCTATTTAGACGCGGTTTTCACTTATATATTGTGGTAAGCTTCACTTAACATTTAGGCTTTATTTCATGTCAATTGGTCAATTTAAAAAATGCTTGGCGAGAAAAATCTTTATCGATTCTTTTCAAATTACGTACAAATATTCTTCAGTAAAAATAAATAAACACGTGTTACAGCATTTGTTAATTTTCACCCTCTGGGAGTATAAATTAGGCCTGCGAAGCGGGTTGGACGACTCATTAAGTCATTAGCGCCAGGCCGATATTATTGAAGTTGGCAACTTGAAATTTTGACAGTGGTTTCTTTCTATGACGTAGAGATTTACTAAAAAATAATTTTACGAAATTACACCCCTAAGGGCAAAGTTTGTATGGGGAGAAAAATAATCTTTATCGATTCAAATTACGAGTCGAATCAAATATTCTATGGTAATTAATATCCAGCATTTGTCAATTTTCACACTCTGGTTGTATAAATTAGGCCTGTGAAGCGGGTTGAATGACTCATTACCGCCAAACCGAAACTATTAAAGCTAGAAACATTAAATTTTGATGCACGTTTCTTTTTATGACATAGAAATTCAATATGAAAGGATCTTATGAATTCCGCCCCGCCCCCGTAAAAAAAGTTGCAAAGTGTGTATGGAGAGAATATTTCTTTTATTTTATTTTCTTATTATTTTCTTTCTTATTATTTTAAATCACGTACAAATATTCTTCGGTAAAAATAAATAAACACGTGTTTCTCTCTCCATCAACCCAGCACCAGTGCCGTTGTGGCGACCAGTGCCGGCGTGAGAGCTCACACGATACATATAGTAGACGGCAATAGGTTCTTGCCCAAGGGTTAAAGATACAGGTTAGGTTTAGCTTCAAAAATGTTCACTCTATAACTCAAATAATAAATCATATCTAACGAGGTCGCAACTCTGCTGGTGAAACAAAACAGTCAAATAAAGGGTGGCGATATTTTTTTTATCCCATGGTCATACCGTAAATAGTATATTAAAGGCAATATAATTTGTAGAATGAATAAAACTTTGAACAACCTTTTCTTTTAGTAACCGGCTGTTGTATATAGACACACCGCACCCAATCCGTCTAAGGTGACGCGTGACCCCATAGCGCGCCGTACACATACACCTACGTTATGCGGGCGGGCCACCGCAACCGGGTATCATCTCGAGTCGAAGCATGCAGTGAACCTCAATACAGGTACTCACGCTTGCGACGCCTAAAGCACCGACGGTAGAGCATGTCAACGTAGAGTATTTTCTCTCGGACCCACCATATTGCCTAATTCCGTTAGACAACTAACTCGCAGAAGGCGGCGATCGCATCCCAGTTTCTGACGCTGTTAATCATCGTCCTGGCAACTAACTTTCAATACTTTGTATTGCTTTTTCTATTTAACTCTGTCAGAGATGAATTCTGCGTGGACGAAGTCGCGGGCAAAAGCTAGTATGTACTATGAAACAAGAGTACATATTGTATCGACCCCAAGTAATTGGGATAAGAGTAGGAGAATGATGAATGATAATATTTTTTTTTATGAATAGCAACTATTTAATAAATTGAATAATTACTTAATTAGTAAGTACTAAATAATAAATAAGAAAGTAAAATATTTCTTTTTTAAATTTAATATGGATCGTATTTGATTATTGATGGAATGACGTTTTGAATACGTTTTAGCGCCCGTGACCATGACCGCCAAAATTATCAATTGTAATTATGATCAGATTTATTTTAAATTAAAAGTCGTTATAAAGTAAAATAATATAATTGTTCTTTACTTAAAACATACATATATTTATAAGCTGCTCAGTATATATTGGAATTATTTAACCAACAAAATTCATCAATTTTCTTGAACAAAAGGCTGTATATGTATAAACCACTGCGATATTATCGAACCTGTACTTGACATTTGTCATTATGTAGAATACACACATATATAGACATATATAGAATAAATCGATATAATACTGGTTTATTCAATCTTATAATATAATATTACGCGTACCAGTTTCGCTGCGATCCCTCCGTCTCTATCTTTTGCAAGTAATATTAAAATGAATGAGTGAGATGGATGTAGTTTCGATAACAATAGCCAAGGGATCTGTATCGGAGATCATAAAGGAGGGAATATGTGGCAATAAGCACATCCTGTGGGACAGTTGAGCTCAATCAATAGAATTATTGTATCGGATAGATACGGATTGAATGAAAGGGAAAATATAAAAGCTTTTTGATTAAAATGATATTTACGTAATGCTTCCTCTTATGTTTGTTATATCCTATTTTATACATATACGTATGTGTGTGAATTATTTATATTTTTAAACCGAGCCGGTATTTTCTTTTTAGTGTGTTTTGGAAGACATATTTAATCATAATAAAAATAATTAATAAAACAATAATAAAAAAAATAAATAAAAAAAACAAAAAACCCAACAGCGTAAAAAGTGAAACAAATTACGTACACTATAAAAAAAACTGAAAAGAAAAAAACAAGCACTTAGATGTCCGGTGGTCTAGAATTCTATAATATATTATTGAATGAATACTATTGCAGAAAATTATATACATATATTATAATAATGGAATACAACAACTGAACAGTCGGGATCCATTATTCGACAGCAAATCTAATTTTCAATGGATCCCGACTGTTCAGTTGTTATGTTCCATTATTAAAATATGTATTATTTTCTGCAATAGTATTCATTCAATAATATATTATAGAATTCTAGACCACCGGACATCTAAGTGCTTGTTTTTTTCTTTTCAGTTTTTTTTATTGTGTACGTAATTTGTTTCACTTTTTACGCAGTTGGGTTTTTGATTTTTTAAATTATTTTTTTAATTCATACTTTTTAGTTATGAATACCTAGGTGGCTATAGTTATTTTATTTATTAATAAGTAGGTATCTAACACACGCACAGTCATACGATTTTTTCGTCTTTTGATCGTAAATTTCTACTGTCCAAAGACCTGTATGTGAAAAAGGTTGTTATGAAACATTAAATCAATATAGATCCTAAACGGTCAATAAAAATCGAAAAATATTAAGAGAAAACCAAACATGATTTTTAAATACCTATTCAACGATACCCCACTTGATATAGTTTGTCGACTTTATTTTTTTTCATTTTCACAATATGGCATCCAGTAGTCGCCATTTTGAATTTTCACTAACGTCATGTCTTTAGTGACACTCGCCGGATTAAGAGGAATGGATTGACGTGTGAATCATACAAATCGGCCCAGGCGTTTGGTCTATATAGTGCTTCAAAGGAACATACATACATACATAGACTGTTAAACGCAATACCACTCCTTTGCGTTGCGCAGTCGGGTAAAAAGGGAACTAACTAACTACTATATATATATATATATATAGGCAACATTTTTTCATTTACAAAACTGTTTGCAGCTCCAACCACTACCCTAAAATAAGTGCATTTCTATAGTAAAAATATCATTTTCTTAAGAGCCTTATAATGACCTAGACCAACTCCACCTGATGATGTTTGGTCAACAATTGCATTCCCAAGGAGGGTTGACGTCTGGCAGGCGGGTGGTCATAAAATTATTGCTAATAACTTTTACAATATGTACTATGAAACAAGAGTACATATTGTATCGACCCCAAATAATTGGTATAAGAGTAGGAGAATGATGATGATGTGTAATACTCGTTTAAACATCGGAAATCATTACATATTCACTATATTATTACATATACTGAATCTCCTTTCACATCTATAACGAAGGTAACAATAAGCTAATAAGTATAACATAACTGATATCATATATATATATATCAATGAGACACCTAATAATGTAATTGAGAACATGCCTCTGGTAATTATCGATAATGTTAGAGAAGTGGTTATATATTGAACTAAACTATTCAATCCGAATTGATTGAGTACTTAGTTTATTTCAGTTTAGATTGATTATGATGTATTATTTGGTATAGTGAAGTATTTATATGACGTATGGACTGGACTGGACTGAAAGAAAGTAATTTAAATTCCGTTATAGGTAGTTCAAGCCGCTGATATTTTTTATATATAATTCATATATGTTTTACTGCTGGCCTCTTCCAAAACAGAAGAGAAATTGACCTACTATTCTATACTGGTCAGATGATTTTTATATCAAGTTTTCCTTTTTTTGTAATAGATGTTATATTCATATTATATCCCTTTTATTGTCTCTTACATTATCCTATACTAGAAAGGAAATAGTGAATTTTATTTTTACTCCGTCATTGTATGGAAGATATTTGAAAATAAACGTTTGAACAGTAGCACCGTGCTGATGTTCTTCATTCGGCGAGCGATGGAGCTAGCAGCAGCCCAACTTTTTGCATGGATTTTGGTTGAGACGTGGCGGCCTAGCTGTACTTTTGGTATTAGTCAATCTAATGGTCATACCTTTAGGTGTGCTGTTCGCTTGCTACCATAAGTAATAAAAAAAAACCCGTACCAATCACACATAGTTCGTGAGACTGTAGCAATCAAGCTGATGATACTAATAGAAAAGAACCATAACAATTATTGCGGTTATTTTCGTCAATGTTATATTAAAACTTAAGTGAGTTGATCTAATTGCTCAAATTATTTTGTTCACAAGAAACACAAGACGTCAATGGAACAAAAAAACATTGTTGCAAAAAAGATAATAAAATATAATGAATATGAAGCTGTAATATTACAAAATATCTTTGTGTTTGTGTTTGGTAATTTTAAAATATTATGTTTGCAAGGTTAAATCAAATAACATTAGGTTCAATATGAATATGTTTTCTTTAGATATCTAGAATTAAAGCTGTAATTTTGACATCTATTGTTATATATAAAAAATCGATAACGAAGCGAAAAAGGATGTAACAGGCGGGGTCAATCGGGGGGTATCTATTGTTATATATACATTATCCCAATCGCTTGGGGTCGATACAATATGTACTCTCTTTCGTAGTACATATCGTAAAAGTTATTGGCAATAGTTTTATGACCGGCCGCCTGCCAGACGTCAACCCTCCTTGGACATGTAATTGTTGACCAAACGGCATCAATTGAAGTTGGCCCAGGTCGTTATAAGGCTCTTAATCGTCTTTTACGACATCCACGAGCAAAGTAAGGGTTGGTAGTATTCGTAGCCGCTATAATTTTTATATTTTCTATACGATATAATTTTTATATTTTTTATAATTTATATTTTTTTATACGATCGCATTCGTAACGACGACGTAAGAGAGCGAGTAGGTATAAAAGAGAGTATTGGTGTAAAGATGCGAAAGAGAATGCTCCGATGGTTCGGACATGTAGAAAGAATGCCGAACGAACGTCTGGTTAAGAAGATATACAATGCGAAAGTGGAATGATGTAGATACCGGGGGAGACCGAGACTCACCTGCCTACCCTGTAAGGGATATGGCGTGATGATGTATGTGTATATATGGAGTATATATAGAAGAAATGTACATCCATTTCTTCGTGACTGTTTCCCCGAGGGGTAGGTAGACTACAAAATAACAACAGCCACGGTTCTAGCATATCTTTAACACTTCAGTCTCCATAACCCACTGACTATTATATGTACTCTAAATATCTTTCGCGAACATGTCAACAGTTTGATTCAGAAACGTCCGACGGATGGAGGGAGCATCCCTTTGTAATTCATTCAGTTACACTTGTTTTGATTTTTGCCTTTTTTTATCCTTATCAGTACAGATTCAGTATATCGTAAACAAGAGAAACTTATCCTTATCACTACATATTATTCAGTATACAGTAGAGAAACTTAACGTAAAACGCCTCCTCAATATTACTTGGTATTTATCTTAAATTAATTGCCATTATGATAAATGTTAAGGTGACATTTCAAATGTCAAGATTTCTATCAAAATATTCAAATACAAAATGAAATCAGTCTTCTAAAATATTCCTTTTGAATAACTATTGAAATTAAACATACACACAAATTGAAATTAAATTCATAGTGTATGTACAAATATATTTAGTGTAGGCCTATGTTGTGTATTGCTGTATGCGCAATTAATATAGTCAGCCTAATTTACATTTTACAATAACGTATTTGAATATGAAAATCATGTAGGAACGTATGCTATTTACATTCCCGCGTTGAGAAATACTTAAAGAAAATAAAAGTTTTCTTAATATTAAAAATCATGTTTTTGTTTTTATTGCCTATAGTGGCAAACGAGCAAGCAGCACACCTGGTGGTAAGTGTCACTGTCGCTCATTGACCTTTGCGATACCAAGGGTATCGCCAGGCCGCTGCCTACCAATAAAATTCTCAAACCTACCCAGTTGGGCTTCCGGCTTTCTGCCTCACCGAACAAAGCGCAATAGCACATTGCCATTACTCAGACGTCAATCATCTGCGAGAGTGTGGTACTTCCCCGGACGGATCAGCCCGCGGCTGTAGATAGAAAACTGTCGACAGCGTGGTCGATCTACCACTATAAAATAAGTAAAAATGGATATTTTTATACGATTTCGATAATAGGTTGTCAATTTGGATGTTTCTTAATACATTTTCGGGCATATATACATAGGCTTTGCAGACTTTTTTTGTTGTTTGAGAGATGTTGAGTCTAATTACTAGTACTAATAATTACATTTAATTTTTTTTATGTAACTACATTATTATTATCATCATTTCAGCTTATATATTATTGACTGCACAGATGGCGTAGTGGTTAAGATACCGACCTTCCGTGCCAGTGCCGTGGGTTCGATTCCTACGCAGGACAATACTTTGTGCGATCCGCAAAGTATTGTTCTGAGTCTGGGTGTAATTTGTCTGCGTTAATTGCATGTTTGTAAAGTCCCCCGCGATACAAGGATTATTTTCCTTAGTGCAGGGAGGTGTCTTATTAAAAAAAAAAAAAAAAAAAAAAAAAATATATCTCACTGCTGGGCTCCCACCTCCTCTAGAGTAAAAGAGAGATTGACCTTGTTATACCACACTGGTCAGGCGTGTTGGTATAAGGTTTTATTTCAGTTTTTTCTTCTCTTGCAAAGGGATATTTTATGCCCTTACTCACATTTTTTAGGTGTCTCGAGTACTAGTTCGGGTGTGATAAACTGTGTTCTTATCTTATGACCATACTGGTGTGTGTTGTATGTACAAAGATAATAAAAGCAAAACATTATATTGCAACAAAAGAAATTTAATACTTATTTTTTAATATTGTTATTTCTTAGTACGTTTAAAAACAGCACCTACTATAAGCATTTATAATCGATAATGATTATTTAATTGTCAGAAAATTTTAGTAAACAAGTTAGTTAATAGCACGTGAACACAAAATTACTATAGGTATGATTTTAGTAGTTGTTAGAAAATTAAACTTTTATATTTGAAGTGGCAATGATCAGGATATATTGCTCGTTGAACCAACAACCGTTGAAGAACAAAGGTTCTCTTATTATTAGTAAGAAAAATAGACGTGGAAGCGCTAAGATTTTAGAACAGGCGAGTATAAAATTAGTTAAAATAAGTTATATATTTAAATATATATATAGATATATATATGATTCGGACATGTGCCGATGTGTGAAAGAATGCCGAACGAACGTCTAGTTATACAAGATATACAATGCGAAAGTGGAAGGATGTAGGTACCGGGGGAGACCAAATCTAACCTACCTAGACCAGATTGGTCAAGTACTGAAGGTAGGTGAAGTCAAGAGTCTCCGAAACCGGCGAGCGTGTATGAAAAGAATTATGAATGTTGAGGTTGAGGAAGCGAGTGAAGTATGCAAGGATAGAGTTCTCTGGCACTCTGTTCTCTCTGCCTACCCTGCAAGGGATATGGCGTGATGATATGTATGTGTATGTATGTATATATTTACAGTAAATCGAAGTATTTATGTTTTGTTAGTACAAAAAGGGCGACATTTTTCATTGCCGGGAAATTGTATTTCTTTCAAGCTTATCTCGCGTTACAAAATAATGGTAGGGTTAAAGATCGTGAAAGTTATGGTTATTGTAGGTTTTTGGTGTACCAGATAAAATACAGCAAAACATCAGTACCTGAAATAAATATATCATATTTTATTCAACGAATTTCTATAAATACACAACTATAAACTATTTTCAGATTTCACTTTTCATGGATAATATCTTTATAAGAGATATATTGGGGGGTGACAAGATTAGATAAGATACGAAATGAGTATATTAAGGGAAGTATGAAAGTGGTACTACTGATAGGGAATATTAGGAACACGAGATTGTCTTGGTATGGACATATGATGTGGAGGAATGAAAGACATGTGACAAGGGGGGTTATCGATTGCTAAAGATCTTTATTATATAAGGAAAATTTGTAATAAAATCCCATATCGATGCGTCACATAAGCGTGGTGTATATTATAGATTTTGACGTAAAACTAATAGGATCTTTTTATTTATGCAAAAGAAGCTAAAACAGTTTTTTTTTTGTCGATCTGCTTGTCTGAGATTTTACACGTATCATTCAAAAACTATAATTATGTCATAGTTATTGAATTAAACTTGAATATTAGAGTATCATCAAATTAAAAACACTATATAATCTATCCGTGTGGTGACGGAGTAAGAATACAATTCACCACCTCCTATCTTACCCGTGGATGATCGTAAGAGACGACTAGGGGATATAAAACGCATGTAACATTTATGCAAGAAAAGGTAAACTCAAAACGAACCTTACAACCAACACGTTTGATCAGCGTAATATATAAGTAGTAAGTAAATATCACTCCCCTTACAGGGGAGGCTTGAGCCCAGCAGTGGGACATATATGAGCTAAGAGTACAGTATAATCTAGGATAGAAAATACAATTAATTATAAACTAATATATAAATAATCGAGCAAAGGACACAATTCTACAGTCCGCATTTATTTAATAGAAGTTTAACATACATAAAAACGTAATATATATGTCTATTCAGCTAAAACGAAGATTTATTGACTCAAAGCTCATATAGTACGAACAATTTCGGTCTGATATCGTTCCCAGTCTTAATTAAAACTCAGTCGGCGTCCTCTAACAAGTATTACCAGGATCTCGTATATCTTGTGAGTGCACAAGTCGTGTTTAAACGTTTTCATGTTTAGATTACGGCGCACTTAAGGGCTCAACCCGTGACGGGTCTGTTAATACGAAACAATAAGATTAAGTATAAGGAATGGTAAGTGTATGCAAGCACTGTCGATTTTAATTTGGACTTTGATGATGGATTAAAAATGTATCATATATTTACTTATACAGGGTGGAAGTGGACCGCTCCCGAAAACAAAGACAGGTGACCCTACTAGTGCTACTTGTAATGATAGGCTAGAAAAAAAATCGATTCGAATGTAACAAAATTTTTTTTTCACAACGAATTTTAAGTTTTTTTCACATTCCATCGTATTAGGACAGTGCCATGTAACGATAATTCCATAGTAAATACGTAACTTTACTCAGATAAGAAAAGACGCAATTTATTCAAACCTCACGATCAAGAGTTCAACAACCTCGCGTGGTGAAAAAAAATTTTTTTTTTCATCCGATTCGATTTTTTTTCTAGCCTATCATTACAAGTAGGACTAGTAGGGTTACCTGTCTTTGTTTTCGGGAGCGGTCCACTTCCTTCCTGTATATTCACCTTTATCATCATCATCACTGCTGAGCTAGAGCCTCCTATAGGAGGCTCTAGCTCAGCAGTGATGATACATACAATAACAGATAAATTGGCCTACTATCCTATTAAACAGATTGGTAACAAATTGATTTACAACATCGACAGTTAAGATAATGGGTATATACATTGACTGTACAGATGACGTAGTAATTAAGTTAGCGACCTTACATGCCAGTGACGTGGGTTCGATTCTTACGCAGGACAATAATTTGTACAATCCATAAAGTGTTGTTCTGAGTCTGGGTGTAGTTTGTCTACGTTAATTATGTTTGTCAAGTCCCCCGCAATGCAACGATTATTTCTTTAGTGCAAGGGTTTATTAGTGATAGGACCATGCAGTTGACAGGTTGTCCATCCGGGGTAGTACCACATTCTCGCAGAAGATCGACGTCTGAGTAATGGCAATGTGCTATTGCGCTTCGTTTGGTGAGCGAGAGAGCCGGAAGCCCAACGGCGTGGATTTGGGGTTTGTATTGGTAGGCATAATTAAAATAAGGGTGGGGGATAGTGGATTGTATTTTAACTTCGTCATCACAAAGAAATTACAATTTAAGCACATTCAAATATGTTATTTACGACATCACAAATTATATTTTTATATTTAATTCTCGACTTTTCTCTGTTATAATATGCATGTATTATACATATAAAGATTCCTTCTGAATCACTGTTATTGACGAAAATCGCATTAAAACCCGCTGCGTAGTTTAAAATATTTAAGCGCACAAGATGCTTCTTGGACTTTATTTTATACTATTTACAGAGAAATAACATTAGTTTTTAAGCTTTTTCCTTATTATTAATTTTGATTTTATTATTTTTATGTTAAGGAATATGGGAAATCGTATTCAAAATCTATCCACTGTAGTATTAGTGATCATTAAACAAATATCTATGGATGCTTAAAAATGATTCAAGATGGCGGCAAGTTAAATATCAAATACAAACGTGATAGAATCCGTAATGAACATTTGATTTAAATATTTTTAATAGTATAGCAATGATAAAATACAGTTTATATTATAAAACAATTCGTCTTTCTTTTTCAGCTGAATTAACTCTATAATGGCTGTTCTAGTGGTTAACTCGTGATCGGGTACCGCTAATGAGATCTAGTGCGGCCATAATCTTTTACATTTTTTTTTTTTTTTTTTTTTTTTTTTTACATTATATCGCGATTCGAAGGGCACTCGAGCTAATTCTTAATAAACATGTACAATTTTTATTATTATTTTTTTTTTTAAAGTATCAGTAAAGAAATAATAATAATAAACAGACCCGCTGAGATTCTTGCCTTATCTTCTCAGTAGCGGTTACGTTCCGATCCGGTGGTAGTTTATTGTATTAATTTAAAATGTTAAATCTGATAATATGTTAGTGCCCTCGCAGGGTTAATTAATAGTGGTAGGACCACGCTGTTGACAGTTTTCTGTCTACAGCCGCGGGCCGGTCCGTCCGGGGTAGTACCACACTCTCGCAGAAGATCGACGTCTGAGTAATCGCAATGTGTTGTTGCGCTTCGTTCGGTGAGCGAGACAGTCGGAAGCCCAACTGGTGGTGGGTTTGGGGTTTATATTTTGACTAACATCTAACTTGACTAACATCTAAGATACAGGCTCGGCCTAGTTTAGATGTTAAGGCTCAATTTGGATTATGTACTACTACTATGTATACTATTAGATTAAGGTCAGTTTATATGTTGTTTCTTAAATAAAAAATAAATAAATTATATTGGTAGGCAGTGGCCTAGCTATACTCCAAGTATAGCGAAGGTCCATGGGCGGCAGTAACACTTACCATCAGGTGTGTTGCTTGCTCGTTTGCCACCAAAAGCAATAAAAAAAGGGTACATAATAAATGGATTTGAATTTGAAGGAAAAAGTGAAATAAAACTAACTAGTATGATTTTGCAAATTGCTTGCACTATGTCTTGTAAATAACTATATACATGAAATCTTTTATTTTTGAAGTGAAACTTCTAATGCGACTTCCAACAAAGTTGCGTTAAACGTTTAACGCAATGGCACTCGAACGCATGCGCGTAGTATATCTGCTATAGGCCAGCGCCAGCATTAGTAACGAGTAGCGTCCAATATTCCAACGCAAGAGGGAGACAGAAATAAAAATACGCAAAACTAGAAAGTAGGAGAGAGAAAGAGAGTGAGTCGGTAGATTCCAAGCACATGCGCGTAGTATTCTTGCTATGCAGCGAAGTAAACAGTGTGAGCGTAGTAAAATTAGCTGAAATACGTACTTGTTGTTTTATTTTAATTTATAATATTCATTACTTTCATAGGTTTAAGTTTTCACTTCTATCGGCAGTCCTCGTGACTGCTTTGTGTTTTTTATTTAGTTTTGGCAATCAACTATCTACTAATAGTTGTCATTGTCGAGCGAATTTATTTCTTAAGTTTGCACTTAGTTTTAAGATTATTGCCTGCTTATAAGTTAAGTCATTTCCTATAATTGACCATTAGCTAACCCATTATAGTAATTTCTCGATATTTTCACAGAACATGAAAACACAAATAGTAGCACTGTTATATCATATTCAATATGCTTTAGTACATTTCTGCATTATATTACTTAAAATGCCATAAATATTATGTATATATATATAAAAAGATAAAACGCTAAAATATTAAATGTGTATTTTTTTTTGCTGTAAAGATTACGTAATTGTTAAGATACCGAACTACGAGTCGCGGGTTCGATTTTCATTTAGGATATTACGTTATGCGATCCATAAATTATTGTTTTAAGTTTGGATGTAATTTATGTCCATTAAGTTTGTAAAGTTCCCTCTAAAGTATTATTTTCTAGAAAAAAGAGCAAATTATACTTTAATAAACTGAGTGCCGCATAGGATATCATGTGTCCGTTAAAACTCTGGCTATCTATATGCATCCATTTTGCTACATAAAACGAAAAAATACATAACGAAAAATGTGAATGTTACGCTTCTACTTAATCCTTTGAGAATTTCAGTTGCAGACTATATTTTTTTTACTTTTTTTTAAAACTACCCTGCACTAAGGCAATATTCCTTGTATTGCAGGGGACTTTACAAACATATAATTAACGCAGACAAATTACACCCAGACTGAAAACAACACTTTGTGGATCACACAAAGTATGATCCTGCATAGGAATCGAACCTATAGCGGTATTTTAGTCCCTTCCCCATCTTTGCAGTCAACTTAAATTCAATTTATAGACTAAACTCATAACCCTCTCATATATCATCTATCCATCATTATTAGATACAGGTTTCCCTAAAAGGAGATAGTTCTTTACTTATGGCCCCTATTTTTCTGGTAATCCGTCAACCGGTTTTAAAATCTCCCACAGGAATATAAATTGTTATATCATTTACTTAATCTGTTGTCTACATATATACAAGTGTAATTATGTATTACACGGACAGTCCGTGTAGTGACGAAGAAGGAATACAATACACCACCCTCTGTTCTACCCGTGGATTTCGTAAATGATGACTAACAAATATTATATACATGTAAAATCTACGCAAGAGAAAGTAAACTTGAAATAAAACGATACAAATACGTATCAAAAGCTTAGTGTAGCCAGGCGATTTCCTTTTTATTATGGAGGAGGCTGAAGGCTAGCAGTGGGACGTTACCATTTGGTTTGTTTTTTATTTTTTTATTAAAAATTCATTGCCAGCTCATACTGTTTCGGCGCAGGCGAGAGTACCTTCATCTGATGCCGCGCTAGCCGAGGCCGCGGGTGGCTGGACCGGGGAATAGTCGCCCGTAGACAATCGGGACGTCGACGGGGAGCTGGTACCCGAAAGGGTAACCCGCCGGGGTGACTACCGATGTCAAGGAAGCGATCCCGGTGGCTGCCTTAATGGCGATGATGAGGGAATACGGTGGGTTATGGAGCCACGCGCTACTCTTTCGTTACCCTGGACGAAACGGAAGGCGTGTGGCCAGACCATAGCCTAACAAAAAAAAACCATATACTGTTCGAAATTATGGAAAAATATACATCAAATCCGTGTAGTGGCGGAGTAAGAATAGAATTCACCATTATCTTACTCATGGGTGATCATAAGAGACGATTAAGAGATATAAACTGCATATAACATCTATGCAAGAGAAGGAAAACTCGAGACAAATCCCTATACGTACCAACACGTCTGACCAGCGCGGTATAGTAGGTTAACTTCCCTCCCATTACGGAGGAGGCCCGAGCTTGGGCTCTGTTGGCAGTGGGACATATATTGGCTGTGATGATGATGATACATCAAATACGAACGCTTTTTAAATTCGTTAAAATAGTTTTATTTCAAATATTTAATACTCGTGCAAGCATCAGGCATTTTACGAAATATACAAACACACAGCAATAAAAGCTTGGTAATTTTTATTCAAACCTTGATCCTTTTATGCCGCTTGTGTTAAGGACATTATAAGAAAATACCTTGCAATAACATTTTCAAATCTATTTAATCTCGCGATTTATAGGATTCCGTGATTTATATTTCAGGTTAGCTGTGTTTATTGACCCATGAATGATAATGAAGTTATATTATCTAGGGGCTAATAGTTTAATAGACGTCTGGTTAAGAAGATATACAATGCGAAAGTGGAAGGATGTAGGTACCGGGGGAGACCGAGACTAACCTACCTAGACCAGATCGGTCAAGTACTGAAGGAAGGTGGAGTCAAGAGTCTCCGAAACCGGCGAGCGTGTATGAAGAGAATTATGAATGTTGAGGAAGCGAGTGAAGTATGCAGAGATAGAGTTCTCTGGCACTCTGTTCTCTCTGCCTACCCTGCAAGGGATATGGCGTGATGATATGTATGTATGTATGTATGTAATAGTTTAATATATAGATAATTATCTTCTCTGTCTATATGTATCCTATTATTGGGTACAGATCCTTCTTCAGATAAGAAATATTAGCATGCTATTATACCATGCTGGTTAAACGGAATTACATTCTTTTTTCGACGGCGGCCTATGAAGTGGTTACACCCCGCTAAATCCGTTTGGGGCAATAGAATAAGCGTCGTGCGACCCCATAGATCCGCCTTACATATACCTCTCTTTCATCATGTGAGTGGGGTGGGGCGTCAGTACCCGGTCCTTGTTTTTCGTGAACGGATTGGCGTAAGGTTTGGTTTTAATTTATCTATATTTTGTACTAATATTACCTGTCCGTGTGGTGACGGAGTAAGAATACTATTCATCACCCCATATCTTACCCGTGGGTGATCGTACGAGACGACTAAGGGATATAAAATACATATAACATCTATGCGAGGGAAGGAAAACTCGAAACAAAACCCTATACCAACAAGTCTGACCAGCGCGGTATAGTAGGTTAATTTCTCTCCCACTACAGAGGAGGCTCGAACCCAACAGTGGAACATTTATGGGCTGTGATGATAATGATGATTACCTGCTTTATATCCATAAGTCTTACGCTGATCTTCAACAATGACATCTAAATATTAAGGTGATATCCTTATCTGGTCGGAGTCCCTCACTACACGCAATAGGGCCCTCCTGCGACGTCCGCAGAGGGCCATGGCGGTGAGGGTCATTAGGGGCTACCGTACAGTGTCCTGGACTGCAGCGACACTGCTGGCGGGCGACCCGCCTTGGCCGCTCGCGGCTAAGGCTTTGGCAGAGACCTATCGGCTGCGCGCTGCGGCGCGGGCCGGTGGCGAGCAAGTCTCCGCAAGGAGGCTGGGCAGAGATTTTGAAGTGGCCCGAAGAGGAGTCATCCGGCGGTGGAGAGAGGATCTGGAGTCCCCCGTAGCAGGGCGGGGGACTGTGGAGGCGGTCGCACCACATTTCCACCGCTGGATCAGTAGGAGGCACGGCAGCCTAACCTTTAGGATGGCGCAGGTGCTTACCGGACACGGGGTCTTCCGTAAGTACCTGCATAGAATTGGAAGGGAAGGGGCCCCAGGATGTCACGAGTGTGGCGCGCCAGTAGATGATGCGCGTCACACTCTGGAGGTATGCCCCGCCTGGGGGCCCCAGCGCCACGTACTGTCGGAGGTCGTTGGAGGGGACCTGTCGCTGTCGACCATCGTCTCCAGGATGCTTGACAGCGACAGGTGCTGGACGTCGATGACCTCCTTTTGTGAGGCCGTCATGGAGAGGAAGGAGGCTGCGGAGCGGGAACGCGAGGCACTTGCGTCCGCTGACTCGCTCCGCCGCCGGCGACCGGGGAGGAGAAGGCGCCATTATGCGCACCTCCTCCCACCGCCTTGAGGACCGACTGGACGTGGCCAAAAGGCCAAACGTTGGGGCGTCGGGGATCGAATGTCAGTAGACGATCTCTCTGGCGTCCCGTAAAAGCGCGGCAGGGGGCCGCTGTGGTTTTAGTGGGTATTTCGGTCGCACGGTGGCCGGTGAGTCCCACACAAGTCCTCCCACTCTCAACGGTGGGGGGATAGTGCGCAAAAGCATTTCCACAGCGTGAAAAAAAAAAAAAAAAAAAAAAGGTGATATCCTTATCATCATTTCAGCTCATATTCGTTCTATTTCTAGGCTAGAGTTTCTTCTACAATAAGAGAGAAACTTACTAATACCATTGGTGTACAAGTTATATTACGTGTTATATTTTTATTAACCGACTTCAAAAAGGAGGAGGTTCTATATTTCACTGTATGTATTTTTTTTTACATAGATGTTATATGCACACTATATTCCTTAGCCGTCTTTCACGACATCCGCGGACAAGATAGGAGGTTGATGAATTGCATTGTTACTCCGTCTTAACACGGAAATATGTAGTAAACACCTAATATTGTTCAAATGATATATAACATACCAACGGCCATTTTTATCTCTCTTTAAAGTTATATTACTTTATGTCGGAAGTTATTTTATTTAGTTACGTTTCATTTTAATTGCCTTTATTATGCTTACAAATTGTTTAATTGTAAAATGAGAGCGAAATAAATATTTATCTTTCTTCTTTTTTTTCTATCTTTTCTTTTCATTGAAATTAATTAATTTTTTTAATGTTAATTGATATTATTTAAAATTAGTATTTTATGTAGTATTTAAAGTGATATAAATAAAAGATAATATCAGTGTTATTGGCTATTTATATAACCTTGGGAGCTACCTAAGCTTTAGATGTTTGTCTCAGTTTTTATTTTAGTAGTTAGGTTTTTTAGGATGTTCCATGGAGGAAAGGAGATCGTGACTTGTATTCTTACTTTGTCATGGTTATATAATATTAACTTTACAATAAATTATATAATATGAACTGGCGAACTACAATCATTTAAAAATCTATTTAAAAATTATACATCTGTTAGCATATTATAACTGTATGGTAGCGGCTACGAATACTACCAACCTTTACCTTGCTCGAGGATGTCGTAAAAGACGACTGAGAGGCTTATAACGACCTGGGCCAACTCCATCTGATGCCGTTTGGTCAACAATTACATTACCAAGGAGAGTAAACGTCAGGCAGGTGGCCGGTCACAAAACGATCCATTTTTTTGTTGTGCCATCCTTTTTTTTTTTTGCGGTGGGTTATGGACGTCGCACCCCGCCAAATCGGTCCGGGGTGACGGAAGAGGCGACGCGCAACCCCATTGACCCACCCTGCAAGCACCTCTTCTTCGCCGTGCGAGCGGGCCACCGGTACCCGATCTTTGTCTTCGGTGGCCCGCTCGGCGGTATGCCCTCTCGGGCTCCTCCCCTGTCGACGCCCCGGCAGCTTTTGTTTTTTTTTGTTGTGCCATCCTAGAGTAGGAGAATGATGATGACATCTGTTAGCATATCCCAGTTTTTATTCCAATTACTTGAAGTCGACGCAATAAGTACTCCTCTTTTATCGTACATATTGCAATAGTTTCTGACAATAGTTTCATGACTGGCCGCCAACATGAAGTCAAACCTCTTTGGGAATGTAATTGTTGAATAAAATGCATCAGATGAAGTCGGTCAAGATCAATATAAAGCACTTAATCGTCTTTTACGATATCCACAAGCAAATTAAGTGCTACCAAACAGCTAGCTGACACGTATAAATGTCCCTTTATATGCCTTCACTACCTCAAGAGGGCTTAGATATCTCCTTGTTACAATTATCTAACGACATTCAGATCGAATTTTTAATAGTTCTTTGTTATATCATAATGCATAATTATTATTGTGTACGTGATAAAAGATACATATAGCAAATATCCTGCCAAGATAGGATATGAAAGATGTTCATTCTTCTGTATCTCCATGAATTATATGCCTTGTTATAAACGAAGAAATATAAACGAAATATATATAACGACGATATCATTTTATGAAAATATCTTAATAGGTAAATTTTTACTAATATATATATATATATATATATATATATATATATATATATATATATATATATATATATAAATATATATATATATATATAGCAAAAATAAAAATCAAATACAAACTCATTGACTTGCGTGGGAATTGAACCGACTTTTGAGCAACTTAAAATGCAAACAGCGATCTTCGACCCGAGAATCACACAAAATCTATTATTAAAATTAATTTGTTAATATTTTTTTTATATATTTATTGATTTTCCTCATCTCATATATGTCCCACTACTGGGCTCGGGCCTCCTCCATACTAGGAGGCAAATTGACCTACTATACCACGCTGGTCAGACATGTTGGTATAGGGTTTTATTTTGAACTTTCCTTCTCTTGCATAGATATAATGCATTTTTTATCCCTTAGCCGTCTTTTACGATCACCTACTGGTAAGATAAGGGGTGGTGGACTGTATTCTTACTCCATCACCACACAGAAGGATTTATAGATTTTTATTTAAATTAATTGTTAATAATATATTATTTAATAATCGCCTTTGTTATGGCATATGTCTTCTGAGGAGTCCTATGTCCAATAATAATGATTAATAGTCTTAACCCCTAAAAAAAAAATGTAAATAAAATTTAAAAGCTACCGTTATTAAAGTCTATAAACATTCAAATAAAACATACCATCAATTAACCCATAACGTCGCAACAAAAACGTGGCTGGAAATCTATCATCCCGCAAATTTATGCGCACCGACGTTACAAAGGCCTGGCCTTTAAGATAAGGTCCAAGATGATCAGGCCATCAATGGAACGAGCCTCGCAAATTGAGCGGTATAACGTGGCAATTTATGCCTTTAATGAAATGGTATGAGTAAATTATATTGAATGTAAAGTTATTTTGGCATATTTATAATATTTTATATTAAAATTTTAGCTAAAACGATATGAATTTGTTAGTTAAGTAATTTACTAGTTATTTAAGTGTAATATTTGATTAGTATAATAATTTCAAATGCTATATAAAGTAATTTTATTGCTAGATCATACCATCGCTTGCATTGCAAATATTAGAGTATTAAATCGGAACGTCATCTAAATATTTTGTGATAGATGGCGTGTATAACGCTACCCATAAAGACGAAAATGCGAGTTGTAATTTGGTTACCATACTTACATATGGTATTCATTTTTTATCCTAATGAGTTCCAAATTCGATCTGAATATAACAAACATCATAATAATATTAAATTTTTAACACAAAGTAAATAAAATCCATGGAGTGTAATGTACATGTCACGTAGACCATGTTTAAATGTGGGATAGTACATAAATCAAGTACAAAGTCCCCAGGACAAATCCTCGGGCGGACAAATTAAAACGAATACGTTTTTTTTGCATCTTTGACGAGTGGTACAAGTGTTGAGACAGTAGCGAAGCAAAAATATTTGTTAAAAATTAAACTCTTTGCAAGTAAGTGTACAATATGGCAAATTCTTTAATAAAATCAGTAAACCAAACGTGGGAATACCCACTTTGCCGCTAGAAACGCAGCAAACTAAGGTCCATACATCACATAAGGTGCTCTTGCGCGATGTCGCTTAGCTTTTTGTCACCGGATTGAGAAGCGATCATCTTCAGTTATCACCTATAATCCGGGCTAAGTTATAAAATCCATCTGCGGTAAACAAGAGTACAGTAAGCAAAAAAAGGAGTTTGACCGCTACCGGTGTGGTAAGTGTAGCAATAAATTATTAGAGTACTACCCCCAAGGGGGAGCATTGTGTCCAATAGTCGCTGATGAATTAAAAACAAATATCCCTTATAGTTTTAACAATACTTCTTTCAACTGAGTCTGTAAGATATAAAAAATACTGACAAAATTCAACTGTTGATAATTATAATTTCTTCATTACAAAGGTAAGTATAATTCATATAAACACAATGCATTTAGAGCAGCTTTCATACTTTGGTGGTGTCTGTAATAGGAGATCCTATGTCATATATATTACCAAGCTGTCAAACTACAATTGTAATTTTATTTAAAAAAATCGAAAATCTTATCACTTGGATCAAGCCCGATGGCATTACTATGTAGCCATACCGTACGCTCTTAACAATACAAAATGAAAAATGCCCGCAACGTCTCACGAATACAACTCTTACAAATAATATTGTTTTCATTTGATAGACGTTTGATCAACGAACTGGAAGACCAGCTTTTGTCACTAATATGGACTTATTAATATATTTTTTATCTTCTCTTTAAAGTTATCATATACTTGCCACTCCATTCCTCTGTTTGGTAAAGGGTCACTTAATTTTCTATAGGAGTCGTAGAAATCATAGAACATCAGCAAAGTCAGTAACAAAACTCTGCTGAAAAATTTATAATAGCAAATATCTCTAACCTGCCGTAGTGAGATTCTAGCTTTATCTCTACTCGTAGATGGCCTATGCTTAATAGTGCACGTTTGATAACTTGATAATCATGATGATACGTCTCATTGTTAGAGATAAATTCATAATTTCTGAAATAAAACTACTTTTACGGATTTTATCGCGTTTGTATTTGATACTTAATTTGCCGACGTTTCTAACGCTATGCAGTGATCATGGTCACGGGAGGACTAAGGTGTCTTACGTCCAATATGTCATTGTTATTACAGAAATTTTATATCTACCCTATAAGATATTAAGTTTTAAACTTTGACCCACATTTTAATACAAATTTATATAATAATATATAAAAATGTGGGTCAAAGTTTAAAATTTAATATCTTATAGGGTAGATATAAAATTTCTGTAATAACAATGACATATTGGACGTAAGACACTTTAGTCCTCCTGTGATCATGATCACTGTAAAGTGTTCGAAACGTCGCGAAATTAAAAATCAAATACGAACGCGATAGAATCCGTAAAAGTAGTTTTATTTCAAATGTGTATAGCACTCGCGTAAACATCAGAAAACTTCATAATTTCTCTTTGATTCTCTTTCTCTTGGATTTTATGTGCATTTTATATAAAGTTTATTAAGTTATTTTTTTATAAGTCATTTTTACGATATCCACAGATAATATAAAGGGTAGTTCATTGTATTATTACTTATGACATCTATAAACAGTAATTGATAAACTACTCATAAGCAAATTCACTATTGCTATCAATGTCTAAGGCAGGTACAAAAGTTATTAACTATAAGAATACAGATACAGGTATTACGATCTTTGTCGTAACTTGCTCCACTTAGTGTAACGTGTAACAATTATGTGATTGCGTTATAGAGTAAGCGAAATTGTAACGAAAAATCGCTAAGAGCTATATACATAAATAAGATAAGATTTTTTTTATTTTTTTAAAAACCACCACCCTGGGTAATGATCCTTGTATTCGAGGGACTTTCATCATCATCATCATCACAGCCCATTTATGTCCCACTGTTGGGCTCGGGCCTCCTCCGTAATGGGAGGGAAATTAACCTACTATACCACGCTGGTCAGACGTATTGTTATAGGGTTATGTTTCAAGTTTTCCTTCTCTCGTATAGATGTTATATACGTTTATATTCCTTAGTCGTCTCGTACGATCATCTACGGGTAAGATAGAGAGTGGTGAATTGTATTCTGACTCCATCACCACACATATGAGGGGGACTTTACAAACATATAATTAACGCAGACAAATTACACCCAGACTTAGAACAACACTTTGTGGGTCGCACAAAGTCATGTCTTGCGTGGGAATCGAACATATGGCATGACACCGACCGAGATTTTCCGATCTGAAATTTTTCAACTTTGCCTTTTCGTGCTTAAATGATTTTATTCTGTTTCTAATAATGAACATTGGTATACCGATAAATTAATGGTTAGAAATTCAAGCTGTGAATTGATTGTTTAAAATATTTACTAGGAATTACAAACAAACAACAAAATATAAAAGAAATAAAATATATTTACAACATATATTTGGTTTAATTTAAAATTAATTTAAATTTTCTTCTATCGCATAGATATTATATGCATATTTTATCCCTTAGTCGTATTTTACGATCATCCACGGGTAAGAATGAGGCGGTTAATTATATTCTCACTCCGTCAACACACGGAATACCGCGTATTGTTCATACGCACTGGAGCTAATACGAGTCACCAGATGCA
This sequence comes from Lymantria monacha, assembly GCA_905163515.2. Lineage (NCBI taxonomy): Eukaryota > Metazoa > Arthropoda > Insecta > Lepidoptera > Erebidae > Lymantria > Lymantria monacha. The sequence goes on from LR991099.1 coordinate 2,894,297, forward strand.
GTTTTGAATTGATTACTTCGTATCATCGAAATAACTTCTTATGGGAGGGTAAACCACCTCGTTACGTTACGCGTTACGGCGCCAATCTGTCTGGCTGCTTTATAAAATGAAATAATGATACTAATAATGTACATACACAAAATTCTAGTGTACATATTCAAGAATTGTAACTAAGAATAAAAATATTTAATAATAAATAAATGGTTTTATTAATAAATAACTTTTCCTTACATTATCTTATTAATATACATACAATTTAAGTAATAAGCTGTGAAGTAGCGGCTACGAATACTACCAACCCTTACATTGCTCGTGGATGTCATAAAAGACGAGTGAGAGCCTTATAATAACCTGAACCAACTCCATCTGATGCCATTTGGTCAACAATTACATTCCCAAGGAGGGTTGACGTCTGGCAGGCGGCCGGTCATAAAACTATTGCCAATAACTTTTACAATAATTGGGATAAGAGTAAGAGAATGATGAATGAATTTAAGTAATAACCTAAGCTTTTCTCAAGTTAAACAATTTCAATATTAAATAATTTATCTCAGATTAGTTGAAGTTATCATTTCTGTTGGGCGTCCCGAGACGCACGGATTATTTTTAACTTCGTTCTTTTAAATAGAATCGTATAATATTATGTTTAGTGAGGATTAGCTCCATTACACTTCGTTTTTGTGTATTTCTATTTTTTAAATGTAATATAGACAAAAAATGCTTGGATTAGATCGTACAATTGGTATTCGATCACGAGTTAACCATTAGAGCAACGAATATCTTGACGAAAATTTTACGAAATCAACCCAAACGTCATATTGTATATCTGCAATCACATAATTTGTCCAACCTTGCCCGTTTTTCAATTGACTAATGATCAAATTCGATGGCGTGTCTTTTGTTAACGATTTCAAATAGGATTTATTTCACCTACTTTTGAAGCCAGACATTGTTAATTGGATGAAAAATTCGCGAATGCTTTTTATCCAATTATGTTCGATACAGCTCGTTTCATCAGCTGGACTAAGCGATTTCTGGTTATTTTAGTACGAAAAATTTCATTTTATAAAAAGCTTTACGCCTTTGATCCGGTAACTATGGTGTAATGTTACTGAATAAATTTACTATATAAGTTCATGTAATTTCCCACGTAAATCTACCATCCAGCAGTAATAGGGCTACACTGTTGAGAGATTTCTATTTACAGCCGCGGGTTGGTTCATTCGGGGTAGTACCACTCTTGCAAAATATTGACGTCTGAGCAGTGGCAATATGCGCTTCCTTGAATGAACGAGCCCAACTTTCTGAGTAGGTTTACATTGGTAGGTAACGGCCTAGTTCTACCTTTGGTATTGTCAAAACCCATGATTCGTAGTAACACTTACTATCAGATATGCTGCTTGCTGGTTTGTCAACATAAACAATAACAAAAGATTTAGACACAGCTTACTCACATTTACAGAGTATAGACTTCGGGTCTTGCTATCGACGATATATTTAAAAAAATATGCATTGAAACTTAGAACTCAGTATCAATTTTGCTGGTTCCAGTAATCCATCTATTAGTCATAATACTGTTGAACATAAGCCTCCTCACGAGAATGCTACTCAGAATGGTTCTGCGTCACTTGCATCCAACGGCTTCCTACGGTTTTTAAGATATCGTCAATGTAGGTACCTAGTGTTTGACCAGTAATAGTAATATTTTTTTCTCAAACATGCTTGGAAATTTGAGCATTATTTTGACAACCTTCTTCGAGATAAATCGAAATTGCTGTACTGACCAAATACATGCGAGCAGTGGCCGGCAAAAAATGTATGGAAATCCATATCTGACTTATTTTAGCGGTCAAATAAATATATATGTAAATAAATATCTATCGTGGATTTTAAAAATGAAACGATTTGTTACTTCAAAATATGTTAACCATATAGGCAACTTATTAGAGATTTATTTAAATTTCGAACTGGCTTGAAAAAGAAACATGTTTGATAATGGAAAAAAATGAACCCTTTAGCACGTGAAAAATGTTGTTCATTGTTCGTCATGTATACAGTTCTACTAAGTACTACTTAGCTTCAATTTCCGCGCATTATTTGAGAAAAGCACTATACAAGCCTTGGCCACAACTGGGAGTTGACGGACTTATGCATATGTGCCTCGGCTACGCCTCGGTCCACATTTACACGTTCGTCCATCAATACCTCTTTTGCTGGCCGCTGCAGTAATGTAGGTACTATATAGTTTATGTACTTAGTTAGTTTCATCATCATCATCTCAGCCTGTACATGTCCCACTGTTGGGCTCGAGCCTCCTCTATAATAAGAGGATAATAGACCTACTATACCACGCTGGTCAGACGTATTGATATAGGGTTTAGTTTCGAGTTTTTCTTCTCTTGCATATATCTTATATGCATTTTATATCCCTTAGTCGTCTCTTACGATCACCCATGAGCAAGATAGGGGGTGGTGAATTGTATTCTTACTCCATCAGCACACGGAAAATAGGTAGTTAGTTTCATCATCATCATCATTACAGCCCATAAATGTCCCACTGTTGGGCTCGGGCCTCCTCCGTAATGGGAGGGAAATTAACTTACTATACCACGCTGGTCAGACGTGTTGGTATAGGGTTTTGTTCCGAGTTTTCCTTCTCTCGTATAGATGTTATATGCGTTTTATATCCCTTAGTCGTCTTGTACGATCACCCACGGGTAAGATAGGGGGTGGTGAATTGTATTCTTACTCCGTCACCACACGGAAGGGTAGTAAGTTTACCAAAAGAAAATGTTTTTATCGGACGTAACGAACAGTGCTATAAAAATGTAGAGTACATATACTATTATTTCAAATATGGCTGGTTCTTTGTAAAGTGTTAAAAGCCTATTCGCGTCATCAGTCGACCTGTCATTTTTGTTCCATTATTTATTCGCTATATAGTTTGTTCTAAAATATTACAATTACATACATACATATCATCACGCCATATCCCTTGCAGGGTAGGCAGAAAGAACAATATATTACAATTTATACAGTCAATTAATAATTAAATGCATAAGAGACATTTTACATTACCTGTATTATAAAAAGCAGTGCCGTCGACGAAGTTTACACAAAAATATCTAATATTAACTGCGCCAGCAATTTCGCGTGCATGAATTACTTAAATTTTCACGTCTACAATGTCGGGTAATATTAACGATAATATTCACATTAACAATATATGTAGTATTAACAATATATGTATACATCAAGTATCATTTTGTTATCTTAGCTGTTGTGATGATAACGGAGGTTACTATAATTTTGGCCCGATTTATTAAAATTTACAGTTAGTATTCTTTTTATCGTATCGTTATTTACTAACTTTCTAGATAAATAGTGAATCATCTTATATATCATCGTTACTGCTAGTAAAATTTTTTTTTTTTAAGATTGCCAAATTCATACAAAAAATCTTTTTAGCTTTATTACAGTAGGTCTTGTGAGTTTAAATTTAGAGTATAATTAACTTATAAATGTGTTGGATCGAGAAATTCTGGTGGGAGTTTTCAATATATTTGAAAATAATTAAATTTAGTAAGAGATGTAGATATTAAAAACTTAACTACGCCATTGCATTCTGAGCTCTAAAGAAAATATTCGAATCAATATTGCTATGGTTACTTAGTCTTACATTTATTAGCAACTGTGAACAAGAATTTTCTTAGCAAAAGAATCGAGAAAGTTATGCTAATAGCCCTCTATTGTTTCTGCCCTTGGCTTCATTATTGAAGAACAATGACGAGAAAGTTCGATGCGGCTTTTAGGTACATTATTATATGGTACCGATAATTTTATTTTAGATAATTACACATTTTAAAGTATCTACCAACATTTATTTTTTGTTCTTTTTATTTTTAGATAATTATATATTATAATAGCTATAGGTATTTTGTGTTATTGTACTTTTACGTAAGCATTAATCTAAGCTGTGTGGTAGCGGCTACGAATACTACCAACCCTTACTAGCTCGTGGATGTCGTAAAAGACGATTAAGAGTCTTATAACGACCTGGGCCAACTCTATTTGATTTCGTTTGGTCAACAATTAAACTTTTAACAATATGTAACTTTTACAATATGTACTATGAAAGAAGAGTACATATTGTATCGACCCCTAGTAATTGAGATAAGAGTAGAAGCTGTTGATGACGTAAGCATTAATCTCATTTCCTTGTATTTTTTTTTCAATTTGTGTGGAGAATCACTTGAATTATTATATATATTATATTATTATATTTTTCGCTCGTAAACAAGTTTTTTATATATACCTAGTATTTTAAATGCTATATCTCAGTAATTTGGATAATAGAGTCGTGTCATCGTTTAATGAAATTGTAAATATTATTTATATTTTTTACAAGTATTCTTTCATATATTTTTACAATTAAGTATATTTTGATATTTTTTCATTTTTATTTTTCAAATTTTTCATTCATTTTTTTTTACTTTTACAAGACGATAAAATGCTTTTTCTTTTACTATAAACTGACAAAAAGTACACACTTTTCTGAAGGGCAATGGAGTAAGAACACAATTCACCAGCAGTTCTTTTCTCGTGGATGTTATAAAAACAACAAAGAAATATAGGCAGATAACATTACGCCAAGAGAAAATAACTCAAAATAAAATCTCATAACAATAAAACTTATTCTGTTATAATTATTGCGATGGATGCAGGCGGCACAGGACCGCACTCTGTGGCGTACCATGAGAGAGGCCTACGTCCAGCAGTGGACGGCGATAGGCTGAAATGATGATGATGATGATGAATTATTACTCCATCATCATACAGAAAACCTCACATTTTTCACAAAAAAACAAAAATCATTTATCCAATTTCTTTTCATTCAAAATCATTTATCAAATTCCATTCCAAATTTACACATATGTCAATTTGGAATGTGTAAATAATAATCGTAAATATTAATTTACTGAAAAAACATTTGGACTTCTTTCACGTGCAGTCAGTTACACGTAGTCCCATAGTGACATATTTTATGGTACGCCATATTTTATATCTAAATGTGCCAAGAATTTTACGCGACGCATGTCATGTTTCATAAAAAATACTCATGTTTTTTTTTTCATAGTCTCGTATTTCACATACTTTTTGCTATAAATGTTTAGACTCCCTACAAAGGGCATACTTTTTCTACACAATTAACTTATATCTATTGACAATTTATTTGTGATTCAATAGTTTTATTATTTTCAAGAATACAGTTTACTATTCCACGCTGCCCCGTCAGAATGGTAATATGACTGAGGGATAAGTGCAAGTAAGGTAAACTCCAAAATAAAATATGTCTATCTAACCGTAGACTTTTGGAAATATTAAAAACTAATAGATCATTATGAGACCTGCTTCTTTTTCTTTCGAAAATTGTTGTAAAAACTATCGCTAATTCACTTGCAATCGTGAATATTTTTTTATTCAACGACAACATTCTGCAATAGCCTGCACTAAGGAAATAAACCTTATATTGTGGGGGACTTTACAAACATATAATTAACGCAGACAAATAACATTCAGACAAAAATTTATAAATCATCATCATCATCACAGCTCATAAATGTCCCACTGTTGGGCTCAGGCCTCCTCCGTAATGAGAGGGAAATTAACCTACCATACCGCGCTGGTTAGACGTGTTGGTATAGGGTTTCGTTTCAAATTTTCCTTCTCCTGCATAGATGCTACACGCGCTTTACATCCCTTAGTCGTCTTGTACGATCACCCACGGGTAAGGTGGTGAATTTTATTCTTACTCCATCACCACACGGATAAATTTAAAAAAACCTCAAAGTATTAATCTGCGTGGTTATCGAACCTGTGACACTTAGCATGGTAGTACGCTATTTGCATATGCAATTAAAAAAAAACATTATATTATTTCATAATGACCTATATCCAACGTCTTAAAAGAAACATCACATAGCGTGTTAAAAAGATTACATGGCATTACAATTAGTGAACGAATGGGGTATGTATTTAGGTTAACGAGTATATCCTTTTACTTATCTTAGTTTGTGTGTGAGATATCTTACTTAGCTCAATGACCTAGTTTCAATGTGCATCATAATCTTATAGCATATACGTTCCACTACTTGGTTCGGGTTTCGTCCACAACAGGATTGAAATTGACTTTATATACCACGCTGGTTAAACGTGTTGGTTTTGTTTCAAGTTTTACTCTTTCATATATATGCTGTGTGGTAGCTATGTATACTACCTAACTTACTTTGCTCGTGGATGTCGTAAAAGACGACTTAGTGCCTTATGAAGACCTGGGCCAACTCTATTTGATGCCGTTTGGTCAACAATTATATTCCCAAGGAGTGTTGACGTCTGGCAAGCGGCCGTTCATAAAACTATTGCCAATAACATTTACAATATTTACCATGAAAGAAAAGTACATATTGTATCGACCCGTGACGTGACGTGACCATCAACATAATCCATCGCAAAAAAAAAAAGTGTGGTTATCTTTATAAACAAATCTCTACATACTCCTTCGTAAGGCCAAAAGGGTGAAAATATAAAAAAGAGTAATTTAAACATTTTATACACAAATTATCCTGTGACGTCATACATCTTTAAGATTGCGTAATGAGGTATAATTTGTTAATGGGCGCGCCGAAGGTAGGGTACATTTAGCTTAACGAGCCATATAGGTACATATTTTAAAGTTAGATAAACATTACCACCTAGATACAGCGGTACTACTACTGATAAGGACTGAAGAACACCTCAGCCTCCATTTTGTGACGTAGTTTTGAGTGGAAGAATTTGAATTAGTGGTGAGACCACGCTGTTGACAGTTCTCTGTCTTCAGCCGAGGTCCGGTCCATACAGGGTAGTACCACACTCTCGCAGAAGATCGACGTCTGAGTAATGGAATGTGCTGTTGCGCGTCGTTCGTTGAGCGAGAGAGCCGGAAGTCCAACAGAGTAAGTTTTGGGGTATGTATGGATATAGACAGCGGTCTAGCTATACCCCTGGTATTGCACAGGCCCATGGATGGCAAACGAGCAAGCAGCACACCCAATGATAAGTGTTACTGCCGCCCATGGATCTTTGCAATACCATGGTATAACCAGACCGCTGCCTACCTATACAAACTCGAAACCCACCCATTTGGGCTCCCGGCTCTCTCGCACACCGAACGAAGCGCAATAGCACATTGCCATTACGCAGACGTCGATTTTCTGCGGGAGTGTGGTACTACCTCGGACGGATCGGCCCACGGCTATAGACAGAGAACTGTCAACAGCATGGTCCAATCACTAAAGAGAGAGCTAACTTCAGGCACGCGACCAGTCATCGAACTATTGCTGAAACTTTTGCAATATGTATAATAGAAAAAGAGTATATGGTTCATCGATCACAACTTATTAGTATAAGAAAAGGATAGTGGTGAGTAAATGGACTTAATATCCATTATTTTTGAAACTAGCTCCATCTCATCATGTCAGCTCATATATATCCCACTGCTGGGTTCGAGACACCTCCACATTGGGAAGGGAATTGATCTACTATACAACGTTGATCACACATACATACATATCATCATGCCATATCCCTTGCAGGGTAGGCAGATAGAACAGAGTGCCAGAGAACTCTATCTCTGCATACTTCACTCGCTTCCTCAACATTCATAATTCTCTTCATACACGCTCGCTGGTTTCGGAGACTCTTGACTCCACCTTCCTTCAGTACATGACCGATCTGGTCTAGGTAGGTTAGTCTCGGTCTTCCGCGGTACCTACATCCTTCCACTTTCGCATTGTATATCTTCTTAACCAGACGTTCGTTCGGCATTCTTTCCACATGTCCGAACCATCGGAGCATTCCCTTTTGCATCTTTACACCAATACTCTCTTTCATACCTACTCGCTCTCTTACGTCGTCGTTACGAATGCGGTCGGTCAGCACTATGTTGATCACACATGTTGTTATAAGGTTTTATATTGATTTATTCTTTTGAATGATGATTCCATGCTTGCGTCCTTTAGTCGACTTTTACAATCACTACAACATCTTTTTTTTTATATGGTGGCAAACGAGTATGCAGCTCACCTGATGATAAGTGTTACTTCCATTCCTGGACCTTTGTTATACCAGAAGTACAGTTACGCCACAGCCTACCAGTACAAACCCTTAATCCCACCCAAAAAGTTAGGCTACCGGCTCTCTCGTTCACTGAATGAACTACAGCAGCACAATGATTAGACATCGATTTTCTGTGAGAGTGTGGTACTTACACTACTTACTTTGACAGAAAACTGTCAACAGCGTCGGTCCGACCACTATGTAGACATAGATATGCTGATAATGATATATCATTATCCATGTGGTGACAGAGTAAGAATACAATTCACCATCCCCTATCTTACCCGTGGGTGATCGTAAGAGACGACTAAGGGATATAAAACGCATATAACATCTATGCGAGAGAAGTAAAACTCGAAACAAAACCCTATACCAACACGTTTGACCAGCGCGGTATAGTAGGTTAATTTCTCTCCCATTACGGAGGAGGCCCGAGCCCAACAATGGGACATATATGGGCTGTGATGATGATGATGGTATTACATTTAACAAAATCGATTTATCCCCTCAGTAGTTACAAGTGATAGTAATAGTATAATGTAGCTATATATACACAGGTCAAAAACATAACCCCATTTCGGCCTTCGCTGTAGGGTAACAAAGTTACTTTCTGACATCTTCAAGCATTGTATAAATATCAACATGGAGAAGCATCGCTGTTATTATATAAAGGACTTTGACGCTCACTATTGTAGAGAGAGAATGTAATTTAGTTTTTTTTCCAACAATGAAATTTGTTCCGTTCAACATTTAATGTCAGAACCAGAAATATTTGAAATTTTTAATATAAATATCTACTATATTATTTCATTATATATTAATGTATTTGAAATGCTTCGTATGATGACGTAAGAATCAAGGAACCGGTACCAATGGCCGGTCTAATAGCGATTGGGGAAATACGTTGGGTTATGGGGCCACGCGCTGGCCCTTCCTCGCCTCGGGCGGAACGGGAGGCGTGTGTCCGGGGCACAGCCTAACAAAAAAAAATGATCACGTAAGAATATGTTTCACTGTTCTCTTTCTTACCCATAAGTGTGGTGTAAGAGTAAAATCTATATAAAAGATGATAAACTCGAAATATGGCTTTAGCGTCCTCCACGATATGTAGGATATTGATCAACATTAGTCATACTAGTTAGTACAGATTATATTTCGAGTTTTCCTTCCTCTTGTATAGATGATAGAGATGCGAAAAGGAATGCTGGAAATACTCCGCTAAATAAGTGTTATTCTATTTACTTAGCCTGCCGAACGAACGTCTGGTTAATAAGACATCCAATACAAAAGTGGAAGGATGTAGGGATCGGGGGAGACCGAGACTAACTTACCTAGACCAGATTGGTCACGTACTGAAGGAAGGTGGAGTCAAGAGTCTCCGAAACCGGTGAGCCTGTATGAAGAGAATTATGAATGTTGAGGAAGCGAGTGAAGTATGCAAGGATAGAGTTCTCTGGCACTCTGTTCTTTCTGCCTACCCTGCAAGGGATATGGCGTGATGATATGTATGTATGTATAGATATTATCTGAATATTACATCCCTTAGTCAACTTTTACGATACCCACGGGTAAGAAAGAGAGTGGCAAATTGTATTCCTACACATATGACGTCGGTTATACATATTTAATTTCTATTTATGTTCTTGTTTAGAACGAGATTAACTTAAAACTACCAATACTGTAAATTTAACTTAATTTATTTACGCATAATCCATTTTCTCAATAAAAAATTATTTACTAGTCGTTAATATCTTTAAAAAAAACTTTAAGGAAAGAAACGAATATTGTTTAATAAGGAAAAAATGTTCAGAAAATTTATTTAAAAAATTTCATTAGATATTTTGACACAACGGTTGGCATATTCATCATTTTGAATTAACGCTTCCTTATGTAAGCTAAGTAAATAGAATAACACTTATTTATTATTCAGTAAGGTATAAAGAATATTTATATAGAATACTGCCTCGCTAGCTTAGTAGATAAAGTTTGTTGATAACTATAATGGCCATAAGCTTTTGAGTTTCAATTTGTAACCTGCTGAATTAAGAAATCATCATCATCATCATCATCTCAGCCCACATTTGTCCCACTGTCGGGCTCGGGCCTCCTCCGTAATGGGAAGGAAATTGACCTACTATATCGCGCTGGTCAGAGATGTTGGGTTTTATTTCGATTTTTCCTTCTCTTGCACAGATGATATATGCATATTATATCCCTTAATCGGCTCTTACAATCACCCACGGGTAAGATAGGGGGCTGGTGAACTGTATTCTTACTCCGTCACCACACGGATGATTTAAGAAATATTAGAAATAAATTCCATAAACAGATTCGCGATTTTTCTCTTTTTGCTGTGATATTATTATGTTAGACCTTTACGATCAGCTATAGAAAAGCTAGAAGTGGTGAAAATTGTATTTTTAGTCTGTCACCACACAGATGCTTAGAGATAGGTTACGAGAGAGACCTATATTTTGTAAATTCTACTTCATTTAGGAGACACTTAATTCTTAGTAATTATTCATCATCATCATCACAGCCCCTAATGTCCCATTTTTGGGCTCGGGCCTCCTCCGTAATGGGAGGGAAATTAACCTACTATACCACGCTGGTCAGACGTGTTGGTATAGGGTTTTGTTTCGAGTTTTCCTTCTCTCGCATAGATGTTATATGCGTTTTATATCCCTTAGTCGTCTCGTACGATCACCCACGGGTAAGATATGGGGTGGTGAATAGTATTCTTACTCCGTCACCACACGGAAAAGTAGTAGTAATTATTACTAATTCGAAAATAAATAATTTTATTATTCTCCATTATATCTAGTGAATAATCTTCTAATTTAATCATTTAATTTTAATCCAATTAAATTAAACTGGCAAAAGTTTGATGAGAAATTAAAATACTTAGTCCTAAGTGTAGAATAAAGCTTCGTGTTCATTTAGTTATAATTACTCACTAATCTTATTCGAATTAAATTTAAAAGTGTGTCGTATTTAATATTCATTTATTAAGACTTCACAAGATGGATTGGTCTAAATACCGAATTATCCTACCAAGAGTTCTAGGTTATAGCCACGATGACATGTTGTGCTGACACCACTTTAATTTTTTTTTCTTGCGCTGGACTATGAATGTGGTCGCGCTCCGCCAAATCGGTCCGGGGCAGTGGGAGGGGCGGTGCGCAACTCCATAGACCCGTCCAAGGACTCCTCTCTTCGCCGTGCGAGCGGGCCACCGGTACACGATCTTTGTCTTCGGTGGCCCGCCCGGCGTACTGACACCACTTAGGGTTGAGTGCAGGCTAATGATGATGACGGCCATTAATGAAATATTAGACGATTTTATTTTTAATTTCTAAATTTCATAATTGTTATGTCAGTTATTGTGAACGTATTATTATATAAGTCCATTATATTTTACGGTCTAAAACTTCTTATTAATATTAACAGCGCTCGTTGACTTTATATGAATAGTTAGGTACTTAAAAATCGTTTAAGCAACACTCATTGCCACTGTTTCAATGCCAAACTTACGAGAAACAACAAAAAGTACAGTCAGCACAGAAAAAAAATAGACTAGGTAGGTTTATAAGGTCAAACGATGCTAACAAAAAGGCCAGTTAACGGAAAGAACGTTCTCGAATTTAGTTTTATTTTACAGGTTTTATTTTTAAAACTGTGGCAACACCAGATGTTTATATAAAGTATAATTGATTTTTTTTTTTCATCATAAATTGTTTTAATGAGCATTATATATCAGAATTCATATTTAATTTTAAAATATAATAAGTATATTCACGTAACTAGTACCCATATAATAGTTTCCTCGATAAAAACGAATGAATTGATTTAATATGCAAAGAAAAACGAGGGATTTTTTTTTTTGAATGCTGATTACTTTTTGAAACCTCAACGTCGGGAATCGTAGTTGGATAAAGTTTTGCTAAGAAGTAACTACTTTCGACAGGATTCCATTTAGAAGATCGAAGCTTTTGTATTAAAGGGTTATTAAAAACAGCGGACGTACTAATTTGAAAGCATATTATATCTGGTATCTTTTTAACTCATACACTTCCCACTGCTGGGAATTAGCCTCCTCCAGATCTGTAAAATTAACCTACTATACCATATCATCCAGATGGCGAGGTATAAGAGGATAATTAGTCTCTTCCATGTAATGACCAGCCCTTTGAATTCAACTTGCAATTTTTCACATCTAATTCTTACGTAATTGCATTTAAAGAGGAGAAGAACTCTTCTTATATCCTATTCAGAATCTAGATAGAATAAGATATAAGAAATTTAATAGTAGTAGGATATTGACAGTTTTCTGTCTACAGCCGAGGGCCCCTCCATTCGAGGTACTACCCCGACACACTCTTGGTAGTACTTTTAATAGTATTCTTGCTAGTACCAAATTGGTAAGCAGCTTAACTATTCTCCTGATATTTCAAAGATATATGGGCTGCAGTAATATTTATCATCAGATGTGCTGCTTGCTCATTTGCCACCATAAGCAATAAAAAAAAAATAGGATAGGATCAATCCTATCCAGTATTTTTCTTTACGTGCATTATATTTATTAATTGGCAGTGGTAAAAGCGTAGCAATGGGCGGGTTATATCGTTCGAAGAACCGACAATCGCTGGGGAAGAAAGATTCTAGACTAGCCTACCAAGTACCGGATGACGCAGTGTAAGACGCCCGACTAGCTAGCCAGACGACATGGTGGGCGTCGTTGGATGCAAGCGACACATGGCCGCATTCTATGGCGTAACATGAGGGAGTCCAGCAGTGGACGGCGATAGGCTGAAATGATGATGACGTGGGAAAAGTATGTGTGAATGGTGTCGAAGTGTATCTTCCATATATTCACTTTAAAATAATGAAACATTAAATAATAAAACTTAACTTTCATTAAAAATATATTGGAAATAATGCGATGAATATTTAATAAGCGGAATGAATATAGCAAATCAAAAATGACAGCATCATTATATAAAATTGCAGTGCATTCAACGATGACTGCAACGGAATCGAACAATAGCCTATTTACAATTCACATATCGCTTCAACTATACAATCGATATAATATGGGATGAAATTATTTGTATATTTTACATATTGTTAATATTTTCCGTAATTCAAACATGCTTGTTTACAATAAGAATATTATTTATATATTTCTTCTTGGCATTGTTGTAAAAATAATTGATTGAAATATATTTTTTTTTTGTATAGTTATCTTTTATAGTACTTTTTTTCACTTATATTAAAATAGGAATTCATTTACTTGAACGTTCTTAAAATTATTGAAAAAATAATTAATTGAAATTAAAATGAGATTGTATTCTTTTTATTGTCTTTAATTGTTATTTTGCTATATTGTAATACAGGAATTTTTTATTTGTTCTTAGCACTATTATAAAAAGTATTGATTAAAATTAAAATGAAATTGTTATTATATGATCTTTTATAATAATATTGTCGATTATTTTAAATAAAGAATTCCTTTATTAATTTCTGGATTTTCTTTTTTTGTAAAATATATCAATTGGAATTGAAATAAAATGGTTTTTATTAAATTTATAATGTTGTAGTTGTGATTTATTATAATGAAATTTATAATATTTTACAGTATCTACATTTTTTCATTTTTTAAAAGGTCACACTCGGCACTGAGAACGAATTATATTCATCTATTCGTAGAATTATAGGAAAATCGGAAGGAGGCGGCTGGGCGCGCGCGCGAGGAGCTTGTCCTCGACGACGCGAGCCCTGGCTGAGGCCGCGGGTGACGCGGCGGACCAGGGAATTAGTCCGTCACCCGCCGAGAGGCTGACCGCGCGAGGAGAGACCGACGTCCTCCCCAGGAGGGGGGGCCGTCACTCAAGGAGAGGGTACCCCTCAGGGGTATTCCGTCGGGCTAGCCACTGACGACAAGTCAACGCTGCTCCGGTGGCCGGTCCAACGACGAAGGCGAGGTTCACGGGTGGGTTACGGGTATGCGTGCGTACACCCCTCTGTCGCCCCGGACGGAGTGGTGCGAGAAGTGCGCCGACCATAACCCATCCAAAAAAAAAAAAGTATTATAGGAAAACAGTCTTGCGTGGGAACCGAATCCATGACACGATATAGTAGGACCAACATCTGTTGAAAATAGTAGGACCAACATCTGTTCGGACCAGTGGTTCGGACAAACGAAGACTGCTTGATAAACGAGACGCTATCTTTATTAAAAGTTTTTATTGGGCTACTACCGCGTTCCGAATCGGTGGTTGCATATAGTTTTGTTTCTTTAAAATTTAATAAATTATCATATTATAAAAATTATCACAAATAAAATTTGTATAATATTGCAATTAGAACAATTAATCATAATATAAGAATAATGATATGTATATTAAGATTTGGTTGTTTTCTTTCTCTTGCTAATTAACATTGTGCCAAAAGTCGATTCTCCATCTACGTTCTAAATAAAAATAGACGCAAAATACTCCACATTTAAGATTTTGTTAATTACCAGAAAGATTAAGATTTGTTTTATTATTTAATATATATATTTTTAATCTGTAATTTTATAATTTATTGTTGAAGGTCATCAAAAGTCATATAAATCAAATTTTTCTTAAGCAATTTTGCATCTCCTACATATCAAAATTATACAATCAAATAGTCATAAACATGTCATAACTATATAGAAATAATTACGTAAAATCTATGGCAAAGTTATGAAATTTCATCCACAATATTATTTAAATAAATATAGCTATGCTAGCAAATGAATATTAGCATCAAGTGAACAGTTACCAGAGAGAAATTCTCGCTACTTATTTGTCAGTTGAATTTTTTTTTCCTTGACACCATCGTGCATTAAGGAAATAATTTTTATTATAACTTGTATTACGGGGGACTATATAAACATAAAATTAACGCACACAAATTACACCCAGTTTAATACTTGGAATACGACATTTTTTTAATTAATTTACTATATTACACACAGTTTAATATATGGAATATGACATTTTTTAATTAAGTTACTAAATTACACATAGTTTAATACTTGGAATACGACATTTTTTAATTAATTTAACAAATTACACACAATTTAATACTTGCAATACAACATGTTTTAATTAACTTACCAAATTACACACAATTTAATACTTGGAATACGACATTTTTTAATTAATTTACCAAATTACACATAGTTTAATACTTGAAATATGGTATTTTTTAATGCACCGCATTTTACCATATTTTTCCAACATTGTAACTTCTGTAAACCTACAATAGTTTCATAAACGATATCGAATTTTCAGAAAATCAACACATACTAACAATTTTAATTATATAAGCAATAAATTTAAATTGAAAATAAGAGGATTTTGAAAGATTTCATTTTCTTTCTGTGCAATGCGAGAGATAGAATAGAAAATTGACTTGTCAGCCAATAAATAAGAGGATGTAAAGCTACGATAAGCGTAGAAGCACAGCACCACGGATACGGAAGAGCTTAACGGGAGCCATGTGTGAGCCTTAACATTGATTCGCAATGGATACAATATATTACTATTTTTTTTCTTACAGTTGCAATAAAAACAACCACATATTTAATAATAACTGATATAATCAGTTATACAATTTAAAATTTTATATATAGAATCACTTTCTTTTTGTACTGGCAATGAATTTGTATTAAAAATGTGGGTCAAAATTTAATAACTGTTACTGTAGCGGGTAGATATAAATCTCTGTAATAACGATGACTTATTGGACGTGCGACACCTTAGTTCTCCTGTGACCACGAATGCTGTAAAATGTTCGAAACATGGAGAAATTGAAAATCAAATATAAACGATGACACGACCCTTTGCCAACAATTCTAACTGCAAAGTTTGAGTATTAAGCCTCTACAATTTGTAAACAATGTCGGGTAGATGGCACACGTCTCCTTGAAGACGGAAAAATACGATGCGAGAATTGAATGGCCTACAATAGTTCTAGACAATAGCCTACAAAAGACAGGCATCTTACTAATGAATGTGAGCTATCTCTTAATATAAGGATTAACTAGCTGACCCGTGCCCACTTCGTGGGGCATAATGTTAATGATCCTTTTTTAGTACAGAGTGTTATGTTTTAATTTCTAACTGCCAAAAGGAGACCTAACGATTTAAATTATTTTATTAATATTAAAAATTAAATTATCTATACTAATATTAAAAAAACTACTTTTTGTAACTTAAATATAAAAGTTAGACATATGCTGTCGTTGACTTTTTTGTAGGCATTTTCAAGCTCCACATCTTTACTCTAGAACTGAAAAATATATATTTCATAGTTAAGGCAGCGTTCGTAAGAAACGCTTTCATTCGACCGTTTTTTCTCCGATTCACTTTGCAAAACGGACTACCACGTAAAAGCCTTTTTATTTTTCGGTTTTTTATATAACCTATGACACTCAGCAATAATGTGGCTTTCTATTGGTGAAAGAATTTTTAAAATCGGTTCAGTAGATCCCGAGATTACCCCTTACAATTTAACAAATATACAAACACACAAACTTTACTTCTTTATAATATTAGTATAGATAAAAAAAGTTTATAATATAACAAATGCTCTAGATTACAAACAACTGTGTGTGTGTGTGCCAATACTGCTTGCTCGTTTGCTACCATAAACAATAAAAAAAATAAAGAAAATATTACCTCAGTAAATGTAGCTCTTGAATGATAGTTAGTATAAAATATTTATATTGATGGAGTGGGCCTCGGCATTCATATTGTTACATTATTTCGTTGATAACGTCCCAAAAACTCGGGTCAGTTATTTTAGGATGAATATAATGTGTTATGTAGAGTAATAATGTTAAAGAATTTATTTTATTGACTGCCGATATAAGAATGTTTAATAACATTATTTGTTTTTACGAATAGTATAATTAGAATACAAAGAAATAATTATTTTATTTATTTTATACTCCGTTTTTTTTTTTTTTTTTTTTATTGCTAATGGCGGCAAACGAGCAGATAACACACCTGATGGTAAGTGTCACTGCCGCCCATGGACCTTTGCCAATGGTATAGCTAGGCCGCTGCCTACCAATACAACCCTGAACCCACCCCAGTTAGGCTTCCGGCTCTCTCGCTCACCGAACGAAGCGCAATAGCAATAGCGCCGTAGCATAATTTTCTAATAATAATATAATACAATAAGTATAACATCTATATAATACATACAATAAACATCTATAAAATAATATAATACAAATTTTATGGGTTTTGTTTCGAGTTTTCCTTCTCTTACATAGATGTTATATGCATATTATAACCCTAAGTCGTCTCTTACGATCACCCACTGATAAAATAAGGGGAGGTGAATTGTATTCTTATTCCATTACCACACAGATAACATGAAAATCTTATAATCTGGGGAAAGTTTTAAGACAAAAATCCGACTTCAAAAATAAAATGACTAAAATTAAAAAAAAAAGCATGAGAAAGTAAAATAATACAAGTAATAAAAAAATGGAAACAATCGATTGTCGGTCAGCCTAATATGCATTATTCGGGATAATTCAAATACTACTACACAGATCTTGATTTAAAAAGCCACACGAGAAAAACCTACTTTTAAACAAGAAAAAAGTTATCAAAATCGGTCCGTCGAAAAAAGTACCGCGGAGATTCAATTAAAAAAAAAACAATCGAATTAATAACCTTATTATGAGGTCGATTAAAAACAATAATAATAAGCAAAGGTAAAAAAAAAATAGTAAAATAGACCGCGAAAAAAACAGATAAAGTATTTATAACAATGCATTACCTAAACTTATATAGAATACAACCTTCGTTTTATATAAATTACGACATACAGCCAAGAACTAGTTACACGAGCATCGGTAATAGGAAATCTGTTAAACTAATGCATATATGCATAGTGATTAATTGCGTCCTGAATGTATTAAGTTAAATTAATTAAAATTATGCGCTTAATTAAGACAAGTGTAGATTGTTTCAGATTTTTGCTACGACGTATGAGATTGTAAACAAGTCGTTATTTTAAAATATTAAAACTGGAACGTGTTTATGGAACAGATTAAAAATTTTCATCCGCGAACTGAAGAACTGAAATTCTATGACGCAAAAGTTCGCGAGAAAAAGGGGCTTAAGCGGTTGCTATGATACGTACTTACACTTATTGGACGCATATTTCTCAAGTATGATGGATTTAAGTACGTAATATGACAGTCGATTAAGCCATTTTGCTCGCGATTTGAGAGGAGTGAGATATACGCTTTCACTTTCATAAGTGTATGAAAATAAATGGCTAAAGAACGAACAATCTAGTGCATTCAAAAGTGATTATTAATGAAACGTTACCCTCCAAAACGAAAATTCTTTTTTTTCAACACTTAACATGTTTAAATAATCAAAATACTCGATAGGAAATAACAAAACTCTTTGATTGAAATCCAACAAGATCCACTACTAAAGTGTAGGGGAAAGATTGTTTATAGATCAGGTGGATATTTATAAAAAATCTAATAACGTACAAATAAAAAGGCATAAGCACAGGATGTATATTATACCTGTTAGTTACAATTAACACTTTATCATTAATAATGTAATTAAATAAATACATTTTTCCATGTCATGACGGAATAAGAATACAATTCAACGCCTTCTTTTTTGCCCGTGAGAATCGTAAAAGACGATTAAGAGATATGATAAGCTTCACTGTAGGAGAAAAGTTGAAATAAAACCCTATTCCAATTCGTCTGATCAGCGTGGTATAGTACTTACTATACGTACTAACCTACTATAGTACCTACTTTAGTACCTAATATAGTATCTACTATAGTACCTACTATAGTACGTACTGTAGTACCTACTATAGTAGCTACTATAGTAGGTACTATAGTCTACTATAGTACCTACTATAGTAGGTACTATAGTCTACTATAGTAGGTACTATAGTCTACTATAGTAGGTACTATAGTCAGTACTTTAGTACCTACTGTAGTATCTGCTATAGTACCTACTATAGTACCTACTGTAGTACCTGCTATAGTACCTACTATTAGTACCTATTTTAGTACATGCTATAGTACCTAATTTAGTACCTACTGTAGTATCTGCTGTAGTACCTAATATAGTACCTACAATAGTACCGACTATAGTACCTACTATAGTACCTACTATAGTAGGTACTATAGTAGGTGCTACAGTAGTACGCACCTACAATAGTACCTACTATAATGCCTTCTATAGATTAATTTTCCTAACATTATGAAGGACGTACGTTCGAACACTGCGATGGGATGTACATATATAAACAAGCTAAATGATGTAATAAATTGGTCCTTGGTATTGCAAAATAGTCAAGATCGTGCATAAATTAACAAATCAACTTAATTAAATATTTAAATATGAATTGAAACTAACAATTAAAGTTATCTATATGCATATCCAAAGGTATAAAAAAATTCAATATGTTTCTCAAAACAAAATAACAAGGAACGAAAATCTTTACGGACTTCCGTGAGAACGCACCAATGAAAAGGCTATGAACGTTTAACGTACAAAAAAATCATGAGCAGAGATAATTTTTATAGATGTAAAAATTTATAGGTGTGCCTTGAGAGAGGTAAAAAGGATTGGCGTTACGATTTTTGTATTACAAAAGGGTTACTTTGCCGTTACGTTCATCCTCTCATCATTTTAGCTCATATATGTCCCACTGTTGAGCTCGAACGTCCTTGACACTAGAAGGGAAATTGACCTACTATACCACGCTGGTCAGACGTGTTGGTATAGGGTTTTATTCGAGTTTTCTATCTCTTGCATAAATGTTATATGCATATTGTATCCCTTAATCGTCTTTTACGATCACCCACGAGTAAGATAGGGATTTGCGTCGCATTTGTATTTGATATTTAATTTCCCGACATTTCAAACACTTTACATCATTCATCCTTACTACTCGTGTACTATAAGCTCACAGGAGCATAACAATTCTAGCTATTAGTGTAAAGATTGTGTCTGTTTTGCGACAGTGATGTATAGCCGAGCGTGACTCAATCTCATTCATTACCTACAAAATAAAGCGTATGGTGGTTTAAAGAAACTTCCACATCAAAACTACGCCGATATCACAATGGAAATGATATTTCATCCTTCATAATATAAACTATATCGTTGGTGCACTGTCGCTTACATAATGACGAGAAGGACGAGACGACTTCCCGTTGCATAACATATAAAACGGTCAACTCATATTAAAGTGTAATTTTACGATTATAACCGAGTACAGTATTGTTTTTTTTACCGGGTGATAAAGGACTTATCATTGTTCTGCTCTTATTTCAATTATTTGTGGTCGATATAATATGTATTCGTATATATTGTAAAAGTTATTGACAATAGTTTTGTGATCGGCCGTCTGCCTGACGTTTACTCTTCTAGGAAATGTAATTGTTGACCAAACGGCATCAAATGGAGTTGACCCAGGTCGTTATAAGGCCCTTAGTCGTCTTTTACGACATCCACGAGCAAAGTAATGGTTGGCAGTATTCGTAGCCGCTACCACACAGCACTTTAAAAATAACTCTAAGGAATAATGTAGATTATAAAATCGGATACTGAATCAGGATAAAAAATCAATTCGGACCAGTAATAAATAAACTATCTATAATAGTTTATATTAAATAAAGTAAGGGTTGGTAGTATTCGTAGCTGCTACCACATAGCTTGTTTAACATACATACATATCATCACGCCATATCCCTTGCAGGGTAGGCAGAGAGAACAGAGTGCCAGAGAACTCTATCCTTGCATATTTCACTCGCTTCTTCAACATTCATAATTCTCTTCATACACGCTCGCCGGTTTCGGCGACTCTTGACTCCACCTTCCTTCAGTACGTGACCAATCTGGTCTAGGTAGGCGAGTCTCGGTCTCCCCTGGTACCTACATCCTTCCACTTTCGCATTGTATATCTTCTTAACCAGACGTTTGTTCGGCATTCTTTCCACATGTCCGAACCATCGGAGCATTCCAGCTTGTTTAATATTATTATTAAAACAATTTTTAAAAAATCAAGATATATTAAGGCATCAAAAATGTTAATATAAAATCTATTCAAAAAAAATCATAACAAAGATTATCATAGCACAATTGAGATCATTCGATACGTAATAAATATGAACAAACACAAGTGATGAAATCACAACGCAATTTACATTTATAAATAAAAGAGTATAATAATGATTCATAAAACCCTATACAATCCTCTCGAAAACGATTCGAAGACTTGAACAAAGTTATGTATTATTTTTATATTATTTAATATACATTTTCTTAATTTAATTTCTTTAACGTTACATCTAAATAAAGGGCTGTCAATGTTTATTTGTTTGTGTCTAATCTCAGCTCGTATATGTTCCACTGTTCGGCTCGAGTCTCCTCCATAATGGGAGGGAAATTAACCTACTATACCACGCTGGTCAGACGTGTTGGTATAGGGTTTTGTTACGTATTCTTTCTCTTTTTTACCCGACTGCGCGACGCAAAGGAATGGTATTGTGTTTAACAGTCTATGTATGTATGTTTGTATGTTCCTTGGAAGCACTATATAGACCAAACGCCTGGGTCGATTTTTATGATTCACACGTCAATCGATTCCTCTTAGTCCGGCGAGTGTCACTAAAGACATGACGTTAGTGAAAATTCAATATGGCGACTACTGGCCGCCATATTGTGAAAATGAAAAAAAATTAAAGTCAACAAACTATGTCGAGTTGGGTATCGTTTAATAGGTATTTAAAAATCATTTTTAGTTTTCTCTTATTATTTTCCGATTCGAATGGCCGTCTAGGATCTATATCAATTTAAAGTTTCGTAAAAACCTTCTTCACATATAGGTTTTTTCCATCCATCCATCAGCCTGTAAACGTCCACTGTTGGACATAGGCCTCCCCACGAGAATGCCATCTATAACGGTCCTGTGCCACCTGCATCCAGCGGTTTCCTGCGACCTTGATGAGGTCATCAGTCCACCGAGTGGGGTCGTCCTACGCTGCGTCGTCCGATTCGTGGTCACCACTCGAGAACCTTTTTTCCCCAACAGTTGTCGGTTCGTCGAGCGATGTGGCCTGCCCATTGCCACTTCAACGTGCTAATCCTTAGGGCTATGTCGGTTACACCCGTTCTTCTACGGATTTCCGTATTTCGGATTTTATCACGTAGAGAAATACCGAGCATAGCCCTCTCCATAGCACGCTGAGCGACTTTGAGCCTTGTTATAGTTGTTGTCTTGTTATAGGTTTTTTAGGCAGTAGAAATTAACGATGAAAAGACGAAAAATTCATATAACTGTGCGTGTGAATATAGATGGACATATACTAAAGTATCTAGTAGGTATATTGTCCAATATACCATAGGTAGTCCTACCTAAAGTATCTAATGTCTGACGCGGTCGCCCATCTCAAACTTCTAACGATTTAGTACTAAACTTCAGTCGAAAAACTATATATAGTTAAGTACTTACCTACCTATTAATAAATAAAATAACTATAACCACCTAGGTATTCATAACTAAAAAGTATAAAATAACAAAAAATAATTAAAAAATTAAAAAACTCCACTGCGTAAAAAGTGAACCAAACTACGTACATAATAAAAAAACTGAAAAGAAAAAAACAATTTTTTTTTCACTTTTTACGTAGTGGGGTTTTTTAATTTTATAATTATTTTTTTTATTCTATTTATACTATTATAGCTCCTAAGGGATATATCGATATTAGTTTAGTTTTATTAGAAAGGTAACACTATTTTTCCGTGTGGTGACAGAGTAAGAACTAAATTAACCTACTATACCACGCTGGTCAGACGTGTTGGTACTGGGTTATGTTTCGAGTTTTCCTTCTCTCGCATAGATGTTATATGCGTTTTATATCCCTTAGTCGTCTCGTAAGATCACCCATGGTTAAGATATGGGGTGGTGAATTGTATACTTACTCCGTCATCACATGAAAAAAAAAAATTTATATTTGATATTAAATATTAAGCCTCTTTATTTAAAATATCTCAAAATATAATTGATAATTGCTTCAATTTTAAATTTCTTATTTACCTCCACACATCTTCCAAACTCATATGTCATATGTCCGTGTTTAAATCAGAAGTAAGTATTGAAAGAGAGTATTGGTGTAAAGATGCGAAAGGGAATGCTCCGATGGTTCGGACATGTGGAAAGAATGCCGAACGAACGTCTGGTTAAGAAGATATACAATGCGAAAGTGGAAGGATGTAGGTACCGGGGGAGACCGAGACTCACCTACCTAGACCAGATCGGTCATATACTGAAGGAAGGTGGAGTCAAGAGTCTCCGAAATCGGCGAGCGTGTATGAAGAGAATTATGAATGTTGAGGAAGCGAGTGAAGTATGCAAAGATAGAGTTCTCTGGCACTCTGTTCTCTCTGCCTACCCTGCAAGGGATATGGTGTGATGATATGTATGTATGTATGTGTAAATCAGAAGTATTATAATAACAATAATAGAGTAATCAAACACTTCGTCTGTCCAGTATAGTTAGAGCAAATTGACTGTGAAATATGAATAGACTACAGACGAGTGACCTTAAAAGTGTTTTGTTTAAAGTTATTTTACATTTAGACTTACGCAGAACCCTAAAAATAAGGAAAATATGTTGTGTATATTTTTTTTATATATTAACAAAAATATATACATTGCAAATTATATATTATATGGGTTCACAAGATATTACACTGACAATCATACAAACGAAAGAATGGATACCATTTTTTTTGCGGTGGGCTACGGTGTGATCACTCTCGGCCAAATCGGTCCGGGGTGACGAAGGGATGGCGCGCGACCCCATAGACCCACCCTGCAATGCGCCTCTCTTCGCCGTGCGAGCGGGCCACCAGAACCCGATCTTTGTGTTCGGTGGCCCACCCGGTGGTTTACCCTCACGGGTTCCTCTCGAGTCGAAGCCTCGACAGCTTTCAACGGGGCTTCATCCTCACGCGGTGAAGAATGGACACCAATGTGATTTCTGATATTTAATAACTGATACTGTAGCGTCTATATATAAAACTTTGTAATAACGATGACTTGTTGGACGTGAGACACTTCATTCCACTCGTGAACATTTTCGAGTCGTTGGGAAGTTAAAAATCAAATACAAACGCGATAGAATCCTTAAAAATAGTTTTATTTCAAATGGACCTTAGACATTTAATAATAGGATTAACTTAACACTGTTGATAACGGAAGCTTAAAAAGATCGACATCAGAGATGGCGCAATTATTTATGTACCGACCTTCCTTGCTGAGAGTCGTGAGTTTAATCCCTATACAAAAAATGCATGCAATGTGATCCAAAAATTCTCCTGAGGCATGGATGTTATTTTTGTCCGTTAATTATATTTTTGTGAAAAAATAATGCTATATTATACCTCTTTTAAGGCGTGCGTCCTTACAAAATCTTTTAGTAAACTTATACAAGTCTTTATAATTAACAATTAATTGTCACCTTACCTTTACACAAGTTGAAACACTCGACAGAGTTAGTTAATTAACACCGTTACGAATACAGAATTTATTTCTTCTTCGCGGAAACATCAAAGCTTTGAGGCTAACTCTAAGTAAAATGAGCAACGTTCAACTTGAAAGTCACTGAAAACGGCGCAAGGAAACGAAGAACAGAGAGGAACATTTTTGATAACGTTCCATCCTATTCGAAAATTTTATTTCCTAATTCAAAAAATTTATTTTCTAATTATAAAATGTTATTTTTTCAACTTTGCAAGTATTTATAAATCTCGTAAATAAGTTTGTGTCATAATGATCATTATCTCCACCCAAACTGATTGTTAATTTTTCATCCATCCATAAGCACATAGACGTCCACTATTGAATATAGACCTTTCAAATGAGCTATATAGAGGCACAATCATAACGCTTAAGAAACGAGTTGGCGATAGAAAATGGTATTATAATTTGCCAGGGAGATTATTGCTACCTCTTCTTTTGTTTTTCCTTAGAAAGTTAGCTCAGCAGGAGTATAAAAATACTCCTAAAGGAAAGTAAAGGACGGTGTCGCAATCATGACCTGTTATGTATCTATTTTCAAGATTTATATATCTCATATGGATATTATCTGCTAAACCAAACCATCAAAAGATAAAAATGAAACATCCTTTAAAGATACATTTGGAAAATAATTACAAAAAAAGGTAGGTAATATTGGAATCGAGAATTCAATATATCACTAAATTTCACTATACAAAAGCAGCTCAACACAACAACAGGACGTCGTATAATCCCAAAAAGTACTACATTCTTCCGCACCAACTATCAAGTGAGCATTTAATCAGAGTCCTTGACTTCCGTGGATTTCCTTTTCATTGTGGAGTGGTAAAACGAACTAAATTTTATATTTGAATGTTGGTATAATCTTTTTTAAGACTATTAAATATATTTCTAAAATCATTTAATTAATTTCGCTTTAATTAAATTCGTTAATCGAACAAGTGTTGTTGGTTTATCTAGAGGTTTTCTGAAGAAATTTTTAAGCTAGCCTAGAAATATGTCTACTAAAAGCTAATAAACTTTATTTTTATTATAAAAATGTACTAATCTGCTTACCTCATCAAAAGGTATAACATAAAATAAAATAAAACATTTTCATAAAACCTTTTAATTCGCTCAATTATGATTCAATGTATAATTAAGAGTAGAAATGAACCGCAATTATTGAAATATAGTCCTTTGATTTCAAAAGAACCAATTAACAATTGAAATTTCGATTGCCATTTAGTTGAACTAAAATAACCATAGGAATGCGTAGGTTACATTAATTATAATATTTAAGGTACATAATTAATATTAACTAATTAGTTTGACAGTAAAATTATTTTTAACATTACGAAATTTAATTACATTAAGATATATCAAACAGGTTTTTTCAATGTGTCAGATTATAAAAGAGTATTTATAATAATAATAATCAACTCATGGTAGTTTTATGTACCGTTCTTAAATACAATAAAAATTGTTAATTAAATGTTTATTTTTTATTAAATTTTGATTGCATTCGATGTGTAATATTTTTTGAATATGGAAAATAAAAACACACAAACAAAAGATGACAGTTAATTTCTGTAATGTAAAAAAAGTCATATAGAATAAAAACGTTAAAGGTTAGATTTCTACAAAAAAAAATAATGTACCTATACGTGTCTCCAATAAATATCCGTTATTACCGTAATAAATAAACCTTTTGTTCGCCTGAGTAACACAGTTTTTCCCTTACTCTTACTTCACATTTCATGGTTATCAAATCTACGAAAAAAAAAGCATAAAATACAAACCTCTTTCGTTTAAAAAAAAATCCTCACACAACCACAGATAATAATTGAGAAAAAATAAAATAAAAGCACAGATATACGAAAAAAAATAAACACTCGCGACTATATCAGACGGAGGTCAATAAAACGCCAAAGACGTCTGCGCGCATTCAGCGACGCGACACGACTGATTGCCACCGAATATTACAAAACTCAATACATAAAACAATGATTTGTTTATAATTTTATTAACAGAGGTAACACTGATATTACTTAAATAGAGAAGGCCATATTTATTTAAAATATTCATTTTTGTTAATTATAAATCGATTCGTTACCTATGTGTGAATTCAATGTCATTGACTTGCTTTATTTTTGATGCAACCGGCTACAGATTAAAAATAATTATGTAAATATTGCTAGCAAGAGGACGTTTAGATCCTGTATATTGTTGAAAACATGTTTAATGAAGGTAACAACTAAAAGAGCAATGGACTTGAGAGGAAAAGTAATTGTACAGTATGAATGCACAGGCTCCGTTTAAAATTAAACTGATTAAAGGATACAAGGTTGAACTGAAAAAATTGTTGTATACGAATCTTAATTTTGCTGTTTATAAAATATAACCCGTTACTTGTGGTGACGGCACAAGAATGTAATTCCTCATCCCCTTTTTTTGCCCGTGGGTGTTATAAAAGACTTTTAAAGGGACTATAATATGCAGGCAAAATTTTTGTAAGAGAAGAAAAAATCTAAATAAAATCCTATATCAATACATCTAACCAGCGGTCTAGAGTAGATCAATTTCTCTCCTGTTTTGAAAGATGCTCGAGCATACCAGTGGGACGTACATAATTAAGATGATGATCATTTTAGCTGTGTACTAGCGGCTACGAATACTACCAACCCTTACTTTGCTCGTGGATGTCGTAAAAGACGACTAAGAGCTTTATATCGACCTGAATCAACGTCACTTTATGCTGTTGGTCAACGATTATATTCCCAAGGAGGGTTGACGTCAGGCAGGCTGCCGGTCACAAAACTATTGCCAATAACTTTTGTAATGTGTAGCAGGAGGAGTGCATGTTGCGCCGACTCCAGGTAATTGGGAAAAGAGCAGGGGAATGGTGATGATCATTTTAGCACAAGTAAGTAATAGTGAGTGTCTTTTTTTATATTTATAATGTAGAGACTCTTTATAAAAACTTGATTACGAGCGTAAGATTGTCACACATGGGATCACATATGTGACAATCATTTTTCGCTCGTAATCAAGTTTTTAATAAATAATCAAGCATTTGAAGTGCTAAATTTCAGTAATTTAAATGTAGAGACTCACTAAAAAGCAATATTATAAAAATCAGAGGATATATATTAGCAAAGACGGGTCAAGGGGTCATGGGGGTCATGAGCCTCCTCCTGGGTTGGGTCAAACATAAACTTAAAATTATAATATTGTTATTTAATTAAATATATTTTGACCTATTAAAACAATAAAACCCCTTTTACAATTAAATATTTTTATTTTAATTAGATTTATTATTAGAATCCAATTGAATGAATCTAGTCATGACTATACAAAACGACTATATATCACCCCAAACTTGTAAACTAGATTTGCCTTTGATTTCTAGACTATCTTAAAAATAATGTAGAGAAAAGATTATTCAAACGCAACTCTACCTGAAAGATACATTTAATTTTGGTCTCGGAATCTAATTTCTGCAACCCCACGTTACATTTTAATGAAGTTCATTAGCCTCATCACATTACAGTGTAAAACATTCAACTTTTAGGTAAATACAACTGTTTTATCTAACGCATTTACTTAGATATGTTCATTAAACATCTTAATCTTATAATCCGACCGCTTTAAGCCATGGTGATCGTTTCAACCCCTTTATGATTTTCGATCACATTCTTACATATGGTTAAAGAAACTGTGTGTGAGCTGTGTAATAGCAGCTACGAATACTACCAACCCTTACTTTGCTCGTGGATGTCGTAAAAGATGGCTAAGAGCCTTATAACGACCTGGACTATCTCCATCTGATGCCGTTTGGTCAACAATTACATTCCCAAGGAGGGTTGACGTCTGGCAGGCGGCCAGTCATAAAACTATACTACTTTTGCAATATGTACTATGAAAGAAGAGTACATATTATATCGACCCCAAGTAATTGGGATAAAAGTAGGAGAATGATGATTAAGGAAACTAATGTTATTAGAGAAAATTCTCGTATATTACGATGTGTAAGCACATTTTTAGTTCATTTATTATTTTTCCTTGCAGATTGTCAGGCTTGCCTCAGATCCTTGCTTGCAATTCATCTAGCTTGGTATCTAACTTAGAGCATCGCGTCAATTCGTAATTATGACTCCATTCCTATCGTATACAGTCTTGCTGCTCTAATTGCGATGCTTGAATATCGCACATTAACATTTTTCTACTTCCCCTTAGTGAGGCGGAGTGGTGAGAGGTGAGTGGTGGTGGATGGAGTACTGAATACAACTCGCCATTCTATCTTGGCCGTGGGTATCGCAAAATAAGACTAAGGGATATAATATGCAAATGCATTGTAGATCAATTTCCCTCCTATTATGGAGGAGGCTCTAGCTCAGCAGTGGGACATATATGAGTTAATATGATGATGATTTGTACGAATCCTATAAGTTATCATCATCGTTATTCAGCATTCCATTGTCCACTAATGAACATGGGGCCCATCTGTAAAACGTTCTCTTTAATTTGCGGGGATCACCCAAGTCAAAGCAACCCTTACCTTAACCACAATTGTATAATTATTCCGGATTGATATATAATCTTTCCGTGTGGTGACGGAGTAAGAATACAATTTACCACACCCTATCTTGCCCGTGGGTGATCGTACGAGACGACTAAGGGATATAAAATGCGTATAACATCTATGCGAGAGAAAGAAAACTCGAAACAAAAGCCTATACCAACACATCTGACCAGCGTGATATAGTAGGTCAATTACCCTTCCAATGTGGAGGAGGCCTGAGCCCAACAGTGGGACATATATGGCCTGAGATGATGATGATGCGAAGATATATAGTTATGTAGGATTAATTCTTCTTTCTTTATTCTCCAATGAAGGTGACATTATCATTATTCATAATTCTTTTTTTTTTTCGATTAAAGATTAAAAAACTTTTATAAATTATTCTCCAAATACAAATTACAACTTGCTAATTAGATGAGACAAAAACTAAAGTAATTACGTATTTTAATTAAGAACCTTGAAGACGTTAGGGATACAGTTTATAGAAAATATCAGATCAAATACCTACAGATTAAATACATAAAAATTATATTCATCATCTCATCATCTCAGCTCACTATTCGGCTCGAGCCTCCTCCAAAATGAGAAGGAAATCGAAGGGTTTTGTTTCGAGTTTTACTTCTCTTGCATAGATATAATGTGCGTTTTATATCCCTTAGTCGTCTTTTACGATCACCCACGGGTGAGATAGGTGGTGGTGAATTGTATTCTTACTCCGTCACCACACGGACAAATTATATTAAAATATGTTATTTGGAAAATAAATATTTAACTAAATAATAGCAACCAAAATCATCTCATCATCTAGGCTCATCTATATCCCACTGCTAGATACATTAGAAGGGGAATGGACCTACTATACCATGCTGGCCAGACTGGTTGGTATAGGGTTTCATTTTAGGTTTTCCTTCTGGTGATATTATCCTCTTATCATATCTTCTTATTTGTCTTTTACAGCTTTCATATACAAGAAAGGAGGTGGTGCATTGTATTCTTATTCAGTCAACACACGGAAAAAAATATAACAATTTTTTATTTAAATTACTGAAATTTAGCATTTAATATGCTTAATTATTTATAAAACCCGATTACGAAATGAAAAGATAAATATGATACGAAGTGAAATTTGCATGTCCTACAATTAGTCACGGTGGTGTAGTGGCAGCACGATTGGGCCGGAATCCCAATAGGCGCGGGTTCGAATCCCGCTTGTGACATCATTTTTCATTTCGTAATCGGGTTTTATAAATTTTTATTTGGCAAATCAATGTATTTTTGAATTTTTATAAGAAGTGATTTGTAAAATAAAAATCTTTTTAAATTATAGTTACTTGTTTATTTTTCAATTAATATTTAATTGTTACTAAAGATGTATTTTATCTATATTGTTTAGAATTTATTTGCCCTAAGTACCTACTATAAGATTACATTTTCTTCTAGGAAAAATTTAATTACCACAAGAGAGCATAACCCTGTGTTAAGCTGGATAAAGACTTCATTGATATTTTTCTACATACATACATATCATCACTCCATATCCCTTGCAGGGTAGGCAGAGAGAACAGAGTGCCAGAGAACTCTATCTTTGCATACTTCACTCGCTTCCTCAACATTCATAATTCTCTTCATACACGCTTGCCGGTTTCAGCGACTCTTGACGCCACCTTCGTTCAGTACATGACCGATCTGGTCTAGGTACATTAGTTTCGGTCTCTCCCGGTACCTACATCCTTTCACTTTCGCATTGTATATCTTCTTAACCAGACGTTCTTCTTTCCACATGTCGAACCATAGGAGCATTCCCTTTCGCATCTTTACACCAATACTCTCTTTCATACCTACTCGCTTTCTTACGTCGTCGTTACGAATGCGGTCGGTCAGCCTAACTCCACAGATTTGCCGTAAAGATCGCATTTCGACCGCATTAATTTTACTTTCATACTCTTTTCTGTATACCCAACTCTCGCTTCCATACAATAATGTTGGGACAAGCACTGCATTATGTATTGCTACACGTGCCTTCTGGCTGAGGTGGTGGCTACCGAGAAGTTGCCCCAACTCCCCGTTCACTCTATTTCCTGCATTCACTCTTCGCTCTATATCAGTGGTGTACCGTCCATCTCGGCTAAATCCACATCCAAGATATACAAATTCATCCACTTGCTCTAGTACATCATTACCTATTGTTACTCTTACATCTGTTCTGGCTTCATCTCTTTCAAAGACCATTATTTTGGTTTTGCTCACATTCACGCGTAGACCCCCTTTTTTTTTTAAATGAATTCTGCTTTCGAAAAAGTGTTTTTTATGTACATATTTCTCCCTCATTCAATCCAATGGCCATAACTAATCCTTACTAATATTATAAATGCGAAAGTAACTCTGTCTGTCTGTCGCTCTTTCACACCAAAACTACTAAACCGATCTAAATGAAATTTGGTACACAAATAGTCTAGATGATAAAGAACATAAGCTACTTTTTAATGTAAAAAAAGGGGTTGTAAAGGGGGATGAAAAGATGTAAGGAAGTATCGTCATTTTTAAAGCCAGAAGCTTGAAACTTATTTTTAGGCTATTGATTAAGTATAAATAAATATGACATTAAAATTTTGTAAAAATTTACCTTTAAGGGGTAAAATAAAAATAGGGGATGAAAAGCTTTAGAAAAATAACCTTTTACGCGGGCGAAGCCGCGGGTAGAAGCTAGTTAAGAATAAAAATTACATTACAAAATTTAGTTGTTGATCCACATTTAATTTCATCTTTTTTTTTTCTTTGGTGGGCTACGGTCGGCGCACTCCTCGCACCACTCCGTCCAGGGCGACAGAGGGGCGTAAGCACGCACACTCGTAACCCACCCGTGACGTCGCCTTCGTCGTTGGGCCGACCACCGCAGCAGAGTGACTTGACGTCAGTCGTCGGCCCGATCGAATACCCCTGAGGAGTACCCTCTCCACATTTAATTGCATCTGGAATAGAAATACGAGTCAATAAAAATAAATATATATTTTTTATAAATACTAGGACAGCAGATATATAGAGTCGTTATATTTTCAAATTCCCAGCGACTTAAGATTTAAGCAAAATATTCATTATCATAATCTTAACTTATCGCACTGCTGTACTTAAGCCTTCTTCATATTCAGCGGGAAATTGACCTACTATACCAAACTATTCTGACGGGTTGGCATAGGGTTTTATTTTGAGTTTTCCTTCTCTTGCATAGATGTTATCTGCATATTACATCCCTTGGTCATCTTTCTTTGTCATAAGATATTCAAATATTATATTTAAGTAATCAATATTAATACAAAATACTTGAATATCATCTGTTCAATTTACAATAGAAAGAAATAAAGAATTCCTTCTTTCTTTTTCTTCGAAAATGGTGGTATGTGATCTCCATAGTCTTTATAAAGTTATAAAGGGGTAAAAAAATATTATTTAAGCTGAGCTTACGAAATCTAATCGAAAGGAAATATAATCAACTTACTTTTCCGCCATCAGTCAAGGTAACATATTGAGCTTATGACTTGCCCCTTAAAAGGGTTAATGACCTCCTTGTCCCCTAAGTAACACCTGTATGTATTTAGAGATACATAATAGATGTTTAAAATATACCCTTTTATTACCCTACTTAAGATTAAGATACAAAAATGTTATTTAAATATATATTTTAATTTAATTAACTTTACTTAAATTTCATTATTCGTGTGGTGACGGAGTAAGAATACAATTCACCAATCCCTTTTTTAACACGTGGGTGGGTGGGATCATAAGAGTCGTCTTAATCGTCTAAGTGATATAATATGCTTATAAAATCTATGCAAGAGAAGGAAAACTCGAAATAAAACACTATACCATCTCGTCTAACCAGCGTGAAGTATATCAATTGCCCTACTGTTTTAGAGGAGCCTTGAGTCCAACAGTGGGAAGTAGGTATAGGAGCCGGGATGAAAAAAAAATCTTTTGCTGTACAATATAGTAAACACTACTAGAAGCGCGTGCCGATCCGTCCGGGGAAGTGCCATACACT
Source organism: Lymantria monacha (assembly GCA_905163515.2). Lineage (NCBI taxonomy): Eukaryota > Metazoa > Arthropoda > Insecta > Lepidoptera > Erebidae > Lymantria > Lymantria monacha. The sequence continues at coordinate 2,927,680 of LR991099.1, forward strand.
CATAGAAAATCGACGTCTGAAAAATAAAAATATATATTATCAATCTAAGGTTTTTGTATTATTTTTTTTATCAAAATAAGTTTTGCTCGTGGATATCGTAAAAGACGACTAAGAGTTTTATATTAACCTGGATCAACTTCATCACATACCGTCTGGTCAACAGACGTCAACTCAAACGTCAGACAGACTCGGGGATAGAAGGGTTGAATGTCATTAGACGATCTCTCCGGCATCCTGTAAAAGCGCGGAAGGGACCGCTGTTGGTTTTGGTGGGTATACCCGCCGCCAGCATCTATGTCCGGCGAGTACCACACACCCCCCCGTCTGTCACTGGCGGGGGAACAAAATAAAAAGATGTCAGACAGACTGCTGGTCATAAAACTTATCAATATTTTTTTCAATGTGTACGATGAAAGAGGAGTACATATTAGATAAATCGCGTGTAATTGGGATAAGAGCAGGAGAATAATGACGATGATATTATTTTATTGACTTTAATTGCAGAGATGACATACTAATTAAGATATTGCGACCTATAGGCTTATTTTGGGGGTTCGATTGCCACACAGGACAATCGTTATAACATCATTATTTTCAACTCATATCCTGTCCCATTGATAGGTACAAGATTGCTCCACAATAGGGTAGTAATTACCAGGCTTATCAAATAGGTCAGTATAATTTTTTATATCGAATTTAACTACCTTTTTTTTGACACCATCCTGTACTAAGGAAATAATCCTTGTGTTGCTGGGAACTTTACAAACATGTAATTACAAAAATAAATAAATTAAATTTATTAAAGAAATTATCAATAAATAAGTGAAAATTAGGAATCATTCCTAAATAAGAATACATTCAAACAGAAAAAATTATTAATTCTACTTAATCTGGGAACCATACTTCAGACCAAACAGCATTATAAAATGATTGTCTCGTTAACCCGATGACGTAGAACACCATGACAATGCAAAAACATACAAAGACGGATTATTTTCGCCACAAAGGCTTCGGTCAAGCCAATGTTGAATGGACAGCACTCTTCCCCAGTCCTCTGGGATTACTCTAAGCCGTCAATTCTGGACGTGACGCCCGCTGTGTCGTTAAAGCCCAATTAGGAGACTGACAAATCTGACACTCGGCTTAAACCTGAGATTTACGAAATAACCTTCAAATATAGTCACATAAGATTTTCGTTTATAAAAAAAATAATATGCAATAATTAGTAAAATTTTAATTGGATTTATCGTCATTCTTCTGCTCTTATCCCAATTACTTGAGGTTGATGTGAACTCCTCTTCCATCGTACATTTTGTAGAAGTTATTGGCACTAGTTTTATGACAGGCGGCTTGCCTAATGTCAACTCTTCTTGAGAATGAAACTGTTGACCAGATGGCATCATAATGAGTTCAGGTCGATATAAAATCTTCTAGTGATCTTTTAAGACATCCACGAACGAAGTAAAGGTTGATGGTATTCGCAGCCGGTACCACGCAGCTAATGGATAAGAAAAGGAAACTAAAATGACGGAGTAAAAATACAATCTATTTCCTCTTGCCTTTTCGCAGGCGACGACTTAGTTATAGATTATGGTTTATAAGCAGATAACTACACTGCAAAAGAGAGAATGGAAATCCAGCAGAAAAAATCCAATAGACGAGGTTCGAACAGAAGAATATACTAGCTGTTGCAGCCCACTTGCCATAGCATATTGTATAGCATTGTGTTATTCGTATGTATAGAGATAATAACCATATTCATCAAAGAAAAACAGAAAAACTTCTATTATTCCGACCGCTACCAAACAAGGTGTGAGTTTGGTAGCACAGTATTACGTTTCACGCGAATCTGAAAATTTTCTGATAATTTCATTGCAATTGATACAACCGTTTTGGAGTACATACATATTCCACGTAGTGGTAGATTAAGTATACAAAACACCACCACTTCTTACTTTTTTTTTTTCTGTTTGTATCATAAAAATCGGGACCAGGAGAAGGGACACTAGCATTCTGATGGAAAACTTATTAGATTCCATAATCAGCCTATCAAGCGTGACGATTATTAGTTCAATCGCATTATCCTCTCTATAGGTAAACCTATTTTTAACAATGAATGCTGATCGAATCATGACATGAACTTGAAAAATTACCCCATCCCAATAAACCCACCTATTATAGTATCCAATTTAATCCTAAATCAGTAGTAGACACTCTATGTTTTATCTTGGAAAAATACGTTTGTATAGGGAACTTAACAAACCTTGTTAGAATTACGCTGAAGTTAATTAGCGGTTTGGAACCAGCCTAGATTCTACGCTGTCAAGGTCACTTTGAACCTCAGAATTGACTTAACGACGGTATCCATGTGACAACAAGCTGAGTTCATTCTATGCAAATATCTGAAAAAGAATTAATTTTACGTTGGCAATGTACATATCTTAACCGTGGGTGATCGTAAGAGACGACTAAGGGATATAAAACGCATATAACATCTATGCAAGAGAAGAAAAACTCGAAACAAACCCTATACCAACACGTCTGACCACCGCGGTATACATAGTTCGTTAATTTCCCTCCCATTTAGGAGGAAGCCCCAGCCCAAACGTGGGAAGTTTATAGGCTATGATGATGATGATGATGATGAATATACATATTTTTCACACCGATCATCAGTTTTTGCTATGCATTATTGGATACGTGCTTCCCCAGATGTTATACCAGCATCGTTACACTTAACATTAGAAGGTGCCAGAATAAGTGTAGAATTCTTCACATCTTGCCTTTGATTATCATAAAAAACGACTAAGGAATATAGTATGCATATAACATCTATGCAAGAGAGGGAAACTCGAAATAAAACTATTACTAATCCATCTGACCAGCGTGGTATAGTAGGTCAATTACCCTCTTAATGAAGAAGAGACGTAAACTCAACAGTGCGACTTTTATGCTCGCAGTCGGTATTAGCAATTTTAAGGAGAAAACAGCTACCCATTTTTTTTTTTGCGTTGGTCTATGGATTGGCCACGCCCCGCCAAATTGGTCTGGGGCAACGGAAGAGGCGGCGCGCAACCCATCCTGCAAGCACCTCTCTTCCCATTTCTTAATGCTTGCAGTCGATTTTACATCTCTCACAGGAAAGTTAAAGGTGACTGACATATTGAACCCTGAAAATTATTTACCACAGATGTAAATAATTTTCTGTATAGACTGAGTGAGAATACAATTTCTATCTCTTCTTACCCTTTTGATCGTAAGACATGACACAGTGAAAGATTTAAGTTTGATGGCGCCCAGATTCAAGATAATACAATGCCCCTATATACCTTAAGAATATTACAATTTTTGTTATTTTAAGAAAGTAAAAGGAAAAAGAAGCAGAAATATAGCCTCACGGGTCTTAGCCTAAATCCGTTACTGGAGGGACGCACCAAATAATATCACTGCAACAGAAAGAAAACTTGAAATCAAACAAACCCTATATATATCAATATCCTTCCTTTATGAAAGAATTTCAAGCCATTTAGAATAAAGAGATCAACATCATTCTCCTGCTCGTGTCCCAATTACTTGGGGTCGACGCAATTTCTTTTTTTTTTTGTGCGTCTTAGTTGTTAGCCTAAGATGGCTATGACAACTTTACCCGAACTGTAGGTGAGCGCTGAGAGCTCTCTACCCGAACGACGCAATTTGTACCCCTCGTCCTACATATTGCAAAGGTTATTGGCAATAGTTTTATGACTGGCCGACCGCTTGACGTCAACCCTCCTTGGTATTGTAATTGTTAGCAACAAGTAGTGTTAGTCCAGGTTGATTTAGAATAAAAAGATATCGCACAAGTATTAAAGCAAACCCCCAAATAGGCAGCTGAATAACAATACATTGTTTAACAGGCGCAGAAGGATGACATTGCGGATTTTTGGCTTTGAACTGATTGTAGCATTAACGGTCGGGTCGCTGTCAACAGTCATAAAAAACAGTTATTATAATTTTTTGAGGATCTACATCCTTCTTTAAAGCTTCCTATAGATCCTATTTCAAACAATTTTGTGTATGCTTAACCATGAATCTGTTATTATAAAGCTGTGTACATGTTCTTAATTTAGGCGACTGCGTGATGTTTGAAGGTAAGAACTATAAAAGCAAGTGTTACCAGTTAATTGAGAAAATTCCAAAAAACACATTTTTGGGTATAGGATCTGGATTGATGACACCCCGCCCAAACCGTTTAACGTGGCGAAAAAAAGGTACATATGGACTGAGTTGATGCTGAATATGATAACGTATTTTTTTACATGCGAACTTTCATTAAAATTGGTGCTGAAATTCTTGCAAATATTAGATTTTAATTTTCAATTTTGTACAAAAGAACATAGTTATACAGAAGATAAATGAATATTGTATTCAAAACTGGACTATAATCTAATAAACAATAGCGTAAAAGCTGCCAGAAATTTGTATGGACACCCGGCGACTAGGCCCAACATAAATACACTTGTGCAATTATACAAAGTATTGTATACGTATATGAGAGACGTTCAAGACGCTTATTAAACAAAAGTGGAAATTATTCGGTTAATTTAGCATTTGTAGACGTTACAAAACGCCTTTACAAGGCTACCTTAACAATTAAAATAACCTTGAAAAGAGGTAATAATAATTAAAGTGTATTTGTTTGTATAGGCATATTATGTTTAACGCTAGGACAGATTTCAGGTATTCAAGTTTCATGATATTTTTTTTTTTATTAATTATTAAGTTTTTCGTATATTGCCCTTGCAAAGCCACCTTTCCTGTTGTCTAGACGTATAAAATGACCGTTTCATCAATTTATAAGTGAGATATCACAAATTATTTACTTGTCACACATTTTGTCCATGTATTGATGAAGTAAAAAAAAATACATTAATACAATTCACCACCTTTTAATGCTCGTAGGTGTCGTGAAATACGACTAAAGAATATAATATGCAGATAATATTTATGTAGGAGAAGGAAAACTCAAAATAAATAAGACCAATGCGTCTGACCAACGTAATATAATAGATCAATTTCCTTTCTATTTTGACGAAGGATTGAGTGTAATATTAAGACGTACACGAGCTGAGATGAAGGAACGAATTTCAATGACTCTTAACAACTCTTGACTTGCCATGTACAAAATACTATGATATCAGCATTAAAAAAGTTGTGCTTTAAAAAAATATGTGTACGAAGCTTAACAATTATCATGTCTTGATCTTCAAAATAAGAGTCTTTGAAGCAACTATGATAATAATTGTCACTATTAACAAATAGATGTCAATAAAAGGTATTGACAATGACCTCGATAGCGGCTACTACTAATATTTGACATACTTGACGGAGGCAATATCCAGCAAGGTGAATACAGTTTCTATATATTTGCTCAAGATCTTCATATTCCAATCAAAAAGTTTCATCTAGTCTTCACCTCTCCTCGGACCAGAATTTAGCTACATAAATGTTTTGTAAAAAAAAAAAAATTAAGCAGGTCAACTCACAAATTATTATTTTAAACTTAGTCCTAACTTGTGGGCGTCAATTGCATGTTTGGCAAGAATTCCTTAATATAAAGGTTTATTCCTTAATGCTGTTGCTTTTAAAAAGATATCCTCTGTGCTCTTATCAGCTTATTTTAATACTTGTTTTAATTTTATTCTTTTGGTCTGTGGTTTTAAAATATTTTTAGTTTCAAATTCGATTTTATGTCTATGAATTTCTATTCATATGGACAATTCATAAGATAGTGATGTTATCTTTTAAAAATATACTCCACGCGTTTCTAAGCTTACTAGTGATATTATTAATTGAATAGGGGTTACTTTTCAGTTTAACCAGGTAAGGCATCTGGTTAGAGTTACAGAATTTAGGTCTCTTTCAGTAGCTCTATAATTAAAAATCACTTATTCCCACTTACACTTCGGGCGATTACACTCAAGATTATACTTAAAATTTTGTTTTGTTTTGAAGATGAATTTTATATTAATTTCAATTATTTTTCTTCTTTTTTGAAACTTTGTAATAACTCTGACACAATCAGGTTTACTATAAAAAATTGAAGCTTTCTTCCTAAGTAAACAATGCATAAAAGCAAATTGATACTACTCAAATAACAGTTTTCTTCAATAGTGTAGTACTATCCCGGACTAGCCTACCCATCTTTAGATGCAGACAAAAACTTTTCAGCAGAATGACCCTTAAACTATAAATTGGCCCTCAAAACTCATGAAATAAGCACATGACGTAAAAATATAAATATATCAAACACGGAACAACTAACCTTATAAGAACCGGAACAATTAGATATTTGGCAATGATGAGGTGATAATTTTAACTTCCAATTCTCTTGTGTCGTAAACAAGTTGACAAAATGACTTGCTAATATCATATTTGAAATTAATTATCACTAGACATAGAATATATATCATACCGAGATGTTGTTTTGATCTAATTGACATAATGTTCCGTGGGGTGACGGAGTAAGAGTACGATTCATCATCTTCTCTTACTCATGGGTGATCGTAAAAGACGATTAAGGGATAAAAGATGAATATAACATCTATGCAAGACATAGAAAACTCCCTATATCAACACGTCTGACCAGAGTAGTGAAGTACGTCAATTTCTCTCCTAGAGTGGAGAAAGCTTAAGCTCAGTAGTGGGACATATATGAGCTGAGATGATGACGATAACATTTGTAGAACTGAAAGTTATCTTATACATATAATAAAAATGTAAAAAAAAAATATATGTATACATTATTATAGATGTTATAGTTATAGTTATATTATATAGAAAAAATGCCAATATTATCTCAAACCACATGTGTTACTGTTAGGAAATTGGTCTATTACACCACGCTCGTCAGACTGATTGGTATGGAGTTTTATTACAGATTTGCTCTTGCACAAATATTATCTGCATTTTGTATTCCTTAGTCATCATTTATGATAGACATACGCAAGAAAGAAGATGGTGAATTATATTCATGTTACCACATGAAAAATATTATAAATATTGAAAAAAAAAATAAGTCAGTGTTTATTGAAGCTAAAGAAACCAAAGTAATACTTTTTGGAATTTTTATGTCTATCTATTTTGTATACACATCACGTAAAAATATACATATATTATATTGAATTTAATATAATTGAATATAGTTTTCAAGAGAATCTTGATAGAGATCTAACTTGAAATACGTCATCTAGTATAAAGATAAGTATACATTTCAAATTAATAATTGTGAAAGTGCTGTGTGGTAGCGGCTTTGAATACTATCAAACCTTACGTTGCTCGTGGATGTTGTTAAAGACGATTAAGAGTTTTATATCGACCTGGGCCAACTCTACCTGAAGCTGTTTGTTCAACAATTACATTCCCAACGAGGGCTGACGTCAGGCAGGCGCCCAGTCATAAAAATATTGTCAATAGCTTTTACAATACCTACTCGTACATATTGCATCGATCCCAAATAAATAAGTCAAGAGCAGAAGAATAAGGATGATGAATTGTGTAAGTAATTAATTTAACTAGATATTGAGTCGCTTTATTATTTCATATCTAACTATAGAGCTATATTTACTAATGTGATAGTTGGCATACTGTTAACGTGCAGTCAATAATAATATAATGATTAAAATACCAACGTTTTTTTTTTAGGCTGGCTATGGTCTGTATACACCTCACCCATTCCGTATGGGACAGAAGGCCGGCATTCGGCCTCATAACTCACCATTTGTCTTCCTCATTACCATCAGGCCGGCCTTAAGTATCGCTTTCTTGAGATCCGTGGTCGGCCCGGCGGGTTACCCTTTCGGATATCGTCTTCGTGGACTCGTGGACAATTGACGCGGGTTCGATTCTCACGCAGGACAATATTTTGTACGATCCACAAATATTTTGATGTGTGATTTGTATCCGTAATTTTTATATTTTCTTAATACATTATTGCCTTTACAAATAAAAAAGAAATGTTCAAATATCTCCGTCAGATATGACATTCATCTGACGGAGATATTTGAACAAGCGATAAAAATATATTTCGTAAAGACAAATAAGTAAAAGAGACATTGATTACTAAACCAACTTCACAACGACATCTTAATTGTTTGAAGCGATTAGAAATGTTTTTTTCACTATTTCACGAAGTAATCTATTCGGTATTTTATCACAGTAATTCGTATTTCTCTATTTTAAATTCACGAAACGTCGCTTGCTAAAATATTTCTAATGCTCCATTGACCAATTAGCTAGGTGACTGAGATTGCAGTCAAGGTCAAACTTACATAACCAACAAAGGCAAAATTATTCGCTAAGAACGAATATTTGAATGTATTATTTAACTTTAATAAACCTTGTACTATAAATTATCCGTCTTGTACTTGTAACTAACCCTTAATGGGATACGAATACAATTATCGGGATAAAAATGCAATTTTCATCACCTGTGAGTGTTTTAAATATCGATTGAATGCCTCAACAGAAGAGTAAACAGATTTCTTATGAGCAACATATAGCATCTCACAAACTTTGTCGATTATGGCGCTACCTTCTCAAATAAATGATTGCATTCTGTATGGGAGCCCTACGTCTAGCAGTTACATATATACATACATATCATCACGCCATATCCATTGCAGGGTAGGCAGAGAGAACAGAGTGCCAGAGAACTCTATCCTTGCATACTTCACTCGCTTCCTCAACATTCATAATTCACTTCATACACGGTCGCCGGTTTCGGCGACTCTTGACTCCACCTTCCTTCAGTACGTGACCAATCTAGTCTAGGTAAGACAGTCTCGTTCCCCCCCGGTACCTACATCCTTCCTAGATCCTTCTTCCTCCAGCAGTTGGCGCAAAAAAGTTGATTATGATGATGATATATAACTGAATCCTATCAGCCATAATATATATCCATCGACGTATGGATCTCCTCTTTTAGCTATAGTTGGATAACTACAACAGCACAAGGATAATAATCGTATTATGGCCACACTTGATAAGGGGGTTGCAGCTGTGTGGTAGCGGCTAAGAATACTACCAACCCTTACTATGCTCGTGGATGTCGTAAAACACGACTAAGAACCTTATAACGACCTGGGCCAACTCCATCTGATGCCGTTTGGTTAACAATTACATTCCCAAGGAGGGTAGACGTCTGGCAGGCGGCCGGTCATAAGACTATTGCCAGTAATTTTTACAATATGCACTATGAAATAAGAGTACATACTGTATCGACACTAAGTAATTCGGATAACAGTAGGAGGATGATGATGATGCTTGATTAGGGGGTTGGCGATGGCAATTGATCGCGTTTACCAGGAGAATGGCACTGCACATTATCTTAATGATTACGCAAGTTTTATACAAATGAAATAAAATTATTTTTTATAGATTTTATTGTTTTAATTTGTTTTTATTCACCTAAGAATACCGCCACCACTTAATTATTTGTGGAAGTCGAAAAAATACGCGAAGGGAACTCCAAGAGAGTGGGCAACAGCTCTTGCCTGGAAATTTAATGATTCTCACTGTGCTCTTCAAGGCCACCTGCCATTTGCAACGTTATTTATAACTTTATCCCGTTTTTTGGGAGACGTAGGTATGTCCAACAATGGACATCGTTAGTCAGATGGATGGATGAATATAATTTTTATTACATTACTATCTAGATTATTTTTAGATATAGTTTTTTTTTTATTATAAATTGAGTGCATAGATGTTTTATTATTTAGACCTACCGTGCTGGTGTTTTGGGTTCAATTCCCATGCAGGACAATACGTTGTACGTGAGTTTAGTAGTCGTTGCTGCCACTGCACAGCAACCGTCAAATACTTACTTAATACGGCATTAAAAAGTTTAGTATATAATTATATGAATCATTTTTTGATGTGCTTAAGAAAATAATATCTACATCATGTAAGGCTCTAAAAACACTGTCTCCATCCCAAATATTTATTAAATAAACGAAATAACGCCATCTGTTGGCAAATCCTAATAAACGTTGATTCTACTCTAAAATCGTAAACTGAAACCTACAAGTCAAGAACAAAAAAATTATAACAGTGCGAAGTATTTGCACGGGTCTTCTAGTTTATATTTTATAAGAAATTACACAATTATAAAAAACAATGCACCATGAACTGAATTGTAGAGGTATCTGTAATAATCACGGTGAACCCGATTTCACTTCGCGTTCATTGCCAGTATAGATGCTAATGTAGGTTGTATGTTATACAGATTTGATTGTAAATATGAACTAGTTTTATCTTGAATAGGTAATACATAGATGGCGTGACTGATATAGCGGTCTAAGTACCGATTTCGTGCGGGTGACTGGATCGGGGAATTAGTCTGTCACCCGCCGAGAGGCCGACCGCGAGAGGAAAGACCGACGTCCTCCCCAAGGGGTCGAGGAGAGGGTCCTCCTCAGGGGGTATTCTGTCGGGCCGACCACTGACGTCAAGTCACCCTGCTCCGGTGATCGGCCCAACGACGAAGGCGACGTGCCGCGGGTGGGTTACGGGTGTGCGTACTTACGCCCCTCTATCGCCCCGGACGGAGTGGTGCGAGGAGTGCGTCGACCGTAACCTACCCCCCCAAAAAAAGTATCGATTTCGTATACGTTGTGGCTCATCATCATCATCATCAGTATCATGGTATTTATCTTCACGCCGGAGACAGTCCTTTGTGATATTCACAAATTGTTGCGCTACGAAATAAAAATATTTTTACTATATCTTCACGTTAATGTGGATTATATAGCTATGATGGATGGACGGATGTATAGTATTAAAAGCTGAAAAGTATTTAAATGGCCGAGAAAATAAAAGTATAAACGCTTGATTATTTATAAAAACCCAATTACACGCGAAAAATTATTGTCACAAGTGGGATTCGAACCCACACCGAAATCCGTTCCAATCGTGCTGCCACTTACACCACCGTAAACTATTGTAGGACATAATGACTTCTAATGTTTACGCGACTATTACACATTTGAAATAAAACTACTTTTACGGATTCTATCGCGTTTGTATTTGATTTATAATTTCCCGACGTTTCGAACACTTTACAGTGATCATGGTCACGGGAGGACTGAGGTGTCTTACGTCCAATATGACATTGTTATTACAGAAATTTATTTATATCTACCCTATAAGATATTAAATTTTGACCCACATTTTTATACAAAATTAATACAATTCATTGCCAGTACAAAAAGAGAATGATTCTATATATAAAATTTATGTTGTTTATGATTTTTAATTATTAAGGTATTTAATTTATGATAATTATTATTGTGGCAATTTTACAATTAATTATAAATCAAATACAAACGCGATAGAATCCGTAAAAGTAGTTTTATTTCAAATATTGTAGGACATTCAATTTTCGAATCGTATTATATTTTCGGAAGGATGTAGGTACCGGGAGAGACCGAGACTAACCTACCTAGACCAGATTGTTCACGTACTGAAGGAAAGTGGAATCAATGTTGAGGAAGCGAGTGAAGTATGCAAGGATAGAGTTCTATGGCACTCTGTTCTCTCTGCCTACCCTGCAAGGGATATGGCGTGATGATATGTATGTATGTATTATATTTTCGTCTTTAAGGAGACGTGTGCCATCTACCCGACAATGTAACAAAATAAACGCTACAAAATTCTTGAAAATAGGTTTATTTCATATAATCATCAGAGCATCAGAATTCGATGTAACGAGTTTGAATATAAAGTCTCCTACGATATAAGAAGTTATTTCATAATAAGGAATACTGTCTAAACCGTCTGATATATCTTATCATGGTATAATAGACTAATTCTCCGAATTTCTAGGAGCCCCGTGCCTCCCACTTTCATTACTTTCCGAAAAAAGCGAGGATATAGAAAAATGTAAGATAATTCTCAACTCCTGAGTAATTTAACGTCTGAGCGGATTAAAAATATTTATTTGTAGATACAAATAAATATTTTTTTGCTTTACTATCTGAGCGAATATAGAAAAAATATAAATGTATTTCTCAGCTAATTTACCATCTAAGTACATAAAGAGTCTCTTCGTGTGGTGACGGAGTAAGAACACAATTCACCACCCCTATCTTACCCGTGGGTGATCGTACGAGACGACTAAGGGATATAAAACGCATATAACATCTATGCGAGACAGGGATACCTCGAAACAAACCCTATACCAACACATCTGATCAGCGTGGTATAGTATGTCAATTACCCTCCCATTATGGTCATATATGAGCTGAGATGATGAAATAAATAAATATATATTTAAATTCTATTCATGGTTATAGTACCTTACATGAACAATTTTAGTTATATACTACCCAACTAAACTGCTCGCTGTGTGGCAGCGACTACGAATAATGCCAATCCTGAGTTTGCTTGTGGATATCATAAAAGACGACCAAGAGCTTTATATTGACCTAGGTAAACTCTGCCTCCTCCCTTTCCGTGTGGTGACGGAATAAGAACACAATTCACCACCCCTATCTTAACCGTGGGTGATCGTAAGAGACAACTAAGAGATATAAAATGCATATAACATCTATGGAAGAGAAAGAAAACTGGAAACGAAACCCTATACCAACACGTCTGACCAGCGTGGTGAAGTAGGTTAATTTCCCTCTCGTTCGGAGGAGGCTCGAGCCCAACAGTGGGACGTGTATGAGCTGAGAAAAAAAGAAACTCTTTCTGATCCCATTTGGTCAACAATTTCATTCCCTAGGACTGTTGACGTCAGGAAAACAGGTAGTCATAAAACTATTATTGTAATATGTACAATAGAAGAGGAGTACATATTGCGTCGACCCCAAGTAATTGGTATAAGAGCAGGAGAATGATAATACATACATACATACATATCATCACGCCATATCCCTTGCAGGGTAGGCAGAGAGAACAGAGTGCCAGAGAACTCTATCCTTGCACACTTCACTCGCTTCCTCAACATTCATAATTCTCTTCATACACGCTCACCGGTTTGAATGAATTGAGAATGATAATGACTATCAAAATAAATAAGAAATATCTTAAAGACCTATGCGTGCCTATAGTTACTTAGTTATCCATAGGTCAGGGCTATAAATTAACTTATCAAATTATAGATCCATTATAATTAAATTGCTATCATTACAATTAATGAACATGTATGTAGGTAAACGCGTTGATATAAAAATAATACAGTAATAATTGTAATGTACTGTATTAATTTATCATCATCATCATCATCTCAGCTCATAAAGGTCAAAATGTTGGGCTCGAGCCTCCTCCATATCATCATTCTCCTACTCTTATCCGAATTACTTGGGGTCGATACAATATGTACTCTTGTTTCATAGTACATATTGTAAAAGTTGTTAGCAATAGTTTTATGACCAGCCGCCTGCCAGACGTCAACCCTCTTTAGGAATGTAATTAGGAATGTAGAAGTGGTAGGACCACGTTGTTGACAGTTTTCTGTCTAAAGCCGCGGGTCGGTCCGTCCGGGGTGGTACCACACTCTTGCAGAAGATCGAAGTCTGAGCAACGGCAATGTGCTGTTTTGCTTCGTTCGGTGAGTTAGAGAGCCGGAAGCCCAAGTGGATGGGTTTGGGATTTATATTGGTAGGCAGCGGCCTAGCTATACCCTTGGTATTGCAAAGGTCCATGGGCGGCAGTGACACTTACCATCAGGTGTGCTGCTTACTCGTTTGCCGCCAAAAGCAATAATAAAAAAATTAAAAAAATATTGTTGACCGAACGGCATCAGATGGAGTTGGCTCAGGATATAAAGCTCTTAGTCGTCTTTTACGACATCCACGAGCAAAGTAAATGTTGGTAGTATTCGTAGCCGCTACCACACAGCAGTCCATAATAAGCAGGAAATAGACCTACTGTATGTACCACGCTGGTCAGACATGTTAGTATAGTGTTTTGTTTCGTGTTTTCCTTTTCTTTAAATGTCTGTTAAATGCGTAATCCATAGTTTTTGCCCACCCCTCTGGGTAACAGGCGTGAGGCTATGTATGTATGTATGTTATATGCATTTTGTATCCCTTAGTCGTCTCTTAGAATCACCTACGGGTGGTGATTTGTATTCTTACTCCGTAACCACACGAAAAAACTGTATTAATAATACATGCCTTGCCATAGTTTCTTCTGAAAAATTTGAGGAGGCATCTAAATTTGCGATAGTATTAGGTACTAAACTCATCATCATTCTCCTACTCTTATCCCAATTACTTGGGGTCGATACAATATGTACTCTTCGTTCATAGTACATATTGTAAAAGTTATCAGCAATAGTTTTATGACCAGCCGTCTGCCAGACGTTAACCCTCCTTAGGAATATAATTGTTCACCAAACGGCATCAGATGGAGTTGGCCCAGTTCGATATAAGACTTTTAGTCCTCTTTTACGACATCCACGAGCAAAGAAGGTGTTGTGTTGTAGTATTTGTAGCCGCTACCATACAGCACTATTAAGTACTAAACTTTAAGAAATATATTTAAAAAAATTCTAGTAGGGTCATTTTCTGATAAAGTCCTTTTTGATAAAATCATTCAATTCTTTTAATCTGCCGAAAATCGACCTCAAATTACTTTATTTAGTACAGAATCCTTTATATTTTTCTTTTACAGTATTAATCGTTTTTTCTCATGATGTCGACTAGCGCATTACATTTTTGTGATTAATTTTCTTCCTATTGTAGAGGAGGCTCGAACCAAGTACAGAGACGTATGTAAGTTGATATAAATGAAAAGTCCAATCAGAATTCGCGCAAAACGTCACGCACGATAGAAGAGACGGCCGAAAATCCTGCTGTATCATCTCTCTGTACCTGAATTCGACCAGACTACCAGTACAAAATAATCTTGTCTTCCATAACAATGGCTATCTACGAAATATAAATCCATCCATCCATCAGCCTGTAAACGTCCACCGTTGGACATAGGCCTCCCCACGAGAATGCCATCTATAACGCTCCTGTGCCACCTGCATCCAGCGGTTTCCTGCGACCTTGATGAGGTCATCAGTCCACCGAGTGGGGGGTCGTCCTACGCTGCGTCGTCCGATTCGTGGTCGCCACTCGACAACCTTTTTTCCCCAACGGTTGTCGGTTCGTCGAGCGATGTGACCTGCCCATTGCCACTTCAACGTGCTAATCCTTAGGGCTATGTCGGTTACACCCGTTCTTCTACGGATTTCCGTATTTCGGATTTTATCACGTAGAGAAATACCGAGCATAGCCCTCTCCATAGCACGCTGAGCGACTTTGAGCCTTGTTATGAGGCCGACATTTAGAGACCACGTTTCAGTGCCGTAAGTCATCGCTGGTAACACACACGAAATATAAATATAGGAAGGCAATCAATTACACCAAACAAAAGTTTAATCAATTTACAAATAATTTGTCTTTTGCAATTGTTAACGATCCATTCATTAATTAACCACACGTTAAATGTTAATTGATTACGACGAGACGTCGATATTAATTAAATGTTAAATCTAACTGTTACACCATACTAAATACTTGTAAAGCATCCTTTACTATATTAAGAATATACTTATATATATATATATATATATATATATATATATATATATATATATATATATATATATATATATATATATGTATGTATATATATATATATATATATATATATATATATATATATATATATATATATATATATATACTCATATATATGGGGAGTCAAGAGCCTCCATACACGCTCGCCGGTTTGGCGAGCGTGTATGAAGAGAATTATGAATGTTGAGGAAGCGAGTGAAGTATGCAAGGATAGAGTTCTCTGGCACTCTGTTCTCTCTGCCTACCCTGCAAGGCGTAGCGTGATGATATGTATGTACTTACATATATTAATTGTTGTGTGGTAGCGGCTACGAATACTACCAACCCTTACTTTGCTTGTGGATGTCGTAAAAGACGACTAAGAGCCTTATAACGACCTGGGCCAACACCACCTGATGCCGTTTGGTTTTTGGTTTGGTTTCGAGATTTTCTTCGTCATCATAGATTATCATTACCACTTATGGGTATGATTTTGGTTTATAATAGGAGGAAAATTGACTTACAATATCTACTATTGAAATTTATAATTCTTATTTATAAATACCAAACATTTTTAAAAATAACAATAATTGTGTTTTAAATTAATTTATGAATGTTGTACGTTCTTCTAATAAATAAATTTCAAAATAGTCTGTAGAACTTGGCACCCATTAAAATCTTTCGCTGAGGTTAAATGGTAAACTTGGTTCGCATTTTCAAATTATGGTTTTTTTATATATCATTACTCTTTGTAATTTTTTTTTTCGAATGTGATCTACTTATAAAATTATATTTTTTTTTTCCGCTTTTACACAGTGTACTTTTATTTTTAGTACTATCCCCCATAATTTATTCAATAGAGCTTACTACAATCATAACTCAAACCTATTAGTCGAATTACGAATCAGAGAACACAAACTTTTAGATTGATATATCGAAAGACATCCAAACATTGTGAGTGCATCCATACTGTGATCATAGATAATACGATATAAATTGCACGGATGGCATAGTGATTAAGATACCGACTTTCCATGCCAGTGCCGTGGGTTCGATTCCCACGAAACATTATTTTATACGGATCTACAAAGTATTGTTCTGAGTCTTGCTGTAATTTGTCTGCGTTTATTGCATGTTTGTAAAGTACCCCGCAATACAAAGATTATTTCCTTAATGCAGGGTGGTCTTAAAACCGGGTACCGGTGGCCCGCTCGCACGGCGAAGATACGTGTTTGTAGGGTGGGTCCATGAGGTTGCGCGCCACCTCTTTTGTTGCCTCGGATCGATTCGTCGGGGCGCGACCACATCTGAGGGTGAAAAATAAAAAAAAAGGGTGATCTTAAAAAATAAGAGTATATGCAATATATTAATAGAGGTAGGACCACGCTGTGGACAGTTCTCTGCCTACAGCCGCGGGCCGGTCCATACGGGGTAGTACCACATTCTCGTAGATGATCGTCGTCTGAGTAATGGCTGTTTGCTATTGCGCTTCATTCGGTGAGCGAGAGAGCAGGCAGCCCAACTGGGGTGGGTTTGGAGTTTGTATTGGTAGGCAGCAGCCTAGCTATTGCAAAGGTCCATGGGTGGCAGTGACACTTACCATCAGGTGTGCTGTCTGCTCGTTTGCCACCATAAGCAATAAAAAAAAATATTATCACTATATTATACACACTACAAATTGATCTATGAGCGCGGCATTCTCTTAAAGACAAAGTTAATTAGTTTAATAATTTTGAAATATATATAATTTCTTTTTTATAAAAATCTATACAACGACGAGACCCAAAGCAATAGTACCAGCTCAATTGAACAAATACTAGTCTGTACCACTAGACGTGACCGCGAGGACTGCATTAAAATAATAGACGAAGCTGAAATCCTAGAAACAATAAAAAGTTTAAAATTAGAAAAGTCGCCCGGTTCAGACAATATCACGAACGAAGCATTAAAGATAGCGCAGGAAATAATTGCCTCACCACTAGCAGAATTATTTAATCTGATATTAAAAAAGTCTGAAACACCGATACAATGGTCCCAATCTAATATAATTTTAATATATAAGAAGGGAGACCCAAAAGATATAGGTAATTACAGACCAATAAGTCTACTACCGAGCCTATACAAGCTCCCGACTAGAAAACAAGTATGGTTCAACCAGATCATGTATCTGGACCCGATCAGGATAGAATGAGGCATGCCGGATCCGGCAAACCCGATCAGGACCAGGTCTGGTCCTGATCAGGATAGCCTGATGTGAAATAACATCAAGTATGGTAAGGCATACCGGATCAGGACCAGATCAGGACCAAATAAGGATAGCCTGATGTGAAATATCATTAAGTATGGTAAGGCATACCGGATCAGGACCAGATCAGGACCAAATAAGGATAGCCTGATGTGAAATATCATTAAGTATGGTAAGGCATACCGGATCAGGACCAGGTCAGGACCAAATAAGGATAGCCTGATGTGTAATATCATCAAGTATGGTAAGGCATACCGGATCAGGACCCGATCAGGACAGAATGAGGCATGCCGGATCCGGCAAACCCTATCAGGACCAGGTCTGGTCCTGACCAGGATAGCCTGATGTGAAATAACATCAAGTATGGTAAGGCATACCGGATCAGGACCAGATCAGGACCAAATAAGGATAGCCTGATGTGAAATATTATCAAGGATATAGTAAGGCTTGTAGTATATCAGAACCAGAAACAGTTTTCGTAACACAAAAAAAATATCCATCAAAATTCAAAAAAGTCATATTTATGCATTATGCCACGGCGAAATTGTATTTGCATCATAGGATATTAATCTGAAATCTTTAATTAATCATATGTATTTAATAATAATGTTTAATTAATAATATAAAAATAATTTATATTTGAAGTAAAAAACAAAAATAAATAATATACAGAGTGGAGACGTCAATACGACAATAAATGAAAACACCGTCAATACTAGTGTATAGGAGTATTTTGAAACTATTAAAAAAGTCCTCGCATTCATATTTAAAAAACAATTTTTTCAAACAAACTTTTTATCATAAATATTGAAACAAAATAGAACACCGTTTGTAAATATTAGTTCACTAACCTGTGGTCGGCACGCGAGTGACCTTGTGGTATCATATGTTACAACTTCGAAACGTAGGTAAATACATACACTTATGGGCGCTATTCATTGTTCATTCTCACTCGATTCTTTTATTAAAATAATCACGATAACTTTAATAATTCACTTGGTCGTTAAACTTTTAAATTTTCGATATGTGCGCCATGGACCCGAACGCACAAATTATATCGTCTTAAAATATTATTTCGTATCGTCGTTTTAAGTTCATATGTAGGTACTAGTTTCATATTAGTTTATACCGATGCGGCGCGGGAGCTCATTGATAGGCGAATAATTTTAATTTTTATACAGAGTGTGGAAATTGTTAATAATACAAAGTAATGTGCTGCGGCTAAACTATACGACATATTGTATTCAAAGTTTGTATACAGGCTTGGCAAGTCATCAGATACACTAGATTAAAATTATTGTCGTATGGTCGTCTCCACCTTGTATATATATATATATATATATATATATAAATGTACCTAACATTTGAAAACATAGATAGATAGAAATATTACATATATTGTAACAACCATTCTAACATTTAATGTTTTGGGTCATAATAAATAGATGGCGTTAGTAAAATGACGTCATTATTTGAATCGCGGTGTTAAGATTCTCCGAAGCGTAATGACATGGCCTAATATTAAATTAGTTGTTATGGAATCAGATTAAAACAAATCGATCATGTCATGAATGAGAAATTCAGGCGACATTTGCAGTCGTTAGCATCTGGTGGTTGCTCCATAATCGGAACGGCTCACTGGGACTCTCTATGATAAGAATATAGCACTGCATTCGATGCCTACGTCATATATTAATTTATATTTTTACCTATTAAACATGTTCTTTAAGATGTTCATGTTTTTTAAAAGGACCGGACTGGGCATACTCGTTTTGGATCAGGCAAGATATAAAACGCAGATGATTGATTTGGTTCCGATCAGCAAAATTTCATCCGGACCCGATCAGGAACGCCTGGTCTGGACCCGATCAGGAACGCCTGGTCTGGACCCGATCAGGAACGCCTGATCTGGACCCGATCAGGAATGCCTGATCTGGACCCGATAAGGTTTTCCTGATCGGGTCCAGATATATCTTCTGCGTTACATACCTTATCTGGTCCAGATCGGGCATGCCCGGTCCGGTCCTGTTAAGGAAGACGAAAAAATTTCTAGTCGGGCTATTCTCCACTATCATAAACTCAAGAGTCAGTCCTGAACTCGAAGCCAAACAATCAGTTGAACAAGCAGGATTCAGGAAGGGATTCTCTACTATGGACCATATTCATACCTTAGAGCTTATTATAGAAAAATATAGAGAACAACAACAACCTCTTTATCTCGCATTCATTGACTACCAAAAGGCCTTTGATACGGTAACACATGATAGTTTATGGGAAAGCTTAAAAGAGCAAGGAGTCAACGAAATATATATAGATGTCATCAGGAGCATTTACAACAACAACATGGGTAGAATAAAGTTAGAAACACTCGGTGCAAGCTTCCCCATAAAAAGGGGCGTAAGACAGGGTGATCCGCTTTCCCCAAAAATATTTATATCCATACTAGAAACTATCATCAAAAAGCTAAACTGGAGCAAACAAGGAATCTATATACAAGGAGCCTTTTTAAGTCATCTAAGGTTCGCAGATGACATAGTAGTACTATCGGAGACAAGCTCACAGCTGCAAGAAATGGTAGAGTCTTTACAAGCAACTAGCTCAAAAGTAGGATTAGAAATCAATCTCAATAAAACAATGACCATGACAAATAGTTATAAAAAACCAATAACAGTAAATGGAAATCCTTTAGAATATGTAGACAAATATATATACTTAGGAAAAACAATCAGCTTTGATAATAAAAATAATGACGTAGAAATAGAAAGAAGAATACAAAAAACATGGAACAAATACATACATACATACATAGCCTCACGCCTGTTTCCCTGAGGGGTAGGCAGAGACTACGGATTGCCACAAACCACGATCCTGACATACCTCCATCGCTTCATTCACACTCATCACAGTCTTCATGCATGCTCTACGATTACGCGTACTCTTAATCTGACCTTTCACTAACACATCTTCAATTTGATCCAGGAAAGTACGACGTGGTCTTCCCCTTGTAATCGTCCCACTCACACTCGCTTTGTATACTTGTTTAGTCAACCTTTCTTCACTCATTCTTTCCACGTGTCCGAACCACCTCAGCATACCCTTTTTTATCTTTGTCACTACTTCTTCATTCATACCGCAGCGCTCTCTTATAACACTATTCCTAATTTTATCTGTCAGACTTACACCACACATACTACGAAGAGCTCTCATCTCTACAGCATTTATGCTACTTTCATGTCTTCCCTGCCAAATCCAGCTTTCACTGCCATACATGAGAGTGGGAACTA
Source organism: Lymantria monacha (assembly GCA_905163515.2). Taxonomy (NCBI): domain Eukaryota; kingdom Metazoa; phylum Arthropoda; class Insecta; order Lepidoptera; family Erebidae; genus Lymantria; species Lymantria monacha. The sequence continues at coordinate 2,948,805 of LR991099.1, forward strand.
ATACTCCCTTATGTACAGCTAGGCGTGCCTTGTTAGATACATTCCTACTTTTCATAAAAGCGTACAATGCCCCATTCACTTTATTACCAGCATTTACTCGTCTTTCAACATCTTCATAATTTTTACCATCACTAGTAAACAGTACACCCAAGTATACAAATTCTTTCACCTGTTCCAATCCCTCACCATTTATAAAAATATTACATTCCGTCATACATTTATCCTTTTCAAAGACCATTACTTTCGTCTTACTTACATTTACTTTCATACCTTTTCTTTCAAAAGCATCATGCATAGTAGTTACCATCGCCTGTAAGTCTTCAGCCGACGATGCAAGTAAAACCTGATCATCGGCATAAAGAAGACATTTGACGAGTAACTCATTCATTCTTAAACCACATTCATTATTTTTCAAATCTTGCAAACAGCTATCCATAAATAGGTTAAATAGCCACGGTGACGCTACACATCCCTGTCTGACACCTTTATCAATGTTAAACCATTCAGTGTAGGACCCGTTTATCCTTACGCAGGCTCTGGAATCCTTATAAATGGATTTCAGCGCCTGAATAAGATGGCCATTTACCCCATACATAGATAGTACCGACCACAGTTCATTCCTCCTCACTTTGTCATAAGCCTTCTCTAAATCAATGAAAGCGCAAAAGACTTTCTGACCTTTAGCCAAAAATTTTTGCGCCATGCATCGTAAAGAGAAAACTTGATCCGTGCAACCCATACTCTTTCGAAAACCCGCTTGTGCATCCCATATTTTCTTTTCGGTCACTTTCACTACTCTTTCAATCAACACTTTCGCATACAGTTTGCCGACAGTGCTAAGGAGGCTTATGCCCCTGTAGTTTCTACAATCTTGCCGTGAACCTTTCCCTTTGTAGAGAGGTACAATTACCGCCTGACACCAGTCTATAGGTACTCGGCCATTAGTCCAGCAAAGATTGAAGAGCTGGTATAGGATGTTAGTTGTAATATCTTCTCCAGCCGTCAGCATTTTCAACTGTAATCCTGTCGTATCCTGCAGACTTACCCGCTCTCATACCTTTCAATGCATTTGTAATTTCTATCATACTTATGCATTCTCCTTCCTCGACATCCCTTTCATTCACAAATGATAATTTTTGTGGCTCTTCTCTTTCAAATAAGCTTTCAAAGTATTCCTTCCATCTCTCTAGTATACATTCTTCTCCATACACTGTCCTTCCATATTTATCGCTGATCGAGACTAGCTCTGTATTTTGCGCTTTGCCTCGAGCCGATCTTATGGACTTCCAGAAAATCTTCGAGTTAGTTTGGAAATCCTTCGATAATCTTCTATCGTACTCGTCTTCTTGATCTTCTTTCTTTCTTCTAACAATTTCTTTCACATCTCTTTTTTTTCTCTTATATTCTTCTTTGGCTATATCTATGTCTTCACTCGTTGCTTTCTTCATTCTCTCATTGGCTCTGACAGCAAGCCAATCTACCCAGGCTTTCTTCTTCTCACGAACTACACTCTGCACATCTTTATCCCACCATATATTCTTCACCTTGTTTACTTTCATTCTTCTAGTCACACCACATATTTCTGTAGCAACATTTACCACCTGTTTTTTAAAAGTCTTCCATAATTCTTCCATACTACAAATATCAGCCGCATGAAAAAACTTTTCCTTTAGTTTACTTTTGTATTTTCTCTAATATACTCATTTTGCAAATTTTCTACTTTTATTCTTTCTAGCACACTTTTCGGGTTATGTATCCGGTTTCGCCACGTTTTCATAAGACCACTTATTCTAGTCATTACTAGAAAGTGGTCTGTATGAATACCAATACCGCGATATACCCTAGTGTCTAGTACTTTCTTTCTGAGCCTTTCATCTACTATTACAAAATCAATTATACTCTTTCTTACATTCTTTGCTTCACGTGTATACATATGGATCTTTTTGTGCTCAAACATAGTGTTTGTAACACAAAGATTCCATTCCAAGCACACTTCTAGCAGACTTCGACCATTTTCATTCACGCTTTCATCACCAAACCTTCCTAAAACCTTTTCAAATCCTTCTCTGCTTACTCCTACCCATCCATTAAAATCCCCTAACAAAATCAACCTTTCACTCAAATTACATAATCTCAAAACATCCCGCAGTTCCTCCCAAAATTTCTCTCTTGCATCCTGTTCACATTTATTGTTATGTAGTCCCACGTTCACAGGAGCATATACTCCCACAACAAAAATACGAGTCAGACCTACTTTCATCCTTATCCATACTAATCTAGCATTCACACAATCATACTCTTTCACACATTGAGCCATTCGAGGAGAAAGAAGGAAACCAACTCCCTGACAGGCTCTACTAGTCATTGGTACCCCGGACCAGTACGCCGTGTAAGGTCCATGACTAGTAATCTCACATCCCTTTCGCTTCGTCTCATTCACACAGAGAATATCAATCTTTTTATCATCCATCATTTGACATACCTCATTTAATTTCTCTTTCATTCCTCCTCCTACATTTAGCGTGGCAAAGCGGCACTCCGTAGACCGCTTTTCGCCCTCATTGGGAACGAGACGTGAAGGGTTGCGAGCCGCATCGCCGTCATTTGGAATTTTAAATTTTTTAGTATAATTCATAGCATTCCCACGAGTATTAGGGTATTAAACGGTCCACCCCCCACAGTGCCCTTGTGTAGAGGTAAGATGGAATTTCTGCTGTGCTCTGTGACACCAACACATGCACCCTCCGTTTTCGACCAGCTTACCCTCTGGCCGCGAATCCCTCAGCACGGGTCGGTTTACACCTTGGATCGGAGGTTATATTTCGGAGTTTTCCTTCTCCTAGATAGATTGCAGATCAGTGCTAACGAGGCCTATCTCCCCGGGTTATATTTCGGTGTTTTCCTTCTCCTAGATGAGTTGCAGCACAATGCTAACGAGGCTCATCTCCCCGGGTTATATTTCGGAGTACCGTAAAACGGGGTTAATAGGAACAATCTGGACATTCAAACCAATTTTTACTATAAAAATTCTATGTTTCGGACATTAAAATTGCTTTAATAGCGGGAGTCTAATGCGATTTTACCACTCTATTACTGTTAAAATTTTAAATTATTACTTACTAACAAGAAAAAGCCAAAAAAGTGACCAATTTCTATTTACCCGCAAAACGGGGTCAATAAGTACGACGTATGGGGTTAATAGAGAAAAGTGGTAGGGTTGTCAAAATATTTTTGTGATTATGTAGGTAGATAGGTAAGTTCCTGGAAAGATGAATAACTATATTAGTTTAAATAGATACTCATATAATTAAAATTGTTATTTATATAAGTAGGTAGATACTTAAAATAAAATGTACGTATATTATAAAACTTTTTTATTAATAATACAGAATATTGGCAGGTCAATATAAATATAACAACTATTATGAAATAATTAGTTTAAAATAATTTTAGCCTGATTATAATTTTCACTTTATTATATCTTTTATTTAATCATTTTAAAAATACTAAAATAATATTACTCAGCACAGAATGAACATTACATTAACATGTTATATCTATGATAAATCAATAAAACAAGACAACCAATTAAAACAGAATAACAAAATGTGATTTGAATTATGTCTATCATGTAAAATCACTAAAAAAACTACCTATTTTATAACATCAACGTTGGTATATATTTTTATATTAAAATGAAATATTTTTTTCGTAAAAATCAACAAAACGTACAATTATTAGAATATACGTTATACTTATTTATATAAATAAATAAGTATAACTGAAATAATTCAATCAATATCAGACATTAAGTCCGATAATATATCCTCATCACTTCTGTAATAATGTCGTACTTGTTTTTCTTTTTTCGTGAGATCTGAGTGAATCATCTGAGATAAATTTCCTTCAAGATCGTTTTTTAAATAATTAGTGGCTATCGATTCAGTTTCATTTGATATATTTGGTAGTAGTGGTGGTTTTGATTTTTTTCCTATACCCTTTCCTTTTTTTGTTATAGGTCCTTTTTGCTTGTTATCATTAATTCCTTCTTTGTTTTTAACATCTTGTACTTTACTTTTCGTTTTCTTTCTCTTTGGTTCTTTAGTCTCATATTCTGTTTCAGCGTAACTTTCTTCAAGACTGACGCTTTTTCCAGGTTCCACGTTTATTTTTCTTTTTCTTTTCGGTTCAACGATATTTTTTGTTCCATAACGCAGGTCCTTTAGTATTGTTAAAACAGACTCATTGACAGTGTCTGTTTGGTGGCTAGCTCTTTCATATCCAGGTAATTGTTTCAGTATTTGTGTGGGATCCAATGGATTTATTCCAGTTTTTTTGAAACCTGCTAAAATGTTATCTTTAGCATTATCCTTTAGGGCATCTAAAAGCATGGACAGTAAATGAGGAAAACATCCTTTGGGAATTGTTGCTTGTTGGTGACCGTCGGTTTTTTTCCATTGGCATAATATATTTCTCCAAGCAATTTTCATGGGCCTGAAAAAGGCCACGTCTAAGGGTTGGGTGAGATGTGTCGAATTTGTTGGCAAAAATATGAAATTTATATTTTTTTCGTGACATAATTTAATTATGTCCAATGAAAGATGGGACGATAAATTGTCACCAATTAATATTTTCTTTCCAGGCTTCCCTTCAAAGTGGGGTATAATAATTGATTTGACCCAGTCTTCAAAAATGGTTCCGTCAAACCAACCGGAATGTGATCTGTTGTAACGAGCTCCATGAGGTCCCTTAGTAGTCCATGTGTCATATAAATGCTGAGCCTTATATACAACATAAGGTGGCAATAATTCGCCCTCAGCTGTGCATGCAATCATGATGGAAACAGCAGCCTTAGTGTGGTTCAAGACCCGCTCTGGATATTTCACACCTTTCTTTGTGATTATTTTCTTACGGCCAGGGTCATCAGCAAGATTAGTTTCGTCGTAGTTGATAACATAGATATGTCCCTTAAAGATAATTTTAATTCATCAAAATATTTGCTTATTACTTCAGAAGAAACAGCAGCTCGAGTACGCTTAATATTTTGTGATATTCGCTGTGAAATCGCATCTTTGTGTCTTTTTAGGAAAGAAGATACAAAATCAGGGCCCGGCATATTATTTTTGAACCTCTTTTCATTCACACCCAATTTATCTAAATAAATCTTGACTAAGATTCTGAGATCGTACGCTTCCAAGGGATAGCCCCATTCAGCACATATATTTATATACTTAATGAATTCTAATTCCGTTTCTTTTGTCAAAACTGTTTGACCACCCTGGCTTTTCATATGTCTTGTACAGTGTCTGTGTAACACCGATCTGTGTATTTTATATTTATTTGCGACAATTTCAAGGGTACTACCTCCCGCAGAATATTCATTGACGGCTTCTTCTAATAATTTAACATCGTATTTCGTATATTTTTTACCTCGAGGGTCCGGTTTATAAGTACGCGGCATGTCGTAATACCTGGATATGAATAAAAAAAATAATGATTAAATATAGTAAAATAAGATGTTTTAAATAAATAGACAGAAATAGGATATAAAAAAAACTTAAACTAGATGATATAGAATAAAAGTACCAACCCTAACAACGACGTTTCTAAAAACCCCATTCGCATTTCTATTGAACCCTTTCTCACTTTTATTCACCCCTCTCGTGTTTCTTTTCACCCCATTCGTCATTTCTATTTACCCCTCGGTCATCTCTATTCACCTCAAAATCAAAAGATTTATACGAGTGTAAGTTTTTGTTTAATTTACCATTATAATTTAATTATTTGAAAAAACTTACCTTTCCAATTTGTACACGATAAACGTCACTATAAAATCAACTTTTTTTTTTTTTTTTTTTTTTTTTGGTGGACTATGGATTAGTCTCGCCCCGCCAAATCGGTCCGGGGTGACGGAAAAGGCGGCGCGTGACCCCATAGACCCACCGTAAAACTCCTCTCTCTTCGCCGTGCGAGCGGGTCACCGGGACCCGATTTTTAACTTCGGTGGCCCGCCCGGCGGTTCACCCTCGCGGGCTCCTCTCGTCGACGCCCCGACAGATTTCGCCGTCGGGGCGTCGCCCTCACGCGGTGGCCTCACGTCGGGTGACCGGACAATTCCCCGGTCCGATCACCCGAAGCCTCGGTTAGGGCGGCATCAGGCGCAGGTATTCGCGCCTGCGCCGCCCCGGCCGCTGGCGGCGGCCCGGGGCGCGGGAATCCTCCCTTGCCCGTTCCGCCGCTTCCTTCTGCGAGATGACAGCCTCGCAGAAGGCGGCGACCGCGTCCCAGTTCCTGATGCTGTCGACCATCGCTCTCGCGACGGCCGGCAGCGTCAGGTCGGCACCGATGACAGCGACGAGGTCACGGCGCTGCCGCTCCCATCCCGGACACACCTCCAGCGTGTGTTGCGCCGTGTCCTCGTCACTCCTGCAGTGGTGGCAGGCCGGAGTCCACTCCCTATACACGACCCTGTGCAGGTACAACCCGAAACACCCGTGCCCCGTCAATACCCGCACCAGCCGAAAGGTGAGGACTCCGTGCCGCCGCTCCATCCACTCTATCAATACGGGCCGGAGGGCCTCAACGGTCTCCACACCGTGCCTAGGCCTCTCCAGCCGCGTAGCCCAACGGGCGATGACGTCTCGGCGGGCATCCACGCGCCAGGTGGCTATCTCGCTCAACGATGGGGAGCCACCTTCCTCGCGCGCTGTGATAACCCGCCGGTAGAGGTCGGAGAGCATCTCCGCCTCTAGGTCCCACGGGGGTGTCCCGGCCAACAGGCACGCCGCCTCTGTCGACACCGTGCGGTACCCGCGAATGGCTCTGACCGCCATGGCTCTCTGTGGCCTCCACAGAACCGCCCTGAGCTGGGCGTTCAGAGCCCTCGCCCACACGGGTGCGCCGTACATGGCCATCGAGCGGATGACCCCCGCATACAGCCGTCGGGCCTCAAAACTGGGTCCGCCCACATTCGGCATGAGTCGAGAAAGGGCGGACGCCGCGCCGACAAGCCGGGGAGCAATCTGTCGGAAATGCTCCCGGAACCACCATCGCCCGTCGAGCACCAGACCCAAGTACCTCATATGGGCCTGGATGCTGATGTGGATGGAGTTTACCACTATCGAGGCGCCGATGGGCAGCCTCACACGGGGCCCATGGAAAAGTAGGGCCTCCGTCTTGTTTAGGGCCACCCTGAGCCCCAGCGCCTCGATCCGCCTGACCATCTCCTCGGTGCCGAGAGTGGCCAGGCTCGCCGCCTCTTCGAGTGTCCTGCCCCGGGCTGTGACGAGCGTGTCGTCAGCATAGCACACCAAGCTCAGCCCAGGGGGGAGACTCCCTCTCAACGCCCAGTCGTACCCGATGTCCCACAGAGTCGGCCCCAGAACCGACCCCTGTGGAACGCCGCACGACATGGGCGTCCGCACAATGTCCCCTGCGGGACCCGCGCAGAGGATACTGCGGCCCTCCAAATAGTCTGCCACCAGCCGCCTGAGGTACAGGGGCACTCCATGGAACCGGAGCGCCTCCCTGATGCAGCCGAATGGCAGACTATTGAATGCGTTGGCGATGTCCAACGACACCGCCAACAGCACTCCCTTCCCGGCGACGGCCTCCGCGGCCGCCTGCCTCAGGCGTAATAGGGCCCCGATGGTCGAACGCCCCCTCCGAAACCCATACTGAGCGTCCGACAGATCGGGCCCCACCTCCTCCAGGTGTCGGACGATGCGGGCAGCGAGCACACGCTCCAGCAGCTTACCCACATCGTCGAGGAGCACGATGGGCCTGTAGGCCGACGGCAAATCCGGGGACCGTCCCGGCTTTGGCAGGAGAACCAACCTCCCTTCCTTCCAGCACTCAGGGAACCGTCCAGACGTCAGACAGGCGTTGAACAGCTGCCTGAGGCGAGGCTCGAAGTGCTCGAGGAGCGACGTCAGCACCCGGACTGGAATTCCGTCCGGGCCGGGGGCCGTGGTGGCGGAACGAATCTTCGCCACGGCCGCCCCCACTTCCGACTCCGTCACGGGCGGAACACTCTCGTCGTCGTCGTCCTCCCGGTCCTGATCTGGCGGAGCCATGACCGGGGGCGTGTGTTCCGACTGCCGTGGAAACAGCTCCTCGACCACCCTACGAAGGAAGTCGGGCTGGAGGGTCTCGGTGAGGGGGGGGGCCCGCGCGCGAAGCTTGTTCAGCGCCGCGCGATATGGGCGACCCCAGGGGTCACGGTCGAGACCGTCCAGCATCTCCTGCCAACTCGCGCCCTTGGCGGCACGGATGGCCAGCCGAAAGGCAGTCCGCGCACTGCGGTACGCCTCGTACAGCTGGCCCTCCCGCTCGACGTCGCGGTGACGCCGCCGGCTGCGGGTGTAGGACCTTCGGGCACTGATACACGCCGCACGAAGGTCCGCCAGTCTTGGGGACCACCAGTAGACCCCCTGCCCCGGAGGCGGACGCCGCCGCACTCTGGGCATGGCCGCATCGCAGATCTGCGTTAACGCACTGCGAATGCGGACAGCCTCAGCGTCCACTCCGTCCGCTGGGGGTGGTGAGGACAGCCACGTGCTGACAATGGCCGCCTCCGCCAGTAGATCCCTGTCAAGACGACCCACAGCCCACCGCGGAAACGCGGGAGCTCCGTCCGCCCTGTGACCCCTACCGGGTTCCCGGGGGGAGACCTCCATCCGGATGTACCGGTGGTCCGACAGGGTCTCCGCCTCCTCCAGGACACTCCAGTTCCTCACCCGTGGCGCGACAGCGGGGCTAGCGAACGACAAGTCCACTATCGACCCGCCCTGCCGCCGCACACACGTGTTCACCGAGCCTCTGTTCAGAACACAGAGGCCCAGTGAAGCCGCCCACTCGTTGACCGCCCGCCCGCGGTCGTCCGTCGTAGGGGACCCCCACGCCGTGGATTTGGCGTTAAAGTCCCCCAGAACCAGGACGAGGCCCGGTGCCAGTCGCCGTATCGAGGCCTCCAAGGTGGTGAGTGAGGCGCCGAAATCGTCCATCCTCCTAGTGGGGGAGAGGTATACGCTGTAGAGCGTGACCCCTCCCCACTCCGCCGCGACAAATTCCTCGCCCCTATCCAAAAGGGACAAGGACGGGAAGTGCCGCTGCGTTGAGACGACGATTGCCGCGGTACCGTTTCGACTGACCACCCAATTGGGGCGATCAGGCACGGCGTACGGTTCCGCGACTACGGCTGCACCAATCGACCACTCCGCCATGGATTGCAGGAGGAGATCCTGCGCTCCGGCGGAGTGGTTGGTGTTGGCCTGCAGGAGGAGGTGCATGGCTGGTGTACCCATTATCGGGTTATGTCCATGACCTCCTCGCCAGCGGGCGATCGGACCGCGCTAGGAGCGGGAGCGGCCGTGGTCGTAGGGCCGCCCCGCGCCTTTGGGGCCGAAGCTGGAGGTTTGCACGCCCCAGAGCCCATGCGGTGCTTGGCGGGCTTATTGCCCGCCGCACACGCGGGGCAGTGGGGCGGGGCGGCGCAAGATGCCGCCACGTGCCCGGTCTGACCGCAGCGGAAACACAATCCGCCGCAGTCGAAGCAATTAGTGCACGTCGGTCGAGTGTGTCCGACCGCCATGCACTTGTAGCACCTCGCAGGCCGGTGCTCAAGCACGGTTACCCGCGCCGAGCTCCAGCCCACGAGGAGCCTGCCTGAGCCGGCCAGTTGCCTGACCGACTCCACCGGGCACTGCGCCCAGGCAGCACCTACGCCACCCGGACCGGGACGAATGGCACCGACCCGGACGGTGTCTATGGGACACCCGGTTTTCGAGGCAATAGCCTCCCGGATGTCTTCCACCGTCACTGAATCGTCCAAACCCGAAATGCGCATTTCGGCGCACTTGACGGGCCTGGCGATCTTGATGCCACCCTCCTCGGCGAACAAACCTCTCAGCTTCTCGGCCACGCTGTCGGCCGTCTTGGCGCCCTCGGCCCCTGGGAACTCGAGAATTCGAGCCCCCGTCCGGGCCTTGCGGGTCCTGGCTTCGACGCCTCCAATATCGGAGACGTCTAGCTCCCGCCGGGCCTTCCTCAAGACGGCCTCGTAGCTGAGGCCCTTCTCGGCCGCCTCGGGCAGCACAGTGATCACCACTGCGGCCGTCTTCGGCGACTTGAGCCCCTTGCGCGGTCTCTTCTTCTGTCCGGCTCCTGCCTGAGGAGCGGGGACCTCAGCGGCGCGCTTGGCCTCCGCTCTCCTCCTTTGGCCGCGACTCCTTCTGTCGCGTTCGGCTACCTGCCAACCCTGTTCGGGTACGGCAGTCGTGCCAGACGCGGAAGGTCTCGTCGCGGCCTCGCTGGTCGTCGCCGGCGGTGTTGTTGCGGGCGACTTCAGCGGTCCGGCAGGGGCCGGAGCCATCTTCCTCCTCAGGGCGGGTCCCTTCGGAGCTGGGCCGGGGCCTTTGGGCTTAGGCCCGGCCGCGCCGCGGCGTAGCTCCCCACGCGGCCACCCTGACAAGGCAGCGGGGCGGGGGCTGGTGCCACATGCGGCCGCTTGTCCGCGGCGAGAGGTGGTCGGACACGTGGTTCTGGAGGCAACCTCGCCTCCAGAACGGCGAAGCGCGCATCGACGAGCTTGCCCACTGCGCCGATGATTTTGGCGAGGGCCTCGTCGGATATGCCTCCCACCTCAAACGGGGTCGGCTGAGCCTCCTTAGGGGCCCGTTCTACGGCGCCTAGCGGGTTTGGCGCCGCAGGGGCGCTAGCCGGCGGCAAGCGGTCCGCGGGGAGAGGCGTCAGCCTCACCACGGGAACAGGGAGTTTCACCGCGGTGACCGCGCCAGCGTCAGCCGGCGGCGCGCGCTTCGCGGCGGCAGGCGTCTTCCTCGCCGCGGGGACGGGTGTGACGCTGACGCCATCACCCAACGTCGTCGGCGCCGCAGCGCGAGGCGGCTTTGGCGCCGCAGCGGCCGCCGAGTATCCGGCCCTGGCCGATAGCGCGGCTGGCGCGGGTGACACGAACAGCGCCACCTGCGCCTTGAGGTCGGCCACGTCTATCAACAGCTGGCGGTTTGCGCGACGCATTTCCGCCAGCATGTCGCCCAGGTTCCGGTTTCGGGTCCGCAGGCCTGACATCTCGCCTCTAAGGCGGACATTTTCGGCCTGCAGATCCGTGGCCTCGCCGGCGCGGACAGCGACCGCCGCCGCCCTTTCCATGACCGAGGTCCCTCGCCCTCTTCGGGAGGCCTGGATCTTGGGTGGAGGCATGTTGGCCACGCTCCCCTCGGTTTCGGCGCTCGAGCTGCCTCCCTTGCTCAGGGGGCGCTTTCGCACCTGCGAGGGGAGGGCCTCCTCCTTCTTAGTCGCGGTCGCCGGCGGCGTCTTTGCTGCTAGACGCGCCGACGACCTAGTGGGGCCTTCACCAGCCGACCCACTGTCCTTTTTGGACGGCCCTGCGGGAATATCACCGCCCTCGTCCATTCTGACGGTAGATCCGCCGCCCTCGTCTTCGGACGGCTCTGCGACATCGCTGTCGCCCTCGTCCGTCGACGGCTCTGCTGCGAGTCTACCGTCCTTCCTCTCTTCAGCGGCGGCAGCCTCCCTGCGCGCTCGCCGCTCCTCCAGCCGCCTTTTATGGCTCAGGCCGTTGCCCCGAGACTTTCGAGGCGACCTCCTCTTCTTCTTCTGGGCCTCCACGATTTGTGCCGGGCCCTCGGCGGACGCCTCAAGTCCTGAGGACGAGGCGTCGTCTTGGTCAGTTTTGCGTTGGCATGACTGGGCCTTGGGGTGAGAATCGCTAGGATTCCCGTCGGTTTTTTTTAAATTTGCAGTATCCATTAGATTCCCACGAGAATGGGAGATACATTTCGTCGACCCGGGCAGAGATCCCTATACCCGGGCAAGCCTACATTTACCAACCAGGGGGTCAGCCGGTGCCCTGGCTGGAGCGTGCTAACGACAGAACAACCCATCTGCCATGCATCTTCTCGCCGCACGCCAGAACTTAAGATTCTGGGTGATTTCTGAGTCCGAATGTTACTTCGAACTCTTTATAGAGGTTGTCTTCCTCGCGGTCCGGGCGGTTAAGCCAAGACCCTCGCTCCTGATACTACGCCTCAAGACAACGTGTCTTGAAGCAAGATACCAGGTTTACGATGTGTGGGCGGTGGCATGTGCCTGCCCAGCCCTCAAATGAATGAGTGACTGAGCCCGTCCCAATATTTCGCGTCCTATACCCTCTACTACGACTGTAGTAGAGTAAGGAGCGAAATCGCGCAGATATTCGCTACGGACGACAGTACAACAGAAGAACTGGGGACCGCCGCCCGCACCCAGGGTACACCGCGTGGAGGTTTCTGGGATAGTACCCCCACTATAAAATCAACTAGGTTTGTTGTAAAAAAACTCGAAGTATTTAACATTTAAAAAGAAGTTAGTAGAAGCACTAAACGCATACAAAAAGCAGTTGCAGTTCAATTCAAACTTTTTCTTCTAAAATGTCAACTTCAGATGATTCGAATGTTGTCAGACTAAAGACAAATATGTTGTCAATGTAAAAAAATACTAAAAAGTACGAATACTGATGTAGTTTTTGCCTAACAGGGTTTTAGACTTTTTCCCAAGAATATTTCTATTTACCCCGTGAATTCTATTCACCCCATTTTACGGTATTCCTTCTCCTAGATAGGTTGCAGCCCAATGCTAACGAGGCCTATCTCCCCGAGTGGATGGAACAAATACTGGAGTTTAAAAGAAATCTTCAAAAGCAACATGCCGATTAGTTTGAAAACCAAAATCATGAATTCCAGCCTTTTACCGTGCTTGGTATATGGATGTCAGACTTGGAAATTTACAGCCAATGCTAAACACAAAATTACCACTTGTCAACGAGGAATCGAGCGAAGCATGCTCAATGTGAAGAAGCTAGATAAGATACGACATTCAATAATAAGATCAAAAACAAAAGCGACGAACGCATTGAGTTATGCATTAAAACTGAAGTGGAAATGGGCAGGTCATGTAGCGAGGCTAACAGACCAGAGATGGACCGTCAAAACTACCCTGTGGAGAGGCCCCAGGGGCTATAGAAGCAGAGGCAGACCACCGACACGATGGGAAGATGAAATTAAAAAAATCGCTGGCCCAAACTGGACTCAAATAGCCTTGAATCGAGAAAAATGGGCATCTTTGGAGGAGGCCTTCACCCAATCTGGGGTTCTTGCAGAATAGAGATATATAAATATAGATATTAAAGATATAAATATAGAAAGAAGAAATTATGTACATATACATGGTATATATGTGGTATGTATGGTTATATATATGTATACGTAAGTGTGTATATATGCGTATGTGGGTCTATGGGCACGTGTACGTGTATTTGTGGGTGTATGTGTATATGTATGTGAATGTGTGTCTTTGCGTATGTATGTGCGTATGTATATGGATGGGTGTGTGTGTCTATGTGTATGCATATATGGTATATATATGAGTGTAAGAAAAATGTGTGTATATAAGAAAGAATAGTAAATGATGTTAAGAAAAACTAGTTGTTAGGTTAAGAAACTTTTACAGTTAAACATGTAAAAAAAAATGTGTTATAATAATTAGGACTAAGTTTGTAAAAATAAGTTTATCTTCAAATGCAAGAAATAAAAGGCTTTTTTATTTTTATTTTTTATTTATTTATATATAATTTCTATAAATAATTAGTTTTAAAATACGTTTTAAAACCACGATAAAAGCAACCTTTCACCGTGAAACGTATTCAACTGCGAAGAACGAAGTTTGCTTTTAAAAATATGTAAACGCTAATTTCTATATAATAAAATCAATTGATTGGTTTTTCAAATCTTATAAATTCACTGTTTTATAATTTTTCTTCTTTGTATATACACAATTACCTACCTGGATACCAAATCTGATCTGTGTAGGTCATTTAGTAGTACCTACGTTAGATTTGGGATCTACGTGTACCTAAGTCATCATTTCAGCTCATATATGCACCACTGCTGAGCTCAAGCCTCCTCCACGTTAGGAGGGAAATTAACCTACTGAACCACGCTGGTCAGACGCGTTGGCATAGAGTTTTATTTCGAGTTTTTCTTCTCTTGCATAGATGTTATATGCGTATTATATCCCTTAGTCGTCTTTTACGATCATCCACGGGCAAGATAGGGGGTGGTGGGTTGTATTCTTACTCCGTCACCACACGGCAAATGTGTGAGTCGATCATTCATAAAAATAAGTATTCGTTTAATATCTGTATGTCTATCCTACAATGCTGAATCAAAACTATTAAATACTATTTTGGAGATTATATTTTTCTTTACAACGAAAAATAAATTAACTTATGAGATATACCATTTTTTTTTATATTATTAATATTAAAAATAACATTTCCATTTGGACATCGTCTGCGCTCGTATACGTTGCTGGATGGGCCACGGAAGACTAAGACCGGATTCCAGTGGCCCAGTTCACACGGCATCTATAGGGATAGATACGTTGAAGGGCGGGTCTATGGGGTCGCGCGCCGCTTCTTCTATCGCCCCAGACAGATTTAGCGGAGTGTGACAACTACATAATCCGCCGCCAAAACAAAAAAAAAAGCTCATACACGTCCCCCACTATTACACTCGAGCCTCCTCGAAACGGGAGTGATATTAACCTACTATACCACGCTGGTTGGTGTGTTGGTATAGGGTTTTGTTTCAAGTTTTCCTTTTCTTGCATAGATGTTATATGCGTTTTATATTCCTTAATCGTATCTTACGATCACCCACGGATAAGATAGAGGGGTGGTGAATTGTATTCTTACTCCATCACTACACGGAAAACTATCTAACCATTTGGACATACCATCTATTAATAATTTGTATATTTTAACTATTGTATTAATATCACGATAATATCGTACTAAATAAAATACAGAAAAATAAATGGCGCCATCTATTGGCAAATCTTAATAAACTTTACAATAATCACAAAAACGTTTTAGCAATTACATATAAACTGATGAAACAGTAGTTACAAATAGTAGTAAAGGAAAACAATAAATTTTATTTAATTTATTTAGCCGAGATGGAAGGTACACCACTGATATATAGAGCCAAGAGTGAATGCGAGAATAGAGTGAACGTAGCGTTGGGGCAACTTATCAGTAGCCACCACCTCAGCCAGAAGGCACGTGTAACAATACATAGTGCAGTGCTTGTCCCAACGTTACTGTATGGAAGCGAGAGTTGGGTATGCAGAAAAGAGCATGAAAGTAAAATTAATGCGATCGAAATGCGATCTCTACGAAGAATTTGTGGAGTTAGGCTGACCGATGATCCCGACCGGGATGACGACGTAAGAGAGCAAATAGGTATAAAAGAGGGTATTGGTCTAAAGATGCGAAAGGGCATGCTCCGATGGTTCGGACATGTGGAAAGAATACCGAACGAACGTCTGGTTAAGAAGATATACAATGCGAAAGTGGAAGGATATAGGTACCGGAGGAGACCGAGACTAACCTACCTAGACCAGATTGGTCAAGTACTGAACCTACCCTGCAAGGGATATGGCGTGATGTTATATATGTATGTATGTATAAATTTTATGACGTATGAGAACTTTCCGCATAGGCCTTCTAGTCGTAATATGTTAGCGAATAAAATTCGATAAACATTCGTTACTCGTATTACTTTCATTTGTTTTGTTATGACGTATCTACATTCGTATTCATATCTCGTACCATTGATAGTTTGAAATCGAGTACGTTATCGATACCGCATTTATATTCGGCAGGCATATCGAAAGGAATCAAATAATAGAATTTACTTGTATCACATAAAATATGAGAAGCTATTGAATGATTTATATTTAAAGAACAAATTTTCTTTCCTGTACCAACAGAATTGATACTGATGTACCTAAATGTAGTCATATAAGCGAAATATATATACGCTGTTTGGTAGCGGCAACGAATACTACCAACCCTTACTTTGCTCGAGGATGTCGTAAAAGACGACTAAGAGCCTTTACCTGGGTCAACTCCATCTGATGCCGTTTGGTCAAAATTACATTCCCAAGGAGGGTTGACATCTGGCAGGCGGCCGGTCATAAAGCTATTGCCAATAACTCTTACAATATGTACTATGAGAGAAGAGCACATATTGTATCGACACCAAGTAATTGGAATAAGAGTAGGAGAATGATGTTGATAAGCGAAATATATATATATATATATATATATATATATATATATATATATATATATATATATATATATATATATATATATATATATATATATATATATATATATATATATATATTATATTATATATATATATCTCTTTTTGTTTGCAAATTCCATATTTTCCAAAAACATTTCTTAAACTTTCATTTTGAAGCCAAATTGTCCTGAAGATGCCTAGTTTGAAAGCGAAACAAGTGTCTAGTCAATATTCAAAGTTGAACGAAAAATTTAAATGCAAAACTGCATTAAGGGTTGCTCATCACATCAGAGTAAGAAGAGTTCCTTAAATCCTTATCCAGCTTGATCCTATCCCGTATTCTCTTTTTTTCTTGACATGTGCAGTATCAATATAACACCAATATAAGAGAAACCCACCACTTTCCTACTGTTAATTCCACTGGAATCAATGGAATCTGTGAAACCCACCATTTTCCATGATAAATGCTTCTTATAGGAAACTAGTGGGTTCCTTACTTCCATAGAAATAAAATCCTGATGAATTGTTGTCATGTGAATTTCACCAACTATATGTTAGTGAAATTCATAATAAGTACCTAATCTTGTGTTTGAATCCTGTGTTGGAAACATCGTTATTTTTGTTTTTGTTTTTAACCAATAAAAATTCGTAAACTATATTCATGTGATTATTGGTTAAAAATACAATATATAACCATCGCTTACGTTGCCATAGGAGTCATAAAAATCGGCTAAGGGAGACAAGGAAGAATGTCAAAGCGGTCTCCTGAGACACCCATAAAACTAGTTGCGATTACCAAAACTGATCTCAAGCGTGGCGATTAGAACACTATCCTAGGTTTAAACTTAAGAATTAATCATTTAGCTGCAATAACTTGCCCCTGATCAATTTCAATTCAAGACCTCTGCACGAGGATTCAAAATTGAATAAACTATTGTTCCTTATTGCATAACCATGTAGGCTAAGGCAAAATATATAATAATAAAAATATATTATTATAAAAAGTTCTTGTAAAAAATCAATGCTCGATAGGGACCGAGGACGACTAGTTTTTTCATCAAATCACTTGTAATGCCACGGTTAAGTTGTGATTTGGGTCATACCGCGTTTCAACTTGTTACGAAATGTACCACGAATGAAATAAGAAAACGCATTATACCACTTTTACTATTGTAATGGTTATAAATACTCTTCTTTTATTTAGAGCCCATATATTTCTCAAAGTTATAAATGACTAACTTCTCAACCCAGGTTGAGTATGAAATGAGTAATCAGCGACAATTCTACTAATATTATAAATGTGAAAGTGTATGAAAATATTTGGATGTTTGTCACTAAATCACACGTAAACCGTTGCTCAGATTTGGATGAAATTGACACATAGGTAGACCAATTCCTGGATTAACATAGAAGATATTTTCTATTTTTATTGTTCTTAGTGGCAAACAAACAAGCAGCATACCTGTTAGTAATTGTTAATGCCACTTATAGACCTTTGCAATACCAGGGATACAGGTAAGCCATTGCCTACCAATGAAAATCTCAAACCTACCCAAAAAGTTGGGCTGCCGGCTCTCTCACTCACCGAACGAAGCCCTCAGCTCAGCACTCACTCAACTATTACTCAGACGTCGATTTTCTGCGAGAGTGTGGCACTACCCCGGACCGGTCTGCAGAAAACTGTCACCAGTGTGGTTCGTACCACTAGATATGTATCCTAGTAATATATTCTTTTGGGGTTATAGTTCAACTTTGAAAGTTTCGCGGGTTTCACGCAATAACTAGGAGGGCAAATTTATAAAATGTCAAATTTCACATATCAATCGCAACGAACTCATGAGACGAGTTGTCTGTACATTATAATTTTATTGAATAATAGTTTTTTATCGATGACCGGTCGCTGACACCTATGTACCGTACTTGTTATAAAATTAACCTTATGCCTTTTGTATTAAAGATTATCTACGTAGGAAGTATTGATAATGTTTTTCTTGTATGAATTTGTAGGTTATTCGTTGTGCTTGTATATATTACCGGTATATAATTTGGCTGAAAAGACTGTTAATATACCGGGTTCGAAGACTAAATCAAACTTGTGCTGTTTTGTTGGACTTTTCTAATAATTTCTTTTAATTGACAGTATTTTTTCTTAAATACAAACATGTATGTGTGTATAAAATGAAACCATATCGAAAATAAAGGAACTCACATTTATTATCCAACTGCGCGACGCGAAGGAGTGGTATTGTGTTTAACAGTCTATGTATGTATGTATGTTGAAGCACTATACATACCAAACGCCTGGACCATTTTTTATGATTCACACGTCATTTTATAGTTAATTCATAATTTCTTTCATGAATTTTATTTTATTTTAAACAGACGACTGAGCAAGGACAATGTGTTTTTTTTTATTGCTTTTGGTGGCAAACGAGTGTTACTGGCACCCATGGACCTTTGCAGTACTTAACCTGCTACCTATCAATAAAAATCCCAAAACCACCCAGAAAGTTGAGCTGCCGGCTCTCTCGCTCACCGAACGAAGCACAGCAGCACATTACCACTACTCATCCGTCGATTTTCTGCGAGAGTGTATTACTACCCCGGACGGATTAGCCCGCGGCTGTAGACAGAAAACTGTCAACAGTGTGGTCCTCATCACTATATTCTTTTGCTCTTCGTTCAAAAAAACAATACGCTGAATTCCGTCATATATATAACTAGCAGACCCGGCCACGCGTTGCTGTGGCTAAGGTGGTAAGGTGTAGTTATTCAATCCAGTCAACAGATACCACCATCTGTTAGGATCGTTTGGAGATACCTAATAACTGTGACTGTCAAATAAAAGAAATAATTTGCATAAAATAATATTGCGCCTATAAATTAAGATGGAAGCTATCCTATCTTTTAAGTTGGATCAAGCTATACATGCTGCGCAAATTTGATTAAAATCGGTTAAGTACTTTAGGAGTCCATCGTGGACAAACAATGTAACGGGTAATTTATATATGTATATTAAGATTGTGTGTGTAAAATTAATAACGATACAAAAAAACCCTAACACAGTTTATTATTTTATGTAATACAAATAAATAAGAAAATAAAAACAAGAAAATTACAATTAAAGACAACGTAATATATTAATTTCGTAATATGTTGAATGTTCGCAAGGATATATACAATTATATTTATATAAATTAATTAACAAGGTTGTAATTGAATACGTAGTGTGAATCACTGACTTTAATATTAAATTAAGAGAAGGAGAACTCGAAACAAAACCCTATACCAACACATCTGACCAGCGCGGTATAGTAGGTTAACTTCTCTCCCATTACGGAGGAGGCCCGAGCCCAGCAGTGGGACGTATATGGCCTGTGATGATTATGAATATTACAGTAACAATGTAGGCATAAATTATTGTTATTTTCCGACATTTTTTTTTTGAGACTAAACCCACCATTCCTGTATGCGTGTATCTACAATAATTCCCATAAATTGACACCAAGGTTTGACCCTCATTATGTCCCGAAAAATACTTTTTTCGGCACAAATTTAATTAAAAAAGAAGAGTTGCATGACTAGATGAACAAAAGTTGCAAGAATACCACTTCTCTCCTATGCAAGCTGTTAGTGGTAGGATCACGCTGTTGACACTTCTCCGTCTCCAACCGCGGGCCCGTTCGTCCGGGGTAGTACCACACTCTCACAGAAGATCGACGTCTGCGTAATGGCAATGTGAGTGGATTTAGAGTTTGTATTGGTAGGCAGTGTCCTAGCTATATAGCATTGCAAAGAATGCCCGATGCTAAGCTAAGGATAATAGAACAAACTTTTCTGATCTTGATAAATGTGAAAAGTTTAAAATTACACCGACATTTAGAAGGTGTCAAAACAACTTTTTTTGGGTACAGTCGCAGACTGGCTCGTCTGAGATAGTACCTACACTCTCGCAGAAAATCGACGTTTGAGCAGAAGCAATGTGCTGTTGGGCTTCGTTCGGTGAGCAAGAGAGCCAGAAACCCAACTTTCTGGATGGGTTTGCGTTAGTAGGCAGCGGCCTAGCTATATACCTGTTATTGTAAAGGTCCTTGAGCAGCAGTAACACTTACCATCATGTGCTGTTTGCTCGTTTACCACCTTAAGCAATAAAAAAATACATACATGACAAGCTAATAAAATCATGTGAAATTTCTCGTAGACATCACTGAGTTAATAATTCAGTTATAAGCTACTAAACCTGAGGTGTAGATTAAATATCCAACGATATAATGGGTATTCGTTATCTAAAGGAGGATGTTTGGTGTCATGGCGGTACTGCCAGGCACGCGGCCAGCAAAAACTAGTGACGTTATTCTACCAATTGTTTTTATCTCACATTAAACAACCGTTAAAATAAAAAAAGCAGAAGTTTATGTGCGTTTAATACTTTAAAATAATACTAAGCAGTATATTGTTTATAAAATATGATATAATCACAGCTTTATGCGTCCCAATGTTAGACTTTTCTACAAAATGGACCTTCGAGGAAGAGAGTTCACTTACTATGCTGCGCTGGTCAGATGTTCGTAGTTTTCCTTTTCATTGATAGATTTTATATGCATATTACATTCTTTAGTGATCTTTTAAGACATTAGCAAGTAAATAATATTATTATTATTATATCTAAGTTTCGTGATGAGATGATCGAACGAAATATAATCAGTCCTTTGAAAGTTACAACACGTAGAGGCATTTGCAAGAATTTCATCTAACACTGCCATGAAATATCTACCTATGACACTCAACGTATGCACATAAGATCTGTGAACTGCCAACGGTAGTTGTTAAGACTATTACGTGGTAATGGTATTTAATATCTGAATATGTGTTTGAGTTTTTAATGGACTGGTTTATCTGAAAAGGAAAAGAGTCTTAAAGGAAAAGAGTTCATTGAGTGTTTAATAGACTGGTTCTTAAATCAGAAGAGAGAAAAATTATTAATATTATGTAGACAATCTGATAATCGTAAAATTATATTCTTTTCTATAAATAACACCTGTACTAACAAATATATTCTTGTCTTGACTTCCCTTCACAAACATGGGTAATGAACCCAAACAGGACGACCCACCCACCCAGGACACAAAATACACCTAGATTCGAAATCATTAACTAATAATCATTCGTAATTTGCGACACAAGGAAAGAAGGGAGTCTTAGTTAAAAGTGTTAAAAAAAGAAATAATATTTTCTTAATTTATTGGCATGGGTCTACTGATCACATGATCAGCTCCTTTTAACTTGGACAAAAGTGTTACTGGAGTTTTCGCTAAAAACAAAAAACAATAATAAAAACGAAGTCAAGAACTTTTATATACATAAAATTGAATTGTACTTCTGTTAAGATTTGATAGTGACAATGACATCGCTAGTTCTTTTATTATCAATAAAAGAATATAGGTTGTGCTTTATACTCATAGACATAAAGAACATACTTCTTTGCTTTGACTATGTTTATAATTGTAACTAAAGAACAATTGAGTTGTAAAAAATTATAATTTGCACTTCTACCTATAAACATGTAGAAAATAACAGTGACATAGGTTTAAATTTGTTTACTTCCTCTTGTTAAAGAATTTAGTTCAGGCGGGCTATAACCAGACGATAACCTCTTAAACAAATAACAAAGAAGATATAAAATGCGAAAGTGGAAGGATGTAGGTACTGGGGGAGACCGAGACTCACCTACCTAGACCAGATTGGTCACGTACTGAAAGAAGATGGAGTCAAGAGTCTCCGAAACCGGCGAGCGTGTATGAAGAGAATTATGAATGTTGAAGAAGCGAGTGAAGTATGCAAGGATAGAGTTCTCTGGCACTCTGTTCTCTCTGCCTACCCTGCAAGGGATATGGCGTGATGATATGTATGTATACATACATACGTAATGTATGTAAAAGCAAAATAGATTAATATAAAACAAAATATCATAGTCAATTCATCCAAAATTATAACACAAGATAAATGTCTTGAAATATTTCTTCAGTATACCTTTTGTTATCTGTCTATCTAATATCTTTAAATCTATCTTTTCAGGGGTGATAATTCGATCTAGCTAGGTTACATTTATAAAAAATATCATTTTGACAAATAATTTTTGAAGTGAAACTTCGAATGCGACTTCCAACGAGGTTGCGTTAAACGTTTAACGCAATGGCACCCCAACGCATGTGCGTAGTATACCTGTTACAGGCCAGCGCGATCATTATCAACGAGTAGTGTTGAATATTCTAACGCAAGAGGGAGAGAGAAAGAAAGATACACAAAGGTAGAAAGTAGGAAAGAGAAAGAGAGTGAGTCGATAGATCACAAGCACATACGCGTGGTATTCTTGTTATGCAGCGAAGTAAACAGTGTGAGCGTAGTAAAATTAGCTGAAATACGTACTTGTTGTTCTATTTTAATTTATAATATTCATTATTTTCATAGGTTTAAATTTTCACTTCTGCCGGCAGTCCTCATCACTGCTTTGTGGTTTTTAATTTTTATTCGTTAGGTTATAACTATTAGAATATGTAGGTACATTTGGCCACTAATATGGAGAATAGTCATAGATCAGTTGGGAAAATGGACAGTTTTAATCCAGACAACCTGTTGTGTGAAATTTTTCCTTGTGGTGACGGACAATGAGGAG
This sequence comes from Lymantria monacha, assembly GCA_905163515.2. NCBI lineage: Eukaryota > Metazoa > Arthropoda > Insecta > Lepidoptera > Erebidae > Lymantria > Lymantria monacha. Next base: position 2,971,653 of record LR991099.1, read on the forward strand.
GCTCGAGCCCAAGAGTGGAACATATATGAGCTGAGATGATGAGGTATAAATCCAGACAACTCCGATTCAATCCTTGGCTTTGCCTTTTCTAATTTTTTCACATTTTATTTATTTTTTTATAAGTTTATCATTTTTTTTTATATTTAGATATTAAATATATTTCGATATATTAAAAATATATTTTAGATATATTTTCTAAAAACACACAAAAGAAAATACCGAGCTAAGGTCCGTTCCGTCCGCTCCGAACTCCAGATATTTATATTTAATTTATAAAACATGTCTGGTTTTATAAAATAGAACTATTTTTACGGATGATGTACTCTCGCGTCCATGAACTCTGAAAAGTGTTCGAGACATCGTCAATGTAAAAAATCGACAAGTAAGGTAATTTAAAAATCAATCGCTACCCAAGTAATTAACACATGAACATTTAGGTGTCGTACATGAAAAGAGGCGTTAGATTTCTCTGTTTCTTCATTTATATGGTAGTTACAATGAATACTACTAATCCTTATATCGATCAAGAGTGTCTAAAAAGTAAGACTACCGAAAACAAAGATCGGGTACCGGGGGCACCGCTCGCACGGCGAAGTGAGGTGCTTGCAGGGTGGGTATGGGTTTGCGCGCCGCCTCTTCCGTCACCCGCGGACCGATTTGGTGAGGCGCGACCACCTCCATAGGGAAAAAAAGGTTGTCTAAAAAGTATACTAGAATACTACACATTGCCAAGAAGATAGATTTAGGAATTTCCTAATCGATCATAAAATTTTACTAAAAATCTGAGCACTATGATTTGCTCATCTTTCACCTATATTAAAGGCAAGAGATAGGCTACCCTATATATATTGGGATAAGGGCACGTCCGTATTAATGATTAATGACATTCAATATTAGATATTCGTAGTTTTCACCGCAATAATGAGTAATGACTCTTCACAAGGACTAGGACTCTCACATATGATTTTCTTTTGTTTTCCATTAAAAAAAAGTAATAAATAATAAAAGATATATTTTCTTTATTTTCTCACAACTAAATTAATACAATAGGTATATAGGTTTGAAAACAAAAACAAGAAATAAAATAAACTAAGTTGTGAATCGCTGGTGCTTGTGGTGGGTATTAAAATTACCTGCTATAAAGTTTACCAGGTAATCAACAATTTAAAGTAAATAACTTTGTTATATTAGAAGCGCTGTGTTGTAGCGGCTAGGAATACTACCAACCCTTACTTTGCTCGTGGATGTCGTAAAAGACGACTAAGAGCCTTATAACGACCTGGACCAACTCCATCTGATGCCATTTAGTCAACAATTACATTTCCAAGGAGGGTTGACGTTTGGCAGGCGGCCGGTCATAAAACTATTGCCAATAATATTTACAATATGTACTATGAAAGAAGAGTACATATTGTATCGACTCCAAGTAATTGGGATAAGAGCAGGAGAACGATGATATGGAGAACCTAAGATTTAAAATCAAAAGCATTTGATGAAAGACGATAGATTTTTGACGATGGTAGCGATTTGGTAGAATGCAGCAATTGTGACGATGGTGATAATATTGGTAGATTGTCTAGAAAGCATTTTTTTCATAATGATTCGCGTATTTGTCAAAAACGTCAGGTACAAGATTAAAAAAAAAAAAACATTAGTCTTTTTCTCTTCGGACTAGGGATAGTGATATTCCGAGTTAGAATGCTGGGTAATAACAATCTTTTTATATATTAACGAGAGGAAGTTCTTAATAGTGAGGACGGATTTGGGTACTATCAGTAGTTAGATAAGGATGTGTAGTGTTGATATTTCTTTGCGTGGGCTATGATTTATCCACAATCTGTTTAATTATCCGGGGCGACCCCACGAGTGTTTTTTCTTTCCTTGCCTTCATACTACGAATGATGAATTAATCTCGAGTCCAACTAGCCGTAGCCTTGATTAAAGAAATTCTGCATGTAAGTATATTATGCTTTAAAGAAAAAAGCGAGATTATAAAAACAATAAAAAACAATAAGCACCCAAGCATCTTTTGTAGCTGTACGTAAACAAAGATCACTTAGCTCCAACTAAGTGAGGACTGTACTTGACATCAACTTACATAGCCGGCAAACCGGTACAGGCGCGTGCGCAATTATTAAATAATATAAGTTTTTTAAATATTTTCAAAATAGGAAGCCATTATAAAAAACGAGAAAAAGGTTACTACAAAGTTGTTCAGATCACCGTACTGCAGTGTCATGGGTTCGATTCCCACGCAGGTACTGTTTTGTGCGTTTCACAAAAAAGATAAAGAAGTAACCCTTGCCAAATGTCAGGCATTTAAGTCTGGTTCAGTCGACTAAATTATATTTTGATTTCGCCTACATTACTCATTAAACTATCATTTATTATATGTTAAGGGTTAAAACTCTTGAAAATATTTACATATATAAAAACATCCCTATGGGCTGGTCACGGCCGTGAAGGATTCAGTACCAGTCGCATCGTGATGGGGAGAGCATGCTATGGGTTATGGGGCCATGGGCCGCCATTCCGTCGTCCTGGACTGAACTCCGATGGATGTACAAAATATTATCCTGTGTGGCAATCGAACCTGCGGTACTGGCACGGCAGTCAAGTTTGTGTGTGTTAGAATATAGGTGTAATTAAAGTAGTATCATATACGTAAACCGCTCATATATTAAGGTAATAGTAACTTATTGCACTGTTTACTTGTTCATATATAGCGAGTACTCACCTTGAAGAGTATGTTCTAGTAAATTAAATGCACGATTAGTTCTAAAAGCTTGTTGTCTATTGCAATAATATATTTTACTAGCAAACTCAGCCCATTGGTTTGTTTGAAGAAGTCGATATATCGCAGCGCCGCCTGGTGGCGAGTTACATCAAAAGGGATAGCATAATATATAAAAATTCTCGTGAAAAAATACGTTTACATAACAATTTGAATAATGATCAGTCAAATAGTTTCAGAGTTTAGAAATGTCATATATATATATAAACAAACTCTTTTATAGATGTAGATAAAAACCTGTATACGGGCGAAAAATGAATATCACATCAGACTCGAACCCACACTTATTGGAAATCCGTTCCAATTGTCTTACCACTTAGACAAGTGTGAGCTGGCATATGACATTCAATTTGCGCCTCGTATTATTTTGGCGTCTTTATGAGACGTGTGCCATCTACCCGAAAATGATTACACATTATTTTAATACTCTGAATGTCTAAGTGATAGGACAATCAGAACGGATTTTTTAAAGAGTTCCAGTCTCACGCGTGATATTAATTTTTTGCTGTTAAACAAGTTTTTATAAATAACATAACATGTTTAATGTTAAATTTCACTAATTTCAATACATTGTATGATATATTTTTAAATATCTCTTAAAGTTGGTCAAAAATCTCCAGTTACTTTAGTCCAATGGCTAAACGGTTGGTTAGCATATTATTTCATGGTTTTTTTCATAAGAAACCATAGTTGTAATCAAAAAGGCATTATGGGGCAACGCTATATTTAAATAAAATACTAAAAAATAATAATATGTATGCATAACATACAACTATAAAGGATAAGGATAAAGAAATTTAAGTAAATTTAAAGGAAATTGATTGCCTTTAAAATAAAACTAAATTAAGATGTATTATGTAATCAAATACTTATGGATGATCCATCCGGATAGATTCAACATCTAGGATCGGAACCAGTGGTCAACCCATTGGCGATAGAGAAGGAGTAAGACGGTGAGATAAGAATTCGGAATGAGCGAGTCCAGACCATAGCCTACACAAAAAAAGGGCATCAAATACTTGCTGTATATTTAATTACTCAAGCTATAAATCATAGCATAGGATTCATAACAGTGCTGTAACCTTTATTCGTGTTCATATTAACTTGGAAACTTCAGAGATGTTAGAGTTCTTGAACTTTTGCAATGTAAATTACTATTAAATCGATACATAAATCATACTGTAATTGAATATTCTCACATACAACACATCAAGCTGCAGACAAAGCTAATTGACAGATTATTTAGTTAAGTTTTTATTGCCTTTTGGTTATAGACGTGAAAGCAGTCTACTTTATGGTAAGAGTCACCTATTGCTCATAAACCATTGCAATACTACTTGTCTGTAGTAGTCGTTTTCTTTTTGACGGCGGGCTATGATATAGTCACACGTCACTCGACCTTTCCAGGGTGACAAAATAAACTGCGCACGACCCCACAAATTCGCTCTACAAGTACTTCTCAGCGCCGTTCGAGTTAATGACATGTATCCGGTCATTGTCTTTGGTGGGGCGCCGAGCAGCTTGCTGTCTATTGTAAGTTCAAATTTGAGACTCGAAATCTCTCTTACAATAAGTAATAATATAATTCTAGAAGATTTAGTTTCTTATTCTTTTTTAAAGACTTCTCTCTCTCAGTAAATTTATGTGTTGTGGGGACTTCACAATCATTTCTTATCAGACGAGTTCTCGTGGTGTTATGTACAGAGGTTTTCCTCTCTTGTAGTGTTAGCTGTTTTACCATAATCACAACTCACATGCATCAGGCTCGAGCCATCTCTATATCGTGAGGGAAATTGATCCACTATAACTACTGGTGAGAAAGGTTGGAATCGGTTTACGTCTTATGGGTATTTTTTACAATCACACATGGGAAAGTTTTGTAGTTCTCAGATATATATTGGTGGTCATTTTCTTGATGCTTTCTCAACTAGCATGTAAGCGATGATAATATAATATATTAAAATGTATACAATATTAATCGCTAACTTTTTTAATAAAAACAAAAACTGGATGTATTTATATGAGGTAAATATTTTAATTATTCATCAATCACTTTTGAATAAATTGTGTTTATTATTTATTTATTTTTATGATATTCTGGGACCGGGCAGAATGAATGTCTCACTATTCTCAAATTCGCGAGAAAAAGGGCTTAAGTGACTGAGTTGTTGTGTACTTACGCATATTCGTCATTCTCATTGAGATGAAGACGTGTAAATACGCGATAGAATTCCAAAGTTTTGATTTAAAAAAAAATGATAATTCACTTTTGTAGTCAACAGTACAAACTGCGCGTGAGTGTTTGAAGGTCGTCTTGAATCTTACAATGCAGCACGAACACGAATCAACAGCAACTCAATCACAAAACGTCATATCTCGCATTACAAAAAATATCTATTTTAAACTCAATTTACTTGGTATTATGATTCATATAATAAAAATTATTTCGATTAATATTATTATAAGTGGAAATGATATGTTATTTAAGTAATTTAGCAGTGATTATGCAACTGATTCATGTGAATAGCCCCTTGTGCACAAGTGTTCATCTGCGTCTTATATTATATAACGTGTTGATTATAAAATACCTCATTGTTTATAATTATAAATAATTATAAAATATTAATTGCCTAATGGTTTAAACATTAAATGCAAAGATAACAATAAAATACCATTTATTTTTATAATTGTGTACATATTTTATGATTTTTATTTTATTTCAAGAGGCTTATGATCCAATCACACTGTCACCGAAGATAGGGCCTCAATTTTGTTTTCTTTTTTAATATTTTAACAAGCTTATGATCCGGTCCCACCGCCATTTTTTATTGCTCTTGACGCTAACGTGCTCTTGGTGGACCGATCCGCGGTCGTAGAAAGAAAACTGTCAATAGTGTGGTACTACCACTATTAAAGACTGAAGATAAAGAAGCTCAGGGAAGAGAAATAATACCTTTTCTTTTGGAGCGTGTAACGCCCCGTTAATCCGTCCGGGGCGGCAGAGAAGCGGCGTACGACCCCGTAGACCCGCCCTATAGTAAAACGTCTCGACGGCGTACGGATGGTTCACTGGAAGTCACCTCGACCCATAAAATGGATCTAAATGTCAGAGCGTCATCCTCACGCGGTGGCCGGTCCGATCACCCGCTGCCTCGGCTAGGGCGGCATGAGGCATAAATACTCGCGCCGTCGCCGCCCCAGTCGCCGGCGGCGGCGCGAATTCCCGTAGAGGCGATGCTCCCGAATTCGCTACGCCTCTTCCATCTGCGCGATGACGTACTCGCAGAAGGAGGCGACCGCGTCCCAATTCCTCTCGCTGTCGGCACCGATAGCAGTGACAACAATGGCTCGTGTATAAATAGCTCATTGCCAATACAAATAAAGACGGAAAAACATTTATATCATTCATATTTTTGTTTTAGGAATTTTTTTCTTTTATTTGCTGAACCCTAATAAATAATATATTTTTACAATGTTTATAAATGTAGATGTTGATAATACCATATTTATTATACAATATTTGATGGAACAAATCCATTAAAGGAGTTATATTTTTTTTATATTTCCACAATAAATTTTCAAAGCAGTCAAAAAACTATTAACATTTTCAGATAAAACTTTCGAATGGTCTACTTATACTTAAAATATCAGCTATGAATCGCCACAGTTATTCTTAAAATTAAGATATTTTCATTTTTTTTAATATTTTGTTTTACAAATAATGTAGACTAACAGAATGAAACCAAAATCTCGTTCAATATTTTAGAAAGAAAATGCTAAAGAAGTATACACAAATTGGTAAATTATAATTTATATATAAAAATGAAGAACTTATATAACTAATAGTGATAGTACCACGCTGTTGACAGCCCTCTGTCCACAGCCGCAGGCCGGTCCGTCCGGGGTAGTATCACACTCTTGCAGAAGATCGTCGTCTGAGTAATGGCAATGTGCTATTGCACTATAAGAGAGAGAGCCGGAAGCCCAACCGGTTGGGTTTGTAGTTTGTACTGGTAGGCAGCGGTCTAGCTATACCCTTTTTTTTTTTTTTTTTTTTTTTTTTTTTTTTTTTTTTTTTTTTTTTTAAAGACACCTCGCTGCACTAAGGAAATAATCCTTGTATTGCGGGGGACTTTACAAACATGCAATTAACGCAGACAAATTACACCCAGACTCAGGACAACACTTTGTGGATCGCACAAAGTATTGTTCTGCGTGGGAATCGAAACCGCGGCACTGGCACGGAAGGTCGGTATCTTAACCACTACGCCATCTGTTCAGTCAAATTGGTATTACAAAGGTCCATGGGCGGCAGTAACACTTACCATCAGGTTTGCTATCTCCTCGTTTGCCAATATAAGCAATAAAAAAAAAGATAATTCTAATGGTCACATAAACATCCGAAGTAATTATGACTGTACTTCTATTTTAATAGTTCCACGCAATTTCGTGCAAAATATTAATGCAAAACATCACATAGTCCTGACATCACTAGGTACTGACCTGACCTGACCTATGAACAATAATTACACAGCATAATACACTAATACTGTACACTTATGTCAAATACTTGCGAGACATCTAACATTCGCTCGGTCACAATTTAGAGTTTTATTCTGGTCTTCACCCGCAGCTTTGACGAGGAGTTAAACCATCATCCTACGCACCGGTAGCGGAATAGGTCACTATAAAGGCTCTCCTCTCTGATTTGTGCGGCCTCTTTCCTTGCCACAAGTAGTTTAATGAAGGCGGTGAACGCGATTCAGTTCTTGATGCTGCCAGCTCTAACGACTAACAGTGAAAAGTCTGAACGCTCTTTTTTTTACAAATTAGTATGATCACTCCCCGCTCCCCGATCCGTCCAGAATGACGAAATGGATGGCGCGCAACTCCATAACGTACATTACCGTATAAGTACCTCTTTGCGCCATGTTGGCGGGTCACACATTCTTGTCCTTTCGAGTAGATACCATCTTAAGTCGATGCCCCGGCAACTTTCGCTGCCGAACCGTCGCCCTCAGGTGGTCGGCTTTCTACGGGTTACGGACTAATCAGAGGACCGATTACCCGCTGCCTCGGCTAGGGAGCTCTGAGATCAGGTCCAGCACATAAACTTTTAGATTATATATGAATTTTATATTAAACTAGCTTCTGCTCGCGGCTTCACTCGCGTAAAAGGTAAGTAACCTTTTATTAAAGTTTTTCATCCCCTATTTTTATTTTACCCCTTAAGGGTAATTTTTTTACCAAATTTTAATGTCATATTATGTCTAATCAATAGCCTGAAAATAAGTTTCAAGTTTTAAGGATGTATCGTAATTTTTTAAGCAAGTTTGGCTTAAAAAATTACGATACATCCTTAAATCTTTGCATCCCCCTTTACAATCCCTTTTTTTGCATTAAAAAGTAGCCTATGTCCTTTATCAGGCTCTAGACTATCTGTGTACTAAATTTCATTTAGATCGGTTCAGTAGTTTTGGCGTGAAAGAGCGACAGATAGACAGAGTTACTTTCGTATTTATAATATTAGTAAGGATCATGTTTTGAAATGACCTTCACATTGGTGACTAATATTTACTGAATTTGAATTTACATAGATATTTAGATTCAAATTGAGATCCAGATCAGAGAAATTTCAAACTATGGATTCGCATTTGGATTCGAATTTGAATTCAGACATATTTTTATTAAACAACACCACCCTTCACTAACGAATTCATCCTTGTATTGCGAGGGACTTTACAAACATGCAATTAACACAGACAAATTACACCCAGACTCAGAATAACAATTTGTGGATTGCTCAAAGTATTAAGCGTAGGAATCGAAACCCACGGCACTGGCATGCATTCCATGCCAGTGCCGTGGGTATCTCAACCAATATGCCATCTCTGATTGCCATTTGATACATAACATTTGTATTATGTATCAATCATATTACCTTCAACAGCATCAAATAAAACAACATTTTAGGTATTACCTTAAATTTCGTTGTCGTTGAAGAGAATGAGCGCGTGGGTACCCTGTTCCGTGATACGCTAAGTAGCCGCCTCTATACTTATCTTCTACCGCCTGCGGTATTCTTACTCGATTAATGTGTCCACGAAAAAAATATCATTATAATTTTTTTCATATTGTATTATCGTCTAATCTATGCCACCAATTATGTCCACTTTTTATGTCTATTTTCTTTTATAAGAATTTATATTAAAAATGTTTAAAAACAAATCATCTTTGTGGCTGAAATATTTAAGATCTCTTTTAGAATTTTTGAAAGGACAAGGATGTGCATAGCATTTTCAAATTATATTCACAATAGCTTCGCACTTTCTTTGGATAAAATAGCAAGCAAATTATTAAATATAACGTACTAAAATATTGAATACAATTTGTATTAATTCAAAAATTATTCAATATAACGTATTAAAATATTGAATACAATTTGTATTAATTCAAAAATTATTTAATATAACGTACTAAAATATTGAATACAATTTGTATTAATTCAAAAATTATTCAATATAACGTATTAAAATATTGAATACAATTTGTATTAATTCAAAAATTATTTAATATAACGTACTAAAATATTGAATACAATTTGTATTAATTCAAAAATTATTCAATATAACGTATTAAAATATTGAATACAATTTGTATTAATTCAAAAATTATTTAATATAACGTACTAAAATATTGAATACATACAAACATACCATCACACCATGTCCCTTGCAGGGTAGGCAGAGAGAACAGAGTGCCAGAGAACTCTGTCCTTGCATACTTCACTCGCTTCCTCAACATTCATAATTCGCTTCATACACGCTCGCCGGTTTTGGAGACTCTTGACTGCACCTTCCTTCAGTACATGACCGATCTGGTCTAGGTAGGCTAGTCTCGGTCTCCCCCGGTACCTACATCCTTTCACTTTTGCATTGTATATCTTCTTAACCAGACATTCGTTCGGCATTCTTTCCACATGTCCGAACCATCGAAGCATTCCCTTTCGCATCTTTACACCAATACTCTCTTTCATACCTACTCGCTCTCTTACGTCGTCGTTATAAATGCGATCGATCAGCCTAACTCAACAGATTTTCCGAAGAGATCGCATTTCGACCGCATTAATTTTACTTTCATACTCTTTTCTGCATACCCAACTCTCGCTTCCATACAGTAATGTTGGGACAAGCACTGCGTTATGTATTGCTACACGTGCCTTCTGGCTGAGGTGGTGGCTACCAAGAAGTTGTCCCAACGCTCCGTTCACTCTATTTCCCGCATTCACTCTTCGCTCTATATCAGTGGTGTACCTTCCATCTCGGCTAAAACCACATCCGAGATACACAAATTCATGCAATTACTCTAGTACACCATTACCCATTTTTACTCTTACATCTGTTCTGGCTTCATCTCTTTCAAAGACCATTATTTTGGTTTTGCTCACACTCACGCGTAGACCCCTTTTCTTACAATCTTCTGTGTTTGTGTCGACTAGGGTCTGCAGGTCAGTCGCTGACTGTGCCAGCAAGACTGCATCATCTGCATAAAGCAAAGCAGTGACCACTGAGTCGCCCATTTGGTCACCCACATTCATATCGTTCAACCTTTGGAGACATTTATCCAAATATATGATAAAAAGCCTGGCTGACAGAACGCACCCCTGCTTAACGCTGATATTGACGTCAAACCAAGGCGACATTCCATCATCCAGCCGCACACAGGCTCTACAGTCCATGTAACTAGACTGCACAGCCTGTAGCAGTTTACCGTTACCATACTCCGGTAAAATGTCCCAAAGTTCCTTCGTACAACCGTGTCAAATTCTCTCTCCAGATCCACAAAACTGCAAAAAACCCTCTGACCTAGAGCCAGATGCTTCTCCACAATGTTGCGCAGAGAGAACACTTGATCCAAGCATCCCCTTCCACTCCTGAAACCTCCTTGTGTCTCACACAGTAAACCATCGGACACCATCCTCATTCTCCTTTCAATAATTTTACCGTACACTTTTGCTGCCAAACTGGTCAAGCTTATGGCTATGTAATTTGCGCAGTCATAACGTGAAACCTTGTTTTTAAACAAAGGCACGATGACTGCGCTATTCCAGTCCCTGGGAACCATTCCCGAGCTCCAACATAAATTGAGGAGCAACAGGAACGCCTCCCAGACACAGGAGCCACCAAGCTTGATCATCTCGGCAGACACCATATCAATGCCCGCTGCCTTACCATTTTTGAAACTTCTTATCGCCCATTCAACTTCATCCATACTGATGCCATCGGAGGACGCCGGTGCTGAATGTTGATCTACTAAACCACATGCGACACCGGCGCCAACTCGAGTATCCGCATACATATCGCCAAAATATTCACTCCATCGGCTTAACACGTCTTGTGTTTGTGTAAGAATGTCTCCACCTTTAGACCTTATTTTATTCATTCTGAAGGCTGATCAACCACACCGAGACTTCTTCACCTCTCTCCAAAAGAGTTTGGTGTTACCCTCGAAGTTTTTAGTTAGCCTATCTTCTGCACTCATACTTGCTCTATCACGGTTCTCTTTCACTAAGGCCTTGGTGTCATTCTTACATTGCCGATATATTTCTTTCTTCTGTTCAGTCATACTGTCATTCAGATTCAAAGAAGAAACAGTCCAGCCACGCTTTTTTCTTTTGCTCTACGGAAGCTGCCACTTCCGCATCCCACCGTGCATCACCATTTGTTTTTCTATGCTTCTTTGAACTTCTACACACTTCTTTCTCTGTATCTACCATACTCTCTTTCAATATTCACCAGCATTCTTCAATGTTCGATTGCGGCTGGCTTGCCATCGTCAGCCGTTCTCGGACACCCTCTGCATACTTTTCTCTTACACACTCTTCTTGCAACCTTTCAACCTTTATTTTTCAAGCCCTCCGAAGTGGACACGCTCTCGCCAGTGCCTCCACTTTCTGAACAGACCACTAAATCTTGCAATAACGAGACAGTGGTCCGTATCGACTGTAGGGCCCCTGTAGGCTCTTGCGTCCAATATTTTGCTTAGGAGGCGACTGTCTACCAAAATTAAATCTATTATACTTTTCTGTTTATTCCTTCTCCATGTATACATAGGGATGTCCTTATGTTGGAAAAATATATTTGACACAATAAGGTTTCTCTCCATGCATACATCCGCTATGAGCCTACCTGCGTCGTTCATTCTCTCATCACCAAATGGACCAAGAACGTCCTCATAGTCGGGACGCTCGGTCCCCACCCATCCGTTCAAATCTCCGCATACAATCACGCGTTCACTAGTTTCTGCCATATCCAGAACTTCCCTAATATTACCCCAAAACTTCTCTAGGTCTGATGCCACCGAGTATCCTACGGGAGCATATGCTACAACCACGAATACCTTGGTGATACCTAGTTTTATGCATAGTTGCTAGTTTTATACCTAGTTTTATGTATCATTCCAGACTTCTTTGGGTCCAAAGAAGTCTGGAATGATACATTTCGTAATCCTTCACACCTGAGGCCAAGTGAGAGGACAACAGCACTCCTAACCCCATGCTGGCTCGATCGCCCTGTGGTACACCAGACCACAGAGCTATCCCGCCACCAGGAAGATCGCAGGCGTCGCTGCTCCTTCGCTTGGTCTCTGTTACACAGAGCACGTCTAGCTGTTTGTCCGCCATGACGGTTATCAGCTCATGCAACTTACCTTCCACACATCCTCTTATATTCCACGTGCTCTCCTCGACTCGCCTGACTGGGCAAGGCGTGATGGGTGGTGGCCCCCCATCGCCGCATCTGCCGATGTTCGTACCGACGGGGGCGGGTCGGTATGCGTCACCTCCGGGGGACGCCCTAACTCGTACTGCGGTAGGCATTATTCGAGCCGGATTAGCAGTCTTACTAGACTGGCAGGGGACGCGACCAGCACGCTCCGGGCTATAGCCCCTAAGTACAATTTGTATTAATTCAAAAATTATTTAATATAACGTACTAAAATATTGAATATAATTTTAGAATATCATATAACACTTCCAACTTCACGTTAAACCATTATTTCTTTATAATATTACACCTAGATTATTGTCTCCTGAAAATCAACGATTGATCTACAAATTACAACGACGCATATAATCCATTTTTCTCGATTCGATAGATCATTCTTCAGTTGAAATGTGCCCGTGTCGGTGAGGTCCGTGACCGCCCATCCCAGAGCTTTCTTGTGGTAACCACAGCGGGCCATGGCGGTCAGAGTTATACGCGGATACCACAAGGTGGCGACGACGGCAGCAGGTCTGTTGGCCGGAACGAAGATGTCCCGGCAACATCGTTGTCTAGTGTCAGGGCGTCGTCGATGGAGACGATACCCGAAAGGGTAACCCGCTGAACCACCCATGAATAGAAAGGAAGCGGTACCAGTGGCCGGCCTGATGGCGTTGTGGAGGGAACACGGTGAATAATGAGGCCACACGCAGTCCTTCCGTCGTCCTGAACGGAATAGGCGGCGTATGTTCAAACCATAGACTAACATAAAAAAGGTAGAACATACATACATACATAGCCTCACGCCTGTTTCCCAGAGGGGTAGGCAGAGACTACGGATCGCCACAAACCACGATCCTGACGTACCTCCATCGCTTCATTCACACTCATCACAGTCTTCATGCATGCTCTACGGTTACGCGTACTCTTAATCTGACCTCTCGCCGACACATCTTCAATTTGAACCAGAAAAGTACGACGTGGCTTCCCCTTGTAATCGTCCCACTCACACTCGCTTTCTACACTTGTTTAGTCAACTTTTCTTCACTCATTCTTTCCACGTGTCCAAACCACCTCAGCATACCTTTTTTTATCTTTGTCGCTACTTCTTCATTCTCACTACAGCGCTGTCTTATAACAATATTCCTAATTTTATCTTTCAGACTTACACTACACATAATACGAAGAGCTCTCATCTCTACAGCATTTATTCTACTTTCATGTCTTAAAATACCTTTTAATGAAATGTGGCGAGAAACTAAGTTGCGTATTAAATTTGTCAGGCGTTTTTACTATTTTGAAGCATTCTATAACAAAAATTGTGACAGATATATAATTGCTGTCGTTTGACGATTATTTCATATCATTCATCATTCTCCTACTCTTATCCCAATTACTTGGGGTCGATGCAGTATGTACTCTAATTTCATAGTACATATTGTAAAAGTTATTGGCAATAGTTTTACGACCGGCCGCCTGCCACACGTCAACCCTCTTTAGGAATGTTTGTTTGTTGACCAATCGGCATCAGATAGAATTGCCCCAATCGTTATAGGGGTCTCAGTCGTCTTTTACGACATCCACGAGCAAAGTAAGGGTTGGTAGTATTCTTAGCCGCTACCAGAGAGGTAGATTATAACATATCATCAATAAAAAAAAATTAAAAAGTCAAAACCGACTTAAAAACGATACACTCAAGCTCAACCAAATACGCACATACATACATACATATCATCACGCCATATCCCTTGCAGGGTAGGCAGAGAGAACAGAGTGCCAGAGAACTCTATCCTTGCATACTTCACTCGCTTGCTCAACATTCATAAATCTCTTCATACACGCTCGCCAGTTTCGGAGACTTTTGACTCCACCCTCCTTCAGTACATGACCGATCTGGTCTAGGTAGGTGAGTCTCGGTCTCCCCCGGTACCTACATCCTTCCACTTTCGCATTGTATGTCTTCTTAACCAGACATTCGTTCGGCATTCTTTCCACATGTCCGAACCTTCGAAGCATTCCCTTTCGCATCTTTACACCAATACTCTCTGTCATACCTACTCGCTCTCTTACGTCGTCGTTACGAATGCGGTCGGTCAGCCTAACTCCACAGATTTTCCATAGAGATTGCATTTCGGACGCATTAATTTTACTTTCATACTCTTTTCTGGATACCCAACTCTCGTTTCCATACAGTAATGTTGGGACAAGCACTGCGTATGTATTGCTACACGTGCCTTCTGGCTGAGGTGGTGGCTACCGAGAAGTTGCCCCAACGCTCCGTTCACTCTATTTCCCGCATTCACTCTTCGCTCTATATCAGTGGTGTACCTTCCATCTCGGCTAAATCCACATCCAAGATATACCCATGCCATGTTCTACGGACGGTCATATAAATCATCCCGAAATCCTATCCTCGCCTTGTTCCAAGATCCCAGATCCAAGCTATCTCGGCACTATACTGAAGAAATTCCAGACATTAGCTCGTGCGAGATCAAAATGGCTCTCAAACAACTAAGAAACGGTAAGGCATCGGGACATGACAGAATTACGGCAGAGCTCCTGAAGGCAGGCGGCAAGCCGGTCTTAAGAGCCCTTCAGAGGCTATATAGTTCCGTTATCCTCGGGGGCGACGTTCCAGAGTGGATTAAGAGTGTGGTGGTGCAGTTTTTCAAGAAGGGCGACAAAGCTCTTATAAAGAACTACAGAGCCATTTCACTCTTGAGCCACGTCTACAAGTTGTTTTGGATGGTCATTACCAATCGACTCACGTGCAAGCTTGATGACTTCCAGCCGCCCGAACAAGCTGGCTTTTGAAAAGGCTATAGCACCAACAATCATATCTTCACACTTCAGCAGATTACCCAGAAGACCGAGGAGTATAATTCTCCTCTGTGTATAGCGTTTGTAGACTATGAGAAAGCCTTTGATTCAGTCGAAACCTGGGCGGTGCTGCAGTCCCTTCAGCGTTGCCAAATAAATCATCGTTATATTTGAGTGCTGAACTGTTTATATAGGAACGCCACAAGGTCAGTCCGTGTCCGAGATAAGAGTATGAAACCAATCCATTTGCAGAAAGGCGTAAGACAAGGAGATGTTATCTCTCCGAAACTGTTCACCACTGCACTGAAAGATGTCTTGAAGCTTTTAGACCGGATCGGACTCGGCATCAACATAAAAGGCGAATACATCACTCACCTTTGATTTGCAGACGATATCGTCGTTATGGCAGAATACATGGAGGATCTTGGCACTATGCTCAATGATCTCAGTAAGTTATCCTGAATAGTGGGTTTACAAATGAACATGGATAAAATAAAATTCATGTAACATGTGTATGTTTCTCTGCGAGATAGAATCCGAAATACAGGAATCCGCAGAAAAATGGGTATAACCGACATAGCATGAAGAATTAGCATGCTGAAGTGGCAATGGGCAAGCCACATCGCTCAAAGAACCGACAACCGCTGGCGAAGAAAGGTCCTAGAGTGGTGACCACATACCGGACGACGCAGTATAGGACGCACCGTTGCACTGCACCGTTGCACTGCACCGTTGCCTCGCATCGCAGTTTAATACCTGCTACTAGCAGGTAGATATAAATTTCTGTAATAACGATGACTTTCGGACGTAAGACACCTTAGTCCTTCCGTGACCATGATCACTGTAAAGTATTTGAAACGTCGGGAAATTAAAAATCAAATACAAACGCGATAGAAGCCGTAAAAGTAGTTTAATTTCAAATGTAAAATACACACGTAAACATCAGTAACCATTATCTATTTTTTTCATTCTTGAACCTCAATATTAAATAAAATATCTAAAATAGATAAAAATAGATAACTCAACATTTAATACAGGTATTAAAGGAAGTTCTATTAATTCACCTATTATTATGCTGTTATGCTATGACTGTATAAATATTATAATACGATTTATATCTTTAAAATTTGTATCTAAATTTGCATTAAAATAATTGGCATTATTTGCATTGCTATTATATAAGCGGAAGTCATATAAGTTTAGGATAATACTTCAGTTAAGTAAGTGCTGATGTACCATTGTAATATGCAGTATCAAAACATTACTATTTTATTTATGCTTTTGTATTTATTGTACTGCTTTGAAGAATGTTATACAAAACGTGTAAGTTCTTAAAATTATTTTAATTTTAATTAAATTTATAAACTAGTGTAATCCTCGTGTGGCGATGGAATAAGAACACAGTTGTCGTGACCTCTTACTTGCCCGTGGGCGTCGTAAAAATCGCCTAAAGGTCAACCAGGAGAGTGGGAAACAGCTCTCTCCTAAGAAATGTATAACACATAACTGCGATCGCCAAACCTGTCAAGCGTGGCGATTACAGTTTTAACCCCTTTTATGAGGGAGGCCTACATTCAACAGTGAATGACAAAAGGCTGAATGATGATGAAATGATGATCATAAACTAGATTTAAATGGCAATCTTTCTGTTTCAAATTAATTTGAATCCACCATGACACTTAGTTCTTTGTCGAATCATCGAAATGCTTAATATTCTTTTATTACCATCATTCAACGTTTCGTCATTGTTGGACGTAGGCCTGCCCCATAAATTAAATATAGTGCTGAAATCACCTTGCCTGGCTAGTAAGTTGGTTTTATAACGCATATAGTCCAAGATAGAGTATCTGGCCGCACTATGGTAGTTCTTTCTTAGCCGATCTTTAGGTCTGCCAACGACAAACAATAGATGGCGATAGTTGCATTCTTATCCTATAGCCACACGAGTCTGTTAATATAATTATTGTCTAGTTTCATTAGATATCCTCAGTTATTAGGTATTTTTATATAATAATTATACTATATTAAGTACTATACTAACATAAGCTATTCTAACTTAAATCAATCCATCTTGTATAACTATTATTATCGTTATTTCATTTTGTTGATATTTTGATTTTGTATTCTCTATTTTTTATATATACTACATTATTGTGTTATAAATTCATATATTTATATAATATCTGCTCTAGAAATGTTATGGAGCTCTGAAACCGTAATCAAAATTGATATAAAAGTTTCGGTTAATTTCAGATGATCAATGTCTGTATGAGACACGTTACAAGTGGTTTTCCATCAACCAGCAGGACTGACAGTGTAAATTTAAGCCTCTTAAAAGTGTATTAAAAGCAATAACCACCATTTCTTTTTTTACTATTCTCTAAAAATTCAATATCTAATCGAAATTATCCGATACTGTTGAATATTCAAAAATAATTTCATATCCCTAAACGACCTGAACCTTCTAGAATGTTATTTCAATATTTTTATCCAAATTCGAAACTTCATAGCTGTGACAGTCTTAATCTTCGCTAACAGTTTATAGTTTAAACTATTTTTTATGTATTTTATTGATTGTTTTATTTTATGTTCTATATCTTCCAAATGTCCCATGCTGGGTTCAAGCCTCCTCCAAACAGAAGCTACGCTGGTCAGATGGGTTTGTATAGGATTTGATTACGAGTTTTCCTTCTCTTGCATAGATGTTGTATGCATATTATATCCTCGTCTCTTCCCGATCACCCACGAGTAAAAAAAGAAGTGGTGAATTTTATTCTTCACACGGATTTTTTTTTAATATCTATCAACTACAATATTAGTTAATTATACTATTTCCTTCTTCTTCTTCTTCTTATGTATTGGCAATCAGCTACATATACGAGCTATTGGTGCCAGTGTCAAGTTATAAATATTTTCACGTTTTTAGTCTTTCAAGTCAGTCGTTGTCTAAGTCAAATTGTCACCATTAACAGTGCAATGGCCACACTGTTAATGGTATCTTGTGGGAATTTTGATGGAAAACGAAAACGTTGTAAAGCACTTTTATATGATATTCACTACATCCCAGTATTTCCGCACATCATATTACATAAAATGCCATCAAAATTATCTAATATAACACGTTAAAACACTAAGATATCGAATATAATACAAGAGCACCACATGACGTTTTCAAATTCCCGTCAAAAGTCTATACTATTTCCATTTCTTTATTTTCTCGATGACAGTTCTAATTTGATAGTTGTAGTGTTGTGACCAAATAAGTAATGATATCGATCGCATATATGTTTTGAACAAAGACAAATTCAACAAAAACATTCAAATATTTTTTTTCTAGCTAGGAACACTCAATGACCCACCGCCATTTTGTATTTGTTTTAATCTGTCACTCGCAACAAGACGGTCGTGCTATATGGTCACTACATTTCTGTTCGCTGAGTTTTTTCACATTATCTATACGTTACGTTGTGTATTTTGTGTTCCTCCGTGTTGATTGCTGCCCAGCTGTCAAATATCAAAATGCCTAAAGGATCTGTTCTGAAAAGTCAGGCGAGAGAACTGGTGATCAAGGTTCGTAATTACTTTGAAGCAGAATATCAAAATGGTGGCCCGCTATTACCACTGTCGTAAGTGCGAGAGCGTGTTGCGGCCGCATTAAGGAATTAGTGGACCTACTGTTTCAAAAATTACTTCTGAAGCTTACGGTACAAACCACGTCGTGTGACATCGGTTGACAACTTCGACGCTGACGCTATTCGTCGTCATATATATGACTATTACTTGCGCAAAGAAATTCCAACACTTAAAAAACTTGTTGTTTCTTTACGTGAACGTGGTTTGTTCCATGGCCAAAAATCGTCATTAAGCTTAGTTTTGAAAGAAATTGGATTTTCTTTGGGCGACATGCTGGCGGAAATGCGTCGGGCAAACCGCCAGCTGTTGATAGACGTGGCCGACCTCAGGGCGCAGGTGGCGCTGTTCGTGTCACCCGCGCCAGCCGCGCTATCGGCCAGGGCCGGCTACTCGGCGGCCGCTGCGGCGCCAAAGCCGCCTCGCGCTGCGGCGCCGACGACGTTGGGTGATGGCGTCAGCGTCACACCCGTCCCCGCGGTGAGGAAGACGCCTGCCGCCGCGAAGCGCGCGTCGCCGGCTGACGCTAGCGCGGTCACCGCGGCGAAACTCCCTGTTCCCGTGGTGAGGTTGACGCCTCTCCCCGCGGACCGCTTGCCGCCGGCTAGCGCCCCTGCGGCGCCAAAGCCGCCAGGCGCCGCGGAGCGGGCCCCTGGAGAGGCTCAGCCGACCCCGACGCTGGAGGTGGGAGGCTTGTCGGACGAGGCCCTCGCCAAAATCATCAACGCAGTTGGCAAACTCGTTGATGCGCGTGTGGCCGTTCTGGAGGCAAGACTGCCTCCAGAACCACGTGTCCGGCCGCCCCTAGCCGCGGATAAGCGGCCGCATGTGGCACCAGCCCCCGCCCCGCTGCCTTGTCAGGGTGGCCGCGTGGGGAGCTACGCCGCGGCCGCGGCCGGGCCTAAGCCCAAAGGCCCCGGCCCAGCTCCGAAGGGACCCGCCCTGAGGAGGAAGACGGCTCCGGCTCCTGCCGGACCGCTGAAGTCGCCCGCAACAACACCGCCGGCGACGACCAGCGAGGCCGCGACGAGGCCTTCCGCGTCTGGCACGACTGCCGTACCCGAACAGGGTTGGCAGGTAGCCGAACGCGACAGAAGGAGTCGCGGCCAAAGGAGGAGAGCGGAGGCCAAGCGCGCCGCTGAGGTCCCCGCTCCTCAGGCAGGAGCCTGATGGAAGAAGAGACCGCGCAAGGGGCTCAAGTCGCCGAAGATGGCCGCAGTGGTGATCACTGTGCTGCCCGAGGCGGCCGAGAAGGGCCTCAGCTACGAGGCCGTCTTGAGGAAGGCCCGGCGGGAGCTAGACGTCTCCGATATTGGAGGCGTCGAAGCCAGGACCCGCAAGGCCCGGACGGGGGCTCGAATTCTCGAGTTCCCAGGGGCCGAGGGCGCCAAGACGGCCGACAGCGTGGCCGAGAAGCTGAGAGGTTTGTTCGCCGAGGAGGGTGGCATCAAGATCGCCAGGCCCGTCAAGTGCGCCGAAATGCGCATTTCGGGTTTGGACGATTCAGTGACGGTGGAAGACTTCCGGGAGGCTATTGCCTCGAAAACCGGGTGTCCCATAGACACCGTCCGGGTCGGTGCCATTCGTCCCGGTCCGGGTGGCGTAGGTGCTGCCTGGGCGCAGTGCCCGGTGGAGTCGGTCAGGCAACTGGCCGGCTCAGGCAGGCTCCTCGTGGGCTGGAGCTCGGCGCGGGTAACCGTGCTTGAGCACCGGCCTGCGAGGTGCTACAAGTGCATGGCGGTCGGACACACTCGACCGACGTGCACTAATTGCTTCGACTGCGGCGGATTGTGTTTCTGCTGCGGTCAGACCGGGCACGTGGCGGCATCTTGCGCCGCCCCGCCCCACTGCTCCGCGTGTGCGGCGGGTAATAAGCCCGCCAAGCACCGCATGGGCTCTGGGGCGTGCAAACCTCCAGCTTCGGCCCCAAAGGCGCGGGGCGGCCCTACGACCACGGCCGCTCCCGCTCCTAGCGCGGTCCGATCCCCTCCCGCTGGCGAGGAGGTCATGGATACAACCCGATAATGGGTACACCATCCATGCACCTCCTCCTGCAGGCCAACACCAACCACTCCGCCGGAGCGCAGGATCTCCTCCTGCAATCCATGGCGGAGTGGTCGATTGGTGCAGCCGTAGTCGCGGAACCGTACGCCGTGCCTGATCGCCCCAATTGGGTGGTCAGTCGAAACGGTACCGCGGCAATCGTCGTCTCAACGCAGCGGCACTTCCCGTCCTTGTCCCTTTTGGATAGGGGCGAGGAATTTGTCGCGGCGGAGTGGGGAGGGGTCACGCTCTACAGCGTATACCTCTCCCCCACTAGGAGGATGGACGATTTCGGGGCCTCACTCACCACCTTGGAGGCCTCGATACGGCGACTGGCACCGGGCCTCGTCCTGGTTCTGGGGGACTTTAACGCCAAATCCACGGCGTGGGGGTCCCCTACGACGGACGACCGCGGGCGGGCGGTCAATGAGTGGGCGGCTTCACTGGGCCTCTGTGTTCTGAACAGAGGCTCGGTGAACACGTGCGTGCGGCGGCAGGGCGGGTCGATAGCGGACTTGTCGTTCGCTAGCCCCGCCGTCGCGCCACGGGTGAGGAACTGGAGTGTCCTGGAGGAGGCGGAGACCCTGTCGGACCACCGGTACATCCGGATGGAGGTCTCTCCCCGGGAACCCGGTAGGGGTCACAGGGCGGACGGAGCTCCCGCGTTTCCGCGGTGGGCTGTGGGTCGTCTTGACAGGGATCTACTGGCGGAGGTGGCCATTGTCAGCACGTGGCTGTCCTCACCACCCCCAGCGGACGGAGTGGGCGCTGAGGCTGTCCGCATTCGCAGTGCGTTAACGCAGATCTGCGATGCGGCCATGCCCAGAGTGCGGCGGCGTCCACGTCCGAGGCAGGGGGTCTACTGGTGGTCCCCAAGACTGGCGGACCTTCGTGCGGCGTGTATCAGTGCCCGAAGGTCCTACACCCGCAGCCGGCGGCGTCACCGCGACATCGAGCGGGAGGGCCAGCTGTACGAGGCGTACCGCGGTGCGCGGACTGCCTTTCGGCTGGCCATCCGTGCCGCCAAGGGCGCGAGTTGGCAGGAGATGCTGGACGGTCTCGACCGTGACCCCTGGGGTCGCCCATATCGCGCGGCGCTGAACAAGCTTCGCGCGCGGGCCCCCCCCCTCACCGAGACCCTCCAGCCCGATTTCCTTCGTAGGGTGGTCGAGGAGCTGTTTCCACGGCAGTCGGAACACACGCCCCCGGTCATGGCTCCGCCAGATCAGGACCGGGAGGCCGACGACGACGAGAGTGTTCCGCCCGTGACGGAGTCGGAAGTGGGGGCGGCCGTGGCGAAGATTCGTTCCGCCACCACGGCCCCCGGCCCGGACGGAATTCCAGTCCGGGTGCTGACATCGCTCCTCGAGCACTTCGAGCCTCGCCTCAGGCAGCTGTTCAACGCCTGTCTGACGTCTGGACGGTTCCCTGAGTGCTGGAAGGAAGGGAGGTTGGTTCTCCTGCCAAAGCCGGGACGGTCCCCGGATTTGCCGTCGGCCTACAGGCCCATCGTGCTCCTCGACGATGTGGGTAAGCTGCTGGAGCGTGTGCTCGCTGCCCGCATCGTCCGACATCTGGAGGAGGTGGGGCCCGATCTGTCGGACGCTCAGTATGGGTTTCGGAGGGGGCGTTCGACCATCGGGGCCCTACTACGCCTGAGGCAGGCGGCCGCGGAGGCCGTCGCTGGGAAGGGAGTGCTGTTGGCGGTGTCGTTGGATATCGCCAACGCATTCAAGAGTCTGCCATTCGGCTGCATCAGGGAGGCGCTCCGGTTCCATGGAGTGCCCCTGTACCTCAGGCGGCTGGTGGCAGACTATTTGGAGGGCCGCAGTATCCTCTGCGCGGGTCCCGCAGGGGACATTGTGCGGACGCCCATGTCGTGCGGCGTTCCACAGGGGTCGGTTCTGGGGCCGACTCTGTGGGACATCGGGTACGACTGGGCGTTGAGAGGGAGTCTCCCCCCCGGGCTGAGCTTGGTGTGCTACGCTGACGACACGCTCGTCACAGCCCGGGGCAGGACACTCGAAGAGGCGGCGAGCCTGGCCACTCTCGGCACCGAGGAGATGGTCAGGCGGATCGAGGCGCTGGGGCTCAGGGTGGCCCTAAACAAGACGGAGGCCCTACTTTTCCATGGGCCCCGTGTGAGGCTGCCCATCGGCGCCTCGATAGTGGTAAACTCCATCCACATCAGCATCCAGGCCCATATGAGGTACTTGGGTCTGGTGCTCGACGGGCGATGGTGGTTCCGGGAGCATTGCCGACAGATTGCTCCCCGGCTTGTCGGCGCGGCGTCCGCCCTTTCTCGACTCATGCCGAACGTGGGCGGACCCAGTTTTGAGGCCCGACGGCTGTATGCGGGGGTCATCCGCTCGATGGCCATGTACGGCGCACCCGTGTGGGCGAGGGCTCTGAACGCCCAGCTCAGGGCGGTTCTGTGGAGGCCACAGAGAGCCATGGCGGTCAGAGCCATTCGCGGGTACCGCACGGTGTCGACAGAGGCGGCGTGCCTGTTGGCCGGGACACCCCCGTGGGACCTAGAGGCGGAGATGCTCTCCGACCTCTACCGGCGGGTTATCACAGCGCGCGAGGAAGGTGGCTCCCTATCGTTGAGCGAGATAGCCACCTGGCGCGTGGATGCCCGCCGAGACGTCATCGCCCGTTGGGCTACGCGGCTGGAGAGGCCCAGGCACGGTGTGGAGACTGTTGAGGCCCTCCGGCCCGTATTGATAGAGTGGATGGAGCGGCGGCACGGAGTCCTCACCTTTCGGCTGGTGCAGGTATTGACGGGGCACGGGTGTTTCGGGTTGTACCTGCACAGGGTCGTGTATAGGGAGTGGACTCCGGCCTGCCACCACTGCAGGAGTGACGAGGACACGGCGCAACACACGCTGGAGGTGTGTCCGGGATGGGAGCGGCAGCGCCGTGACCTCGTCGCTGTCATCGGTGCCGACCTGACGCTGCCGGCCGTCGCGAGAGCGATGGTCGACAGCATCAGGAACTGGGACGCGGTCGCCGCCTTCTGCGAGGCTGTCATCTCGCAGAAGGAAGCGGCGGAACGGGCAAGGGAGTATTCCCGCGCCCCGGGCCGCCGCCAGCGGCCGGGGCGGCGCAGGCGCGAATACCTGCGCCTGATGCCGCCCTAACCGAGGCTTCGGGTGATCGGACCGGGGAATTGTCCGGTCACCCGACGTGAGGCCACCGCGTGAGGGCGACGCCCCGACGGCGAAATCTGTCGGGGCGTCGACGAGAGGAACCCGCGAGGGTGAACCGCCGGGCGGGCCACCGAAGTTAAAAATCGGGTCCCGGTGACCCGCTCGCACGGCGAAGAGAGAGGAGTTTTTACGGTGGGTCTATGGGGTCACGCGCCGCCTTCTCCGTCACCCCGGACCGATTTGGCGGGGCGAGACTAATCCATAGTCCACCAAAAAAAAAAAAAAAAAAAAAGGCCAATAAGAAACAAGAGATAATTGACTGGCTCAAACGTTATGGCGAAAATGTGGATGATACTTTATTAAAAGTACAATTAGTGAATATTTTAAAATCTAAAAAAGCCTCCCTATAAGATATATTACCGACGAAATAGCTGCCGAATGTGGTCATTGGGTTCTTCGACTTCCACCGTATCATTGCCAGTACAATGCTATAGAACTAATATGGGCACAAATCAAAGGACACGCCGCTCGAAACAATACTCATCCCCCTTTTACGGCAAACAAGATGTTAGATTTATTAAAAAATGCATGTGCGGAAGTAAACGCCGAACACTGGGAAAAAATTGTGAGAAGAACCCAAACCATTATAGCGTCGGATTGGGAAATTCATGTGGCGTTAGATAATATAGAAATACAGGAACTTATAATAAATGTTGAGGAGAGTGATAGTGGCGATTCATCAGATTTTGATTAAAATAAATAAATGAACAATCAACATAATATAATTACATCTTGTAATGAAATGTAATATTAGTTAATAAATTTATATAAAATTATCCGGCAATAGTTTAGTTTCTTACACTTTGTAAAAAAATATCGGGTCTCTTATCGTGTTACGTTTATCGATAGCCCCATCCCTATCAGTTTCTCCGACTCTGCTATGACCTTGTACGCGCGTAAGCGTCATATTTTTATTAAATAATGTCTACATAATGTAAAAGAGACGCTCGTTCAAGTTTCCACAGGAGCTGTCATCGAGAAAATAAAGAAATGGAAATAGTATAGTAAATCTAATAACTAATAAGTTTTTCGTTTAGAGGCGAAACACGTGTCGAATCTTTATTCGAAGTTCTACGGAAAATTACAAGTAGAAGTTCTGAAGGCGGTGCTCATCCTTTTTTTTTTTTTTTTTTTTTTTGCGGTGGGCTATGGACGTCGCACCCCGCCAAATCGGTCCGGGGTGACGGAAGAGGCGGCGCGCGACCCCATTGACCCACCCTGCAAGCACCTCTTCCTCGCCGTACGAGCGGGCCACCGGTACCCGATCTTTGTCTTCGGTGGCCCGCTCGGCGGTATGCCCTCTTGGGCTCCTCTCCTGTCGACGCCCCGACAGCTTTCGCCGTCGAGGCGTCGTCCTCACGCGGTGGCCTCACGTCGGGTAACCGGACAATTCCCCGGTCCGATCACCCGAAGCCTCGGTTAGGGCGGCATCAGGCGCAGGTACTCGCGCCTGCGCCGCCCCGGCCGCGGGCGGCGGCCCGGGTCACGGGAATCCTCCCGGGCCCGTTCCGCCGCCTCCTTCTGCGAGATGACAGCCTCGCAGAAGGCGGCGACCGCGTCCCAATTCCTGACACTGTCGACCATCGCTCGCGCAACAGCCGGCAGCGTCAGGTCGGCACCGATGACAGCGACGAGGTCACGGCGCTGCCCGTCCCAGCCCGAACATACCTCGAGCGTATGTTGCGCCGTGTCCTCGTCGCTACTGCAATGGTGGCAGGACGGAGTCCACTCCCTCCGCACGACCGTGTGCAGGTACTTGCCGAAGCAACCATGCCCCGACAAGACCTGCACCAACCGGAAAGAGAGGACTCCGTGCCGCCGCTCCATCCACTCCACCAGTACGGGCCGGAGGGCCTCAACGGTAATAACACCGTACCTAGGCCTCTCCAGCCGCGTAGCCCAACGGGCGATGACTTCTCGGCGGGCGTCCTCGCGCCAGGTGGCTATCTCGTTGAACGATGGGGAGCCACCCTCTTCGCGCGTTGAGGTAACCCGCCTGTAGAGGTCGGAGAGCATCTCCGCCTCTAGGTCCCACGGGGGTGTCCCGGCCAATAGGCACGCCGCCTCTGTCGACACCGTGCGGTACCCGCGAATGGCTCTGACCGCCATGACTCTCTGTGGCCTCCACAGAACCGCCCTGAGTTGGGCGTTCAGAGCCCTCGCCCACACGGGTGCGCCATACATGGCCATTGAGCGGATCACCCCCGCATACAGCCGTCGGCCCTGAAAACTGGGTCCGCCCACGTTCGGCATGAGCCGAGAAAGGGCGGACGCCGCGCCGACCAGCCGGGGAGCAATTTGACGAAAATGCTCCCGGAACCACCATCGCTCGTCGAGCACCAGACCCAAGTACCTCATATGGGCCTGGATACTGATGTGGATGGAGTTGACGACTAACGAGGCGCCGATGGGCAGCCTCACACGGGGCCCATGGAATAAAAGGGCCTCCGTCTTGTTTAGGGCCACCCTGAGCCCCAGCGCCTCGATTCGCCTGACCATCTCCTCGGTGCCGAGAGTGGCCAGGCTCGCCGCCTCTTCGAGTGTCCTGCCCCGGGCTGTGACGAGCGTGTCGTCAGCATAGCAAATAACGCTCAGCCCGGGGGGGAGACTCCCTCTCAACGCCCAGTCGTAACCGATGTCCCACAGAGTCGGCCCCAGAACCGACCCCTGCGGAACACCGCACGACATGGGCGTCCGCACAATGTCCCCTGTGGGGCTCGCGTAGAGAACACTGCGCCCCTCCAAATAGTCTGCCACCAGCCGCCTGAGGTACAGGGGCACTCCGTGGAACCGGAGCGCCTCCCTGATGCAGCTGAATGCCAGACTATTGAAGGCGTTGGCGATGTCCAACGACACCGCCAACAGCACTCCTTTGCCGGCGACAGCCTCCGCGGCCGTCTGCCTCAGGCGTAGCAGGGCCCCGATGGTCGAACGCCCCCTTCGAAACCCAAATTGAGCGTCCGACAGATCGGGCCCCACCTCTTCTAGGTGTTGGACGATGCGGGCAGCGAGGACACGCTCCAGCAGCTTACCCACATCGTCCAGAAGCACAATGGGCCTGTAGGCCGACGGCGAATCCGGGGGCCATCCCGGCTTTGGCAGGAGAACCAACCTCCCTTCCTTCCAGCACTCAGGGAACTGTCCAGACGTCAGACAGGCGTTGAACAGTCGCCTGAGGCGAGGTTCGAGATGCTCGAGGAGCAACGTCAACACCCGGACTGGGATTCCGTCCGGGCCGGGGGCCGTGGTGGCGGAACGAATCTTCGCCACGGCTGCCCCCACTTCCGACTCCGTCACGGGCGGAACACTCTCGACGGCCTCCCGGTCGTGATCTGGCGAAGCCATGACCGGGGGCGTGTGCTCCGACTGCCGCGGGAACAGCTCCTCGACCACTCTACGAAGGAGGTCGGGCTGGAGGGTCTCGGTGAGGGGGGGGGGGGGGGCCTGCACGCGAAGCTTATTCAGCGACGCGCGATACGGGCGACCCCAGGGGTCACGGTCAAGACCGTCCAGCATCTCCTGCCAACTCGCGTCCTTGGCGGACCGGATGGCCAGCCGAAAGGCGGTACGCGCACTGCGGTACGCCTCGTACAGCTGGCCCTCCCGCTCAACATCGCGGCGACGCCGCCGACTGCGGGTGTAGGACCTTCGGGCACTAATGCACGCCGCACGAAGGTCCGCCAGTCTTGGGGACCACCAGTAGACCCCCTGCCTTGGAGGTAGACGCCGCACCCTGGGCATGGCCGCATCGCAGACCTGCGTTAACGCACTGCGGATGCGGACAGCCTCAACGTCCACTCCGTCCGCTGGGGGTGGTGAGGACAGCCACGTGTTCACGATGGCCGCCTCCGCCAGTAGGTCCCTATCCAGCCGCCCCACAGCCCACCGCGGAAATGCGGGAGCTCGGTCCGCCCTGTGACCCCTGCTGGGGTCCCGGAGAGGGGAGACCTCCATCCGGATGTAACGGTGATCCGACAGGGTCTCCGCCTCCTCCAGGACACGCCAGTTCCTCACTCGTGGTGCGACATCGGGGCTAGCGAACGACAAATCCACTATCGACCCACCCTGCTGTCGCACACACGTGTTCACTGAGCCTCTGTTTAGGACACAGAGGCCCAGTGACGCCGCCCACTCCACGATCGCCCGCCCGCGATCGTCCGTCATCGGGGACCCCCACGCCGTGGATTTGGCGTTGAAGTCCCCCAGGACCAGGACGAGGCCCGGTGCCAGTCGCCGTATCGAAGCCTCCAAGGTGGTGAGGGAGGCCCCGAAATCGTCCATTCTCCTGTTAGGGGAGAGGTAAACGCTGTACAGTGTGACCCCTCCCCAATCCGCCGCGACAAATTCCTCGCCCCTATCCAAGAGGGATAAGGACGGGGGAAGTGCCGCTGCGTGGAGGTGACGATTGCCGCGGTTCCGTTCCGGCTGACCACCCAATTGGGGCGATCAGGCACGACGTACGGTTCCGCGACTACGGCTGCACCGATCGACCACTCCGCCATGGATTGCAGGAGGAGATCCTGCGCACCGGCGGAGTGGTTGGTGTTGGCCTGCAGTGGACTGGGCAGCCATTAATGGGCCGTGTCCATTATCACCTCCTGGCTTGCGGCGGGCGATCGGGCCGCGCTAGGAGAGGGAGCGGCCGGAGTCGAAGGGCCGCTCCGCCCCTTTGGAGCCGAAGCCGGAGGTCTGCACGCCCCATGCGGTGCTTGGCAGGCTTATTGCCCGCCGCACACGCGGGGCAGTGGGGCGGGGCGGCGCAAGATGCCGCCATATGCCCAGTCTGACCGCAGCGGAAACAGAGTCCGCCGCAGTCAAAGCAATTAGTGCATGTTGGCCGGGTGTGCCCGACCGCCATGCACTTGAAACACCTCGCAGGCCGGTGCTCCAGCACGGTGACTCGCGCTGAGCTCCAGCCCACGAGGAGCCTGCCTGAGTCGGCCAGTTGCCTGACCGACTCCACTGGGCACTGCACCCAGGCGGCACCTACGCCGCCCGGACCGGGCCGGATGGCGCCAACCCGGACGGTGTCCATGGGACTCCCGGTTTTCGAGGCAATGGCCTCCCGGATGTCTTCCACCGTCACGGAGTCATCCAAACCCGCGATGCGCATTTCGGCGCACTTTACGGGTCTGGCGATTTTACGCCACCCTCCTCGGCGAACAGACCTCGCAGCTTCGACGCCACGCTATCGGCCGTTCTGGTGCCCTCGGCCCCAGGGAACTCCAAAATCCGAGCCCCTGTCCGGGCCTTGCGGGTCCGGGCTTCGACGCCTCCTATGTCGGAGACGTCGAGCTCCTGCCGGGCTTTCCTCAGAACGGCCTCATAGCTGAGGCCCCTTTCTGCCGCCTCAGGCAGCACAGTGATCACCACTGCGGCTGTCTTCGGCGGCCGGAGCCCCTTGCGCGGCCTCTTCCTCTTCGAGCTGCTGCTGTCGCCTCCGGCTCCTGCCTGGGGGGCGACGACCTCAGCGGTGCGCTTGGCCGCCGCTCTCCTCCTCTGCCCGCGACTCTTTCTGCCGCGCTCGGCCACCTGCCAACCCTGTTCGGGCGCAGCGGGCGTGCCAGGCGCGGAAGGTGCAGTCGCGGGTGCGCGGGTCGTCGCCGGCGGTGTCGGTGCGGGCGACGACTGCGGTCCGGCAGGAGCCGGTGCCGTCTTCCTCTTTGGAGCGGGCCCCTTGGGCTTGGGCCCAGCCGCGGCTGCGGCGTAGCTCCCCCCCACGCGGCCACCCTGACAGGGTAGCGGGGCGGGGGTTGGTGCCGCATATGGCCGCTTGTCCGCGGCGAGAGGCGGCCGAACACGTGGTTCCGGAGGCAGCCTTGCCTCCAGAACGGCCAAGCGCGCATTGACCATATTACCGACGGTGTCGATAATGGCGCGCAAGGCCTCGTCCGACACGCCCCCCACCGCAGGCAGTGGGATCGGTGTTGCCGGCTGGACCTCTGCCGGGGCCTGCTCTACGACGGCGACATTTGGCGTGCTGGCACTGGTGTTGGTCGGCGGCGCACGCTCCGCGGTCGGAGGCTTCTTCGGCGCGGTGGGAACCACTGTCCTGCCAGCTCCTCGGGGCGGCTTGGCTGCAGCGACGTCTCGGCAGCCGGCATTGGCCGGTGACGCAGGTGGCGCAGGTGGCATGAGCCGCGCCATTTGCGCCTTCAGTTCGGCCACGTCCTTGGTGAGGATCCGGTTTTCCCTCCTCACCGCGCCCAGCTCCGATTCTAGGCGGCGGTTCTGGGCCCGCAGGCCTGACACCTCGCCACCTAGGCGGGCGTTTTCGGCCTGCAGGGCCTCCATGTCCAGGGCGTCACCGCTCGCGCGGGCACCAGCGATCGCCACTTCTGTGGGAGGGATGCCGGACAACACCTCCAGCACCCTCGCGGCGGCCGCCTTGTCGTCGGCCCGCTTACGAGCCTCCGCCCCTCCACTTGCTGTGCCGGCTGGGGAGTGGGTCGCCCGACCCGACGCCACGGCCCCTCGCCCTCTGCGAGAGGCCGGAACCTTGGGAGGAGGCATGATGACAACACTCCCCTCGGAATCGGCGCCCGAGCTGCCATCCCTGTTCAGGGGGCGCTTTCGCACCTTCGAGGGGAGGGCCTCCTCCCTTGCCGTCAGTATCTCACCGACCTCCGTGGACGGCTCCGCGGAATTACCGCACTCGTCCATTTTATCGGCAGATCCACTGCCCTCATCTTTGGACGGCTCTGCGACACTACTGTCGCCCTCGTCCATTGATGGCCCTGCAGTAGATCCGCCGCCATCATCTTGGGGTCCAGCGGTGGCAGCCTCCCTGAGAGCCCGCCGCTCCTCCCGCTCCGCCTGTCGCTTTTTGGCGCCGGAAGCCTTCCCCCTATTCGGGGGTCTCCCACGCCTCTTCGTCTTTGGGGCCTCCTGTGATGGTGCCGGGCCCTCGGCGGACGCCTCGAGTCCTGAGGACGAGGCGTCGTTTGTGCCAGTTTTCTGTTGGCTTAGCAAGGCCGTAGAGTGGGAATCCGTAGGATCCCCGTCTTTTGTGAGTAAAATAGGCAAATCCATATCAATTCCCACGAGCATGGGAGAAAAACCGTCGACCCGGGCAGACATCCCTGTACCCGGGCAAGCCTACATTTACCAACCAGGGGGTCGGCCGGTACCCTGGCTGGAGCGTGCTAACGACAGAACAACCCATCTGCCATGCATCTTCTCGCCGCACGCCAGAACTTAAGATTCTGGGTGATTTCCGGATTCGAATGTTGATTCGAACTCTTTATAGAGGTTGTCTTCCTCGCGGTCCGGGCGGTTAAGCCAAGACCCTCGCTCCTGATACTACGCCTCACGACAACTTGTCTTGAAGTAAGATATCAGGTTTACGATATGTCGGCGGTGGCATAAGCCTGCCCAGCCCTCAAATGAATGAGTGACCGGGCCCGTCCGAAATTTCGCCTCCTGTACCCTCTACAAATAGAGGGTCAGGAGCGAATTGGGGCTCAACCCATCGCTGGGGAACCCCCCCTCGCGCCAGAGATTCGCTACGGGCGACAATTCGACAGAGGGATCTGGGGGACTGTCGCCCGCACCCAGGG
The DNA here is from genome assembly GCA_905163515.2 of Lymantria monacha. NCBI lineage: Eukaryota > Metazoa > Arthropoda > Insecta > Lepidoptera > Erebidae > Lymantria > Lymantria monacha. The sequence continues at coordinate 3,003,472 of LR991099.1, forward strand.
TACACCACGCGGAGGTTTCTGGCGTCGTACCCCAAGGCGGTGCTCATCCTAGGAGTAAGATTTCCTTATATCCTATTCCGCCTTGATGCCATCCCGTATTCTTTCCTTTCTTGAAGTGAACGGTATATTGATTAACCGTGGGAAAGTGGTGGTCTCCCTTCCTCTCCTCCATTTTATAATAATAATGGATTTCCGCCATGTATCGCCTAATTCAATCAGCTAATAAGTAACAAAAACGTAATTTTATTTTATTTTAAATATTTAATTGTAAGACATTATTATAATATATAATTTTATAGATAACTTACGAGTATATGAGCACAGAACGTCCACGAATCACGTACGTGAACAATTCGTATATCAAAAGCTTAAAAGTGATCAGCCGTCGTCACTATTATAATCGACGAGATCCAAGATATTATACTGATATATACGTTCGCACTTTAGTTGCGTTTAGTAATAATGTAAAGGTAAGATATTCAACATACAATACAAGACGACGAATCGACGACGTAAGAGAGCGAGTAGGTATGAAAGAGAGTATTGGTGTAAAGATGCGAAAGGGAATGCTCAGATGGTTCAGACATGTGGAAAGAATGCCGAACGAACGTCTGGTTAAGAAGATATACAATGCGAAAGTGAAAGGATATAGGTACCGGGGGAGACCGAGACTCACCTCCCTAGACCAGATCGGTCATGTACTGAAGGAAAGTGGAGTAAAGACTCTCCGAAACCGGCGAGCGTGTATGAAGAGAATTATTAATGTTGAGGAAGCTAGTGAAGTATACAAGGATAGAGTTCTCTGGCACTCTGTTCTCTCTGCCTAACTTGCAAGGGACATGGCGTGATGGTATGTATGTACTAAATACTCCAGAATTATGCTACAAATTTCTGTACATTGTATGAATTTGCTGCGGTCATCATTATCATTGCAACTGATGAGATAATAAAATTATGTTCAATGTGTTATGGATATTATTAATATTTGAATTATAGTCCTTAAAATATAGCTTGATCTCTGTAATAGATAGCGACGAAACCGATGAAGTAATTATAAATACGCGTCATGTTTACAATTTTATTTTGTATCGCATATATTTTCATTCTTTACATACCACTTAATTCAGTTGAGATACAACTGAATTATGAATATAAAAATATGAATATTTAAACAAAAATTTGTACCTTATATGTTTTAAAAAACTTAGTAACCATTTTATAAAAATATGATGGTTACGCAAGTACAAGGTCTTACTGGACTGAGAATAAGATAGAGATGGGACAGTCGATAAACGTAAATCGATAACTTTCTTATTAATTATTTATAAAACTTGTAAAACCATTACATTACCTATATAAACCACATGATTACTCTATAAAATAAGTAAATTGTGTTCATTTAATATCACTGTGACCAAGAACTCATCATCAACCTACAGGACTCCGCCAGCGATGATGATAATATTGACGATGAACTTGGATGTACTCAGTTTGAATAATAAAAAGAATTAATTAACAGCTTTAGTTTAAATAAATAAAATCCATTAATTTAAATTCAATAAGATTTTCATAGTTTATTTTAAATTTATAATCTATTCATTTGAATGAAATTCAATAAGATTTTCATACATTGTTTTTCAATTGCAGTAGCAAATAACTTTAAAAAATAAGGAATTATATCGACAAAAATTCGAACTGCATCGTAAGCGTGCAGCACTAGTGAGAACTGTCACAGAGATCATGCTATATTTTATAGACTATAACTATATTAGAGAGAAGTTTAAAGTTGCGAAAAGTGACGGTAAGTTAAGAAGTGAAACGCTTGATATGGTATGTAAATATGATGAGACAGGATGATACAGTAGGTTGTATTGTGAGGTAAGTTTTAAGTATTAATGTTGAGAGCTTTGGGGTTAAAGATGCCCATAAAAAAGATGGATGGATTGTGTGAAGCATTACATGAATAGAGGAAGTGGGCACAGAGTCTGATAAGAGTGTATGGAAGAAGAGGATATATAGCGATGATCCCAAGTAATTGGGATAAGAGGAAGATGATGATGATGATTTAAATTAGTTATCCCCGTAAGTGAAACTGCCGGCAGAGCTAATAAGTAATGTTATTTCAAATATTTTCAACAGGTGGATTTCTACTTTTATGAGTTCCTAACAAACCGATATCGACCCAGTTTTGTTGAATTGCATTTCGGATTTTGTGATTTGATTGATAAAGATGTAATCTTCGGCTCCCAGCTCAAAAAACATGTTGTCTTATTGAATGTATCGTGCCCTTACCCACCAGTAAGTATTCAGAAATTCTGATGTCTTTTAATTTTTTTTTACTGTACTTGACTGCGAAAAAGTATGAAAATTTCAGAATGAATTTGTTTATTTTATGACGTAAAATCTGTAGCAAGCTTTATTCAATGACAATGTTATAATAATTGAGATAAATACCAAGATTAGTAGAATAATCAAAAAAATAGTTAAATTAATATTTAGTTTTTTTTTTTCAATTTCAGAGTCAGTACAATCTCACAGATATGGCAATACCATATGTACCCAAACATTTTCCCTTTCGAAAAGGGCGCATTTATCTTAACGTCACGTTGACGATAGAACGTGTGGTTACACAGATTGTACGTGCTTCTATCGACATGGAACTTAAAGAGACTTCTTATTCGTGAATAAAGGCAATTGGCATTACATTACAAATGTTTTTTTGTGTATGTTTAGCTGTTAGCGGCAGGTGCCTTTGACAGCTTTACGCGGACTATGGGTGAACGCTGAGGGCTTTCAACCCGATATTACAAAGGATTAAATATAAAGTACTAACTTGATTACGAGCGAAAAATGATTGTCACACATGGGATTCGAACCCACACCTATTGGAAATCCGTTACAATCGTGCTGCCACTTACACCAGCGTGAGCTGTAGTAAGAGATTAAATTCTCGGCTCGTATTAAATTTTCGTTTTTTAAGAGACATCTACTGTTGAAATCCGTTCCAAGCAAAATAATGGTCTTCGAAGGAGATGAAGCCAGAACAGATGTAAGAGTAAAAATAGGTAATGATGTACTAGATCAAGTGGATGAATTTGTATATCTTGGATGTGGATAGAACCGAGATGGAAGGTACACCACTGATATAGAGCGAAGAGTGAATGCGGGAAATAGAGTAAACGGAGCGTTGGGACAACATCTCGGTAGCCACCACCTCAGCCAGAAGGCACGTGTAGCAATACATAACGCAGTGCTTATCCCAACATTACTGTGAGGAAGCGAGAGTTGAGTATGCAGAAAAGAGCATGAAAGTAAAATTAATGCGGTCGAAATGCGATCTCTACGGAAAATCTGTGGAATTAGGCTGACCGATCGCATTCGTAACGACGACGTAAGAGAGCGAGTAGGTATGAAAGAGAGTATTGGTGTAAAGATGCGAAAGGGAATGCTCCGATGGTTCGGACATGTGGAAAGAAAGGCGAAGGAACGTCTGGTTAAGAAGATATACAATGCGAAAGTGGAAGGATGTAGGTACTGGGGGAGATCGAGACTCACCTACCTAGACCAGATTGGTCACGTACTGAAGGAAGGTGGAGTCAAGAGTCACCGAAACCGGCGAGCGTGTATGAAGAGAATTATGAATGTTGAGGAAGCGAGTGAAGTATGCAAGGATGCCATCGAAGACAAAGATCGGGTACCGGTGGCTCGCTCGCACGGCGAAGAGACCTCTCTTTGCAGGCTCTTGTTTGCAGGGTGGGTTCATGGGGTTGCGCGCCGCCTCTTTTGTCGCCTCGGATCGATTTGTCGGAGCGCGACCACATCCATGGTTCACACTGCGGGATAAAAAAAAAAAGAAGGATGCAAGGATAGAGTTCTCTGGCACTCTGTTCTCTCTGCCTACCCTGCGAGGGATATGGCGTGATGATATGTATGTATGTGCATGTTAAATGCTAAATTTCAGTAATAAGTACTAACTTACTATTTTTATATGTATTTTAACATTTGCTTAAGTCATAGATACATTCATTTATCTCTGTCATAATTCATTCTCCTGCTCTTATCCCAATTATTTGGTGTCGACGTAATACGTCTCTCTTCCATCATACATATTGTAAAACTTATTGGTAATAGTTTTATGACCGGCCGCCTGCCTGATGTTAACCCTCCTTGGCTATATATTTGTTGACCTAACGGCATTAGGTGGAGTTGGCTCAGGTCGATATAAAGATCTTAATCGTTTTCTATATGATTATGATATGGTGTGATCATAGCGTAGGAATTATAAAATACAAGCCCTTGGAAAAATTAACATGTGAAATGAACCAACGTGAATAACGCTTAGAAGGCTGTTATTATATCATAAAATAACTCTGAGCGCTATGCCGTCATTTCTGAGCGGTACAGGTGAGTACGTGAGTAAATGGAATTTCTCAGGTACAAGGGAAGAATTACGACTAATCATTAATGTACAGCTTTTTGATGCTTATAGATGATTAAAAATAAATATCAAAAACCCTAGTGCCGTATTAAAGTGGTCTGACCAGCGTGGTATAGTAGGTCAATTTCCGTATATATTTTATGTATATATTCTCTTTTTAATTAACTATTATTGCTATATATATATATGGGGGGTATAGTCCGGAGCGTGCTCGTTCGCGTCCCCTGCCAGTCTAACTAGACTGCTAATCCGGCTCGAAATGCGTACCGCAATGCGGGTTAGGGCGTCCCCCTGAGGCGACGCGTACCGACCCGCCCCCGTCGGTACGAACTTCGGCAGTTGCGGCGATGGGGGCCGCCACCCATCACGCCTTGCCCAGTCAGGCGAGTCGAGGAGAGCAGAGTGCCGGGTGGGCACGTGGAATGTAAGAGGTTGTGTGGAAGGTAAGTTGCACGAGCTGATATCCGTCATGGCGGACAAACAGCTAGACGTGCTCTGTGTAACAGAGATCAAGCGAAGGGGCAGCGACGCCTGCGATCTTCCTGGTGGCGGGATGGCTCTGTGGTCTGGTGTACCACAGAGCGATCGAGCCAGCATGGGGGTAGGAGTACTGCTGTCCTCTCGCTTGGCCTCAGGTGTGAAGGATTACGGAATGTATGATCCCAGACTTCTTTGGGTCCGTATAAAACTTGGTGTCACCAAGGTATTCATGGTTGTAGCATATGCTCCCGTAGGATCCTCGGTGGCATCAGACCTAGAGAAGTTTTGGGATAATGTTAGGAAAGTTCTGGATATGGCAGAAACCAGTGAACGCGTGATTGTATGCGAAGATATGAACGGATGGGTGGGGACCAAGCGTCCCGACTATGAGGACGTACTTGGTCCATTTGGTGATAAGAGAGTGAACGACGCAGGTAGGCTCATAGTGGATGTATGCATGGAGAGAAACCTTATTGTGTCAAACACATTTTTCCAACATAAGGACATCCATATGTATACATGGAGAAGGAATGAACAGAAAAGTATAATAGATTTAATTTTGGTAGACAGTCGCCTCCGAAGCAAAATATTGGACGGAAGAGCCTACAGGGGACCCACAGTCGATACGGACCACTATCTCGTTATTGCGAGATTTAGTGGTCTGTTCAGAAAGTGGAGGCACTGGCGAGAGCGTGTCCACTTCGGAGGGCTTGAAAGAATAAAGGTTGAAAGGTTGCAAGAAGAGTGTGTAAGAGAAAAGTATGCAGAGGGTGTCCGAGAACGGCTGACGATGGCAAGCCAGCCGCAATCGGACATTGAAGAATGCTGGAGAGTATTGAAAGAGAATATGGTAGATACAGCGAAAGAAGTATGTGGAAGTTCAAAGAAGCATAGAACAACAAATGGTAATGCATGGTGGGATGCGGAAGTGGCAGCTTCCGTAGAGCAAAAGAAGAAAGCGTGGCTCGACTATGTCTCTTCTTTGAATCTGAATGACAGTATGACTGAACAGAAGAAAGAAATATATCGGCAATGTAAGAATGACACCAAGGCCTTAGTGAAAGAGAAACGTGATAGAGTAAGTATGAGTGCAGAAGATAGGCTGACAAAAAACTTCGAGGGTAACACCAAACTCTTTTGAAGGGAGGTGAAGAAGTCTCGGGGTGGTTGGCCAGCCTTCAGAATGAATAAAATAAGGTCTAAAGGTGGAGACATTCTTACACAAACACAAGACGTGGTAAGCCGATGGAGTGAATATTTTGGCGATATGTATGCGGATGCTACGGTTGGCGCCGGTGTCGCTTGTGGTTTAGTAGATCAACATTCGACGGCGGCGTCCTCCGATGGCATCAGTATGGATGAAGTTGAATGGGCGATAAAAAGTTTGAAAAATGGTAAGGCAGCGGGCATTGATATGGTGTCTGCCGAGATGATCCAAGCTTGGTGGCTCCTGTGTCCGGGAGGCGTTCCTGTTGCTCCTCAATTTATGCTGGAGCTCGGGAATGGTTCCCGGGACTGGAATAGCGCAGTCATCGTGCCTTTGTTTAAAAACAAGGGTTCACGTTATGACTGCGCAAATTACAGAGCCGTAAGCTTGACCAGTTTGGCAGCAAAAGTGTATGGTAAAATTATGGAAAGGAGAATGAGGATGGTGTCCGATGGTTTACTGTGTGAGACACAAGGAGGTTTCAGGAGTGGAAGAGGATACATGGATCAAGTGTTCTCTCTGCGCAACATTGTGGAGAAGCATCTGGCTCTAGGTCAGAGGGTTTTCTGCAGTTTTGTGGATCTGGAGAGAGCATTTGACACAGTTGTACGAAAGGAACTTTGGGATATTTTACCGGAGTATGGTATTAACGGTAAACTGCTACAGGCTGTGCAGTCCAGTTACATGGGCTGTAGAGCCTGTGTGCGGCTGGATGATGGAATGTCGCCTTGGTTTGACGTCAATATCGGCGTTAAGCAGGGGTGCGTTCTGTCAGCCAGGCTGTTTATCATATATCTGGATAAATGTCTCTAAAGGTTGAACGATATGAATGTGGGAGTCCAAATGGGCGACTCAGTGGTCACTGCTCTGCTATATGCAGATGATGCAGTCCTGCTGGCACAGTCAGCGACTGACCTGCAGACCCTAGTCGACACAATGACAAAAGGAAGAAAAGAAGGAAGGAAGGAAAAGGAGTCTACGCGTGAATGTGAGCAAAACCAAAATAATGGTCTTTGAAAGAGACGAAGCCAGAACAGATGTAAGAGCAACAATAGGTAATGATATACTAGAGCAAGTGGATGAATTTGTATATCTTGGATGTGGATTTAGCCGAGACGGAAGGTACACCACTGATATAGAGCGAAGAGTGAATGCGGGAAATAGAGTGAACGGAGCATTGGGGCAACTTCTCGGCAGCCACCACCTCAGCCAGAAGGCACGTGTAGCAATACATAACGCAGTGCTTGTCCCAACATTACTGTATGGAAGCGAGAGTTGGGTATGCAGAAAAGAGTATGAAAGTAAAATTAATGCGTTCGAAATGCGATCTCTGCGGCAAATCTGTGGAGTTAGGCTGACCGACCGCATTCGTAACGACGACGTAAGAGAGCGAGTAGGTATGAAAGAGAGTATTGGTGTAAAGATGCGAAAGGAAATGCTCCGATGGTTCGGACATGTGGAAAGAATGCCGAACGAACGTCTGGTTAAGAAGATATACAATGCGAAAGTGGAAGGATGTAGGTACCGAGGGAGACCGAGACTAACCTACCTCGACCAGATCGGTCAGGTACTGAAGGAAGGTGGAGGCAAGAGTCTCCGAAACCGGCGAGCGTGTATGAAGAGAATTATGAATGTTGAGGAAGTGAGTGAAGTATGCAGAGATAGAGTTCTCTGGCACTCTGTTCTCTCTGCCTACCCTGCAAGGGATATGGCGTGATGATATGTATGTATGTATTATTGCTATTATATCGAAGATCATACTGAAACTGAATGTATGAAATTTTGAAAGCATTTCTTTTTGTGACTTAGAAACTCATAAAGTATGAATTTTACATCCACAGCACTGCACTGAGCTGGGTGTTCAGAGCCCTCGCCCACACTGGTGCGCTGTACATGGCCATTGAGCGGATCACTCCCGCATACAGGCGTCGGCCCTCGAAACTGGGTCCGCCCACGTTCGGCATGAGCCGAGAAAGGGCGGACGCCGCGCCGACCAGCCGGGGAGCAATTTGACGAAAATGCTCAACCACCATCGCCCGTCGAGCACCAGACCCAAGTACCTCATATGGGCCTGGATACTGATGTGGATGGAGTTCACAACTAACGAGGTGCCGATGGGCAACCTCACACGGGGCCCATGGAATAGTAGGGCCTCCGTCTTGTTTAGGGTGGCCACCCTGAGCCCCAGCGCCTCATTTCGCCTGACCATCTCCTCGGTGCCGAGAGTGGCCAGGCTCGCAGCCTCTTCGAGTGTCCTGCCCCGGGCTGTGACGAGCGTGTCGTCAGCATAGCAAATAACGCTCAGCCCGGGGTGAGACTCCCTCTCAACGCCCAGTCGTAACCGATGTCCCACAGAGTCGGCCCCAGAACCGACCCCTGCGGAACACCGCACGACATGGGCGTCCGCACAATGTCCCCTGCGGGGCTCGCGTAGAGAACACTGCGCCCCTCTAAATAGTCTGCCACCAGCCGCCTGAGGTATAGGAGCACTCCATGGAACCGGAGCGCCTCCCTGATGCAGCTGAATGGCAGACTATTGAAGGCGTTGGCGATGGCGAACAGCACTCCTTTGCCGGCGACGGCCCGTGGATCTGTTCATAATAAACTGACCACTTATGTATTGTACTAATCTGTAGAATTGCTGCACATAACTTTGCCCAGCACGAAAGCCAAATTGCATGTCTGGGATGTGGTTATTGGCCTCGGCGAATGTTCTTAGTCTACTGAGGATTATACGTTCGGAAATTTTGTCTAAATGCAGCACAATATAGTAATGAGGTGCGCTGGGAATAGTTTAATGACTTTATTAGAGATACCGTCAGAACCAGGGGCTTCCCTTGCGTTTAGATCCTTCACTACCGACACGACTTCGTTGGTGGTCACTGTTGAGATAGGCTCATTTGAGTTGTCGTTAACAATGGACCGCAAAATAGTGATTTCCACTTCATCTTTGATAAAACGGTAAACTCCAAGCAGTCAGCTAGGTATTCGGACTTTTCGTCCTCCATGAACGCTGGGGCTCGTTGGGTCGATCTACGGGAAGGAGTGTGGACACAACGTCCTTGTTGAGTCGGCCTCAAATAAAACAATTGCTATTTGTGGGGATTTTAATATTAACTTATTAGATAATAATAATACAACACAAAAATTTAAAAATTTAATGTATTCTTATAACTTATATAATGCTTTCTTGGAACCTACTAGGATAACTGCTGGAAGTGCAACTTGTATAGATAATATTTTTATAAATGCTAAACTGATTAGTAATACTATTATAAACACATTAGAATCAGATCATTGCGGACAGCTTGTTGTACTTCCTAGAACTAATAGGATTCCACGAGAGAGCATTACCTTTGTTCCTATGAATGTCAGCCGCTTAGAGCACTTTAAATATAATTTGAGTATGAAAGTACCACTATTGCCTTTTCATGACAACCCCAATGAATTGTATACGTCACTATTTCACATCATTGATGATGAGTTTAGTAACATATTTAAACCTAAAACAGTAACAATTGGAGTACCTGCTGGTTTTAATGAATGGGCAACTTGTGGTATCTACAAGAGTAGACGAAGGTTATATGATCTTTATGCCCAAAAATCTTATAACCATAATCCAGTGTTTTTGGAATATGTAAAAAAATATTCCAAAATATTCAAACGTGCCTGTTCCTCTGCTAAAGCAATTTATCTGAAAAATAAAATTAAACAATCCAGTGACATAATAAAAATGACTTGGAATGTGATAAACAGTGAAACTGGTAGGAAGGCTGTGCGGAAGAAGGACTTCAATTTAATAATAGGTGATAAAATTATATGTGGAAACAGTGAAGTAGCAAGCGAATTTGAGAATTATTTCAGTAATATACCTTTATTAACAACTAAATCGTTGATGTCGTCTCCTATTCTAGCTGAATCACTCCTGAAACAGTGTATTTTAAAATGCGACACATCCTTTAAATTTTTAGATGTCAGTATGAATGATATCATAAATTCTTTTAAAAATCTTAATGTTAAGAAGACGGCAGATCTGTGGGGCTTGTCTGTAAAGGCAGTTAGTTCTATAATTGATATTATTGCCCCCCATCTGGCATCTGTGTTTAATGGTTGTGTTGCTCGGGGCGTATTTCCTGATCTCATGAAAATTAGTAGAGTGATTCCTTTGTTTAAAGCGGGTAGTATGTCAGATCTTAATAATTATCGACCGATTTCCATACTGCCTACACTTAGTAAAGTTTTTGAAAAACTGATGCTTAGTCAAATGTTAAATCATTTTAATAGACATAATATCTTTCACAAAAATCAATTTGGATTCACTAAGAATTGCTCTACTACTGATGCGGGTGTGGAATTATTAAAAAATATCTTTGGAGCTTGGGAGGAATCGCATGATGCTTTGGGTATATTTTGCGATTTATCCAAGGCGTTTGATTGCGTACACCACGAAACTCTCATCAAGAAATTATACCATTATGGGATCAGAAATAAGGCTCTCGAACTTTTAACATCGTATTTAGGCAACAGAATTCAGAAGGTCGATGTTAATGGTGTACGATCACCTGGTTCTGTTGCAAGAATGGGCGTTCCACAAGGATCTATTCTGGGGCCATTTCTGTTCCTTGTATATATTAATGACTTACCTTATTATATAGGGGATAACCAAAACATAGTGTTGTTCGCAGATGATACCTCTTTATTGTTCAAAATTAAAAGACAAATGCTTAATTATGACGATGTGAACAATGCTCTGTCAAATGTTGTTCATTGGTTCAGTACAAATAACTTGGTTCTTAATGAAAAGAAAACCAAATGTATTAAATTTACCACACCTAATGTGAGACTAGTGGAAACCAATGTTCAAATGAATGGTGTGGCCCTAGAAATTGTGGAGTCCACTACATTCTTAGGTATTACTATTGATGCTAAACTCCATTGGGGCCCTCATATTGAGAAATTGTCAAGTAGGCTAAGCTCAGCGGCTCATGCGGTAAAAAAAATTCGAATGTTAACCGATATTGAAACGGCTAGAATTGTTTATTTCGCTTACTTCCACAGTCTTATGTCTTATGGCATACTACTCTGGGGATGCTCTGCAGATTTGATTAATATCTTTGTTCTCCAAAAACGGGCTGTCCGCGCGATTTATAATTTAGGCCCAAGAGCATCACTGCGCGAAAAATTTAGGGAAATAAACATTCTAACTGTTGTATCACAATTTATATTTGAAAACATATTATATGTAAAAAAAAACATTGATAAATTTGATAAATATAGTGACATTCATCACGTGAATACTAGGAATAAGGATAATCTAGTTATACATCATACTCGCCTACAAAAAATTAGTAGGTCTTTCATGGGGCAATGTATACGCTTTTACAATAAACTACCTAAAGATATCCGAGATATGCCCATAAATAAGTTTAAAAAGGCTATCAAAACTAGACTTTGTAAAAAAGGATATTACAACATTTCGGATTATCTAAATGATAATACGGAATGGTTATGAGTTGCTCCTCTCTCAGCAATTACTTTATATAATATTAACTTTTACGTTGTTTTAGTGCTGATCCTCACTGTCGTCTGAACTCTGTATATTTATCATTGTCACAAATTGTACAGTGTAGCGTGTTTTGCCTAACGAGTTATTTATTGATTTAATTGAGCGATTTGATTGTAATTTATAGATCTTGGTGTGGTCATGCTCACTAAAAAGGTCTCTGCCTGCGGTAGCTACGTGAGCGGGTCTCTCCCTTCCCTCGAATGTGGTTGAGGGGCGTGATGGCTGCTTTAGTAGTTAACTCGTGATCGAGTGCCGCTTGTGGAATCTGGTCCAACCATTTCTGTTCTTTTTTGTGTTTTTTGTTAATGGTGTATTTAACTTTTAAAAAATAAATCTTTACTCGAAGGGCATCTCACTGGAGCTAATGGGGATTAAACATGTATCTAATAATATTAGAAAAACATACAATTTAAAAAAAAAATGACGAGCCCACTGAGTTTCTTGCCGGATCTTCTCAGTTTGTGGCGGCTTTCCGATCCGGTGGTAGATTAATTTAAAAAAATAAAATGTAATATTGACAATATGTAAGTGCCCTTTTAGGGCTTATGCATAATAAATGATTTGATTTGATTTGATTTGAGTGAGTGGGAAAGTTACCAGAAGGCTGTATGAGAGGGCTCAAACTCTTCTATCAAGGCGTCCCGGAGGCCTATGCTCAACAGTAGACTTCTACTGGTTGATAGATGATATCACAGGCAAAAACTAGTTTCACGCAAATTCTATTAATTCATATTTAATCATGATAATGTAGAATGTTATACTATTACAATATAATTTTTATATAACGATTTCTATCATTAAAATCTATATTTAAATTTACATTGAAATAATGGTACTTGTTCTCAATAGTTGAAACGATATTAATATACCGTAGATTGATACAATCATTATAATACTTTAGTTAAGTAAGCACCGACGTATCATAGTAACATGCAGTATAATTATTCTATCATTTTATATATACTTTTTTATTTCTGTTACTACTTTGATGAATGTTGTACAAAACGTGTAAGTTCCTAAAATTGTTTTGATTTAAATTAACATTAAGCATGCTCCATATGGTAAAATATTCTGTTAATAATAATAATGGTTTTGAAATTGATTTTATTCATTAGCTAGTATTGTCTACTGAATGTGTTAATAGTTTCATTATCATCATCATCGTCTCAGTTCATCAATAAAATATTTTAAATAATATATAATTTTTAAATAATATAAATAGGTAATGATTAATATATCAATTGATATGACATCGCCAACTTCATTTGATGCCGTTTTGTCAACAATTACATTCCCAAGGAGGGTTGACGTCCGGCAGGCGGCCGATCATAAAACTATTGCCAATGACTTTTACAATATGTACTATGAAACAAGAGTACATATTGTATCGACCCCAAGTAATTGGGATAAGAGTAGGAGAATGATGATAATGAATATTTCAATTCTATTCATCACAGGAATGCATTCGTAATTTAAATTTCTTTACATTTAGCTTTAGGTTTGCAAATGTAAACTTAGGTATGTGACAACTTAATTATTGCGAATCTTGGTCCATTTCTCATACCATTGGCCATTCTTCCTCAATAATAAAAAAGAAATGGGTGCATGTACGCCTGAGAAGTTATACTTCTTTGGCATCATTAAAAAACATTTTTAATGACATGTGAACAATTAATTACAATAAAATAATAAAAGGACTGGAAAAGGATAGAAATTTTTTCACTATAATTTATTAATTAAAATATTCACTTTAAATTACTGCTGAATATAATTTATTAGATATACATACAATTTGCACCTGTATGAAACAAACACGTGTTGTGAATACAGAAACTAGAAAGAGGTTTTATTTCTATTTTGTTGGTAGCTCTTTTTTCGAGTGTTAATGAGCGGTTTTAGGGTCAACTTCAACCTAATTTGCTTTTGTGTTACAGTGCATCACTGTCGCGCATTTTAAGACGCGCATCTTATTTTCAGCCAACTACAACCTGTTAATTCTGTGTTACGGTGATGCACGCGCATCTTAAATTTTCACTCTCATCACTTTTTTCTTAACGCGCCTAAAAGAACTTCAATAATTGACTTATTAACTAATCCCTTCCTATTCACTTTTTTTTCTACTTTAAATTCTAATTTCAATATACCTACATAAAATTTATTTATTTATTCTAATCATTAATATTCTATTATAGTTTCTGCTCTATCTATAGTTATTAAAAATCGTACAATACGAATACTTCAAGCAATTAAATACATGTATACATTTAAAGCGAAAATATTTTGTTTACATTTCATTTTGAATATTTTTGAGTCATCAGTGTTGGTTCTGTTAACATTTTATACTGTAACATTAGTTTACAAACTAGATTCAAATGGCATGGTTTCTATTGCTTAAAAAATCAATCTATTTCCAATAATGTATATGCAATGTAGTTAGGATCTTTCAAAACTACCTGCCAAGGCTACCATGACACTTAATCCTATATAGACCCAATGAAAATGTTTAATATTTTGCTGATACTATCATCATTTACATTTACTATTATTATAATCATAACTACAGTCATTATTGTCTCATAAATTGTTTGTTTATATTTTTATTTCAATAGAGAGAACGTAATATTAGAATTTTTCTCTATTATTTTCTCTATGATCTTATAATTTAAGCGCATTTTATAGTTTCAATTTTGTATTAACTATCCATCCACAATAATTTTGTTAATTAGTAAAAGCGACTTACGACATTTTATAAATTAAAATAAAATTTACTTAATATTGTTGTGGCTTTTGATCAGGTTTTAATGTTGTTCTTAATATCTATCTGCTACAACATTTTAAATTGATAAAAACATATTTATGTTTGATGTGTGTGTGTGTGTGTGTGTGTGCGTGTGTGGTAGCGGCTACGAATACTACCAACCATTACTGCACTCTTGGATGTCGTAAAAGACGACTAAGAGAGATACAACTACCTGGATCAACTGCACCTGTTGCCTTTTAGTTAGCAATAACATGCCCAACACAAAGTACAAGTACATATTATGCTGATTTCAAGCAGTTGGGATAAAAACAACTAAATGATGAGGATGATGATAATTAATGCGTGATAAACGCATGATGATTCATATAATTTTATAGATAACTTTCATGATAACGGAACGTCCTATAATCACTTACGTCAACAATTCATATTTGAAAAGTGTTGTATTCACCAGCCGTCGTCATACTGCTAATCGACGTGATCCACGTTATTACACTAACATTTATGCCCAGACTCTAGTTCCTTTGGGTAATAATATGAAGGTAAGATTTTTATTTTGATAAATGTTCTATATTATGAATAAAAAATGATATTTTACAAAGTTGTACCAAAGTTACGTCTGTTGCTATTTCACCCATCAGCCTGTAGACGTCAACTGTTGAACATAAGCCTCCCTATGAATATGGCACTCGGAATGGTCCTGTAGAAATGTCATCAGTTCATCTTGTGGAAGTCATCCTAAATTGCATCATCTGTTTCGTGAACGGTTGTCGGTTCAATGAGCGTTGAAGCTTGCATATTCCCACTTCAACGTGCTAATTTTTCGGGCTCCACCAGTTACACTCGTTCCTTATGCGTTCTTCTATGGATTTCCTTATTCCGGATTTTATCACGTAGAGATAAACCGAGCATAGCCACTCCATAACGTGCTATGCGACTTTGAACCTTTTTATGAAACCGACATTTAGAGACTATTTTTCAGTGCTGTATATCATCAATGATAACACACAATAAATATAAACCTTTGTTTACAGACACTGCAGAATATTGGACAAGAAGATCCTTCTAAGTTTCTCGAACGCTGCCCAATCGACTTTGATTCGTCAACTAATCTCTTTCTCAAAATTAGTTCCACCTAATTGAGCATTAAACATGACTTTTGTTTTGCCCATATTTATTTGCAGACCCACTAGTTGAGAAACCTCACCAAGGTCATTGAGCATGGTGCCAAGGCCCTCCAGAGATTCCGCTAAGACTACGATATCATCTCTAAATAGAAGATGAGCGATGTATTTGCCGTTGATATTGATGCTGAAAAGTCATTACCAGTGTAAAAGCTTGAAAAACTTCAGCGCAGTGATGAATAGTTTTGAAGGGACGACATATCACACGTTTCTACAATTGGATCGGTTTCAAACACTTATCCCGCATGCGGGTCGACATAACAGCGTTTTTATACAAACATTTCAGCTCTTCGAGGTACCTATAGTCAATTTAGCATCGCTGAAGGGTCTGCAGCACTATCAACAGAATTAAAAGCTTTCTCATATTCCACAAACGCTAGACACACAGGTCGATTATGCTCTTCGGTCTTCTGTATAATCTGGTTTAACATGTGAATGTGGTCCACAGTAATCACCAATAGTCAGGCAATTTTGAAAGAGACTTTATTATCATTTCCTTTCTCACACGGACTATTTCCACGAACTTGTTGTGTATGTCGTTTGAAGATTTACACTCTTCTGGGTATTGTATACGCTTATGTATTTCGAGCTGAAAGCTGTCGAGATTCTGGTATAGAACAGGTGTAGGTCGAAGTGTAGACTTCATCAAATTTGACGTTGGTACGAAGATTCAATGTCCATCGCATCATCCGCAGATCGCTCCCAATTTTAATCGATCTGATCACATAGATATCATTGAATATTTGTCGTTTGTTAGTCAAGATGAAGGCTGCCTCATTTTTAGTTGAACCATCAAAACTAAGCCAGGTCCACTTGCCTTATGGCCGCTTCTTGAAGAAATTCGTCATGAAGAGGCCTTCCTTCTCTACAAAGTGGGTCAGTTTTTAGAGTCTTCTATTTCTCTGTCCAAAACCACATTGCCCCACTCTCGGTACCTCGTTTGTTCTTTCACCTTATTTGGCATTGAAGTTCTCCCATAATCATTGTGCAGCTTTCGAGATGTTCTCGTACAAGGCTTCTACTACGTCGTCGGGGTATGTGGAGATCGGGCATACAAACTGCCAAGTCTGGAGACAGTAACTTCATTAGCATCCATATTTTTTGGAGGTAAATAATGACCTAACTGACTCGACGGGTAGGATTGACGATCAAAGTAGATGTTATAAAACTTCTCAATATATAGCTGCTGCCCTTTCTTCTGATGAGACCCTCAACTGTTTTTTACGACTCCCACAGCCAAGTGAGGGGCAATGGCAATTGTATTTTTATCCAGTTGCCACACGAGTGATGAACACATTATAGCTTTGTTAGCTTCACAGCTTCACACTTCACAACTTTCCTACCTATTATTATGTTAGACTATGGTCTGCCCTGAACTGAATATGGATAAGACAAAGGTCATGTCTAATACCTATGTCATTTCTGTACTGTTCTTGGTTGTGAGTGAATGTGAAAACCTTCGATTCGCAAATGATATTGTTGTCATGGCAGAATCCCTGGAGGACCTTGGCACCATGCTCAATGACCGCAGCAAGGCCTCCCAACTAGTAGGGCTGCAAATGAACATGGATAAGACGAAAATCATGTCTAATGCCCATGTCATTTCTGTACTGGTCCTGGTTGGGAATGCGATTCTCGAAGTTGTCGATCACTATGTTTATCTAGGACAAATAGTCCAATTAGGTAGATTCAATCTTGAGAAAGAGGTCAGTTGACGAATCCTACTCGACTGGGCAGCGTTCAGGAAAATTAAGAGGATCTTTTCGTCCAATATTCCGCAGGATCTGAAAACAAAGGATTATAACCAGTGTGTGTTAGCGTTGACTTACGGCACTGACACATAGTTTCTAAATGTCGGCTTCATAGAAAGACTCAAAGGCGCTCAGCATGCTATGGAGGGGACTATGTTCAGTATATCTCTACGTGATAAAATCCGGAATACGGAAATCTGACAAATAACAGGTTTAACCGACATAGCCCGAAGAATTAACACTTTAAATTGGCAATAGGCGGCCTGCCCATCGCTCACATCGCTCGTCGAACTGACAACCGTTGGAGAAGAAAGGCTCTCGGTAACAAATAGTATAGTATTTTTTTATTAAATTTTCGAGTTTCCTTATAAATTAATTTTCACAATTTGTAACAGCATTCTTGGCGTCAAGCTATCGCCCGCTTGCACCTCACCCAATTTTTTTTATTTTTTTTATTGCTTTTGGTAGCAAACGAGCAAGCAGCACACCTGATGGTAAGTGTCACTGCTGCCCATGGACCATTGCAATACCAAGAGTATAGCTAGACCGCTGCCTACCAATATAAACCCCAAACCCACCCAGTTCGGCTGACGGCTCTCTAGCTCACCGAACGAAGCACAAGAGCACATTGACATTCAAATTACTGAAATTTAGCATTTAATATGCTTAATTATTTATAAAAACCCGATTACGAAGCGAAAAATAATGTTGTGGTAATGTGGGATTCGAACCCACACCTATTGGAAATCGGTCCCAATCGTGCTGCCACTTACACCACCGTGAACTATTGTAGGACATTCAAATCTCGCTTCGTGTTATATTTATGTCTTTTAGGAGACGTGCGCCATCTACGCGACAATGTTTACACATTGTATGGGCTTAATACTTCAAACTTTGCAGTTAGAATTGTATTAAACGATGACACAACCTTGTTATTCAAATTACTGAAATTTAATATTTAATATGCTTAATTATTTATAAAAACCTGATTACGAAGCGAAAAATGATGTCAGAAGTGTCGTGCGCCATCTACCCGACAATGTTAACACATTGTATGGGCTTAATACTTCAAACTTTGCAGTTAGAATTGAATAAAAAGACGTAAAATATAACACGAAGTAACGTAATCGGGTTTTTATAAATAATTAAGCATATTAAATGCTAAATTTCAGTAATTTGAATAACAAGGTTGTGTCATCGTTTAATACAATTCTAACTGCAAAGTTTGAAGTAATAAGCCCATACAATGTATAATCATTGTAGGGTAGATGGCGTGCGTCTCTTTAAAAGACGTAAATATAACACGAAGCGAGATTTGAATGTCCTACAATAGTTCACGGTGGTGTAAGTAGCAGCACGATTCGGACGGATTTCCAATAGGCGTGGGTTCGAATCCCACTTGTGACATCATTTTTCGCTTCATAATCGGGTTTATATAAGCACATTGACATTACTCAAATGTTAATCGTCTGCAAGAGTATGGTACTACCCCGGACGGACTGGCCCGCGGCTGTAGACAGAATACTGTCAACAGCGAGGTCCTACCACTACTGAAAAACTGCATTTCAGTGCACACTGTCTTGCAATGCACCGACATTAAATCATAAAATCCATTAAAGAATACTAAAGGCTATAAGTACTATTAATAACTAATACTATCAATAATATATACAGTATATTTAGATCTACTAGTCATATGTATTAGATCTGGTCAAAATATCACACGAAAAACCAGACCTATAATACCGTCCTATCACATCTCTCATCATCTTTCCATGTGGTGACGGAGTAAGAATACAATTCACCACCCCCTATCTTACCCGTGGGTGATCGTACGAGACAACTAAGGGATACAAAAATGCATATAATATCTATTCGAGAGAACGAAATCTCGACACAAAACCCTATACCAACACGCCTGACCAGCGTGGTATAGTAGGTCAATTACCCTTCCATTATGAAGAAGGCCCGAGCCTACCAGTGGGACATTATGGGCTGTGATGATGATGGTGATGAATAACGTCTATTAATAATATATTTTAAAATATTACCTACAGATTGATTTCTACTTTTACGAGTTCCTAACAAACCGATACCGTCCCAGCTTCATTAAAATGCATTTTGGTTTTTGTGATATGATAGATAAAGATGGACTCTTCGGCTCACAACTCAAAAATCAAACGGACTTAGTGAATTTATCGTGTCCTTACCCACCTGTAAGTATTTTTAATTATGTTTAATGTTACTTTTTTTGGAGTTTACTCCTTAAGAATCGATTTTCATATAAGGCGCCCGGTATGAGAAAAATTTGAGGAGTAAAATCTAGTGATTGAATGACCTCGTTACGTTTTTGGTGCGCAACCTATTCTGCGCACCTTTCACTTTCTGATGTGAGATAATACTTCACTGAACAGTTTTAATAAATGTAAATAAAAATATTATTTTTAGTCACATGAGCTTTTTTTGCGCCTGTTTTGATAATCGTACTTAAGGAGTAAACTCCAGTCGTGCGTCGGAGCTGACACACACACTTTTTATGTTACTTATTTTATTTTACAAACAATAATGACGGCTAATAGAAATTTGTGGAAGAGAAACACATGCTCGTTCGCTAATCACTATTTGATATAAATAAGTACAGAAAGTTGATTAAACTATTCAATGATTATAAACTGTTTAAAAGATAAGATTTAACAAACATTACTTTCTGATGTTTACGCACATTTGTAATAAAACCATTTTTAGGAAATAAAACTACTTTTACGTATTCTATCGCGTTTGTATTTGATTTTTAATTTCCTGACGTTTCGAACACTTTACAGTGATCATGGTCTATTCTATTCTATTCTATTTTTGTCCTAATGGCAAGTGTTGCCGGTGTCGACAATTCTGCCAATGTCAGCTATGTGGAGAAGTGATCATGGTCACGGGAGGACTAGGGTGTCTTACGTCCAATATGTCATTGTTATTACAGAAATTTATATCTAACCTATAATATATTAAATTTTGACCCATATTTTTAATACAAAATTAATACAAATTTGAAAAACGGGAAATTAAAAATCAAATACAAACGCAATAGAATCCGTAAAAGTAGTTTTATTAGGCTGAACTATAATAATTTCCTTTTTTTTTTGTTTAATTTCAGGGCTATTACAATTTTACGGATATGGTATCATCATCTGTACCCAAACATTTTCCGTTTCAAAAAGGACGCATATATTTTAACGCGACTTATATCATAAATCATGTGGTAACACAACTTATGCGTGCTTATATCGATATGGAACTTAAAGATATGACTGTCCCTTAAATGCCAAAATTAAAAAAATGTAACAAATTATCAAATAGAAAGTAAATAATTCATTATTATTATGTGTATTATTCTAATACAGTATCAAAGAACAACAATAAGAAATATAAAATGTTATTAATAACAGAAATGTAAACTATATCAAGAAGGTAGTATTAGGTACTACCAACTAACAACAATAAATTTAATACATCCAATAGATATAACTTTTTTTTGGGCAAATCCCACCACACATTCCCACCACTGTAACTCTGTAACTCTTGTAAACCAGGACCCACGATGGTCCAAGAATAAGACACCGAGATTTGACCCTCAGGAAGTCCCGGGAAACGCTTTTAATTATCTTGGGACCCGCAACAAATTTAATTAGAAAAGAAAGAAGAAAAGGAGGAACATGAAGCAAAAGTTGTTAAATAGGCCAATAGATAAGAGGATCAGTACAGCACCACGGCGCTGCAGTACAGCACCACGGATATGGTAGAGCGTATGGGGCCTATATGTGAACCTTAAGATTGTTTACAATATAAAGTATGGCAGAAGCGCCTGAATGAACGCACAGACATGACTTGCCGACTGTCTAACATGAGATCGCGCTCGTTATACCACAGGCTCCACTCCACTCCCAGGGGATATGGTGAGCTGTTTGCTCAAACTCGCAGTTAGATGTAGAACATTGACAAAATGGTGAAGCTACTGATTTAAAATAAAATAATTTATGCCTAAAGTTCCCATGATCAGTGAGTAATCGTGCTACAAAGTGGTAAATATGTAGTCATATTTTCTCTAAATACTCTCGAATAGTAGCAAAGAATGGATATAAATGACGACCCTTCGTTGAGTCCCACCTTTTCTGCCATTCGGTCAGGAGCTGTTCGTACACGACGGAATACGATCGCGCGGCAGAAGAAAGTCAGTGCTCATGTTTTCTCTGGTGGAATAATACAGTGATGCACGACTTTGTATCTCCAAGTTGACCGGAAGTGAACCTGCAGGCATTGGCAAGGCATAAGAACTAACTATTTTGTGTGCTTTACATACGAATATTAGTACTAATCTTTAACTTTGGAGTAATTTACGCCGTGCCACGCCTATCGTAGTTCTGTCGGTCCAAGCTGACACACCATAACATATACACCCCAGATATGTGGCTGTATATACGACTTTAAGCGTATTAAAATGAAGGCCAATGTGGACGTTGAGAATCTAGTAAATATGTAAAATTTCTTTTCGCTTTTTTCACCAACACTTTTAACATGATCAATGAACGAGATTTTTTTTTTCTAAGTATAAGCCAAGATAATTGGCACCTGGCACCTTCCTTTTAACTATCGCGTTATTAAATCTTATGGAAGGCATTGACTGTAAATTATACTTTAATAGATGATGATAAGTTTTATGAAGAGCGAACGTCAGTCGATTTTGTGCGCCCCATTGCGGACATATATCCACCAATTTCTCAAGTCCGTCCCTAGTGTTAGATTGTACGAGTAGGAGACCGTCGTCAGCGTAGCCGATTAATGAGCAATTTTGTGATAGAGGTAGCTCAAGAAAGTCGTCAAACCCTAAATGCCACAGATATGGGCTTAACCCGGATCATTGAAGGCAGCCCATCGTCAGTGATTTAGACACAGCATGGTGACCGAGTCTTAAACTGGTTGAACCTTGCAGAAAGTATGACTGTATGAGTTGGTAGATGTTTCTGAAGCCTTCACGAGCCTTTATTTTAAGTAGTAACATCGGCCACCAGGCGTTGTCAAAAACACTTGAGATATCCAGGAAGATGCCTAGAACATATTTAAAAGCTGATGTAACAGTTTTTCTAACGGTAGTAACGTTCATCATGAACTCCAAGTATTCTTCCAAACCTTTGAAAGTAACTGTAGTGCATGTATTTATAGAAATGGTTGTTGTACGTGGGTGTGATGTTTCATGGAATTACTCATTATTGGTATTGTGTGGTAGCGGCTAAAAATACTACCAACCCTTACTTTGTTCATGAATGTCATAAAAGACGACTAAAAACTTTATATCGAACCTGACTAACTCCACCTAGTACCGTTTGGTCAACAATTATATTCCCAAGGAGTGTTGACGTTCGGCAAGCGGCTGGTAAAAAAACTTTTGCCAATAACTTTTCAATATGTACGGTGGAGCAGATACTATTTGTTGAGGTCATCAAGTATTTGAGATAAGTGCACGATCACTCATTATTTATTAGGTTTCCAAAAATTTTCACAGAAATTGAAAATAATATTAGCAATAATAAGCATACTTTAAAAAATCTTTCTCCGAAAATCAATTTAGCTTTGAAGGCGCAATTGTACACAAGACTTATTGACGAGTTAACGTTTGTAAGCTTGTTAAAGATAAAAAATATGTAATTTAAATGTATAGGTATGTATAGATGTAAAGTATTTTTATTAAAGCCGTTTTTTTTGGTTACTGTTGGCACACTCCTCCAGACAGGAGTTGGAGTAAGCCAAGACAGTGTATTGAGCCGATTTGGGCCTTAATCTATTCATTCTCTTCATACATGCTCGCCGATTTCGGAGACTCTTGACTCCACCTTCCTTCAGTATGTGACCAATCTGGTCTAGGTAGGTTAGTCTCGGTTTCCCCCGGTACCTACATCCTTCCATTTTCGCATTGTATATCTTCTTAACCAGACGTTCTTTCGGCATTCTTTCCACATGTCCGAACCATCGGAGCATTCCCTTTCGCATCTTTACACCAATACTCTCTTTCATAGCTACTCGCTCTCTTACGTAGTCATTACGAATGCGGTCGGTCAGCCTAATTCCACAGATTTTCCGTAGAGATCGCATTTCGACCGCATTAATTTTACTTTCATGCTCTTTTCTGTATACCTAACTCTCGCTTCCATATAGTAATGTTGAGAAAAGCACTGCGTTATTTTAATCTATTCATAATATACATAAATGATAGGTATGATGTCATTTATAATACAAATGTAATCTGTATTACAGACGATGCAGCACTAATTTATTATAATATATATAGATTAGCAACTATTTCACTATTTTATGATTAAATAAAATTTTAAAATACACACATACATACATACATACATATCATCACGCCATATCCCTTGCAGGGTAGGCAGAGAGAACAGAGTGCCAGAGAACTCTATCTCTGCATACTTCACTCGCTTCCTCAACATTTCCTTTCGCATCTTTACACCAATACTCTCTTTCATACCTACTCGCTCTCTTACGTCGTCGTTACGAATGCGGTCGGTCAGCCTAACTCCACAGATTTTCCGAAGAGATCGCATTTCGACCGCATTAATTTTACTTTTATACTCTTTTCTGCATACCCAACTCTCGCTTCCATATAGTAATGTTGGGACAAGCACTGCGTTATGTATTGCTACACGTGCCTTCTGGCTGAGGTGGTGGCTGCCGAGAAGTTGCCCCAACGCTCCGTTCACTCTATTTCCCGCATTCACTCTTCGCTCTATATCAGTGGTGTACCTTCCATCTCGGCTAAATTTAAATAATTTAAAATTTTAAAATAGAATCGCCAAACTTATTTTGAACGTCGAAAAAACCTTACCTGTTTCTTTAAACCCTAAGCACATGTAAATATCTCATCTTATACTAAGAGAGACTCTTGTATAATACAGGTTGCCGATTTAATTAGTAGAATCCTTGAAAGGGGTGTATCCGACTATGATAAATCCAAATCTGTAAAAAACATAGTACCTAACTTTTGATTAAATTGCCATATTGATAAGCGGTCATTACACTTGTACTACAAAAATTCGATGTAGGCATATACTCATACCTATGGCATTCAACTAGTAGGCAAATAGTCCAGCTCTCGCTGCATTCACCGCCGCACAGCTGGTCGAAATGTACCTCCTGTAGGTACATTTCGACCAGTTTCAATGTACGCTGACAAACCTACTGTTTTGATAAGAAACAAATCACTTTATCTCGGGATTGGGCAGTGCTAGGAGTCTGCAACTAACTTTAATATTTTTTATGACGTCATTCCTATACCTAGTTTAAGTTATTCTAGTAATTAAATCGGCACCCTGTATATTCAGTTAAATAAGTTCTTAATAAACTTCAGTTTGATATATTTTTAAATAGGTTCATAAATATGATTGCAGTAATCAGAATTAATTTTAATATATAAAGGTAAATTTACATTAAATGGTACATATCCGCAATGCTATTGTATATTACGGAAACTATATGAGTATACTTTAGGTAAATATATCATTATAATACTTTAGTTATTAAATATACACCGTACACATACCATAGGAACATGCAGTATCAACATTTTATGTATTTTTATTTACTTTTAAATTTATGGTATTGTTTTGAAGAATGTTATACAATACGTGTAAGTTCTTAAAATTATTTCAAATTAATTAATACATCTCTAAAGATGTTGCAAATAAAACTACTTTTACGGATTCTATCGCGTTTGTATTTGATTTATAATTTCCCGACGTTTCGAACACTTTACAGTGATCATGGTCACGGGAGGACTAAGATGTCTTACGTCCAATATGTCATTGTTATTACAGAAATTTATATCTACCCTAATCTTCAAATACAAACGCGATAGAAACCGTAAAAGTAGTTTTATTTCAAATGTGTAATACTCGCGTAAACATTAGAAGTCATTATGTTGCAAATAGTAAAATAATTTGTTTTGTAATTAGCCTAATTATGCTAAAGGGATCAAGCATCAGAAACTTTAGCAAATATTAGAGATTCAGTAAATTTGTACATTAAAATGATGAAAACGAAATTTGTTTTGAAATTAATCTTAAATATTAGCTACTGTTGTAACATTCAGCAATAACGTGTAGTTAATATTTTACTAAGGGTTTACTTATTTTTCCTCTAACGATCTTAAAGAATTCACTTTACCCATTCAACGAGATTGAGGGTTTTTGGAGTGTTTTATTACAAATTCTCTGATAAATAAATTCTTCGGTGTGTTATTATCAAAATTATTATTATTTGGAATGACACTATGATTTATCGCCGAACATTGTAAGCATTTTACAATTCAAAATAAACTATATTTATAAGTATTATCGAGCTTTAACTTTGTTTTTATTATCAATAATTGTTTTATCAATAAATTTATTATCAATAATTGTTGTAAAAACATATTTAAAACGCAATAAAATCGGTGAAAATATTTTGATGAAATATACCATACTTTCCATTTTTTTTTTGCGGTGGGCTATGGAGTGGCCGCGCTCCGCCGAATCGGTCCGGGGTTGACGGAAGAGGACCCCGTAGACCCACCCTGCAAGCACCTCTCTTCGCTGTACGAGTGGGCCACCGGTACCCAATCTTTGTCTTCGGTTAATTAAATATACTTAAGTAAACGTCTTATAATTTTATAGATAACTTATATGAGTACAGAAAATCCTGTAGTCACGTACGTGAATAGTACGTATATCAAAAGTTTAAAAGTGATCAACCATCGTCATTATTCTAATCGACAAGATCCACGATATTATACCGATATATTCGCTCAAACTTTAGTTGCTTTTAGTAATAATGTGAAGGTAAGATTATCAATCAGAATAATAATCAGAATAATCAATTTATTGGTAAATATAGGATTTACAAGTCAAATAATGTACATAAAATATCGTCAAACGCATACAATAAATTATTTCATTGTCTTGTAATAGATTGTCATAGTATAAAATAGATAAAATATAATAGTATAAAATAGATTAAATTAGGCAAAAATTATAATAAAGCATTAATTCATCCTTATAAATACACATACACACACAATCGATAAGGATCGTTAAAATTAGAAATAT
Source organism: Lymantria monacha (assembly GCA_905163515.2). NCBI lineage: Eukaryota > Metazoa > Arthropoda > Insecta > Lepidoptera > Erebidae > Lymantria > Lymantria monacha. The sequence goes on from LR991099.1 coordinate 3,030,005, forward strand.
TTAGTTAAATTTATCAATAGCTATAATACTTTAGGGATAAAATCTTCAATACGATAGAAAGTATTTTGAATAAGCCATAATTTTAATTTATTTTTAAATATCGTCAGGCTAGGTGCGTCGGTTATATAATCTGGCAGTTGATTATATAAGGTGGGACCCATCACGTGTGTCAATTTGTCAGATTTGGCAAGTCTGCGAGGTATCTCAGCGAGTTTCTTACTACCGCGTGTGTTGTAGCCGTTCGAGTTATCTCCGCGAGTCCTGAATAAGTTAAGATTATGTCTAACGAACACAACAATCGAGAAAATAACCATTGAGGGAAAAGTGAGTATCTGCAGTGACCTAAAATAGGGTTTTAGCGAGGTCTCCTGTGTCACTTTCGCAATCGTCCTCACGGCTCGCTTCTGCATACGAAACACTCGCTCCCTATCGGCGGCGTGTCCCCATACGTCTGCACCATACTGTAGCCGTGACTGTACAGTCGCAAAATAACAGGTGCGGACCACATCTGCAGACACCACCCTCGACAGCCTTGCAAGAGCGTAACATGCACTTCCCAACTTTGCACAGAGTTTGTCTACATGCGTTCCCCATGTAAGTCCACGGTCTATATGAAATCCTAAAAATTTTGTGGACGTTACTTGTTCTATAACTGTCTTCCCTATTGATACAGTCATACTTCTAACCTGTCTACCAGAAATAGAAAAATGGATAAAATGAGTTTTTTTAAGGTTTAGAACTAGTCCATTCCACTCAAACCATTGCGCCAACTGTCGAGCTGTACGGTTCATCTGCTCCTCTAACCGGTCTATTGTATGATCACTCAGGATGACAGCTACATCATCCGCGTACATGAAAACTTCACCTTCAGTCACATATTGGGGCAAGTCATTGAGTAGCAGAGAGAACAGAATATTGGAAACCGATGATCCTTGCGCTACACCCATTGTAGTTCCCAGGGCTTCAGATCTAGTCGCACCTCCGTCACCAACCACTACCTGCGTCCTATTGCACAAGAGATCTGTGAAAAGAGAGTGTGCACGACCTCCAATACCATAGTGTTGAAGTTTGGCTGACAGAACAGTGTGATCGGCAACATCAAAAGCTTTCGATAGGTCGCAGCACAGCACAGCAACTTGCTGTTTCCGCTCACATGCCTCCGTTATTCGACGGATGACTTCACGAACAAGGGAAGTGGTGGAACGGCCACTGCGATATGCATATTGGCGTTCTGATATTGCCCCATTAGTTACGAGGAATTCTGTCAAGCGACGACTCAACCCGTTTTCAAAAATTTTCGCAACCGCGGGAATTATAGATACAGGTCGGTATCCATCTATACTCTCACGCTTGCCCTTTCCTTTGAATAAAGGTGAAATCCTGCTTACCTTAAAACTTTTTGGAAACACTCCACTTTGAATGCAACGGTTGAAAAGCACCGCCAAATATTGTGATAATGGTTCCACCGCGGTCGCTAATAGTTCCATAGAGATATCATAGATATCTCTACTGGGCTTCTTAGGAATTCGCGACGAGATTATGTGAAATACTTCGTATGCTGTGAAGTTCGTCAGTTTCAAGGAGCGATCGTACGATGGGCACGCGGCGAGCGCAGTCTGCACGTGACCCAGCGAGGCGCGCGGTGCACTACATGCTGTAGCTGCACTCACAAAGTGTGCGTTCATAGCGTTAGCAGCATCTTTTTGCGACTTGAATGGCGCACCTTCGGAGCTCTTAACAACCTCTGTAAAATTTGCACATACATGAGTGGATGTGCCCCGTTCCGTATTTACGACACGCCAAACAGCCCTGTGCGTATTCTGACCATTAGCAATAATTTTCGAGTAATATTTAAATTTTTCACTTTTTAACAAATTGTCATATTGCGCACTAATTTTAACTATAAAATCCTTTAACTTTATATCTCCGCTTTTTTCTTGCATATAGTTTATGTCATGAAGGAGATTTTTTAAATTTATCATTTCGTCTGTAACCCACGATTTTTTTTTAATATTCTGACGTTTATACGGGAAGCAAATGGAATATTTATTAGATATAATATTAATTATAGATCTTGCTAGATCCTCCACAGACAGTGTGTGTAAAAGAAGATTATACCAATCTATTGCTAATATAGATGCACGAAAGGCCATACGGTTCGCCAGCGAGTGCTGCCTGCATAATCGTGTGCGTTGTGGTGAGAGTACACGCGCGCATGTCAGCTCGACCCTCACAGCGTAGTGATCGCTGAGTCGAGTGTGCAAAGGAATGGTTCCTATCGAACTTCGAGGTAAATCACTATAGACGTGATCTAGGCAAGTAGACGAATTACCGGCCACACGTGTTGGAAAATTTACGTTATTATGAACATTGTATAATGATAATAAATCGGTTAGCTGTTTTTTAATAACAGTACAGTTATCTAGCCAGTCGATGTTAAAATCACCCACACACACAAAATTTTTACCGGACTCACTGACTCTCTGCAATATTCTCTCTAAATGAGTCAGGAAAACCACATGGCTTATTAAATTACTTCTGTAAATACATAATATTAATAAATTATATTCAATAAGTTCAATAGCTGATACTTCACAATACCTTTCTACTGACATATTATTTAATTCTAAGTATTCGATAGCCTTTAGACCATCCTTAATGAACAGGCAGGAGCCACCCCGCGTTATATATTTTCTACAAAAACTAGACACTAACGTATATCCTTCTACATTTATACACTGTAAGTTGGCATCATTCAACCAATGTTCAGTCAAACCTAGAACATCACAATCTAACTCGTCTCGTAACAAAACTTCTAGTCGTTGAGACTTATTATCTAAAGAAGCGATGTTTTGATGGCATATAACTAAAGTGTTACGTAGTAATTTATTTTGAGTATACGACTTTATTACACTTGTTATTTTAGGCGTAAGTACACTTCGTACGACATCAGACATTCCTTTTGTTGGAGTGCTCATCACCCCGCTGCTGGCGGGGACGAGCGGGAAACCACTCTGCAAAACATACTTTCGTAGGCCAGGCTGATGGTGTCGTCACCTTCTGGTATAATCCTTCTGGTATACCAATCACGAAGGAAGCGTGCGTTTCAGATCTTATGTTTCGCTTTTCCACTGAGTATTTCTTAGATACTGCGATATTATTTAAAAAAGCGAATACTTGCTCACACGTAGTCTCCGGTCGGAATGACCAAGCTTGGATGAATTTCATTCGCTCCGCGGCTTGAAGTTGGTCACCTGCGTGACCAACTTCAAGCCGCGCATCAATTTAATAGATGTTCTATATTACGAATAAGCAATATTAGTTTTCAAAGCTGTACCAAAACTACGTCTGGTAATATTGTTAATAACTAACTATTACAAAATTGTACTCAAAATTTCCGTGTGGTGACCGTGTAAGAATACAATTCACCACCCCTTATCTTGGGTGATCGTAAGAGACGACTGAGGGATACAAAACGCTTTAACATCTATGCAAGAGAAGGAAATCTCAAAACAAAACCTTATACCAACACGTCTGGCGCGGTATAGTGGGTCAATTTCCCTCCCATTGTGGAGGAGGCTCAAGCCCAGCAGTGGGACATATATGAGCTGAAATGATTATGATGATGACTTAAAATTGCCGAGCATTAATATGATATGCCACGGTAACTGGTGGCAGTTACTGTGGCATTTACCAAAAGTGGTTTTTACCATTCAAAAATCTAGCAAAGTGATTTATGATCTACTATAAGCAACTTTTTGAAATTTTTTTCACATAAGAAAGCTCAAAATCGGTCAATATACTATTGAAGAAATTACGCTTGACATTAACAGATATAGTCCGAGAGATGAAAATACTTGGATTGTATGTATTTTGTGACACAGAAGCACGTTCAGGACAACGTTGTATGCTATAAGGAAGGAATCTGGAGGAAGAATAATAAACGCTACAGGTTTTATATTACAAGTAACCAGGATCTGCAGGAGAATCTGCAGTCACATTTAGAAAATAATGTATTTGAATTCTCAATCTTCAGGTTGATTTCTACTTTTACGAGTACATAAAAAACCGATATCGCCCAAGTTTTGTTGAATTTCATTTTGGATTTTGTGATCTGATAGATAAAGATGTAATCTTCGGCTCACAACTCAAAAAACATGCAGACTTACTAAACCTATCGTGTCCTTATCCACCCGTAAGTATTCAAGTATTTTGGTGTGTGTATTTTTTTTAGTATTTCACAATTTATAGAACAGAGACGGTGCCTTATAGAAATTTGTGGCAAATAAATAAAAAAGTTTCACATGATAAAAGTAATATCATCATTCTGCTACTCTTATCCCAATTACTTGGGATCTATATAATATGTACTCTTGTTTCATAGTAGGTATATCACCTACATATTGTAATAAAGTAACATTGTAAAAGTTTTGGCAATAGTTTGATGACCGGCCGCCCGCCAGACGCCAACTCTCCTTTGAAAGTTAATTGTTGACCAAACGGCATCAGATGAAGTTGGCCTTGGTCATCATAAAGCTCTTAGTCGTCTTTTACGACCTCCACAAGCCAAGTTAGGGTTGGTAGTATTTGTAGCCGCTACCACACAGCTTACACACATAAAAAAAGTAATAAATTTTGATAAATCACAAAATTATTGTTGGAATTTATCAAAATCTGTTCCGTAGCTTATAAAGTTATTGATATGTTGTAAAATGTCCAAAGTAGGCAGTAGGGAAATATATTTATTATACCACGCTGGTCAGATGGGTTATACCAACCCGTTATTATTTAAACATTAATAAACTTAATGAAAAACTTAAAATATTTGAATACTGCTAGAACAACCTCTACCAACTGAACTTTTCGATTCTCACCCACTGACTTTACGAATATTACATTAATAAATAAATGTATCCTTACTATAACCTCTATAATAGTTAAAGAACTTAACGTTTTATTATTTGAATCTGACGACGTAAAGCCCATAGACGTTATTATTCATTCATTAAGTACGCTACATTTGTTAAGATTAATATCAAAAGCAGTAAGGTCATCGTAATTCTTAATGGCCACCTCATAAAATTGGTTGCAGTAATATATTTTTTTAATTTCAGGGCCAGTACAATCTCACAGATATGGCAGTATCATATGTACCGAAATATATTCCCTTTCGAAAAGGACGCATTTATTTTAACGCGACTTTGCTCATATATCGTGTGGTAATACAACTTATACGTGCTACTGTCGACATGGAACTCAAAGAAATGTCTTAAACGTAAATAAAATCTCGTTCTCAATCATGAGGTAGGTATAAATTCCAATTTATTAAAAGTGAAATATTAGCTGTATTTTCTTTTTTCTTCCGTCTTCTTCGTCTTTCTTCGATCTTCCGTCTCTTGCTAAATTTATGAATACCGTCAAAGCTCTTCCTCTCAACAAAGCTATTGATGAAAATAAAATATGAAATAAAATGAACAAAGAAGCTAGTCGATCATCGGACTTCGTTGATAATTTTTAATCAATATATAACGAAAGACATTATTTTTCGTTGGCGAGAAATAATGGCGTCGCGTAAATAAGGCGTTTCAAAGGCGGCGATGAACCATCGGACAATCCGAAGCCATATCAAGCTTACTGCCTTCACTAGGCAAACTCTTAGAACGACTAATTATTCCTCGTTTTATGCCGGCTAGGCTATTATTTAATCATAAAATATGAAAAATAAAATCAACTACATTATTATTGTCAGTCTTTATATTTAGTAATATAGATAATATATTTAGTAACGCTAATGTTAAATTTAATACTTAAGCTATTATATATTTGTTAATTTTAATATTATATGAGGTTTTCAGTGAAATATCATCTATTGACAGTATACATGTATAATTAATAATATCAGAGAGGTAAATAATATACGTAATTTAAAAATGATAGAGGACCGAATATAATGTGTTGAGGAATCACTGAACTGTTAATTTTATAGCAGTAAGATACATTTTTAATGAAAAATGATAATTTGGTTATGGAGCCACGCGCTGCCCTGCCTTCGCCCCGGATGGAACGGTCGATGTGTGTCAGCATAGACTACCCAAAAAAATATATCTAAATGTTATGTTAGCTATGCTCGTATAATATAGATTTTGCTGATAATTTCTTTTATCTCTCTATAATACCACTTTTTTTTCTGGATGAAAATAATATACCCTCACACTCACGCTATATGCCAAGTAATATCGCATACAGATTGTTTACGAAATTAAGACAATCCATTGAATAATTAAGGCGTGAAAGCGTAACAAACAAACAAACACACATTCGTATTCATAAATTAGTTAAGACATAGGTAAATCCAAACAAAAATAATGCCAATGGCGATATCACGCAATCAACACTTTTAATATAAAAAGATTTTTTGGAGATTAAGGCGAAGAAGTTTTACGAGTGCGTTTTATGTCAAAAAAATATGTTGAAAAAAAAATAATGAAGAAAAATATTGCACGTTCTAAAAGGTATAACACCCATAAACACCATAACACCTAGGTACATTAATTTCTAACCATTAGTTTTATTACCGTTACTCTGTTCTCTCTGCCTACCCTGCATGTATGTATGTATTGTAGTTTTATTAAAAATATTTTTATGTGTTCATATAAAAATATTTTACTTACGGTTACATTTCATACAACAATTCATTCCTTATTTTCCTTTTTTAGGATTGGAGTTGCCAATAGAATTGATAAAATCTGTTTATAACGCTGCCGTCTATCACTCTAACTTCTGTCAGTAACGATTGCAGCGAGTACACGGCGCTTCTCTACCCATAAAGAAAAAAAAGAAAAAAAACTATATTATTGACACTTAGCTTAAATTTAGATATTACAGTAAGTCGAATGAAATATAAAAGTTTTATAAGAAAATTAAATTAATAGCTAAACTTAACTGTATATACAATACAAAGAAGAAAAACAAAGTATAATAAGTGTCAATGAGGTTCCCATTCAGCAATAATGCTACCTCATATCACTCATAGCTATGATATACAAAGCATTTATTGAATCATCGAGTCCTGAACATAAACCAAAAGCGCAGCCACCATTTTTTTATAAATATATGTCACATGTTTTGATGCTATTTAAGAATATATTGTTTAAAGTATAATTTAAAAGAAAATTTGCTAGTTTTATTTTGACACGATGTGGGAATAGAATTTCAACGAATGCAGCAAATTTGAAACATCCACTGAAAGCTGTAATTTTAAATCGTGGAATAGATTTAGTAGTGGCAGGACCACGCTGTTAATAGTTCTCTGTCTACAGCCGCTGGTCGGTCCGTCCGGGGTACTACCACACTATCGCAGAAGACCGACGTCTGAGCAATGGCAATGTGCTGTTGTGCTTCGTTCGGTGAGCGAGAGAGCCGGAAGCCCAACTGAGTGGGTTTGGGTTTATATTGGTAAGCAGCGACCTAGCCTATACCCTTTATATTGCAAAGGTCCATAGGCGACAGTGACACTTACCATCAGGTGTGCTTCTAGCTCGTTTCCCACCAAAAGCAATAAAAAAAAAGAAAAAGATAGCGGTTTGGTTACGGATCGATGTGCACATTTAGAGTTGTCATGGTGCCGACTGAGTTTGCCATGTAGATATCTTGGCCATTTACTTCTAATAATACCAAACAGCAAAGTTGCAAGATAAACTTCGCGTCTGGCTGTCATTTTTAAAACATTGGCATCATTAAGGTAAGGTATTATATTATGGATATATCGAGCTTGGCATGCGTCTCATCTTCAATGTAGCTTCAATGATGGCAGCACAATCGCGTCTCCTCAGCCGCATCCACGAGCAAGTATTTACCGAAGCAGCAAGTCTCCTACAAGTGTCTAGCACGACCTGGTTCTAGAACTTTATATGTAACGACAATATTGGACTTTTTGTTTTATAAAAATTCATAGAGTTTACTAATGCTACATTTGGTATTTTTTTATACAAATCATGTTTGTGGTTTAGATGTACGATGATGATTTTGTTACGGTTTAATTATTAAAAACATGTCTTTATCACTTTAAAAATAAGTCGAAGGATTAATATAGATTTCATAATCGAATACTGAATCAAGATAAATTATCCCGACTAGAAATTTTTTCGTCTTCCTTAGCTGGACCGGACCGGGCATGCCCGATCTGGACCAGATAAGGTATGTAACGCAGAAGATATATCTGGACCCGATCAGGAAAACCTTATCGGGTCCAGATCAGGCATTCCTGATCGGGTCCAGATCAGGCATTCCTGATCGGGTCCAGATCAGGCGTTCCTGATCGGGTCCGGATAACATTTTAACTGATCGGAACCAAATCAATCATCTGCGTTATATATCTTGCCTGATCCAAAACGAGTATGCCCAGTCCGGTCCTTTTAAAAAACATGTTTAATAGGTAAAAATATAAATTAATATATGACGTAGACACCGAATGCAGTGCTATATTCTTATCATAGAGAGTCCCAGTGAGCCGTTCCGATTATGGCGCAACCACCAGATGCTAACGACTGCAACTGTCGCCGGGATTTCTCATTCATGACCTGATCGATCTGTTTTAATCTGATTCGATAACAACTAATTTAATATTAGGCCATGTCATTACGCTTCGGAGAATCTTAACACCGCGATTCAAATAATGACGTCATTTTACTAACGCCATCTATTTATTATGACCCAAAACATTAAATGTTAGAATGGTTGTTACAATTTAATATTTCTATCTATCTATGTTTTGAAATGTTAGGTACATTTATATATATATATATATATATATATATATATATATATATATATATATATATATATATATATATATATATTATTTATTTTTGTTTTTTACTTTAAATATAAATTATTTTTATATTATTAATTAAACATTATTATTATTATTAAATACATATGATTAATTAAAGATTTCAGATTAATCTCCTCTGATGCAAATACAATTTCGCCGTGGCATAAATATGACAATCATGTCACTTTTTTGAATTTTGATTGATATTTTTTTTGTGTTACGAAAACTGTTTCTGGTTCTGATATACTACAAGCCTTACTATATACTTGATGATATTTCACATCAGGCTATCCTTATTTGGTCCTGATCCGGTATGCCTTACCATACTTGATGTTATTTCACATCAGGCTATCCTGATCAGGACCAGACCTGGTCCTGATAGGGTTTGCCGGATCCGGCATGCCTCATTCTGTCCTGATCGGGTCCTGATCCGGTATGCCTTACCATACTTGATGATATTACACATCAGGCTATCCTTATTTGGTCCTGACCTGGTCCTGATCCGGTATGCCTTACCATACTTGATGATATTTCACATCAGGCTATCCTTATTTGGTCCTGATCTGGTCCTGATCCGGTATGCCTTACCATACTTAATGATATTTCACATCAGGCTATCCTTATTTGGTCCTGATCTGGTCCTGATCCGGTATGCCTTACCATACTTAATGATATTTCACATCAGGCTATCCTTATTTGGTCCTGACCTGGTCCTGATCCGGTATGCCTTACCATACTTGATGATATTTTACATCAGGCTATCCTTATTTGGTCCTGACCTGGTTCTGATCCGGTATGCCTTACCATACTTAATGATATTTCACATCAGGCTATCCTTATTTGGTCCTGATCTGGTCCTGATCCGGTATGCCTTACCATACTTAATGATATTTCACATCAGGCTATCCTTATTTGGTCCTGACCTGGTCCTGATCCGGTATGCCTTACCATACTAGATGATATTTTACATCAGGCTATCCTTATTTGATCCTGACCTGGTTCTGATCCGGTATGCCTTACCATACTTGATGTTATTTCACATCAGGCTATCCTGATCAGGACCAGACCTGGTCCTGATAGGGTTTGCCGGATCCAGCATGCCTCATTCTGTCCTGATCGGGTCCTGATCCGGTATGCCTTACCATACTTGATGATATTACACATCAGGCTATCCTTATTTGGTCCTGACCTGGTCCTGATCCGGTATGCCTTACCATACTTAATGATATTTCACATCAGGCTATCCTTATTTGGTCCTGATCTGGTCCTGATCCGGTATGCCTTACCATACTTGATGTTATTTCACATCAGGCTAGCCTGATCAGGACCAGACCTGGTCCTGATCGGGTTTGCCGGATCCGGCATGCCTTATTCTATCCTGATCGGGTCCAGATACATGATCTGGTTGAACCATACTTGTTTTCTAGTCGGGATCAATTCGGACTAGTAATAAATAAAGCATCAATATTACAAAATAAATTAGAAATCACAAATTCACTTTGAACTAATAGTTTCTGATGTTTACGCGAGTATTACATTTGGAAAAAAACTACTTTTACGGATTTTATCGCGGTTTGTATTTGATTTTTCATATTCCGACGTTTCCTACACTTTACAGTGATCATGGTCACGGGAGAACTAAGGTGTCTTATGTCCAAATGTCATCATTATTACAGAAATGTATATCTAGGCAGCGGGTGACCTGACCGGGGATTAGTCTGGTCGCCCTGGGAGCGAGGCCACCGCGTGAGGACGACGCCCCGATGGTGCAAACTATCCGGGCGTCGACATCAGCGAGGATACCCGTGAGGGTAGACCGCCGGGTGGGCTACTGAAGAAAAAGACCGCGTGCCAGTGACCCACCCGCACGGCGTCGAGGTATATTGTAGGGCGGGACTACGGGGTCTTGCGCCGCTTTTCCTGTCGCCCCGGACGGAATGGCGGGGTTTGACGTACCGTAGCCGGCCGCCAAGAATAATTTTCTTTTTGTACTGGCAATGAATTTGTACTATAAATGTGGGTCAAACTTTTAATAACTGATACTGTAGCGGGTAAGTATAAATTTCTGTAATAACGATGACTTTTAGACGTAAGACATTTTAGTCCTCCCGTGCTTATGATCACTGTAAACTGTTCGAAACGTCGGGATATTAAAAATCAAATACAAACGCGATAGAATCCGCAAAAGTAGTTTTATTTCACTTTGAATATTTTTTTAGTATTTTTATGGCATGGTGACTAAAGTCCAATGCAACAGCTATTCCATCTTTATTTAGCATGAAAACACTTTCTTTAAAGTCATTATCTGTCAATCAGTCAAGTCGATTTCTTTATCGGGGACGTGAGCCACCAATGGAAGGCTGAAAAGGACTTTTGACGGGAATTTGAAAACGTCATGTGGTACTCTTGTATTATATTCGATATCTTAGTGTTTTAATGTGTTATATTAGACCATTTTCATGGCATTTTATGTAATGTGATGCGGCAGAACTACTGGGATGTAGGGAATATCATACAAAAGTGCTTTACAACGTTTTCGTTTTCCATCAAAATTCCCACAAGATACCATTAACAGTCTCGCCATAGCACTGTTGATGGTGACAATTTGACTTAGACAATGACTAGCCTGAAAGACTAAAAACGTGATGATATGCATAACTTGACACTGGCACCAATAGCTCGTATAAGTAGCTGATTGCCAACATATAAGAAGAAGAAAAAGAAGGCTTGAAATTTTGTCCAAACCTAGAAACGTCTGTAAAGCACTGTTAAATTACATTCACTGAACATTATCTTCATCTATCTCCTTACTTTAATTTGATAAAATATCATCAAATCTATTTAACATAACATAAAAAATACTTAAATATTGAATATAATTTAACACCATATGACAGTTCCGTGTTCACGCCAAAAATTCACAGCGTCAATAAGAAATTCTCCTTATGGTTCTTTTCCTCCCATATACATATACAAAGGCTCACTAATTCACACGCATTCACACATTATCATCCTTATTCATTATTATTTATTTTTCTTCCATAAATGCGACACAGCAGTGGCTGAGGTTTATAACATAAGATTTTTTTTTATTAGCACTTGATAGATTTTCTAGTATTACAATAATAAGGGATAGCTTTTTAATGACCAAATTAATTAAATTTAATAATTTACTTTAACTTTGTAAGGTTATTAGCCATGAAATAGAATATTTTATAATTAGGAATATAAGAAATAAATAGCAACATAATAAAGTATCTTTGCTTTATTTTGTAATAACAATAGGTATATAATATTTACAGGTCCACTACAAACTATTATAGAATAGGTGAATATTCTATTTAGTAAAATAGAATATCACCAGAATATCCACACATATACATATATATGTACATTACACATCATAAATACAATCAAGTAGAAAAGTAAAGTGAAAATGGCTTACGTAACTTAGTTGTCACTAGATCCTTCTCGTACCACAGCTTGGAGTATAATGAATAATAATCTTTTTTTTTTTTTTTTTTTTTTTTGTTTTTGGTAACGCAGTGGTTAAAAATGCATTTTTCGCATACCCGCCCCGGGCGGGGTATGTGGGACTCACAGACCCTGAAGGGGACACTGAATACCCACTAAAACATACCAACTGCTTTCTGCTGCAATGCTGCTGCTGCAAACATACCAACTGCAATAATAATCTACGCGGACCGTGTATTTATACCTATGTTGACCGTTATCCAAACGATCCGTTAGATTCAAAATGAATCCTTTTAAAATGTAGTGTTAGGTTTTTTACTTTGAGTACTACAAAATACATATAAAAATAATAATGTAATTTACTATGAGTTTTAAGAATAAAGTTATGGTTATAATGCAATATTAATTACTAAAGTATAATAACCTATCACACTCATATTCCAATTGTGTTACTTATGTTTTTGTTCTACATCATTAATTATGTCGTATTCATGATCCCGCTAAAACTCTTACTCTAAAAACTACTATCAAAGAGGATTAAAAACGGACAATATCGAAGTTCGAAATAATATTTCATGCCATCCAATTTCATTCTATAGGAGTAGTTATTACCAACAGTGGAATGTATTGAGCTGAGAAGAAGATAAATATATACATTCCCTAATAACTGTAAAACCGGTCATTATTACATCTTCATCATCAACAAGTAGTTAAGTACGCTGTAATTATCAAAAATTTGTAAAAGTAGGTTAATTTTTTAATTATATAAAATATCTACTCTTTTTCTTTTTCTCAGACTATTTACGTCCTAGTGTGCATATGTGATCCATTTCTGAGTGCGCATACGCATGCAAGTGTGTGTGTGTATATATTTTTTTTTTATTGCTTATAGTGATAAACGAGCAAGCAGCACACTTGATGGTAAGTGTCACTGCCGCCCTTGAAGCTTTGCAATACCAAGGGTACAGGTTAGGCCACTACCTACCAATATCCCCAAACCCACCCAGTTGGGCTGCCGCTCTCTCGCTCACCGATCGAAACGCAATAGCACATTGCCATTACTCAGACGTCGATCTCCTGCGAGAGAGTGGTACTACCCCGGACGGACCGGCCCGCGGCTGTAGACAGGAAACTGTCAACTTGTCCTACCAGTATTATCACATATATACATATATGTATGTATACATATGTGTTAATGTGTGTGTGAGGTGTGCGTTTGCGCTCATGCGTAAGTCTGTAGCCAGGTAAATATCAAGATTTTAAATTTCTTCTTAAACTGCCTTACTTTTTGTATTACACATTTTTATTATATGTGTATGAAACAATAAGACAGTTGGGTTAGCATACATTATAATATTACAGTTAAATGAAACCACTACACCATATAAATTATTGATAAGTAGGAACGTTGTAGGTCCAAGTTTACTGCCTTGTGGGACAACATATTTCGATGCAAAGCAGTCTGTTTCTAGATTAGCACTCTAACTGACTGTGACATTCTCGATAAGTACTCGGCGAAAGATTGATATACGTGTGTGTAATTATCATGTGATGCCAATATTGTCAAGAGATTGCAAAGAAATCAGCACAGAGATTACATCGAATGCTTTTTATAGGTCCAAAAAGACATCCAGACAGCTGTTTCTAAACTATCTAGATATATTACTATCATTGCATATACAAGTCATCATTCTCCTACTCTTATTCCAATTACTTGGGGTCGATACAATATCTACTCTTCTTCATAGTACATATTGTAAAAGTTATTGGCAATAGTTTTATGACCGGCCCCCTATCAGATGTCAACCCTCCTTGGGAATGTAATTGTTGACTAAACGGCATCAGATGGAGTTGTCCCAGGTCATTATAAGGTTCTTAGTCGTCTTTTACGACATCTACGATCAAAGTATGGGTTGGTAGTATTCGTAGCCACTACCACACAGCTGATTTACAAGTATCATTCATATTTTATGAACTAACATTTTTATCAAATTTCATATAGATGGATCAACAAATGTTAAATTTAAAATATCATTAGGGAAGTTCTATTACTTCACGTATTATTATGATGTTATGTTATGACAGTATAAACATCACAATATGATCTATATCTTTAAAATTTACATTTAAATTAATTTCAAATAATGGAACTTATGGAATATTCATAATGTTATTTTTATGATGTGGAAACGGTATAAGTATACTTTGGATTAATACAGTCATTACAGTATTTTAGTTAATTAGACTCCGACGTATCATAGAAACATGCAGTTTCAATATTTCATCATTATGCTTTTGTATTTATGGTACTGCTATAAAGGATGTTATACAAAACGTGTAAGTTTTCAAAATTGTTTTGATTTATATTAGGCATGTTGCAAATAGTTTAAAACTCTATTGTAATTGGCCATATTTGTGCTAAAGATTTTTAGTAAAACTTACTTTTGTTAGTAAGGTGTCTTGTTACCCGGTATAAAGCTTCTGCCACTCTCCTTGTGATAGAGTCTTATGTATGCCATTTTTTACGTCTCCCTTTGGTAAGTTAAGATTGATGACAATTGTTTAATGTAATTATTGACAAATTTGATTATCTCATTATAACACGAGTCTGTTGAAATAATTAATATTTGTTTTTCATTAGCAATATTCACTTGACAATTTGGGTTGATGCGTACAGACCATTCATGACCTAACTTAAAAGGATCCATTTTGAATAACTACAACTGTTAATTTGTCATTAATTTTTCTAAGTTTTATGTTTGTGTTAATTTTATGTTTTCTCTACTGTTTTTTTTTTCATATTACGTTATCATGTATTAACATATATTAATTTTATAATTTAAGGTAAACTATTTTTACGGCTTTTAATCTCTCTATTTATCGAGTTAAAGTTTTTTTTTATTATCTATCTACACACACAATATTTATTAATTGATAAAATCATAATTATTACGCAATAATTTCATGCTCGGTACTCTGTGGTAGCTGCTACGAATACTACCCTTACTTTGCTCTTGTATGTCGTAAAAGGCGACTAATAGCTTTATATCGACTTGTTCTGACTTCACTTGATACCGTCAATTGGTCAACAATTGCATTCTTAAGGAGGATTGACGTCAAACGGGCCGGTCATAAAACGATTGCCAATAACTTCTACAATATGTACTATGAAAGAAGAGTACATATTGTATCGACCCCAAAGTAATTGGGATAAGAGTAGGACAATGATGATAATGAGATAGATACCAGACTATTAGTGTTTCATGCGACATCGCACAGGTAGTGTGCGACAAAGATAGCGCTCTACGAGGCCGAATATAGCCGATTGTTTCTTTCTAAGGATTGATATAATATGTACGAGTACATTTTTAATCGAGCCCAAATAATTGGGAGAAGAGCATAAGAATGATGACGTAGTAACATGCCTAAATGTAAGAAATCTTTGTTTTATATATTTATAGATAACTTATATGATCACGGAACGTCCATTAGTCATGTACGTAAACAGTTCATATATGAAAAGTTTTATAATCAGTAGCCGTCGACATCGTGCAAATCGTCAAGATCCTCGTTATTACACTGATATATACGCTCAAACATTAGTCCCTATGGATAATAATATGAAGGTAAGTGTTTTCCGTGTGGTGACGAAATAAGAACACCATTTACCACCCCATATCTTAACCGTGGGTGATCGTACGAGACGACTAAGGGATATAAAACGCATCATATAACATCTATGCGAGAGAAAGAAAACTTGAAACAAAACCCTATACCAACACGTCTGATCAGCGCAGTTTAGTAGGTTAATTTCCCTCCTATTACGGAGAAGGCCCGAGCCCAACAGTGGGACATTTATGAGCTGTGATGATGATGATGATGAAGGTAAGAGTTTACAATTTAATAAATGTACAATATCATCTATATTATAAATAAGCAATGGAGTTTTTATACAAAGTTGTATGAAAACTACGTTTGGTGGTGTTATTGACTAACTAATATAAAGTTATGCTCAAAATTTCTGAGCATTGCATGGGTCGTCTGGCACTTACGTTTAGTGTACTATCAACATCCAGTGTACTTTTTTATATTAAAGTTTTGGTCCAAAGGCTTTTGTACGTATCTTTTTTTTTATATTAAGTACTAGCGACCCGTCCTCGTTTCGATTCAGTTACATCAGTTCATTTGTGTAGTTTACTTCCGCTACATAGAATTCCAAGTCCACACCAAATTCCAAGTCTATAGGAGCTGTATTAAAAAATGTGATTTTTTACACTCCAGCAACCTCCCTTGCGGGTGGAATTTCATAAAATCCATTTTTAGCTGATCTTTACTCGGCGAAAGAAATATTCCTACCAAATTTGAAGTCTGTAGGCCTTATGGTTCCAGAGATATCGTGATGAGTCAATACATAGGTGGAAATCTCTTATATATATAGATATAGAAGATTTTAATTATTATATTGATGTTATATAATTCGAGGTTTCTTAAAATGGCTTTAATACTATCCAGTGTACTAAGCACTGGATCGTCTGACAAAATAATAAAAGCATCAGACGACACGAAGGTCGACGTGGCATTCTCGAATGATAAGTGTCATCCACATAATACGCCATTTACTTTAGTGCCTGCAACTTGACGCATATTTTCATATACGTAGAAAAATAGAGAAGTGAGATGACCACAAATAGCAAACTAGTTATGTATTTTTCGTTTGGTAACGGAGTAAGAACAACCTTCCCCTAGTGCGGGTCATAAAAAATGATTAAGCGATAAAATATGCATATAACCTATGTACAAGAGAAGGAAAAGTCAAAATAAAACTTTACACTAATCCATCTGATCAGCGTGCTATGGTGGGTTAATTTCTCTTTTATTATGGAGAATTTCAAAGCCCATCAGTGGGATATATATGAGTCAAGATGATAATGAGTGGTCAAAATCTAGTGTCACTGCCGCCCATGGACCTTTGCAATACCATGGGTATAGCTAGGCCGCTGCCTACCAATACAAATCCCAAACCCACCCCAGTTGGGCTTCCAGCTCTCTCGCTCACTAAACGAAGCGCAATAGCACATTGCCATTACTCATACGTCGATCTTCTGCGAGAGTGTGGTACTATCCTGGACGGACCGGCCCGCGGCTGTAGACAGAGAAGTGTCCACAGCGTGGTCCTACCACTATAAATATGTCTGGTTACACTTTGTCCGAAATTCCCGAAGCGATGGAAAGGATGGCGTGCAACTTTATAACCGATATCGAGTCTTTAGTTGTCACCAGGCACCAAACCTGCCAGATGTAACTCATCTAAAAAAAAAATATATATTTTAAAATATTATCTACAGATTGATTTCTACTTTTACGAGTTCTTTACAAACCGATATCGTCCCAGTTTTGTTGAATTGCATTTTGGTTTTTGTGATATGATTGATAAAGATGTAATCTTCGGATCACAACTGAAAAAACATATAGACTTATTGAATGTATCGTGTCCTTACCCACCAGTAAGTATTCAATTATTCTGATGTAAGTGTTACTTTTTTATTATTTCATTATCGAACACAGATGACAACTAATAGAAATTTGAGGCAAAGAAACACATGTTTTTTACATACGTACTTTTACGTAATAATGGAACACACACAAAAATTTGTGTGTGTGTTCCATTATTATGTAAAAAAACATAAGAAATTTTGATAAATCTCAATAATAACAAAATTTATTTATAATGTATTTGTACTTTATAAAGTGTCCAAAATATAACGGCAACAAAATATGCGAAGTGATTTCTTATGTGAGTATTGCACATTTGAAATAAATAGTATAAAAATTACATATTTGAAATAAAAAGTATGTAAATGTAATAGATTTTATCACGTTTCTATTTTATTTTTAATTTCTCGACATTTTACAGTGTTCATGATTACGAGAGTACTATCCACCGTGACCATGAATACAGTAAACTGTTCGAAATGCTACTAGTAATTTAACGTACAGATATAGCGTACGTGCGGGCATGCGTGCGTGTGTGCGCGTGTGCGTGCGCACGTGCGTTCGTGCTTACGCACTTGCGTGCGCAATTTATGACTTTTACAGAAAAGAGCGTCTCTTGGATAAGCTAGTGTATATATAAAATTTATTTTACTTCATCATAAAATAAATAAATATTTTTTTTTATTTTATTAATTCGACAATTTGGCACAGCTTTATTACAAGTTTTTCTTCTCTTAATCTGTTTTTAGATAGTAAAATCTGTAATATTTATGCGAGTATACACATTTTAAATAAAACTGTTTTTACGGATTCTATCGCATTTGAAATAAAACTAGTTTTACGGATTCTATCGCGTTTGTATTTAATTTTTAATTACCTGACGTTCTTGGTCACGGGCAGACAGAACGCTGTAAAGTGTTTGAAACGTCAGGAAATTAAAAATCAAATACAGACGCGATAGAATCCTTAAAATAGTTTTATTTCAAACATTAAATTTATTTCAATTAAAACTACTTTTACGGATTCTATTGTGTTTGTATTTGATTTTTAATTGCCCGACGTTTCGAACGCTTTACGTTTACAGTGATCACCGATAATCCGTAAAAATAGTTTTATTTCAAACATTAAATTTATTTGAAATAAAACTACTTGTACGGATTCTATCGCGTTTGTATTTGATTTTTAATTGCCCGACGTTTCGAACACTTTACAGTGATCACGGATAATCCGTAAAAATAAAAATAGTTTTATTTCAAATGTGTAATACTCGCGTAAACATCAGAAACCAATAAAATCTGTTTTTTGATTCCAATATTAATTTAAACAGAATTATGCATTGATTATGTTGAATATACGGACAGTAGTTTTTTCAATTTCAAATGTCACAATCTCATAAAATACATACATACATACATACATATCATCACGCCATATCCCTTGCAGGGTAGGCAGAGAGAACAGAGTGCCAGAGAACTCTATCTTTGCATACTTCACTCGCTTCCTCAACATTCATAATTCTCTTCATACACGCTCGCCGGTTTCGGAGACTCTTGACTCCACCTTCCTTCAGTACATGACCGATCTGGTCTAGGTAGGGTAGTCTCGGTCTCCCTCGGTACCTACATCCTTCCACTTTCGCATTGTATATCTTCTTAACCAGGCGTTCGTTCGGCATTCTTTCCACATGTCCGAACCATCGGAGCATTCCCTTTCGCATCTTTACACCAATACTCTCTTTCATACCCACTCGCTCTCTTACGTCGTCGTTACGGATGCGGTCGGTCAGCCTAACTCCACAGATTTTCCGCAGAGATCGCATTTCGACCGCATTAATTTTACTATCATACTCTTTTTTGCATACCCAACTCTCGCTTCCATACAGTAATGTTGGGACAAGCACTGCGTTATGTATTGCTACACGTGCCTTCTGGCTGAGGTGGTGGCTGCCGAGAAGTTGCCCCAACGCTCCGTTCACTCTATTTCCCGCATTCACTCTTCGCTCTATATCAGAGGTGTACCTTCCATCTCGGCTAAATCCACATCCAAGATATACAAATTCATCCACTTGCTCTAGTACATCATTACCTATTGTTACTCTTACATCTGTTCTGGTTTTATCTCTTTCAAAGACCATTATTTTGGTTTTGCTCACATTCACGCGTAGACCCCTTTTCTTACAATCTTCTGTCATTGTGTCGACTAGGGTCTGCAGGTCAGTCGCTGACTATGCCAGCAGGACTGCATCATCTGCATAAAGCAGAGCAGTAACCGCTGAGTCGCCCATCTGGACTCCCACATTCATATCGTTCAACCTTTGGAGACATTTATCCAGATATATTATAAACAGCCTGGCTGACAGAACGCACCCCTGCTTAACGCCGATATTGACGTCAAACCAAGGCGACATTCCATCATCCAGCCGCACACAGGCTCTACAGCCCATGTAACTGGACTGCACAGCCCGTAGCAGTTTACCGCTAATACCATACTCCGGTAAAATGTCCCAAAGTTCCTTTCGTACAACCGTGTCAAATGCTCTCTCCAGATCCACAAAACTGCAGAAAACCATCTGGCCTAGAGCCAGATGCTTCTCCACAATTTTGCGCAGAGAGAACACTTGATCCATGCATCCCCTTCCATTCCTGAAACCTCCTTGTGCCTCACACAGTAAACCATCGGACACCATCCTCATTCTCCTTTCAATAATTTTACCATACACTTTTGCTGCCAAACTGGTCAAGCTTATATTATCTCATAAAATATTTTTATTAAATTTCAGGGCCAGTACAATTTGACAGATATGGCAATATCATATGTACCCAAACATTTTCCATTTCGAAGAGGACGCATTTATTTTAACGCCACAGTGATGATACACCGTGTGGTAACTCAGCTTATACGTGCTTCTATCGACATGGAAATTAAAGAGACTTCTTACTCGTGAATAAAACAAATGGAAAAATCAGAAACTATCAAATATAATCGTAATAGTGATAGGACCACGCTGTTGACAGTTTTCTGTCTACAGCCACGGGCCGGTCCATCCGGGGTAGTACCACACTCTCGCAGAAGATAGACGTCTGAGTAATGGCAATGTGCTGGCGTTTGGTGAACGAGAGAGCAGGAAACCCAACTGGGTGGGTTTGGGAATTGTAATGGTAGGCAGCGGCCTAGCTATAGCCTTGGTTATAGCAAAGGTTCATCGGCAGTGACATTTACCATCAAGTGTGCTGCTTGCTCGTTTGCCACCATAAGTAATAAAAAAAAGTAATTTTAATTTATATAGACTGCCTTAACTTATATACAGGGTGTAAGGGAAAAAAATTGAATCGGACGAAAAAAAAAGTTTTTTTTCACCACGCGACGTCGTTGAACTCTTGAACTAAAAAAATTATTATTACGCAATCTATTCATAACTCACGATCATATGATCATGAGTTTTGAATAGATTGCGTCTTTTGTCATCTGAGTATAGTTACGTATTTTTTATGGAATTATCGTTACATAGCACTGTCCTAATACGATGGAATGTGAAAAAAACTTAAAATTTGTTGTGATTTTTTTTTTTAAATCGAATCGAATTTTTTTATTAGCCTATCATTACAAGTAAGACTAGTAGGGTCACCTGTCTTTGTTTTCGGGAGCGGTCCCCTTCCACCCTATATAGACTCATTATTTTTTTATTGCTTATGGTAGCAAACGAGCAATCAGCACACTTGATAGTAAGTATTACTGGCGCATGGATCATGGATCTTTGCAATATCAGAGGTACATCTGATGCGCCGTTTAAACTTAAATCTACCAAAAAATTGAGATTCCCTTATACCACTGCTCTGACGTCGATTTTCAGCGAGAGTTAATATTACCTGGACAGACCGGCCCGTGACTGAAACAGAAACTGTCAATAACGTGGCTCTACTTCTCCTGTAATATTAACTCAACGACTTTCTATATTAAATAAATATCTCCGAGTTAAAAAAACGTGTATATTATTTATTACTTACAGCAGTACTACTAACTACTAACAAGAATTCCCGGTCTATAACCAAATACCTGATGACTTTATAAAAAAATCAATTATTGGTATTTTACCCTCTGATTTCTCACCGAATCTTTCTCAGCGTTCCAATCCAACATGATGATGATGATGATGTGTCAATATTTAACTATTAATACTGTACCGTTTAGATATAAATCACCGTAATAACGATGATTTTTGGACGCAACACACCATAGTCCTCCCATGTCCTTGAACGATGTAAACTGTTTAAAAATTCGGATTATAAAATATAAAATACAAACGCAAAAAAATCCATAAAAAAAATTATTTATTTATTTATCATACACACAACTATCATTACAGGCTTTGCCTAACGCAAGCGTGGTAACAAAAAATAAGTTATAATTATAACATTTAACATTTTATAAATCTTTTATCAAATAAACTTTAATTATTTGTGTAACATATGATATGTAAAGCGGTTTTGGTAAATTCATTCAGAGAACAACAAAATATGTCTACTTCTTCAGAAACACTATTTATAGTTCGAAGTGCACGCGACAGTGGCGCCTCAAGCAAGTAGATTTGTACGGGCGCGAGACACTGCTAGCAGGCGTGGTCGTCTTCTTCGCCACACATACCTATCAGGTACATATAGACTCACCCGCTGTAAAATATCAGCATTATATATCTTACCAAATAAAATAGTTTTAAAATAGTTATATATATATATATTATTAAAATAGTTTTAATTCAAATCATACTGATGTTATAATCATTATGACCATTTTTTTTGTATCTACAAAAAAGAATTTAGAGGCTATCACAATAATTCTTTAATGTCTTTGACAGTAAATCATACTTAATAATGACGGAGTCCACTATCTCTAACTATTAAAAGACAGAGATCACTCCGAGTTTTAAAAATATTGGTAATTAAGGTATTTATCACCATCATCATTCTCCTGTCTCCCATTCTCTTATCCCAATTACTCATGTGTGTACTCCATTTCCATCTTACATGTTGCCAAAGTTATTGGCATTAGTTTTCTGACCCGCCACATGCCTAAAGTTAACACTCCTCAAGAATAAGTTATTTACTTTGTTGCTTATGAAAGAGATGAAGCCAGAACAGATGTAAGAGTAACAATAGGTAATGATGTACTGCAGCAACTGGGTGAATTTGTGTATCTTGAATGTGGATTTAACCGAGATGGAAGGTACACCACTGATATAGAGCGAAAAGTGAATGCGGGAAATAGAGTGAATGGAGCGTTGGGACAACTTCTTGGTAGCCACCACCTCAGCCAGAAGGCACGTGTAGCAATACATAACGCAGTGCTTGTCCCAAAATTACTGTATGGAAGCGAGAGTTGGGTATGCAGAAAAGAGTATGAAAGTAAAATTAATGCGGTCGAAATGCGATCGCTGCGGAAAATCTGTGGAGTTAGGCTGACCGACCGCATTCGTAACGACGACGTAAGAGAGCGAGTAAGTATGAAAGAGAGTATTGGTGTAAAGATGCGAAAGGGAATGCTCCGATGGTTCGGACATGTGGAAAGAATGCCGAACGAACGTCTGGTTAAGAAGATATACAATGCGAAAGTGGAAGGATGTAGGTACCGAGGGAGACTTAGACTAACCTACCTAGACCAGATTGATCACGTACTGAAGGAAGGTGGAGTCAAGAGTCTCCGAAACTGGCGAGCGTGTATGAAGAGAATTATGAATGTTGAGGAAGCGAGTGAAGTATGCAAGGATAGAGTTCTCTGGCACTCTGTTCTCTCTACCTACCCTGCAAGGGATATGGCGTGATGATATGTATGTATTAAATTTTTCTTTGATAATTTTCACTCTTCAATAATGAATCATATCTAACGGGGTCGCACATTAGTTTGAGTGAGTTAAAAGAGATCTGTTTCTCACACAGGAAACACTTCGTGGCCTGTTTCAAATTAAATTCCACGAGCAGTCTGGTAGTTATTGCACCAAGAGGTAATACAGTGAATATTCTTTAGAAAGAGGTTCTGTATTAACACGTGTACGTTAAACATCTTAATACAACAAAAACAAGGTATAATAGGAAACATAGTTTTTAGAATGAATTGAAGGGATTCTATTCTGCGGTGATAGTTTATTTGAATTCTTATTGTCTTAAAAATTAGGACAAATAAGTACCAAAGAGCCATTTACTTTTATTATACAGAGAATCATTAAAATATAAATTGTGAAAATCAGCCAGCAGCTAAGGGTATGGGGATTGAAAATTGAATTGATATTTCTTGATAATCTCACCCTACAATATAAGAATTGAAAATCTTTTTTAACCTAACATTCACATCATCGTCATCATCATCACAGTCCATAAATGTCCCACTGTTAAGCTCGGGCCTCCTCCGTAATGAGAGGGAAATTAACTTACTATACCGCGCTGGTCAGACGTGTTGGTATAGGGTTTTGTTTCGAGATTTTCTTCTCTTGCATAGAAGTTATATGCATGTTATATCCCTTAGTCGTCTCTTACGATCACCCACAGGAAAGATAGGGGGTGATGAATTGTATTCTTACTCCGCCACCACACGGATAAACTTTCACAAATAGTCAGGTAATTCTTGCACAGAGTTAATACCTGAGACTCTGCACTGACATATACACCGTGGAATCTAATTGGCTGTTTTCCTGAAACGTATGTACTCAGTTAATCATTCTTAATATCCCCACAGAACTAAAAACATAATACATTGAAAAAAAAAGTCTGATAAATAGACGTTCTTGAGTTTGTCTGATATGCAACGGTATTGTTCCCAACATGCCTACGACATAGCATTCGAATTAAATCGCAATAATAGGTAAAAAAAATATTTAGGCATTGTAGCCCGCCCGCATCCCACACGCACCCCTTGCTTTTGATGCGCCCGAGCCGCGCGACCTTGGTCTATGTTTTATTAGTGCAGTTTGCAATTTTTTGCCAAACGGCTTAGACGTATATCATATGTTTAGCAGTATTCTGACGTAGAGTGGTAGACATGGTTCGTTTTTATGCGATTGCTGGAGACAACTTGGCGAAGGCTAGATGCCTGTACGCTCAGCCAGAACACCTGGATTCGTTACGCAGATGTGGCATTATAAATCCGCCTATGCCTACAACAGCGATAATTTTATCAGCCACATAACGCCTACTAACCCACAGGCAGATTTGAGTGCTTACACGTGCTCAGGCTAGAGGTAGGTGTCGCCGACATTCTGCTCGATTAGAAGAAGAAATTCTTGAGAAAATGGAGGCATGGTTTTAAAGTAATTAAAGAAAGTAGGTAACCAAGGTAAGAGCATTGATCGTAGGTTGATAGCTACGGTCGATGCTCTCAAACGACCGTAGGTATAACAAAATTATTAGACAAAACATGTTACAGTTATGCAAAAATGATATTTTAAGGAAACGTCTGGGATTGCAAATGACTAGAGTTTATGTTTTTATTTTATTGAATAAATGCTATATTATGGTTCTATATCATTAACTGAGTATATACGTTTCGGGCAAACAGCCAATTAGATTCCACGGTATATATTTATGTTAATCTTTTTTAAAGAACAGAAACAGAACGTACTCCAGTCACTATTGGACTAAGCCTACCCCACAGATAAGACGAGTGCTGCAATCGCTACGCTTGGCATGCAGGTTAGCATAGCAGTATGGTGTTACACGTTTCCCTGGAGAAAGGTGCAGCACATTCTCCTGGTGAGACCAACTCCAAGACGGTCAGATAAAGGGTGGCGATAATTATATTCTTATCCCATTGCCATACGGTAAAAAAAATATTAAAGGCAGTGTAATTTGTAAAATGAATATAAATACAAAACTGCGCTTAGTTTTAGAGTTCAATGTACCATAATCATTTTTTCTTTGGTGACCGGCTATGGGCAGCGAAGGGGGCGGTACACAACTCCGTACGCTTACTTCTACGCCACATTACTTATACAGATCAGAACAAGGGAGCAAGTTAAAAAAATGCAGCTAAAACCTCAGCGGGGTCTATCATTAAGGTCACTTTTATTATATACTAGCTTCTGCCCGCGGCTTCGCCCGCGTAAAAGGTTACTTTCCTAAAGTTTTTGATCCCCTATTTTTATTTTTGACCGTCGGTAATACAGTGCAACGGTATTACAATACTCAGGGTTGGAACTTCATTACTGGACTGCTAGATGGCGTTGAAGAAGCTAGATTTTTAGATTTTTTGACAAACAATTTTTTTTATTTTTCATATAAAAATTTTAATTTTTTTTAAATAAAAAGTATCCTATGTTACTTTTAATACCTCCAAGAATATGTGTACAATGTTTCATGATGATCGGTTGAGTAGTTTTAGCGTGAAAGCGTAACAAACAAACTTACATTCACATTTATATATTTTTTTTTTTTTTTTTTTTTTTTATTATGAGTATGTTATACCACAGACTTTTTGTCCGTGCTCTTTTTATATTTAATTTAATTGTTATGGTGGTTTGTTTATAAAATTAATGTTCTTGAAGTGGCTTTATTACAATTGGATAAAGCTTGAAGAGCGCAATTAATGTGTCATAGATGTTGAGCGACAACATGTCTTTTAGGGTTTCTTCTTGGCGCTGGTGGTCTTGTTGTTGGTGAAACCCTTCTATTTGTAGATGTTTCTGTCCTCTGTGATGTTGTGATGATGATAATAATGTCTGTGACGTTTTATTTTGTGTGACTTTGGAAGTCTATGTCTAGGTTGATGGTAATTGACTCCACGCTTGTGTTGACTTTAGTTTAATGGGGTAGTAGACCAAGCTCTTTCATTACCCTTTCGTCTCTATGTTTTACCGCCATCTTCTTGACGTATTCCAGTATAGTACCAGAATCCTGATCTATGGACTTCCTCATGAGTTTCCAGATGGCATCTTCACGGGTGTCTGTGTAGTAAGTGCAGGATCTGGTATGCCTGGAGATGGCAACCACGGCGTGTTGTATGCTGTTATGTAACTTTTGCACCGAGTCTCTAGTCTGAATTATGATGACGTTAGGTGCGCCGAGTCCCTGTGCCTCGTGGATGGTTCGCAGTTCGGAGCCCTCACCGGTGCCGTATCCCTTTTCCTTGAAGCTTTCTTTCTCTGCCTGGGTGTGTGACAGGTATAGAGTCTCGGGAAGGTCGGGTGGTATGACGGCGTCGGTGTATTTGTATATATTCAGGGATTTTATGATCTTATTTGACGAGTATATGCCATTGTAGTTGTTCTGGAGGGCATATGCTACGTCCATGGGGCACCGATGCGTACACAGCAAAAATTATAATAGATTTATATTTTAGTCGTCAGTCATGTCGGTTCATTGTCTCAATTCTTCTTCTCTTTGTGTATTGGCAATCAGCTACTTATACGAGCTATTGGTGCCAGTGTCAAGTTATAATTATTTTTACGTTTATAGTCTTGTCAGGTTAGTCATTGTCTAAGTCAAACTGTCGCCATCAACAGTGCAATGGCCACACTGTTAATGGTATCTTGTGGGCATTTTGATGGAAAACGAAAACATTGTAAACCACTTTTATATGATATTCACTACATCCCAGTACTTCTGTCGCATCACATTACATGAAATGCCATCAAAATTATGTAATATAACACGTTAAAACACTAAGATACCACATGACGTTTTCAGATTCCCGTCAAAAGTCTTCTTCTTCTTATATATTGGCAATCAGCTACATATACGAGTTATTGATACCAGTGTCAAGTTATAAATATTTTCTCGGTTTTAGTCTTCAGGTCAGTCATTGTCCAAATCAAATTGTCGCCATTAACAGTGCAATGGCCACACTGTTAATGGTATCTTGTGGGAATTTTGATAGAAAACGAAAACATTGTAAAGCACTTTTATATCATATTCACTACATCCCAGTAGTTCGGCCGCTTCATATTACATAAAATGTCATTAAAATTATCTAATATAACACGTTAAAACACCAAGATATTGGATATAATACAAGAGCACCACATGACGTTTTCAAATTCCCGTCAAAAGTCGTCAATATTGTTGAATGGTTATCAACTGCTGACTCATTTACGTCATAATACGTCAGTCTAATCTGTCAGTGTTCTGTCAATATATTGAAAATTTCTCACGGCCTCCCATCTCGGACTTTTGACGGGAATTTGAAAACGTCATGTGGTGCTCTTGTATTATATTCGATATCTTAGTGTTTTAACGTTATATTAGATAATTTTGATGGCATTTTATGTAATATAAAATGGCGGAACTACTGGGTATAGTGAATATCATATAAAAGTGATTTACAACGTTTTCGTTTTCCATCAAAATTCCCACAAGATACCATTAACAGTGTGGCCATTGCACTGTTAATGGCAACAATTTGACTTAGACAATGACTGGAAAGACTAAAACCGAGAATGATTGCCAATATATAAGAAGAAGAAGAAGAAGGCCTCCCATTTCATTCACTCACTCTAAATAGTAGTTTCTTTTTTAATTTTGTTTTCTAAAATTGTTGTGTTTTTTTTTTATAAATCTTGTCCTGATAACGACGAATACAACAAAAAAGAATTACCCAATTTAGTACACCTGTTTAGAAGTTATACGCGTACATACATTTCAGCTATTCATTCTTATTTACATAGATTAGCTACTGGAGCTTCTGATTATGTTATTAACTATGATTATTCACATACCTATCAAGAATTAACTACTAGAGGACTCCATTCAATGACATTGGAAGGAAAGGAGAGATAGAGAAAAAGACATTCCATCCCCAATAGATATTTATTTGCATAATGATGTTCCCTATTAGAGAATATTAGAGGAACCATATTAGAGAAAATTTTAAAGTTGCGCCAGTGAAAGCAAATGTTAGGAGTGAAATATTGACATGGTATGGATATGTGATCAAAGAAATATTGTAAGGAAAGTTTTAAGTATAAATGTTGAAGGCTATATGGTATAAAGAAAAAAAAAAGTCCAATGAAAAGATGGACGGCCTGCGTGACGTCTGATAGGACCGTAAGGAAGTAGATGACATATTGTGTCGACCCCAAATAATTGAGATAAGAGCATGATGATGATGATGATAATAATGATTGACGTCCACTATTGAACTTAGGTGCTCAAGAGAGAAATGACGGTGATTACTGTTGATACTATAAGTGTTTTAAGTAAGTGATCTCTAAGCAGATGTTACGATTCCCAAAGAACTATAAGGCAGGCAAGAATAAATTCTTACAAATTATGACGCTTTGTGTTCACAAATATGACATTTACAAGCATTAAATAACAACAAAACTAAATTTTAAAAAATCATCTAAATATTTACAAATTGTTAGATAACAATCAATTTATTTATATTTTTTAAAAAAACTGCATCTCTCTAACTTCCATATCAATGTGGCCGCTTGCGGCCTGTGTAATTACACGACGAACGGTCAAAGTTACGTTAACATAAATACGTCCTTGTCTGAATGGAAAATGTTTGGGTACTAAATTTACTGGTATCGTCAAATTGGTCAAATTGTAATGTCTCTGAAAATTAAATAAAAATATTAATTTACATTTTTGCTTGGACTTTAGCACCAAGAACACTAGCGACGACTATTCATGACCACGTTGTTTCACTTTAATATTATAAATAGCGTCTTACGAGCACTATTTGTTTCTGGCGGTGGGCTACGGCACGTCAAACCCTGCTAATTCGTCCGGGGTGACAGGAAAAGCGGCGCAAGACCCCGTAGATCCGCCCTACAACGAGCACTAACCTATATCTCAAACCGAGTTAAAATGTTTCAATGTTTAGTTTCGGAACTTTCTAGAAGATTTAATCACAAACATTAAGGTTTTGCGCAGACCAGAATATTACTTGAATTAGCTCTGATTCAATAAGAGTACAATATATTTATTCTCCTATAGATAACAGACAAGGAAATATTGAAAATAATAAACACGTTTCAATCCACCCAAAAATCAGAGGTGGTATTTTTGTGAAAATATTCCTTTTCTTGGATAAAGAAATTCGTGCCTAATTTATAGTAGAAGTTAAACAAATTAAGAAATAAATATCAGCTTACTTTTAAATGGCTTTAAGAAATAACTGCTATGTAATTACTCATTTACATATAATTCCAGTAGATAGTAACGAATACGTACCGGTGGATAAGGACAGGAAACATTTAAATATTCCGCGTAGCGTTTGAGGCTTGGCCCTATTAGTATGCCTTTTTCTACCAAATCACAAATTCCAAAGTGAAACTCAACAAAGCTGGGACGATATCCGTTCGTTAATAACTGGTAAAAATAAACATGTAGCTGAAATATTAAAAGGTATATGTTATTACAATTTTTCAAATCCGTGTGGTAACGGGGTAAGAATACAATTCACCACCCCCTAACTTACCCATGGGTGATCATAAAAGAAGACTAAGGGATATAAAACGCATATAACATCTATGCAAGAAAAGGAAAACTCGAAACAAAACCCTATACCAACACGTCTGACCAGCGTGGTATAGTAAATCAATTTCCCTTCCATTACGGACTCGAGTCCAACAGTGGGACATATATAAGCTGAGATAATGATGATGATGATGACGATTTCCGATGATGGAGTTTGTGTATTTAACAATAATATTATCAAATTTTAAGGTTTTAATATTGTTTATTTCATTAATCTTAATGTTTTGATTGGTTTTAATTATTTCTATTTCTGAGTTCAATTTTCGCCAACATGTATGGTTAGTGTATAATTTGGTTGTAGTTATGTGCACGTTTAAAAGTTTGTTTTCTCTGTAGTTTGATATTGAACGTGATTCTTTTGTGGTTAAAGTATAGAAACCGTCAATAATGCAATAATTCTCAACCAAGTCGAAATCGCTACTTTTACTGTATTGTGTTATGTGTCGTTACAATATTTGTTTGACTATTAGCCGCAGATGGCTTTAACAACCCGGTGAAAAATAATAAAAAATATTATAAAGCACAGCAAATAAAATATTTTTAGCTGTTAGCTGCAGATGTCTTCAAAAGCTTTATCTAGACAGTAAGTGAGCTTTGAGGGCTACGAACCCGGAAAAATAAAACAAACAAGAATGAAAAAGAAATTTAAAAATATAAATAGTTTTTTTTTTGTGTTTAGCTGTTCGTAGCAGAGAATTTTTTAAAAGCTTTAAAATATATTAGGGTTTCAATGTTCTCAAAACACTGAAACACGTATTTTTAAATATATTATACAAGATTATTTTTTTAATTTTGTAGATCTCATTTTGTAATTGCTGCATTTTCA
This sequence comes from Lymantria monacha, assembly GCA_905163515.2. Classification (NCBI taxonomy): domain Eukaryota; kingdom Metazoa; phylum Arthropoda; class Insecta; order Lepidoptera; family Erebidae; genus Lymantria; species Lymantria monacha. The sequence goes on from LR991099.1 coordinate 3,061,098, forward strand.
TACTTTAATAATGACTTATTTATTCCCCTTCATGGTCGATCTAAATAAAAAGGACAAACATGAGCTTTACATTCTTAATTAAACAACCAATTATAAATTACAGAGCAAAAAAGGTAAAAAAAATAAAAATAATTTCATTATTAATTTCTTTTCATTTTTTATTCTGAAATTTGTTATTAATTTCTTTTTATTTTTTTTATTCTTATTAGTAATTACCTGTTTAATAAAGAATGCAAAACCCATGTTTTACCTTTTTGGAAATCCAAACAAATTTCAAAAGCGCATTATCCTCTTCAAGGGTTGATTTTCCAAAAATGCTAAATCATGCGTTTAATTTAATACTAAAAAGCAATAATTCACAGATCTATCTTTGAAACTCACGAAATTTCATACAAATTTATAATCTCTATTTGACAACCTTAGCGGCACATAAAAGCTACAACATAAAATGCGTCAACTATTAAAATTTTACTGCAGCAGTTTAGATTGTGCGATCATGAATCAATCAATCATAAGGTCAAATTTATATAATTTTTTTATTGCTTATGGTGGCAAACGAGCTGACAGCACACCTGATGGTAAGTGTCACTGGTGCCCATGGACCTTTGATATACCAAAGGTAGGCCGCTCTGCCTACAAGTACAAATCCCAAACCCACCCAGTTGGGCTTCCGGCTCTCTCGCTCACCGAACGAAGCACAGCAGCACTTTGCCATTACTCAGACGCTGATCTTCTCCGAGAGTGTACTACTACTCCAGATGGACCGGCCCGCGGCTGTATACAAAGAACTATCCACAGCGTGGTCTTACCACTATTAAATAATTATATAACTATAGTTTAACATATAACTAAAGTAAAGATGCGAAAGGGAATGCTCCGATGGTTCGGACATGTGGAAAGAATGCCGAACGAACGTCTGGTTAAGAAGATATACAATGCGAAAGTGGAAGGATGTAGGTACCGGGGGAGACCGAGACTAACCTACCTAAACCAGATTGGTCACGTACTGAAGGAAGGTGGAGTCAAGAGTCTCCGAAAACGGTGATCGTGTATGAAGAGAATTATGAATGTTGAGGAAGCGAGGAAGTATGCAAGGAAAGAGTTCTCGGACACTGTGTTCTCTCTGCCTACCCTGCAAGGGATATGGCGTGATGATGTGTATGTATGTGTATGTTAACATATAACTTACCTTCACATCATTTCCCGCAGGTACTAACGATTCACCAGTTAAACTCGTATAATAACGGGGATCCTTCCGATTATTACGATCACGACAATTGGTCACCACAACATTTTTCAAATAGGAATTGTTTACATAAGTAATTACAGGACGTTGTGTAATTATATATGTTACCTATGAAATTTAAAAAAAAATTGCTAAAGTTGATTTAAGGTAATGTTGAAAATATATTTTCACTTCTTGGTAACAAATATAAAAGCTCTTTCTTATGTATTTATAGAAGTGCACTCGACACCGTAGCAGGGTTCATTCATTTCACCTTGAAGCGATAAGGTTTTCGACTACGTCCGTCATACGTTTTCAGCGATCATTTCTCATACGTACATGCAAGATCTGAAATGAACTACCTGCCACTGTGTTGCCCGACCGCTATGACATATCCTTCTTACAAACGAGGTTTAAGAAGATCTATTTCTTAACGATAGGCAGCAGCCTGATTGTGCCCTTGGTGTTGCTGAGTTCATGTGCAACAGTATCACTTACCATCAGGTGTGCTATTTGCTAGTTTATCACTATAGGTAATAAAAAAAGAATATAACCATTATGAATATATCGTTAACAATTTTGAATATATCCATTATGAATAAATATTATTCAAAAAATATTATTTCAACATCGGATATGATTGGAAATTCATTGATTTAAAAAAAAAAATCTCTTAAGCCAAGTATCATGAGCACTATTTTGATTCAGGCCAACTTAATGTGATTTGTAAATAATATTTGGCGCTGAAAAATGATTGTCTGTTAATTATATTTTTTTGGTATTATATTTTAAACTTATTAATCTTTTAAACTAAATTAATAACTTACACGTTTTGTAAAACAGTCCTCAAAATAGTAGCATATAAAGAAAATTACGTACAAACTGATAAAATATTGAGACTTCATGTTCCTGTCACGCACGAATATGGTAATAGAGATTCATGAAGCCACTATAATATATTGACTCCATGAATCTAAATTATATTCAGATCGCTTAGGCATTATACAAAGCTAACAGGATACATATATTTTTAGATTTTAAAGATATACCTACCTTGCATTATAATAACAACACATTCAATATAACAACATAATTATGGTGCAATCTATAAAATGCCACATATATTAGGTACTAGCTTTTGCCCGCGACTTCGTCCACGCAGAAGTCATCTCTGACAGAGTTAAATAGAAAAAGCAATGCGAGGTGTTGAAGGTTTATCGCTAGGATAATAATCAACAGCGTCAGAAACTGGGATGCGTTGAGGTGTTGATTCTGCGAGTTAGTTGTCTAACGGAATTAGGCAATAGGGTGGGTCCGAGAGAAAATACTCTACGTTGACACGCTCTACCGTCGGTGCTTTGGGCGGCGCAAGCGTGAGTACCTGTATTTAGGTTCACTGCATGAGGGCTTTGACTCGAGATGATACCCGGTTGCGGTGGCCCGCCCGCACAACGTAGATGTACGTGTACGGCGCGCGTGTGTCTATATACCATAGCCGGTCACTAAAGAAAAAGGCGGTTCAAAGTTCTATTCATTCTACAAATTATATTGCCATTAATATACTATTTACGGTATGACCATCAGATAAAAATATAATTATCGCCACCCTTTATTTGACTGTTTTGTTTCACCAGCAGAGTTGCGACCTCGTTAGATATGATTTATTATTTATTTTTTTAGTGAACATTTTTGAAGCTAAACTTAACCTGTATCTTAAACTATTAGGCAAGAACTTATTGTCGTCTACTATGTGTATCGTGTGAGCTCTCACGCCGGAACTGGTCGCCACAACGGCACTGGTGCGGGGTTGATGGAGAGTGAGAGAGAAACACGTGTTTATTTATTTTTACCGAAGAATATTTGTACGTAATTTGAAAAGAATCGATAAAGAAATTTTCTCCCCATACACACTTTGCCGCTTTATTACACCCTCTTAGGGGCGGAATTCATAAAATCCTTTCATATTGAATCTCTATGTCATAAATAAAAACGTTCTTCAAAATTTAATGTTTCTAGCTTTAATAGTTTCGGCTTGGCTACCGCCAAACGTTTGAACGACTCATTACCATGAGTCGTTTAACCCGCTTCACAGGCCTAATTTACACAACCAGAGGGTGAAAATTGACAAATGCCGGATATTACCCTAGAATATTTGATTCGATTCGTAATTTGAAAAGAATTAATAAAGATTTTTTTCTCTTCATACAAACTTTGCCACTCTGCTCCACCCCCTTAGGGGTATAATTTCGTAAAATCATTTCTTAGTGAATCTCTACGTCATGTAAAGAAACCACAGTCAACATTTCAAGTTGCCAGCTTCAATAATATCGGCTTGGCGCTAATGATTTAATGAGTCGTCCAACCCGCTTTGCAGGCCTAATTTACACCCCAGAGGGAGAAAATCAACAAATGCTGAAACACGTGTTTATTTATTTTTACTGAAGATAATTTGTACGTAATTTGAAAAAAATCGATAAAGATTTTTCTCCGAACATTTTTTAAATTGTCATAACTTTTTTTTAATAAACCAATTGACATAAAATACAGCCTACATGCCTACATGTTAAGTGAAGCTTACCACAATATATTAGTGAAAACCGCGTCTAAATCGGATAAGCCGTTTCTGAGATTAGCGTGCACAAACACACAGACAAACAGATAAACAGACAAAAATTTTAAAAATTATTGTTTTGGGTTCTATTAGTGTTGATAAAGGTCCCAGTAATATTTTTTTTCATATATCTTCCATGTACAGACAGCGACCCCGTTACATTTTTATTATATGTATAGATAGATAGATAATTTTTAGTAGAGATAAATATGAAAAGACATTAATATGACTTTTATATTAATAACTAGTGACCCGTCCTCGCTTCGCTTCGGTTACGTCAGTTCAGTTGTGTAGTTTACTTTCGCGACATAGAATTAATTTCGGAGAAGGAATTTTTTAAAATCCTAATTCATCTGACCTTTACAGGGCAAAAAGATGCTCCACATCAAATTCCAAGTCTGTAGGGGCAGTATTGGAAAATGTGATTTTTTTTTGTGTTAAAACCTTCCCCTTTAGGGGTTCAATTTTTAAAAAGCCGTTCTTAGTTTACCTCTATGTCGTAAAACAAATATATCTACCTAAAATCAAGTCTGTAGGAGCTATAATTAAAGAATATGATTTTCAAACCCCAGCAACTAGTGCGGTGATTGGGTTGGAATTTCGTAAAATCCGTTCTTAGCTGACCTTTACTCGGTAAAAGGAATATTCCTACCAAATTTAAAGTCTGTAGGCCTTATAGTTCCAGAGATATCGTGATAAGTCAATACATAGGTGGAAAGCTCTTATTTATATTAATAATTTATTATTTAAAATGATATGATGAGAAGGAAGATTACATGGAGATTGAAGCTCATATTTGTTTATCATCATCATCATTAGTATCACCAGTCTTTTAATGTCTACTATTGGATATAAACCGCCTCATAAGAGGGATAATGGTATCTGCACCATGTTTGGCAGACGGGTTAGTGTTCGCAGTTCATGGTATTAGTTTCTCCAAGCAAGCACTGCTGTTCTTTCCTCTGGTGAGACCTCAGCTAGTTTTAAGACTCCCAGGCGAAATTAAGGACAGCGGCACATTTCATTTGAATCCGTCATCACATCCAACCTTGATTAACAGACTCTAATTTATTTTAGTTAATCATCTGTTGATGAGTGGTCGAATAATAAGATTGTTTCGCAGCTGAAGGCAATAGCCACGGCCGTTTCATTGACAAGGGAAGCCACTTGTGAAGAATTAAATTCTTCAAATCATGAATAATATTTTCGGACTAAAAATAATCTTGATTAATTACTTTAGATTGATAGTATATACCTGAGAAATGCTTTCGCCGATGTTGTCGTTCTAAAAGTGATAATAAAATATTTAAAATATTATATTGCCTACTGATTTTTTTTTCTAGGTCTTTTCAAGCCAGTATACAACTATACATTAGCTTGAACAGACAGAGACCTCGGTCATTCATTGTAACTAAGTAGCGGTGTCCTTGAAGATTATAGTTAATGATCTGACAATATTCATGTCTTAATGATATAGCTATTTCCAGTGCTCGTTTTGTTATTTTGTCCATAAGGTAGCGAGTACCGAATTTGCAGAGAATAGCAAGAATGTTAATGACTGTAGTGACGGTTGTACCAGTAGCATCCTACGTGCAGCTCGGTGGAAAGATGGCTGTGGCTTCATTGTTAAAATGCTGCTCCATCATTTTATCATTAATAGACCTAATCTCTTCAGCATGGTTTTGGTAGTAAAAGATTTTGACATTGACAACTAGCACGAAATGAAAACAATTAGTCGAAATGACGAGCAAGATTTCGCATGCATCGTGTATGCATTCGGCCTACTCTTTTTGAAGTCATGCGACGTTTCATTGAAACTGATGAACAAGAGCCGAGATTTGCGGTGCCAGAAAGGATTATACGCATTATGAAAAGATTGACAGCTGCCTGCTTTTCTTCTTCGCAGAAGTGCCATAGTGCCTGTTCTATATTCATTATGGCTAGCCAAAGAATTTAATGTATTATACATCTAAACACAATATTAGAATGAGGAAATCATTCATTGACAGAAAAAATATAACCAAAGAAATTGAAAGTGTAATGAAAATTTTAAATAAGATTAAAGAACTTATTAATCCTGCACCAAAGAATGGTGGGAAAGAGAAAAAAAACAGAGAAAGTAATTAACAACTACTATATATTTTATAAAGATAAATAAATGCATCGCCCCGATCATGTATGGCTTTGTGCTACGTTCGTCATTACTCCACTTGGTTTTCTTGTGTACTAAGAGTTTTGTTTCTGTTAGTTAATGTTACATTTTATTAAAAAATTTAAGTTTTGCTTAGTCAATTAAGAAGATGGATAAGCAAACTTAATTCTAAAGAAACGTTGTGTCTATATTCTGTTCCTTTATTTAAGTTTGTCCTTAAGTATTTATTATTTTCTTGCTTTTCTTATATATGAACCGGGGTACCACAGGGAAATGTTCTGAGCCCATTATTTTTTTCCATATATAAATGATCTCCCATTTATAACCAAACACATATGTGTGCATTTACGGATGATGTGGCGATTGTAATGTCTTATAAAAGTATGCAGACGTGTGAAGTATAAGTAAACACAATTGTGTTTTACATTATAAAATAGCTAGAAGATAATGACGTTCAAGTAAATCTTACAAAAACATATATCATGCATTTTAGTAACTACAAATTTAGGAAATATGAAGGGCCAATTTGTGGAGCTCTTGAATCTTGTAAGCCTCTGTTTAAAAGGTTGCATATACTAACAGTACCTTCCTTACACATATATAGGTATCTTTGTCAAAAGTATACCCTATTTATTCGCAAAATTGTCTGAAAGCTTAAAATATTGTTCTAAATATTTAATAAAACTGATAATTCCTAGGCACGGCAGTGCATTGCATTATAAAAATTTTCACTTACACACAATACATTTAATAAAATACTAAAAGAGTATAGAAAATTTCCATATAATTTATTCACAGCTAAATTTAAAGATGGCTGCTAGACAAATGATTCTATTCGGTTCATGGATCCTTAAATGATAAGTAGTAACATTATTTAATTCAATATTCCAAACTATGTATTTGTTAACTTTTATGAATTAGGATCTTCCTTCATCATCTCATCATCATCTCAGCTCATATATGTTCTCCACTGTTGGGCTTGAGCCTCCTCCATAATAAAAAGGGAAATGACCCACTATACTATGCTGGTCAGGCATGTCGGTATAGGGCTTTGTTTCGAGATTACTTTCTCTCGCATAGATGCTATATACGTTTTATATCCCTTAGTCATCTCTTACGATCACCCACGGGTAAGATAGGGGGTGGTGAATTGTATTTTTATGTCATCACCACACGGAAAACCTGACCACCACACGGACTTTCCTTACATATTGTTAATTACTAATATGGACAGTCTTGTAAAATGTATTTAATAAATTTAATATTTTTACTTTGGATCTGAACAGAATTATGGTTTTATTTAATTTGTAAAATTATCATGCAATAAAAATTGCTAAACATGCTGGATAATCTGTATACTCTATTAACTGGCTGGTTGGGCCTTTCGACAGCCTACTTTTATTTAATATTGTTAGGTGAACTCGGTGTTACCAGACCTTAGCCCATGAGGACAAAAAATGTTTAAGATTTAGCATTCGAATTATGAATCCTCATTCTCGTGCTCCGTTTCAAATACAAGCCTTATAGGCTTGTATTTGTTCCTTTGTTTATTAAAATTTCTCTGTTACCCACGTCCTACTCAAAAATAAATATCAGCACAAGCATTGTTTGTCAGACTCATATATTTACTACAGCTATTAATGGTGACGCTTAATGCATACACGTAATTGCTACCTAAATTACCACACGTAGCTTTGGTATAACCGTTCAGTTGTCAATCTGCAATATGGAAAATACTTTTCGGTTAAAATATATAGTTTACTGTCACGTTGCTGGAATTAATGTTTTATGTTATGTGCCTGTATAATAGCGGGCAACCCTTAAATTATTACGATGGCTACAACTGGTCGTTTATAACATTTTTAAATGATGAGTTATTCACATATGTGATTACAGAGCGTCGTGTGATCAAATGAATATCTATTAAATTGTAAAATATTACAAAGGTAAGAATTAAAATTTCGTGAGAATGGATTTGAGTCACAGGTATCTTGAAATGCAAGAATTTTCGAAATATTTATTTAAAAAAGAAGTGGATTTGGTGTTCAATGGCGTTTCGAGAAATTAACAAGATTTTTTCATAATAAGTGATTCGTCATCATCATCTCGACCCACACAGGTCTCGTTGCTAGGCTCAAGTATCCGCCACAACGTGAGCAAAATTGTCAGAGGATGTATACTTGCTTCTATCTTCAAGATCGATTGCCGTGGATATAAAGCAATCTTCACGTGAATATCCTGCACATCGGCTGAATTCTCGATACCATGTAACCTTCTATCCGTATGGTGACGTGATAAGAATATAATTCACCACCCCTATCTTAACCATGGGTAATCGTAAGATACGACTACGTGATATAAAATGCATATAACATCTATGCAAGAGAAGGCAAATTCGAAACAAAACCCCGTACCAACATGTCTGACTAGCATGGTATAGTAAGTCAATTTCCCTCCCAACAGTGGAAAGTATAAGAGCTGAGATGATGAAGATGATGATGTAACCTTCTAATTTAGCAGATAATGAAATAATGCAGATCCCACTGATCCACCCAATCCGCATATAATCAAAAGATATAAGAAAAAGATTTCAAATAAATATATTTGTTGACCAAACAACATCAGGTGGCGTTGACCCAGCTTGATACAAAGCTTTTACTTGTCTTTTACGATATTAACAAATAAAATAAGGGTTGGTAGTATTCGTAGTCCCTATCATACAACAATAAAAGACTCTTGAAGGTATACCATAAAAATAAAATTGCGTACAAATCGATAAAATATTGATTTTGAATGCTACTGTCATGTGTGCATAATTTACTAGAAATCGCCTATTAAATTATTATTACGACTGACAGTGCCTTAATTATAAGGTAGCACAACTAGCAAGCCCATGGGCCCCCAACCAGTTAGGAGCCCCTAGACCAGCAGGCCATGAACTCTGAAATAACCTAACATTTTAACAAAACTTTGTAAATATTGATGGGGACAGGATATTCTGCGAATTTGAATACAATCTACGCCAAGAAAAGGTCTTTTTTTTTTTATTGCTTATGGCGGCAAACGAGCAGACAGCACACCTGACGGTAAGTGTCACTGCCGCCCATGGACCTTTGCCAATGGTATAGCTAGGCCGCTGCCTACCAATACAACCCTGAACCCACCCCAGTTAGACTTCCGGCTCTCTCGCTCACCGAACGAAGCGCAATAGCACATTGCTATTACTCAGACGTCGATCTTCTGCGAGAGTGTGGTACTACCCCGGACGGACCGGCCCGCGGCTGTAGACAGAGAACTATCCACAGCGTGGTCCTACCACAATAAACGGTCTGTCCGCACAATCTGTAATCTAAAAGTTAAACTCTCCAGTCGACGCCCAGGCAGCTTATGCCTTCTGGGCGTCTTCTGTCTTAGCTCGATGCCTGGACCGCTTCCGCCATCGAAGCATTGCCCTCACGCGGTGGTCTTTCCCCGGGTGGCTGGACCGTTCCCCAATCTAATGAACGTGTTTTGCCTAACGAATTTAGATTCGTTATTTTGTCTGTGATTTGCATTTGTAGATTTTGTAGCATCTGTTATTGGTCGTGCTCACTGAAAGTTCTGCTTGTGGTAGCTACGTTAAGTGGGTCTCTCACTTCCCTCTAAGATGATGAGAGGCGTGAGGACTGCTGTAGTAGCTAATTCATGCAGTTTATGTAATCTGGTCCAACTAAAATGTTTTAAATTATATTTGAGAAATATATTATATTGTGGTTTGAAGTGCATCACATTGGAACTCATACTTACTAAACATATTGTATATATTATCATATAAAACAAATCAGTAAAAGCAAATATAAAAACCGACTTATTTCCTTTCCAGATGTTCTCAGTGGCGGTCACACTCTGATCCAAAAGCAGTTTATAACGACTATTGGACATTAATGCAAGCCAAGCTGCGGATATACATAGCACTGATAAATAGAACTGCACACATGGCTTATGGGTAATAAAGAATTAACAATTTTCATAATTCGACTCATTTTTCAAAATTCTGGTAATAGAAAAGCATCTATACATTTATTTTACAGTTAATTTTTAGTATTTATTATTATACAAAATTAATTATACATTAAATTACATTAAATATTAGTGTAAAAATAAAAAAAAAACAAAGTTCAATAAATCCAATTCTATCTATTTAAATGACATCGCCTTAAGTTCCATATCTATATAAGCACGTCCAATTTGCGTAATCACATGATTTCTGACTAAAGTTACATTAAAATAAATACGTCCTTTTCGAAATGGAAAATGTTGAGGCACATACGTTATTGACATATCTGTGAGATTGTACTGACCCTGAAATTATAAAATTCGTCAGTTGAGAACATTTTTATGATATAACATCAATGAAAATAGCGCATACTTCATTAATGTTTAATGATATAAACGAACTATTAAGGTTATTAGTTTTAAATATGAATGTTGAAAGCTTTAAGGGTAAAGGAAGACCAAAGAATATTGGATGGACTACAAAAAGCATGACATGGATAGACATGGAGTGATGACAGAGCTGACGTCTGATAGGGTTGTAGTGAAGAAGAAAACATATTGCGTCGAACCCATAAGAGCAAGATAAGAGATGATGACGATGATGACGACCTATTAAGGTTATAGCTATGAACTTCAGAGTGAACTGTCAAATTACACATAAAATCTGCTTTAAAGAGAATATACTATTTTATGTATAGAATATATGCACAGTGGTAACGTTGTAGATATAAAGACACATATTTATTTAAATACTAGTACTGATGGACAAAATAAAGCACTTTGATAGACCATTTGACGGAATGTTCTGAAGCATAGACGCTGCCCGCTTAGACGTTAAGAGGGCAGATGCAAGTGACATATGACCATTCAGAACATTATTCTTGTAATATATAATTTAGCTTTTATTATAACGAAACTACTGTTATTAAATTTTAGGGGTGTCTGACATGCGGTAGCAAGTGTCATAAGTGTCCGGCAATTTGACGAAGACGAGATTCCAAAGATTATCCCGAAAAAAATATAAAAAAATTGAGCTTTATACGTTAACAAATTTAAAGTACTATTTTATACACCTTTAATACTTGATACCTGCCCAAGTAACCACAATCCAAACTCCATAGTCGCTGGTCGTTCACTGTTCGCTGGTATAGGGGACATGTACAGAAAATCTTTCAGCTTTTATAAAATAACGAAGGTCTGGCCGTCGTGGGCTCTTGCGCTATTACATATTGTTAGTTTTAACATTTTAAATTAATCGAATAAACTACCAGTGGATTGCAACTTAATCACTACTGAGAAGATATGGTAAGAAACTCACGTGGGTTTGTCTATTATTATAATTTCATTACTGACGTTTTTATAAAAAAAAAATAATGCACTATGATCAGTAATCAGTGTTCTAATTCAATTATAACAACAGTAGACCGAATGGTGAAATAATCGAAGTATGTATTTACATAAGGCAAATAATTTTATGTGTACATATGTAAACGTGCATAGACCCACACAGAAGAACAGTAGCACGAAAACACACTTAATCTATTGGTCACAATTAAGTTACCAAATAACCACTGAAAATAGTGCTTTGTTTTATGTATTTGGTCGTCATTTATTTTATGATAACTAAATCGTTAAACATTTGATATTCAGGCGATTTCCAATGACCATACCTCATATGAAAATACACGTGTACAATCACAAGGGGTAACTACCCTTAAGTATTTATATTAGTTACTATTATTCTACAAAGTAGGGTTTTTTGTATTGCTTTTGGTGACAAACGAGCAATGTTACTGCTGCCATGGACTTTTGCAATACCAAGGGCATAGCTAGACCGCTGTCTACCAATATAAACTCCAAAGCCACCCAGTTGGGTTTACGGGTTGAGAGCCCTCAGCGCTCACCCACAGTCCGGGTAAAGTTGTCATAGCCATCTGAGGCTAACAACTAAGACACACAAAAAAATAAAAAAACCAGTTGGCTTCCGGCTCTCTCGCTCACCGAACGAAGCACAATAGCACATTGCCATTGCTCCGACGTCGGTCTTTTGCGATAGAGTGGTACTACCCCGGACGGACCGGCCCGCAGCTGTAGACAGAAAACTGTCAACAGAGTGATCCTACCATTCTAATAGTGGTGTGGTGTAGCTATATATAACTAAGTACTATTATAATTTTGTTTATGAATATCTAAGTTTGATGAGCTATAAGAAATATTTGCAAAGTGATATATTTAGTATTTACATCAGAAATGATGGACACTTACCGGTGGGTAAGGACACGATACGTTAAATAACGTTTCATATTCCTTGATCTGTTTGCCGAAGATTATGTCTTTTTCTATCATATCACAAAAACCAAAATGAAACTCAACAAAACTGGGACGATATCTATTCGTTAGAAGCTCGTAAAAGTAGATATCCATCTGCAATATTTAAAAACATAATTTATTAGTTACGTTTACATTACTTATTCTATTTTGTGACCTTAACCATCATTCCACCTCCGTCACTATAGTCTGCATAGCACCTATGAACCCGCTACGTTTTTACTTCTCTTCAAATACAAAAATTATGCAACTGTTAATTCTAAAGAAAGTAACACGTGTTTTATCAAGATTGGACATGTCTGAAAAGACGCTCCCCATCCTAAGCCTGTATTGATTTAATCAGCAGTTATTCATCATCATCATCTCAGCTCATATATGTCCCACTGTTGGGCTCGAGCCTCCTCCAAAACGGTAGGGAAAATGACTTACCATACTATGCTGGTCAGACATATTAGTATAGTATTTAGTTTCGAGTTTTCCTTTTCTTGCATAGATCTTATATGCATTGTATATCTCTTAGTCGTCTATTACGATCGTCCACGGGTAAAATAGGGAGTGGTGAATTGTATTCTTACCTCGTCACCACATGGAAAAGCTGTTATTCCTGTTGAGAATTTTTTAAGGAACGAATTATCTGAATTAGGAGCAAGGGCTGGGATTTAAACTGTGAAGCTCCCTATCCTGTCTACCACTGTAACATGCCCAGGCAACATTTTACAAGCTGGGACCCGACTAGTAAACACCACCTTCACTATATAACCAATCTGACGCTGCCTGATACTTCTAATAAACAACAAAGTATATATGTTTTAAGCTTATCACAGATATTATATTCGTGTGAAAATGGGCTCAAAATAAAATATTAAATTGCCTTTTTATCCATAAGAATCATAACCGATGTGATCGACTAATGAAAATTGATAACCGTGACTACTTTTTAGAGCCTTTAAAAAAATTGATAGTATGTTTTAACACCCTGCACTAAGGAACTAATAGTTGAATTATTTAACTTTGGAAATATATAATTAACAAACTGCTTTTCCGTGTGGTGACGGAGTAAAAACACAATTCACCACCCACTATCTTACCCGTGGGTGATCGTACGAGACGACTAAGGGATATAAAACGCATATAACATCTATTCGAGAGGAAACCTCGAAACAAAACCCTATACCAATACGTCTGACCAGAGTAGTATAGTAGGTCAATTACCCTCCCATTATGGAGGAGGCTCGGGCCCAGCAGTGGGACGTGTATGGGCTGAGATGGTGATGATGATGATGATGATGAATTAACAAGCCGAAATTATACTCAGAAATTTAGTTGATTGAACAAAATACTGTTCTGATTATCCTATATTAGTGCCAATCACGTTTTACCAATTAGGCTAGTTTGGGTAGGTCTATATCATAACCAAACCCCATGTTCCCATGAGAATACCATTTAGAACAGTCCTGTGCCACTTGCATCCAACCGCTCCCTGCAACTTTTGCGATGGCCATTTACAAGAGAGGTCGTCCTACGCTACTCGTCTGTCGTCAGGTTTCGTGGTCGCTACTCGACAATATTTATTTTGCACCGATTGTCAATTCTCTGAAGAACAGCAGTGGCTGTTGCACTTCGTTCGGTGAGTGAGAGAGCCGAAAGCCGAGCTTTCTTGGTGAGTTTGGTTTGCTTTGTTTGGTTTTAGAGGAGATTATATTGCAATGACCCCAAGTAATTGGTATAATTTTTTTGGATTGATATGAGATTTTTTTTGCATTGATTTTAGATTGGAGCAAATTAATGATTAATGGCATATTACACTCTTAATCTTTCCCAACATCAGATGACAAAGTGCAAATATATAAAAAAAATACATATAAAGTTTGCCTGATAGAAATAGCTGTTAGCGATAAGGTATATCCATTATTTTGTCATCAATATTGTAATAATACGTATGTCAATTATATTTTCCGTATTGAATTAAATGTTAATAATAAAGTACAATACGTAATCACACTCCTGTTTTCCAGAGGGGTAGGCAGAGACTACGAATTGCCACAAGCTACAATTTGAAAATTTGTTGACCGACACGTCAACAAATTGATCCAGAAGTGCTAGCATAAACATTTATAAGGAGGAAGAATAGTAAAGATTAAGTAGAAATAAAAATTAATTTAGAGGAACGCATTACGGAAAAATGTTTTTTTTTTTTAAACAAATCCTGATTCTAAGGGCATCAGAGTGGAATTAATACTTATAATACAAAATGCATTGTAATAGGTCGGGGGCAAATCTTTTCGCAAATGGTCTGTATAAACTTTTACTAAAATTGTTTTGGCTGTACTAATTGTATCTGGCTGGTTTTGATACCATTAAAAAGGTTACATTTAAAAAAAGAAACAAATTAGTAAAATGTTGTTTCCCGCGGTTTCTCATTTGTTTTTCTTTCTGTCAAAATGAGTAAATCTAATGAAGAAATTTGATACATTTTAGAATTTTATTACAAAATAAGAAGAAATGCAACGCAAGCCGCGAAAAAAAAATTTGACGTTTATGGACCTAATGCAGCGTCAGTAAAAGTAGCACAAAGTTTGTTTAAAGGTTTTATATCTAGGAATTTTGATGTCAAAAATGCACCTCGCACTGGTCGCCCTATCGCCGGGCAGAACCATTAATTCGGATCTCTATTGCCTATTGGCAACTTGCAACTGATGACATTAAAGCAAGAAATTGAAAGAAAGCGGCCGGAATTAATCAACAGAAAGAGTGTATGTGTCTTTCATCACGATAACGCTAGACTACACACTGTTTAGTCACTCATCAAAAATTAAGAGAGTTTTCTGGGAGATGTTAATATATCCACCATATAGCCCTGACCTTGCACTTTAAGATTTCCACCTGTTTCGGTCTCTTCAGAATTCTTTAGACAGTATCAGGTCAACCTCAAAAGAGAACTGCCAAAACTACCTACTGGCCGAGTTTTTTTTATCATAAGTCCAAAAATTTCTACAACAACAGGAACTGTTCACTAACTACAAGATGGCAGACATTCATTGAGCAAAATGGCACATATATATTGTAATTAAATCAAAATAAGTTATGAAAAAAAATGTCTGTAGTTTTTATATAAAATGCGAAGAAACTTTTCCCTGACCTATTATATAAATTTATTTAAGTAGCTTAATAAATAACAAGTCCGCTGAATTCTTGCCTAATCTTCTCAGCTCGCGACTGCGTTCTGGTCCAGTGGTAGGTTGTTTTCAAACAAAATATTAACAATATTTAAGTGCCACATATTCGATTTTATTAATTAATAACTAGCCTACAACTTAGTTAACATTCTACAATTATCATTCGCCCCATATAAGCCGAATTACTTGAGGGTCGACGCAATATGTACTCCTTTTCCATCGTACATATTGCAAAGTTATTAGCAATAGTTTTACGACCGTCTACCTTCCTAACGTCAACCCTTCCTAGGAATGTAATCGTTAACCAAACGGTATTAGATGGAGTAGGTCCAGGTCGATATAAAGATTCTTAATCATCTTTTACGACATCCACAAGCAAGGTAAGGGTCGGTAATATCCATAGATGAGGTAGCGCCATATAGCACTTGGTATTCTACAACATAAAATATGTATTAAATTCTTACCCTCGCATTATTACCCAAAGGAATTAGTGTTTGAGCGATTATATCTGTATAGTACCGTGGATCACGTCGGTTATCACGATGACGACGGCTGGTCACCACGAGACTTTTCACATATGAGCTGTTCACGTAAGTTACTACAGGACGTTCTGTTATCATGTACGTTGTCTATAAAATTATGAGATATTAGAAGAAAAAATTAGACAAAATTTTTATTACCTTTACTGGCAAACGAGAAGGTTAGCTCAAGTGACTTATAAAATAAAAAAGTAGCATTGTAAGTATATCAGACAACAAAGACGTGGTATTCTTATCAGCTATAGGTTTGAGAACCAACTTCTTTACGTACTGCACTGTTACTGCACTGTACTACAGCTGTTGTACTATGAATGAGCGTATAGGTTCTCAACTTAGAGAAAGCACACTAAGCAATATCGCGCAAGAGAGTAGAGTTCGGATTTCGCCATGTAGCGTCGCTGGAGGGAAAATGGCTATTCCCAGATTTGGATTAATGATTTTGCCACGGCGCGGTTTCTTACCTCGACGACGAGGATGGAATCGCGGCTATTTATGTGTTACGGCCGCGCGAGCAGTATAAGCTCCTAGTTGAACGAGTGTAATATCGTCAGTATCAGTAAATTGAAGGCATCAGATCGCTTTAGAGCTAACGGATGCAATAATTTATTTATAATTCATATTTCTACAATTATTATTATTATTAGGGGGGCATAGTCCGGAGCGTGCTCGTTCGCGTCCCCTGCCAGTCTAATTAGACTGCTAATCCGGCTCGAAATGCGTACCGCAATGCGGGTTAGGGCGTCCCCCGGAGGCGACGCGTACCGACCCGCCCCCGTCGGTACGAACATCGGCAGTTGCGGCGGTGGGGGCCGCCACCCATCACGCCTTGCCCAGTTAGGCGAGTCGAGGAGAACGGAGTGCCGGGTGGGCACGTGGAATGTAAGAGGTTGTGTGGAAGGTAAGTTGCACGAGCTGATATCCGTCATGGCGGACAAACAGCTAGACGTGCTCTGTGTAACAGAGACCAAGCGAAGGGGCAGCGACGCCTGCGATCTTCCTGGTGGCGGGATGGCTCTGTGGTCTGGTGTACCACAGAGCGATCGAGCCAGCATGGGGGTAGGAGTGCTGTTGTCTTCTCGCTTGGCCTCAGGTGTGAAGGATTACGGAATGTATGATCCCAGACTTCTCTGGATCCGTATAAAACTAGGTGTCACCAAGGTATTCATGGTTGTAGCATATGCTCCCGTAGGATCCTCGGTGGCATCAGACCTAGAGAAGTTTTGGGACAATGTTAGGGAAGTTCTGGATATGGCAGAAACCAGTGAACGCGTGATTGTA
This sequence comes from Lymantria monacha, assembly GCA_905163515.2. Lineage (NCBI taxonomy): Eukaryota > Metazoa > Arthropoda > Insecta > Lepidoptera > Erebidae > Lymantria > Lymantria monacha. The sequence continues at coordinate 3,078,442 of LR991099.1, forward strand.
TGCGGAGATTTGAACGGATGGGTGGGGACCAAGCGTCCCGACTATGAGGACGTACTTGGTCCATTTGGTGATAAGAGAGTGAACGACGCAGGTAGGCTCATAGCGGATGTATGCATGGAGAGAAACCTTATTGTGTCAAACACATTTTTCCAACATAAGGACATCCATATGTATACATGGAGAAGGAATGAACAGAAAAGCATAATAGATTTAATTTTGGTAGACAGTCGCCGCCGAAGCAAAATATTGGACGCAAGAGCCTACAGGGGCCCCACAGTCGACACGGACCACTATCTCGTTATTGCGAGATTTAGTGGTCTGTTCAGAAAGTGGAGGCACTGGCGAGAGCGTGTCCACTTCGGAGGGCTTGAAAGAATAAAGGTTGAAAGGTTGCAAGAAGAGTGTGTAAGAGAAAAGTATGCAGAGGGTGTCCGAGAACGGCTGACGATGGCAAGCCAGCCGCAATCGGACATTGAAGAATGCTGGAGAGTATTGAAAGAGAGTATGGTAGATACAGCGAAAGAAGTATGTGGAAGTTCAAAGAAGCATAGAAAAACAAATGGTGATGCATGGTGGGATGCGGAAGTGGCAGCTTCCGTAGAGCAAAAGAAGAAAGCGTGGCTGGACTATGTCTCTTCTTTGAATCTGAATGACAGTATGACTGAACAGAAGAAAGAAATATATCGGCAATGTAAGAATGACACCAAGGCCTTAGTGAAAGAGAAACGTGATAGAGCAAGTATGAGTGCAGAAGATAGGCTGACTAAAAACTTCGAGGTTAACACCAAACTCTTTTGGAGGGAGGTGAAGAAGTCTCGGGGTGGTTGGTCAGCCTTCAGAATGAATAAAATAAGGTCTAAAGGTGGAGACATTCTTACACAAACACAAGACGTGTTAAGCCGATGGAGTGAATATTTTGGCGATATGTATGCGGATGCTACGGTTGGCGCCGGTGTTGGATGTGGTTTAGTGGATCAGCATTCGACAACGGCGTCCTCCGATGGCATCAGTATGGATGAAGTTGAATGGGCGATAAGAAGTTTGAAAAATGGTAAGGCAGCGGGCATTGATATGGTGTCTGCCGAGATGATCAAGCTCGGTGGCTCTTGTGTCTGGGAGGCGTTCCTGTTGCTCCTCAATTTATGTTGGAGCTCGGGAATGGTTCCCAGGGACTGGAATAGGTCAGTCATCGTGCCTTTGTTTAAAAACAAGGGTTCACGTTATGACTGCGCAAATTACAGAGCCATAAGCTTGACCAGTTTGGCAGCAAAAGTGTATGGAAAAATTATTGAAAGGAGAATGAGGATGGTGTCCGATGGTTTACTGTGTGAGACACAAGGAGGTTTCAGGAGTGGAAGGGGATGCATGGATCAAGTGTTCTCTCTGCGCAACATTGTGGAGAAGCATCTGGCTCTAGGTCAGAGGGTTTTCTGCAGTTTTGTGGATCTGGAGAGAGCATTTGACACGGTTGTACGAAAGGAACTTTGGGACATTTTACCGGAGTATGGTATTAACGGTAAACTGCTACAGGCTGTGCAGTCCAGTTACATGGGCTGTAGAGCCTGTGTGCGGCTGGATGATGGAATGTCGCCTTGGTTTGACGTCAATATCGGCGGGGGTGCGTTCTGTCAGCCAGGCTGTTTATCATATATCTGGATAAATGTCTCCAAAGGTTGAACGATATGAATGTGGGAGTCCAGATGGGCGACTCAGTGGTCACTGCTCTGCTTTATGCAGATGATGCAGTCCTGCTGGCACAGTCAGCGATTGACCTGCAGACCCTAGTCGACACAATGACAGAAGATTGTAAGAAAAGGGGTCTACGCGTGAATGTGAGCAAAACCAAAATAATGGTCTTTGAAAAAGATAAAACCAGAACAGATGTAAGAGTAACAATAGGTAATGATGTACTAGAGCAAGTGGATGAATTTGTATATCTTGGATGTGGATTTAGCCGAGATGGAAGGTACACCACTGATATAGAGCGAAGAGTGAATGCGGGAAATAGAGTGAACGGAGCGTTGGGGCAACTTCTCGGCAGCCACCACCTCAGCCAGAAGGCACGTGTAGCAATACATAACGCAGTGCTTGTCCCAACATTACTGTATGGAAGCGAGAGTTGGGTATGCAGAAAAGAGTATGAAAGTAAAATTAATGCGGTCGAAATGCGATCTCTGCGGAAAATCTGTGGAGTTAGGCTGACCGACCGCATTCGTAACGACGACGTAAGAGAGCGAGTAGGTATGAAAGAGAGTATTGGTGTAAAGATGCGAAAGGGAATGCTCCGATGGTTCGGACATGTGGAAAGAATGCCGAACGAACGCCTGGTTAAGAAGATATACAATGCGAAAGTGGAAGGATGTAGGTACCGAGGGAGACCGAGACTTACCTACCTAGACCAGATCGGTCATGTACTGAAGGAAGGTGGAGTCAAGAGTCTCCGAAACCGGCGAGCGTGTATGAAGAGAATTATGAATGTTGAGGAAGCGAGTGAAGTATGCAGAGATAGAGTTCTCTGGCACTCTGTTCTCTCTGCCTACCCTGCAAGGGATATGGCGTGATAATATGTGTGTGTATGTATGTATTATTATTCTGGGTGTACTTTGACCGCTCTGTGCGATAATTCCATATATCCTTAAGCTTATTGACCGCCACTATATTAATTTATTTTGAAGCTTGCAACTTAATATTAAAATTAAAAATGTATAGATCTGTGCTAAAAATATAGTGAGCATTACAAGAACTACCAAAAAGAGTTGTTGCTCAGTATAAGCTGCATGACTATAAGCATTGCGGCACTGTTTTACACATTTTTGCTTTTGTTTCTTTAACTATTATCTCAGTTAAGAAATAAAATGAGTACTGTGTTGTACTAAATTCTAACTCTACTTAGGTTTTTGCGCAATATATACTCTAATCATTTAACTAATTAAATTGTATTAGAGTATACTATATGTTATTATTATAAAAATAACAGTTATTATACAAATAAAAAAGAAAAAGTTTAGTATAGAATTGGATTAAATAAAAAAATGTATTTCAAATAATATATTATAACGACCTGGGCCAACTCCATCTGATGCCGTTTGGTCAACAATTACATTTGCAAGGAGGGTTGACATCTGGCAGGGGGCCGGTCATAAAACTATTGCCAATAACTTTTACAATATGTACTATGAAAGAAGAGTACATATTGTATCGACCCTAAGTAATTGGGATAAGAGTTGGAGAATGATGATTTCAAATAATAATAGAATATAATAATGCCATATTTATTGTCATTTAATAGATACCTACACATTGTAATGATTTATTAACATATTGGGGGTTTTTAAATTTAATATTAATTTCTAAATAACTCACACGTGCTGTAGAACTTTCCTCAACTTGATAGTTTAAATACAGAAACACAAATAGATTGATAAAACATTGAATTTTCATATTCCTATCGTGCGTCGGTGCTTATCTTTATATGTATGTTTTAATGACACTAATCTAGTGTATATTCAAATCTCTTTGACTTTATTCAATAAAATTGTGCGTAAACACCATTATTATAAATGAATTTACATTTTAATTTCTAGTGTGTATGAAAACATTATAATGCCAAATGATTTAAAACATATTATTGTTATGATGAGAAAATAAATAGGTCTCTATTAAATAGAGTATATAGATGAATGTTTGGTGTCCTAGAAATTAATCGAAATTTTTAAAGTGAAACTTTCTGTAGGTGCACTGTGAACTTAATTTAAAAGACGACTATGGCATATAAAACGCATGTAACAGCTATGCAAGAGAAGGAAAACTCGAAACAAAACCCTATACCAACACGTCTGACCAGCTTGGTATAGTAGGTTAATTTCCCTCCCATTGTGAAAGAGGCTCGCGCCCAACAGTAGGACATACTCCTATATGAGATGAAATGATGGTGATGATGATGATGACATTAAATATAACATAGATATTTGCAAAGAAAAGGCAATCAAGAGTGTTGTTTTAAATACTGTGGCTAAATAGTGTCCCTATTTTTGCAAATACTTACCATATACATAATGTATATTTTAGCAGTAAATAACACCACTGCAATTTTGAACCTTCAGAATGTATATGCAAGTTAGTACTGCAAAAACAGAACTCGGCAATCTGACATACTTTGTTACTATTTAAATTTACAATTGATTCTAAATACATATTAATTTGCGTTTTTGTAAAAAAGAACAAAATGAACATAAAACATTAAAATATACCTATATAATGAGCAAAAGTAATATAATTTACAATATAAATACTTACTTTACCTTACTAACTAAGAAACTTTACACTCAGGATTAAGATTAGACTATCAAGTCAGTGAATTATTGTTTATTTATTTACTATATTTCTTTATATATTTATTTAAAGTTGTGTGTAGCTGTGTGGTAGCGGCTACGAATACTACCAACCCTTACTTTGCTCGTAGATGTCGTAAAAGAATATTAAGAGCCTTATATCGACCTGGGCCAACACCACCTGATGCCGTTTGGTCAACAATTACATTCCCAAGGAGGATTGACGTCATATAACTATTGCCAATAACTTTTGCAATGTATAGGAAGAGGAGTAGAAACATATTGCGTCGACTCCAAGTAATTGAGATAAGAGCAGGAGAATGATGATGATGTATTTATTTAAAGTTAGAAATCTTTTTCTATTTTAATGTAATTAATTCTCTGTATCCTTATTTTTGTGTTCTTTCTGATTCTAATGTTTTTTATCTTTTATTTTTAAGTGGGTGTATTTATAGATTTTTTTTTTAATTTATTGTAAAGCAAGGTAACATTCAAATTTGTTTCTGTAATAGTTTTTTAATTAACATTAGGCCAAACATTGTAGTTTCATATCTTTTTTAAACTGTAATTTCCCCGATGAATTGTGGAATGTGATTGTAAATTTTCATTGACATATGATAACTATTTCTTGGCTGAAGAGTGCTTCTGAATAGCTCATATCTTAACTTGGTGGGATCTCTTTTCAAAAATTTACTTCCTTCACTAACTTTAGAAAAAAAAAACCTGAGTTATTTTTAACAAACATACCGATTTTCATAATGTATATGTATGTTAACGTTAAAACCTTATGTTTCTTAAAGATTGGTTTACAACGAATTAAATAAGATGCACCAGTTATTGCTCTTTGTTATGTGACTAGAGTTACCCCATAAAAGTATACCATATATACATATAAATTGTAAGAATTTAGTCTTTGTTAAGTTTATTTTGAGATTATTTAATGAGAGCCAATTAATTATATCTTCTATAGCATTATTTATTTCTTCGTTATGTTTAAGTTTATCTGTTTGTGGTGTAATGACAGATATATCATCAGCAAAGAGTACACTTTTATGTATAGTTACGTTCGATATGTCATTGACGTAAAGCAGAAACAGTAGAGGCCCAAGGATACTTCCTTGTGGTGCTCCTGAAGTATTAAATAGAAATGGCAATCTCAAATCAAATCATTTATTTTGCATAAGCCCCTTAGGGGCACTTACATATTGTCAATTTTACATTGTTTTTTTTTTAATTAAATTTAATTAATCTACCACCGGATCGGAAAGCAGCCACATACTGAGAACATCCGGCAAGAAACTCAGTGGGCTCGTCATTTTTTTTTATTATATTTTTTCTATTATATCTGTAAGCCATGGATACTAAACTTTCGTTTGTATAAGAAATCTTTACACTATGCTTTCTTTTACTGAGGTAGATTTGTATCTAGTTTTGAGTAGAATCTCGAAGACCGTATCGTTCACATTTGTCTAGAAGCATTTTGTGATTTACCAAATCGAAAGCTTTGCTCATATCTAGAAAAATGGCGGTTACAGTTCTTTTGTCTATATTATCAGTTACAAAACTGATGAGTGATAAGCTGCCAGGGTTGTTGACTTACCTTTTTGGAAACCATTTAATTCCTTGTTTATTATTTCATATTTATTAATAAAATCAAAAAGATGCTATTACATATATTATCATTTGTAATATCACAGGTGTATAATTTTATTTCATAGTTTTAGTTTTATTAAGTATCAGCAAGTTCTGGTTTAATCAATACGATGTGGCTTAAAGCTCATTGTCGCAATTTATTTTACCTCTTCCCAGATTTTGCCATAAAAGATTAGCGAGAGAGAGGAACATTTGCCGTTGCCAGATTAATAGAACTTGTTAATGCTATATGTGCATGAATAAATACAATAATATGCAATTTATATCTTCAAAATCTAAATTCATTTATAATAGTCATGACTATCCGCTGCTTTATTATAAAATTCAATAGCTATAAGTCTGAATGTATATCTATACATATCTATACATATAATAAATCAGTAGAAATCCCGTGTCTGTACATTTGATAAATTATATTAAAAAATGAATCTAGGCAGTAAGAAAACACTAACAGAAAACAAAAAACAATTTTTGGAATTTATTGTCTGTCTGTATGTCTGTGTGGCTGTATGTCTGTAATCGCTAATCTCCGAAGTTACTGAACGGATCGTTTCGCAGTTTTGATAAAAAGATTAAGCCCAATTCAGAGCAACATTTAGTCTTTGTTTCATTGAAATCTGATGTCTGTAAAAAAAGTTATGGTCATTTAAGTTTTTAAAATCACCGCCCGCCTTTTATGTCACTAGAAGGTTCAATTCAAAATAATTATTTAATTTATCTATAGTGTAAGGAAAGTATTTATATTACTTAATATATAGTAGTTTCATCAATTCAGCTCATATAAATCCCACTGCTGGGCTCAAAACCTCCTCCAAAGTTGAAGGGAAGTTGACATAATACATAACATTAGTCAGGTAGTCAAAATAACTATTAAAACTATTTGTGATAGAAAATAATGTTAATAATATATTATTTAGCTATAAATTAATAAAATGCAAAATTTATTTAGGTTGTTAAATGAGCAATAGATGGCGCTATAATTTAGTTTATAACTTTATTCGTTAATTCGTTTTATCATTCGTATATCATTTTATCGTTATATTTTCAAAAGCTACTACATTAACTTCTTGAACTTAGTAAAGGTACTTTGGGTGGAAAGCTCTTAGCACTCACCTAACAGTCCGAGTAAAGTTGTCATAGCCATCTGCGACTAACAACTAAGTCAAACACCAAAAAGAAAAGTAAAGTCCACATCATAGAGCATACAAAACGTACATTCTTAGTTAAGATGCTACTTTGGGTCGAGTATGCAAAGTGCACCCTTTTTTGTTTTTATTTGGTAGGCTATGGTCTGGACACGGACATTCCTTCCGGGGTAACAGAAGGGCGCCGTGTGGCCCCATAACTTATCGTGTTCTCTGCCCAAACCATCAGGCTAGCATCTGGTACCGCTTACTTGACATCTGCGGCCGGTCCGGGGGTTTACCCTTGTAAGGTATCGTCTCGGTATCTGGTATACCTGGAAAGGTATCGTCTCCGTCGACACCCCAGTATTGTATCGCTATCACGCGGTCGGTGTCTCTGCGGGTGGTAGATTAATTGCCATGGTTCATCTACCCGCGACCTCAGTTAGGATGACAACAGGTGCAGGTACCGCGCCTGTGACGTCCGATGTGCTGGCGGCAGAGTGAGTCAGCATGAAGAGTCTCCTCTGTGACACGCTCCGCCGCCTTTTTCTGTGGGATGACTGTCTCGCAAAAGGCGGCGACCGAGTCCGAGTTCCTGACGCTATCGAGCATCGTCTTTGCGATAGTCGACAGTGCCAGTTTGGCACCGATGATTGCGATGAGTGCACAGCGCTGCTTTGCCCAGGCCACGCAAACTTTAAGCGTCTGCAGCGCCGTGTCCACCTCGCAATTGCAGTAGTGGTTAGGCGGTGTGCTCTCCCTCCTTGCGACCGTGAGCAGGTACACGCCGAAGCAACCATGCCCCATTACTACACCAGTCACTTTAGCTATAGTGTTGTTACTGCCGCCTGTTGCGGCATATTGTGCGAAGGCCTACTTTTTTACATTTTTATTCACTGTTGATGGCATAGAGTACGTTTCAAGCAGCTTGCAGAGCACTTGAAGGTGATCAGCGCTGAGATGACACCCTTGAGTAGGCCTGTAACAGTCATAGCCCCATTCGTTTGAGTCTTTTGCTTTTAATGAAGCTATTGTTTTACAGTCTTTCAAATTCTTTGACATTATTATAAAATAGAAAAGATATCCATCTGAAGCTATTCTACGCTACTAAAACGCGACATGAAACAAGAAATTCATTTTTATTCATTCTTTCGTAATGAAAGCCATTTATTATATATTTATCCGTGCGGTTGCGCAGTTAGAATACAGTTTACCAACCGCTTTCTTACCCGTGGGTCGATCATCCACGAGACGACTAAAGGACATCATACATATCATATATCTATGGAAGAAAAGGAAAACTCGAAACAAAACCCTATACCAACATGTCTGACCAGCGTGATATAGTAGGTCAATTTCCCTCCCAATACGGACGAGGCTTGAGCCCAATAGTGGGATGTATATAAGCTCAGATGATCATCTATCATCTCAGCTTATATACATCCCACTTCACTTCATGTCCCCAGGTAGCCCTAAAAAGACTTATCTGAGCAGAGCAATCTTACCAACATGAGGAGACAGCGTAAAATAACTTTGGAATTAACTACGTCAGAAACTGCAGCTGCATTACTTCTTGGTGGTAAAAGAGCTTTGTTTAAAAACCCGATAGATTTATGTACATTGTTTATAAATCCGATAGATTTATGTACATTGTTTATAAATCCGATAGATTTATGTACATTATTTATAAACCCGATAAATTTATAAAGCAATGAAACACCGAGATGTTCAATAACACGAAACTGCGACACATTCAAAGTGTTGTTTGTTTTATTGTGTACGGTGGTAAACGAGCAAGCAGCATGCACTTATTTTTTTGGCCGGCCATGGTCTGGACACACGCCTTGCATTCCGTCCCCGTGGACCCATAACCCACCGTTTTCCCTCCCCATCACCATTGGGCCTTTCGAGTACCATCTCCGATGACGCCACGGGTCATCGGGCTTCAACCTCGCATGGTCAGCCTCTCCGCGGGCGACGGAATATTCCCCGTTTCAGTTACCCGCAACTTCGGCTAAGGCAAGTAGACGCAGGTAATCGCGCCTGCGCCGCTCCGCCGTCTCTTACAAATGAAGCGGCAATAACACATTGCCACTGTTCAGACGTTGCTTTTTTGCAAGAGTGGGGTACTAGGTCCGACTGGGGGTCGGACTGGCCCGTGGCTGTAGAAAGAATACTATCAACTGTGTCTTTACCACTATTAGTGTTTTTATTAAGGATTGCTGTCTAATCGTTTGCGTTGATTGGACAATGGTAAATAAAAAAAAATCGTGAAGGCCGTAGATCGAGCACTACGAGATCGTAATGAAAAGTCAATGGTGCTTTTCTTTAGAGATTTCCTTCCTGTTAAAACTCGAGGAAATAGAACTGATGAGATGAATGCTTCACTGAAGTATTCTTATCTGTGGCGCCAAGTAGGAAAGCTGACCCTAACCATCAACATGCAAGCAAAGCCAAGGTCACCATTCACATTAGTGTTGCCCAAATGCAAGACCAAGACTTGCTGCAAGAGTTTCGCAGTGCTCCCTTAGACATGATTTTACGATTTTCTTAGCAAAGAAAGGATTGTCAACATTTCGTATTCTTACGCGTAATACCAGTACACGGAAGAATAATAGCCCCACTACCGTTTAGTGGTATGTACCTAATTATTGATAGTTGTACAGTTACTGCCACTAGATGAATAGAATTTTATTAATTTAGTTGAATTTTTAATGTCTATGGGGATTTTTTATTTATATACAAGTGACTTCGTGTTATTCTAAAAGCAAAAGTTGCAAGATTTGCGAGCCTCACAAGAGTCTTGCATTTGGGCAACACTAATGTACATGCTTAAGAATTTGCCGATGTTTTAAAGAAAATTGGAGAAAGCGTCCTCCTTGATGGAAATGGTCAAGTGGCTGCCGGAAATACTTGGTCGAGTTTGAATTTTTAAGTTTCAAATAGGGGTGCGTAGTAAAACTGAATGTCATGCGGACGAAGTCGCGGGCATCAGCTAGTTATTAATAAAATCAATATAGTACGTTATTCAGATAGCAACTGACACGTGACAAGAATATGCAGTTTCAATATTTTGTCAATCTATATGTGCTTTTATATTTTCGTTACTACTTTGAAAAATGTTCTACAAAAAACGTGAGTTCGTTTTTTGATAGACTATTGTCTGAACACACTGTTTTTAAACCATCGGGTAGTTTACCCGACGGTTTATAGAAACTTCCGTATATTGCAGCTAATTAGATTTGTTAATTTTGTGTATGTATGTTGTATACAGCTGTGGTCTCGATATATACTGGTTATAATTTTTTTATTTCTAATTCCCTCGTTCATCGTAGCAACAAAACAAAAAAAAATATTAGTCTTATTCGTTTAGGCGTTTTTGAATTTTATTTTGACTAAGTGGTTGTATTTTGTATATATAAAATAAGAAAACGTGGATAAAGAAGATAAAAAATGTAAGATTATGTAGTAGATTAGTTAGATAAAATAGGTCCGCAACAAACGCCATCTATTAAAATAATGCTGAGTAGTAACGTAGTGCGAGTTACATTCACGATTTATGATGCCAGTATTTTCATGCATTGTTATTTTTTTATTTCTAAATCCCTCATGTATCGTAGAGAACAAAACAAAGATATATTATTCTTATCCATCAAAGCGTTTTTTTTTTTAATTTTTATTTGAATAACGAGCGCGATTGAATTTTATACATATAAAATAAGAGAAACGTTGATGAAGAAATTGAGAAGAGCCAGGCTGAATAACACTGAAATACACCCACAAACAATATCTTACTCTCGCTTCTATCACAATATTGATCCTGCTGTGTAAGTTCATAATACCAGAGTAGGGTTTCGTCAATACGAAACCATGAATAGCAAGTAAATTCGACCACTATCGGCTCTCATCCTTCACTTGCTCTTATCCCAATAATTTGGAGTCGACGCAATATACACGGTGACATTTATATCGTCTTAAAAAATTCAGTTAACGTATCCAGTATCTACTATTCATTCGTACAATTAAAAGGTTAAAAAAAATATTTACTGGAATATTTTTTATTAAAAATTATTATAAATAATTACTAATTAAAGTTAGTAAGAGAACAGCTTGTAGTGAGCGGTAGCCTACCTACTCGACATAACCTACATACTGTGTAGATACTACCTAGGCGTAGGTAAGCTTTGAATAGCAGTCGACGTGGACTTCGTAGCTGTGATTCGCAGCCGCTACCAGACGCAAGCCATGTTAATGTTAAGATTCCCTCTAACATCTTATACTTTTACAGATTTTTTATATGAGTTTAGAACGTCCAGTAATCGAGTTTTGGAACACTTCATATCTGAAAAAAGCTATAATAACCAGTCGTCGTCATCCTAATAATCGCAAGGATCCTCGTCATTATTAGAACGGATATGTTGAAACATTAATTATTTTCGACAATAGCT